>OY735205.1:43988261-44015761 GCA_963457665.1 Thysanoteuthis rhombus | reverse complement strand
AATTTTCTCTTGCAATGAGAAGGCCACTGCCGAGTTGAAAAAAGTTGTTTTTTTAGACCTGCACGTGGGTAAGTGGAATTAAAATTAAATTTAAAATTATTATATTTATAATTCAAAATGAGTTGTCCCATAGAAGTATAGAAAAGCGAGGGGCGAGTATATATATATATATGTGTGTGTGAATGAACTTTTCCACTTGCAACCTCCTCCCCCCCCCCCCGCCCCCGAGATTAGTATAGTATAAATTGGCGGTGGTCGTCGCTTGGCCATGTACCCAGCGGGCATTGGAAGAAGAAGAAGAAGAAGAAAAAAAACAACTCATATCGAAACTTATACTAAGTCAAGACTTATAACATTTAAGGGAGACATATGATCTTTTATGTATGCAACCCCCCCCCTCCCCAAGAAAAAGGCTTAGTGTTATTTCTTTAGTTCAACAATCAGGCAAATATCATATCACTAGATAGATATCTCTGCAAGCCTGAATGGCTTGTCCTTGTGAGGCCATACCCTGGGTGGTAGGAGCTGGTGGGGCTCTTTGATTACCACTGTGCACATAGGTCTCAATGAATCCACCAAGGTATGGCGCTACCTTAAAAGAACCAAAAGGGCCGGTGGGGCTCTTGGGCTATTTCCGACTCACATCGGTCTTAACCAACCCACCAAGGTCTGGTACTACCTCCAAAGAACCAAAAACCCCAATCATGACAGTACAACCAAACCATTTTACCGCAAAAAACGGGGCACAGATCCAAGACCTGTGTGTCGTAACCGGCAGGTGTTCCCTTGTTAGCCACCAGGAGGGACCCGGTCGTCATCCTGTGACTGCTGGCCAAAATCTCGGCTCGTGTACCCTTAATGGCCTTCAGGAGGGACACAGTCGTCACACAGCTACTGTTGGCCAAAACTCGTATACCACTAGCGATATCCAGGGGAAGCGCAGTCCTCATGGGGCGACTGCTATAAAGAGAAAGAGATGGACAAGGGAAGAGAATAGACTAGTTATGTACTGTTACTATAAAAGCAAGCCTTCAGTGCGATCTTATAGAGAACGTATGCTCCAAATATGGAGGGGAAAATCTGCTGTGGAAGTATCGAACCAACGCCTTGCTGACCAAGTAAAGCAAATTCAAAAGAAGAAATGGTTGTCTGAGACTGAACTACTAGAGATTCGCATTAATGTAGAGAGAGATTCAGGTGACACATCTGAAAAATGCCCCCCCAGCACAACTAGTACCAATAACAAAACTAGAATAATCCCCCATGAGACCCCCACAGTAAGCTATGCACCAGAGGGTGATGACGAGGCACCAACGGAAGAAGAGAAAAGAAAAATACAAGCTTTGAAAGAGATCATGCGAGGAGAGAAAACAACACTCCCCTCCCTAAGAGACAAAGACAGAAAGAAAGTCGGAGAAGTGACCGAACAGGTCAACTGCCTCTTACAGCACATAGAAACAGACACCCTCCTAGAACTCAACAACCTAATTTATGCAGGGGCGAAAATGGTAGCACAAAGTTTCACAACACAAGATAGGAACCTGAGCAATAATAGGGAAGGGAAACCTAACTGGGAGAGAAGGTTACAAAGGCAGATCTCCCAACTACAGAGAGACGAAGTACTGCTTAGAAATACACCACACACAGACAGACCACGAGTAAGACTTTATAACAAATATAAGGTAGCGCAAAAAGGCATCGCAACTGTAGTCGAAGAGTTACACCAGAAAAGACTAGCTAAAGAGGCAAGACTAAAAAGATACAGATTAAGATCGGCCCAATACACACAAAACCGCACATTCCAAAACAATGAGAAAAAGTTTTACCAAGATTTAAATGGGGAAAGAAGGCAGGACATAAAACCAGATGCCACAGAGGCCAAGAACTATTGGAATAGCATATGGGGGCACCCAAAAAGACACAATGTAACACCGCAATGGCTAGGAAACATGAGAAAAGAACTAGAAGATATAGACAAGGGAGAACCAATAGTACTGAATGAGACCACATTGAAACATACTCTTAGGAAAGTAGCCAACTGGAAAGCACCGGGTCCCGACGGGATCCATGGGTATTGGTTCAAAAAGTTCACCACGTTACACGGTAGACTCACCCACCTACTCCAAAATTGTCTAAATGAAGGCAAAGCACCAGAATGGATGACTAAAGGCAGAACCACCCTCATCCAAAAAGACCTGGGGAAGGGGAACATAGCAAGCAACTATAGACCAATCACTTGCCTACCACTTATGTGGAAAATCCTGACCGGGCAAATAGCAGAGAGAATATACATGTCAATGGATAGAAGGGGGCTACTACCAGAAGAACAGAAAGGGTGTAGGATAGGAACCAAAGGGGCAAACGATTTACTCTACATAGACCAGATGATCTTAAAAGAAGTAAGGAAAAGGAGAAAGAATATCGCAATGGGATGGATAGATTACAAAAAGGCATACGATATGATTCCACATAGCTGGATACTCGAATGCCTTAGAATGTTCAAAATTAGCGAACCGGTGGTTAAATTCATTGGTAATTCGATGAAAAACTGGAAAGTAGATTTGACAGCCGCAGGGGACAAACTAGCCGAGGTAGGGATAAAAAGGGGAATCTTCCAAGGAGACTCGTTGTCCCCACTATTATTTGTTCTAACAATGATACCGCTTAACAGAATCCTGAGAAACAGCAAAGGATACCACTTCTCTAAAACAAAAGGTAAGGTCAACCACTTAATGTACATGGACGATATTAAATTGTTTGCAAAAAACAGGGGAGAGCTTGAGACTCTGTTCAACGAAGTAAGGGAATATAGTGAGGACATAGGAATGGAGTTTGGGATAGAAAAATGTGCAATCATGGTGATGCATAAAGGAAGGCTTTCAATGACTGAGGGAATTGAACTTCCGGACAACAACAAGATTAGGGCATTGACTGCACAAGACCGATACAAGTACCTAGGTGTCCTTGAATGTGACACGATAAAACGGGAAGAGATGAAGGAGAAAATCAAGAGAGAATACCTCAGAAGGATAAGGAAAATATTAGAAACCAAATTAAATAGCAGAAATCTAATAAAAGGAATGAACACCTGGGCTGTGTCAGTAATTAGGTATACAGGACCATTCCTAGGATGGACAAAGGAAGAGCTCCAATCAATGGATAGGCGAACAAGGAAACTTATGACGATGCATAAAGCATTACATCCTAGGGATGATACAGATAGGCTATACGTTAAGAGAAAAGAAGGTGGTAGGGGGCTCATCAGCATAGAAGATTGTGTCCAGAGAGCTAAAGTAGTCCTAGATAGATATGTGCAAACAAATAGTGAAGAAATCATAAAGAGCGCGAGGGATAGTGCGACAAACAATAAAGTAGAAAACAATGGAACAGTACAGCAAACTAGAAAAGAAAAGTGGGAAGGGAAAAAATTGTACGGCGAGTTTAAAAGACAGATAAAAGAAATAGCAGACGAGAAATCATGGACGTGGTTACGAAAGGGAAACCTTAAGAGAGAAACAGAATCGCTCATCATGGCAGCCCAAAACAAAAGCATAAGGACAAACTACATAAAAGCAAAAATCGACAGAACACAGACAAACAGCAAATGCCGCATGTGCGGTGAAAGAGATGAGACAGTAAACCACATAACTAGTGAATGTAGCCAACTCGCCCAGAAGGAGTATAAGCATAGACACGATAGAGTAGCAACGATGATACACTGGGAACTAAGTAAACAAATGGGATTCAACCATGGGGAAAAGTGGTATCAGCACAAGCCAGAGGCAGTTTTGGAGAATGACAACCACAAACTACTGTGGGACTTTGACATCCAAACTGACCACCTCATCCAGGCAAGAAGGCCGGACTTAGTAATAGTAGACAAAAAAAGGAGGGCCTGCCAAATAGTAGACGTTGCTGTACCTGCAGACCATAGAGTAAAAAAGAAGGAGGGTGAGAAAAGGGAAAAATACCAGGACCTAGCAAGGGAGTTAAAGAAAATGTGGAACATGAAAACCAGGGTAGTACCGGTCATAGTGGGCGCACTAGGAACTGTCCCCAAAACGCTGAGGGAGAGACTGGAGGAGATCGGGATTAGGGGGAGGATAGAGACCGTACAGACCACAGCACTGCTGGGCACTGGACGGATACTGAGGAAGGTGCCAGAGATATAAGGACTGCAACGAAGCGTAGCTCTATCATGATATGCGAAAGAGAGAGGAGACGTTAGCTGAAGACCTGGGGAGACTTATTGTCACTCAGCCTTCAGCGATAACCACTGGGCAACCGGTGTGAAACTGTAAATTGCAGAATTACTGCGATCTATGAGTACGAGGAGGGGAGGGCTGGAGACTTGAGGAGACTTGCTGTCACTCAAACTCCAGCGGTTACCACCAGGCAACTGGTGTGAGATTCCATAATAATAATAATAATAATAATAATAATAATGATGATGACGATGATGATGATGATGCTGATGATGATGATGATGTCACATAAAAGGTATTTGGTTGCTATTTTTATGGATAAATGATAATAAATCTTCAGTGCTTTTGTCAGTCTCATCACTGACTTCATCATATCTGTATGTACACCATTTCTTAATAGTCTACTGGAATAATCGCACCATCATTTAACAGAATTTTCTCTCTTTATCTACAAATCGTATCCCTGTGGTTTACACGTAACCGAATTCTGGCCTACGATACGTGCATGAACAATACTCCGGTGACAGATATGTTCGTTATTTTCTGAGCTCTGATATTTGATTTCTCTGCTTTCTCGTGTACGAAAACGATTTTTTTTCTTGTGTACGAAAACTAAACAGTGATAGATTCCTCCGAAATTACGATTTATAGCCTATCACTCACACGAAGTCTTCTGTTACGGCTATAGATATGGAATAGTGGTGTTATACATGTCATTTTTGTCACTCATTTTATTTTCCCTTGACTTATATGTCATTGAGATGCTGTGCTTTCTATCTTGGTTGGGATTAGAACAGACATTTGAAGGAGGAAATCCAAGGAATCACACAATGGTATTTCTGTGTATGCGACCAAGATATTTTCAATCTGCTTAGGCAAAACCGACAGGCAGAACTGTCACAATTTCAAATGAGAAACTCACCAATCCTGTAGCAGATAAAATGTATCTCGAAGTTATCATTTCGATTATATTTGGTATAAGTCATTGCCGGCAACAATATGGAAAAAATCATTAAACATAATTACAAGGGATGACTGGAGAGGACAAAGATTAAAAGGTTGTCGTAAAGATCTTTTCAGATAATAACGTATTTACAGAAGAAAAAAGGCACTTGTCCCATTAAAAAGCATGAATATTTCTACACGTTATCTCTTTCCTTGTCTCTCTATCTTTCTGGCGTGTCCTCATATTCCACCTCTCTCTCTCTCTCTCTCTCTCTCTCTCTCTCTCTCTCTCTGTGTGTATATATGCATATAAAGAGAGAGATGAACTAATAGGAATAAAACAAACTCAGCAGTAAAAATGTATGGGGATTTTATCAATCAATTAATTGACAAATTAAATAATTAGCATGTTTTAGGAAGGATCCCTATCTTCATTAGCATGTGTATATCGTTCAGTGGTTAAAAGGCTTGACCAAATATTTAGCTTTGAAAACTAGATGAAAGTCCATAGGAGACCATAGTAATGTGTCCATTGGTTATCAGGACTGTTTTCCGTATGTGATGGAATTTATGGAGGTCTGGCTGGACCTTGTGGTAAAAGTAATAGCATAGTGCTGAAACTTGAGCCCTCAGGGCCCTGGTGCACACTCTTTCGTTAGGGCCCCTTATAAATATATGACAAAGTTGCACTATAATGACTCGAGGCGAAATCAAAAAGAATTTAATAAAATAAAGCATTAAAAAATGAAATCTGGAGATCAGTCCAATTCAAATATTTACATCAGTATACAAATTTTCGACATGACGAGCTGGATTTTTTTATCTCAGAGCTCTGCAATGACCCCCCTCTCCGCAACAGAGTCCTGGGGCATAGCACCACTGGTAGTTTCAGCTCTATAGTAGCACCAGTTGTGGATATCTCAAGATTGTTTAGGTCAAAGGGAATAGTTGTCATTGTTACGGGGAATCAATTTAGGTCATGGTTCAGTGCTCAGCGAGTGAAGTTGTTAATAAGGCAATATAAAATCTTTTTACTTATATATTCATACGCTTAATTCCCTATAAGCGCATACATGCATGTATAAACCTACACATACATCCACAAACATACACACTACTCTATATGCACACGCATATTTAGTGTAGAAACGCACATATGCATGTATACATGTATACAAATTCTTACATATAACTGAACACTTTCCCACATACATACACAACATTAATCAGTGAGCAGTGTTATATCAAGCAGGAAAATGTAATAGGTGATGCAAGACATGATCTAAACAGTAGACTTCTGTCTGAGTAAATATTGCAGACTTCCAGAGAGTTCAGTGGTTTGGATATAGGTACATATAAGAATTACAGTGTACGTATAGGATGGAATGGGAATATTTATATTGTATTATATTATCACTAAGAATGGAAGATGGAGTGAAAATTACTCAGTATTTGTAGAAAGATATCATTAGTCGAATAGAACTATAAGTGTTTCCATAGTATGTTCGTGTATGAGGTGGGAGTTTGATAATAGTAGGGGTGATATAACGGGAATTATTCTTATTCCAATTGTTGGTCATTGTTCAGGACTGTCACAAGTAATATTCCGGGTGATGTAGAGTGTAAGTAAGAGAGGTTTTTTGTTGTGTATAATCAAATATTAATTTGGAAATGTATATTTATTATAGATATTTTGCAGTGTCATATAACTCTGAACAGTACAAGTAAAATGGACAATACATTGGTATCAATTGGTAGAGGTGTAGGTGACTGAGTGATAGCCTCGATTATCAACGTATATAAAAGAAAAGGTAAGGTATGGAAAAGGTAAGATAAGTTTGTAACACTAAATATATGTGGGCAGGGGAGTCCAGATTGTACAGGTAGGACTAGTGTGGAAGACACGATAATACGTACATTGTGGTCTAGGGATATTATGGTGGGGATGTGATAGTAGTTGAATAAGTATGGATAGGGGTAGAGGCTTTGTATTTGGTGCAGGTAAAAAGAAAGAGAGTAATTTGGAGTGATACGATTACTGGGTTAGAGTGTGGTTAGGATTGTCAAGTTTAGTGTTGAATCCATCAGGGGAGAGAGTTTCGAGTTTATTAATCTACATTTCCTCATGTAGTTCCTGATTTTTTTGTTCGTGTTTGTATTTTTTCTATTTTTTCGATGACAGTAAATCTAACATACGTGCTGAAATTGTGACTAGGGGTACGGAAATGCTGTTTCACTAGGAGTAAGTTGGAATGATTTGGTGATTTAATTCTAAGCCTATAGTTATTAGGTCTAATGTTGAACTGCCACTCTGATTTAGCTATTGATTGCGGTTTGCATTTAGCAAATTCTCGGAGGTTGATGACACGTTTGCTTTATATAGAATGTTGAATTAATGGCAGAGAAAGTGTTAGTAGTCTTAGTTTGTTTAAAGTGGTTATACGAATTTATTGTGACAGGTTTGGAAGAATTTGACAGTTTTAGGGATGTTATTATTATGTGAGACCTTGTTTATTATGCTGTTACTACTTATAGTTTTGATATTTTGGGGTCTGCAGTAGGCAATAATTCATGATTCTTAGGATAGGGGTACATAGAAAGTTCAATGCTTCGCAGTGACTCTGAGTTTCATGCCAGTGTATGCAATCATCAGCTGACAATTGCAATCACGTATCACATATCACATGATATGAGAAATATGAGCGTAATCGAAGCATTGAATTCCTATGTACACCTATTTACATCCACTTCATACTCGATATCGTTTATATGTTTCTCTCTCTATGTCTCTCTCTCTCACTCTCTCTCTCTCTCTCTCTCTCTCTATATATATATATATATATATATATATATATATATACATATATATACAATAAGGACATTATCGGCTTATTTCAATGCAGACTGTTCTGTTTCTCTTGCCTGAGATTTTCACAAGTATCATTTAGTGAAAGGTTTACGGACATTTTTGTAAATAGTTATGTTCCACGTACTAAAATACACTTATATGTGTGAATAGGTTAGTTTGTTTTTTTTATATCATACATTCTCTATAAGGTGATTTTAAGAACTAGAAATGAATAGTAAATACAAAAGATTATCGTGTAGTTAATCAGTGTTTAACATACAGAAATGTGGCTAATTTTTGCCCTTAAACATAATGATTAGAGAACGATGTAAATATAGAGATATTGGGTAAAATAATCATACATTCCCTGAGAGAATTACTGCTCTTTTCGTATTTTTACAATTCAGCACGCTAAATATTAATCAAACATTAATAAACATCATATTTCTGCACAACAAGGGAAAGATTCATGGATCCGCCCCAAAATTCAATTATTTCTTTCGTCTATTTTTATTTAGTCTATTGCCCACCCTCGCAAAAAAATTCATTGGAAATTTTCGGAGATCTCACGTAGACAAGGAGACAAATTGATAGACACGAGTGAATGTATGTGCAGCAATACCCTGATTAGTGCAGGTTTTACTGTAGAACGGTTAAGACCTTGGATAGTGCGGTATTTAAGAGTACAGGATATTTTGGAACGAATTAACCGTACTGATTGAGGTATAACTGCACCTCTACCAACTTCGTTGAAAGAGTTAAATAAACAGAAAATATACTAATAATTCAAAATAAACTTATAAAGGGGGAATTGATATCTGGTTTGTATATTTCTGAGCTCCAGAGAGAGAGAGAGAGAGAGAGAGAGAGAGAGAGAGAGTCAGAGGGATGGAGACAGAGACACAGATACACCTGATAAATAGATACCTTACCTATATATACAGTTTTACGATTTATATTCTTATTAAAATTCATACGTCTGTGTTACGATTAGTGCGTGTATACATACGTGCGAAAAATTAATTATCTGTGAATAATAGAACTTTCTTTCAAGAATAAATCTTTTCTATATCTCTATAATTATCTATGATATCTGGGAGACCCTATTAAATGCAAGTTAGTTTCTTGTCAGTTGATATTAAAGCAAATCATCATAAAAAACCTCAGATTTAATTCCATATTTACCCAATAATCAGTGGACACATGCAAACAGAAATTTATTGCTCAATATGTAAATACAAATTTATTTATCAACGTAACCTCATAGATTCACCTAGGCGCGCACACACACACACACACACACACACACACACACATAACCATCCATATATTTGAATGAAATGATATAGGTATTTACGTAGGCACATAAAGACATAAAATCTTGCTTCTGGGTGTTCGAAGTATGATTGTATGTTAATTGCAAATCTATAGGGATCACTGAGACTGAATGGGAAACAAGTTTAATTATGATACCAATTAATCTCAGACTCGGTAATTTTGCACTGGAAACAGTATCTTTCTTTAGAGTCTGTATACAAAATGTATCAACAGACGCTTGCACATACGTAGATGTCAGAGAAGCAGATTAACAGATCTGGCAATATATATATATATATATATATATATATATATATATATATATATATATATATATATATATAGGATGGGTGAAAAGAAACTCCTTTTTGGAAATGGATAATGACTTTATTATTTATGGGTCGATTTTATTCAAACTAACTTTACTTTTGTCTGATGCTGTGCCGAGATTCGATGTAGACACCGATTTCTGTAAGCATTTCCATCTAGCCCCGAAAGACCTTTGCAGGAAGTTCGGAGGTATGTTGGTCCTAAACTTGACCTAGAGTTAGTGGTTTGGAGCAGTTCATCTTCTTTGCCTTCCCTCGTAGGAAGAAGTCATGTAAATAGAGCAGTATTTACCAAAGTTATGTATAATTTCTAATTAGGAGTTGATTCTCGCCAACACTGTATGTATGTATGTATGTATGTATGTATGTATGTATGTATGTATATAAGAAAGAGGTAAAAAGTGGGGAAAGGCCACACTTATTGGATTATCATAAGGTTATTTGATATTTAAAAATATTGGATATTTTGAAAAAGGGTTAGTGTTAATAGTTACATTTCTTGTATGAGCTCACAGTAGAATTTCGCAGACCGGTTTCAATAATTATCAAAAGAGATATTAGATGTTGTTGTGGAACAGGAAAAGATATCCTACAATAAATCAATGATCCATTGCGAAATTTTTATCAATCAAGTGCTGGTCAGTCTGAGAAAGGTGTCTAATGGGAGCGTAATATATCACCGTCCTTAGAATGAGGCAGTGGTGAATAATGATTATGGCGTAGATCTACGCATACATTCATAGAGAGAAGCTTAGTCGTAGGTTTTTAAGGAACTTGAACAAAAAATAATGCATGAATAAAGAAAAAGAGGAATAAAAATTAAAAATAAAGAGTTTAAAAAATAAAATGAAATTTTTTTAATGCATACCCAAAACTCCCAAATACTAAGCACACAAACTATTTTAGTTTTTACCCACTTCTCTTCCATAGGAATAGAGCACTCGGGTGGATGAGGAATTTCTGTGTAAATAGATATATCGCTTAAATTACTGAACGTCCAGTTCCGTAGTCCAGAGGTAGGATATCGGCCTCAGGGTCTGAAGTGAAAGTTTCAATTCTGCCTCGCGGTGCTGGATGGGATAATGGAAAGTCTATGGCCACACTGAAGAGATGCATCGAAGCAGCTGTCTCTGTGGATGACACTATATATATATATATATATATATATATATATATATATATATATATATATATATATATATATATATGAGGGGTGCAGTTTATATAAGTTTGTCTGTGATAAGTTGTAATTTTTCTTATATCGTAACATCGGTAGTGCAGATAAATATATCTGTGCATATGTAAAAAAAACACATAAATGTTTGTGAACACCACAAAACTGATTTTTTTTTTACACTCGGGTATGCAAAGATCGAAACACACATACACAATGTTTGTGTAAACACAGATACAATTGTGCACACATGAGAATACAATGACTACAACATTACGCTCTCATAAAGCTAGTCTTCAAGATGGGGCATCTAAGTTGACACTAAAAAATTTAATCTTTCTGACAATTAAAATCAAATTTACATTTTTATTCTAACTGCATCTGCTACTGAAAATTTTATCCAGTTTTTTTTTAAATTGCAATTTTGATTTGTTCTTACGATGTCATTTATCATGTGACCTGCCTGAGACCTGACAGCCAAGGAGTGGGTCCTGAGAATATATTCCGATGAAGTTGTCTGGGGAAATGTGCAGGGAAAGGGGTAAATATGGCGCCTTTTTAAAAGTTCCTAAGACAGTTACCCGAACAAGTATGACAAATGCATGAACCACTTAGAAATTGTTCTGATGATGTTTTTTCTCCCTTTCTTGTTCTAAAAAATGAATCCCGAGGTTAAAAAAGGGACAAGCATTTTAATGAATAAAAATAAAGTGAATTAAACCTTGGAACAAAAGCCTAGAAAGCTTTTCAACATCAGCCTCCCTCTCGTGATTATTTTTCAGTTTTCACAAGTTTACTTCCTATGTTTACAGAATTTTTGTCAAACTTCAGTCTAAGTTGGAGCTGATTTTATTTGTCTCCTGTAAAAATAACAATCCTCACCTAATTTATAGCAGTAAATATTTCACTGTTTTGTCTATCTTGTCACATTAAACCAAACCGATATATAAAATCAGCATTTCCTTACTGTGATCCGAAATAATCACCAAATTATTGTTAAGAAGCTCTCTTACCAACTGAGCCAAACTGACAATTATTATGTGCGGACAAATTTATTTATTATATATACAATATAAAAGTTGCAATAATCATCTTTAGTTAGAATAGAAGTAGGAGTGAAGTTTGGCCCTGCAGCAGTTAAGCTTGTATGCGTATATTTACGTACTTGTTGGCTGAAATGGTTGAAGTTTGTTCCAACTGCGAGTTGTATTAGGTGTCTAAGACAAGATTTTGAAGTATGCGTGGTTTCTTCACTCAATCAATTGGCGAAATACAATTTCCATACCTTCCGTTTCTCTTCAAGTGCGCCAAGGTGAATATAATGTGCGAACACACACACACACACACACACACACATATATATATATATATATATATATACATATATATATATATATATATATATATATAAAGGAAATTGAGTTAACGGAGAGTCAGCAAAATTGAGTTATCTTGTCGGTAAATGAAAAAATAGTATCCGTTGTGAGTAAACAGTTCTTATACTAAACGATATGCAATTGGCCCATGATCACAAAAATACAAAGATCTGAAATGCAACAGGGTAACAGCGATCGGTGTAGTGTATTTGCCGTCAAAGTTGGGTGTCGTGGTTTCATTACTACTTCAGCTTCAAAAAAGTATCATGGAATTAATAACTCAAATAGAAGGAAATATATTACAAAGCTCCAGAGCCGGACAGAGACTACATCCAGTTGGATATGACAAGAATATCGTGAGAAAGCTTTCAGCTGAAAACGTCTGATATTATCGATAGATACTGCTGGGTAGTTGTAATGATATTTCTGTCCGTAATACTTGACTCTTCCATTCAGCGGTAAAGATTTTGCTGACAAAAATACCCCCTACCTAAGGTTTGAAACTCTGAACTCTTCAATTGAAATAAATTCTCTATTTTTTCCTTAAAAATCGTTTCATAGAAATTCAAATATATCAGTTATTTTTTCCACGTGTATTGCCAATTACACATATAACTAGATGCTTTGTTGATGAAATGTTCATTAAGTGGATGTTTATGTGAATTTAAAGTACAAGTAAGAATTGATATCAAGTTAATTATAGTACAGAACTGTTAATTGGAATGCAGAAAGCATCAAATTCAATTCATGTATTTATCATGCATATTCCTGCAAAATTGCCCAAAATACCTTCGTATCAAACTTTTGATCATTGGTTGAAAAATCATCAACTTATGATATACTACGTCTTCAATAGAAAACATACAACAAATTAACTTAACGAAACAACCCACACATATAATAATTATCAATGTGCAGATGTCTTTTTTCACATCAAGGGACGTAACTGATGTATTAAACAAAAATTCAATTATGTAACTGACATACTAAAATAAGATTTCATCCATGTTCTGATGACATAAAAAAAAATGCTGAATTCAAAAAACAAAAGCGAAAACAAAAAATAATCCAAAAACTGTTTTTGCTCAACTGTTGACCACAAACGATTTTTATTATTTCAACAGAACGCTATTCCCAAACCACACAGCAATGTGAATCTATATTTTCCACGAATACAGAATGCAATGTGTATATCCGTATATTTCATACATGCCATCATTTTTCTGACAGCACCGGAGAACAATCTTTCTTTTCTTAATATATAAAACACATTTCAGGAAACGCTTATACGTCATACAGACTGAGAGTCAATGAGCCCGAAACACCAAATGACAAAGGCGGAATATTTACCATCTATTATTACAAGACTAAACACTGACAAAATGGACACTCAGCACATATATCCTATTTCCATTCAAGTATTTATTCAAGTCCATTACGATAGAACATTATTGTAATACTACAGTTTTGGGGAACTGTTGAATATTTGAAGTTACTCCTATAGTTACACCTAGGAATGATTTTAGCATAACCAAAATATTGCAAGTTCCCTAACTATATATGAGTATATTTTGTTTTCCAATACATTTTCCACAAGGTGTATGGCGGTTATAACTTTTAGAAATAACTCGCGAGTATAGATATATTTATGTTGAAAAAAGAATACATGATAACCAGATGTTTTTTCACCTTTACATGGAAGATCCGTCCTTTGCTGATTCAAATAAAATTCATGAAATTCCCCAAATACATTCTAGTATACTTACAAGTATTGATATATCAATGTTAAAAATAGAAACTTGAACGATATTCGATACATTACATTATTCCAGTTCTCTGTACTGTAAACAATTTTTTCGTAGGTGAAATATTGTAAATCCTTTTTAACCTTTTTTAACAGTTTTTTTTTCATTCTTACGTTACTCTTCACTATTATCTCGATACTTTTGTTGTTTAAAAAAGATTCCGACTCGAGAAAAGTTTTCATATAAGCATGAAAAGGGAAAGAAAATTATCAATGATCACTACACTGCAGTTTTATGAATTTTATAGTTTTTGTAAACTTATTGCAATAATCAAATATCTTCTTTGAAAGTTTAATTTGGGTTATGGAAGCAAGAACATAGCATTGATTGAGTGTTAAAAAAGAAAGCAATCTTTGAATAATCAAAGAGGATCTCTGAGTAGAATCCAGCCGTGTAAACGTATTCTACTAAAATAAATATCGATTTTGCCATACTTAACGGATCTGCCTCCAGAAAATATGGAGTCGAGTTTTAAAATCTTAAATTTTCTCTCAGTTCATCTATTTGTACATTTACAATTTGGGAATGGTGAAGTGTTTGTTTATCAAAGGGTTTATGGTACAGGATTTATGGGTTTCGGGGACCGGAGAGGTTTGGGGTGTCAGCGAAAAATCATTCTTCTATTTAGCGCATCTACAACTCCCTGGTGTCACTGGCCCCTTTGAATATATATGTATACATATATATGTCTGTACTTGATCACGTACAAACGTATCATTATTTACAGACTTTAAAATACTTATCTAGCTAACATTATTGGTAAAACAAGTCCAGCACCATGTTTCTATAGAAATACCTATTATATATCCTCGAACAGAAGTTTTGGAAAATATCGTCTTATTTGATCGAACACATGCAGAAATTTAGACAAATATGGGATACACAGCAAAAGTGCTAAACATCGTCATCTTTCTTTAATTTTGAACTTTCTAAAAGAAAATTAACCTTTGAAATGAAAAA
This sequence comes from Thysanoteuthis rhombus, assembly GCA_963457665.1. Classification (NCBI taxonomy): domain Eukaryota; kingdom Metazoa; phylum Mollusca; class Cephalopoda; order Oegopsida; family Thysanoteuthidae; genus Thysanoteuthis; species Thysanoteuthis major. The sequence continues at coordinate 44,000,802 of OY735205.1, read as the reverse complement.
AAGACTGAATTTGAACTCCTGTAATCATGTTATTTTCCGAAATTCTAAAGATAAGACATTTTTTCGTAATGAATCTAGTAGGGTAGGTTGAGCGTAGAACAGAAATGACCTTTAATCTAAGCAATTTTCGATATATATATATATGTATATATATATAAATATATATATATTTATATATATATATATACATACATACATATATATATATATATATATATATATATATATATATATATATATATATATATATATATCACTTTGAATATGCGAATGCTTTAGAATGTACGTACATTTATAAAGGGGGCAACTTGTACAGATCTATAATCACGTGCACGAATTCATATGTTTATGTATGCATACATGTTTGCTTAGAAGAAAATGATACATTTATGGACAGAGATACAAATGAATATGGAGTTAGATAAAAAGTTGCAAACCGTAAAAGTAGTAGTAATGAAAAGGGCGACAGAGGTAAAATAAATCATTGCTTATCGCCCCTCGCATATATACATCTTTTGATCAAGCCATTTGCTGCTCTCATCAATTAAACTGTAAACACGTGACAGCAAATCGTTTGAAAGAAAATTCATTTCGATTTAATTGGCCATCAGTAATGATTATATTCATCCAGCGTCCTCTCACTTAGGCTTTCATTTCGCTTCCTCTCTCAACTTCATTTTGACAACAAAACCGAAAAGAAATTAGTAACCGGAATCGATTTCATCCAAATTTCACATTTTTAGAAATTTTAGTTTTATCTTTTTTTTCTGGTTCCATCGGCATTTTGCAAATATTTTTTTTTTCAAGTTTAATGTTAGGATTTAATGAATAAATGGTAAGCTGAAAAAATTGCCTGACTTTCATAAAAAAATATCATTATTCATTTGTTTATTTATTTTCTTTATTTCTTGGATGCGGATTAGAAGGGAAATCACTTCACTTTTAACCTTCTCCTGTCCTTTGGATGAAACTTGAATATTTTTCTTTTCTAAAGCTTATTTTATTTTACTATCTCGTTGCTTGCAGGTTAGCTCATTCCAACGAGATCATAATGTCAGCGTTAATGTGTCTACTATGAGGATAGGTCTTGAAAAATTCCAAGACCAAACTACTTTTAAAAGGTTTTTTTCAAGTGTTTTAGAAAAAAAAGAATAAACGGACATCCGATAAAAACAACAAAAAAAAAACAGAAATGTTAAAAATATTTTTCGTTCGGCAAAAATAAGCGTATGTATCAATCCTTTCAATGTGAATATGGTAGTACACTTTTGGTATTATATATATATATATATATATATATATATATATATATATATATATATATATATATATATATATATTTGTGTGTGTGTGTGTGTGTGTGTGTGTGTGTGTGTGTGTGCATAATTTTGGCGTCAAATGTAATATGTGCCTTTACCTCCAAGGTTGTTTATATGAAATGTAACTTTGGCGAGACACGTTTTACAAAACTATACGGCCAAACATTGTTATAAAGATTAGTCACGTACAAAACTGCACCATATACACACACATACAACCCCCCATATATATATACATATATATATATATATATATATATATATATATATATATATATGTATATATATATATATATATATATATATATATATGTATATATATATATATATATTGGATATAGAGTTGGGGGATGCGATGTTTTGCGACAAAAAAATCTGCGTGAGCCGTGAATAATGATTTGCTCAGTCATTGTGATATAGTGCTGTGGTCTGCCAAGTCTCAATCCCTCGTCTTTTCTCTAGCTCCTCCGATTTTGTTTTCGATGCCTTTGGCACAGTTCCGAGTGCACCTATTATTATTGCTACTACCTTGACATTCATGTTCCACACTTTTTCCAGCTTACTTGGCAATTCTTGATATTTTCTTAGCTTTTCACTTTCTTTCATCTTCACTCTGTGATCTACAGGCACAGCCACATCTATTATTTGGCCAGTTTTCTTTCCCTTGTCAACGACAACCAAGTCCAGTCCTATTGCTTGGACGGGATGGTCGGTAATTTCCGGGGTAGTCTCCAATACTCGTACCATTTGCCTACATGGTTGAATCCCAATTGTTTATATAGTTTCCATTGAATGGAAATTGTTATCCTGTCGTACCTGTCCTTGTACTCCTTTGAACTAGTTTGCAACTCAAATTTGTTATGTGGAGTACATTCTCGACCTTTTCTCCGTGTAGGAGGCATTTGTTTGATTCTGTCTATCTTTGTCTTGATATAGTTTGCTCTTATGCATTTGTTCTGTCATGATGGGGGTTATGTTTCTCTCTTCGAGTTTCCTTTGCATAGTCATGTCTTCTGATTACTTGCCTGTGATATTTTCTATCCATCTTATGAATTCTCTGTGGAGTTTTTCTGTTCCCATGATCCTTCCTTGTTGTCCTTTTCAGCGGTATCATGGTTAGTACAAATGATAGTCGGGGGTAAAAGCCCCTGAAAGATTCCCCTTTTAATACTTTTCTCCAGCAGCAGTCAAATGTACTTGCCAGTTTTAATAGCATTTGCTCTTAATCTCACAACTGGCTCGCTAATCTAAAATATCCTGAGGCATCCAAGTATCAAGCTATGTGGGATCATTTCAAGTGTTTGTTTTTTTTTTATAGCAAATCCATTTCATTTTAATATTATTTTCTTTTCCTTACGTTTAAATCATGTAATAAATGTACAGCAAGTCATTCGCTCCTTTGGTTCCTTTCTGTTCTTCTGATAAAAGTCGTCCTCTTTTCATGGAACTATATATTCTCTCTGTTATCTGTCCAGACCGAAGTTTCTCCATCGGTGGTAGGCATGTGATTTGTCTATAGTTGCTTGCTTGATTCTCTTTTTAAGTGCCCTTTTGCACATTCTATCACTAGTCTCGGACCTAGCATTCATGTTGGCAGCTATGAATTTGATGAATCGGTCTGTCATGTAGTGTGATGAATTTTTCAAACTAATATCCGTGGATCTTGGTTCTTTCCATTTTTCCATTTTTTTGGAAAGTGTTTTTCAGTGTGGTTTTATTTAATGCTGTTTGTTCTCCTTCATCTATGTCTTTGATGTGTTTTTTTTTAATATGTTGCTGTTGTATCTTTTTTGGCATCCCCATATTTCGTTTCAAAAGTTCTTTGCCTCTGTGGCATCTGGTTTTATGTTCTGTCTTCATTCTACATTCAAGTTTGGTAAAAAAAAAAAAAAAAGGTGTTGTTCGTTGTCTTTGGATGTGCAATTTTGTGTTTATTGTTCAATCCTTTGATTGTAACTCTTTAGTCTTGCTCCTTTGGCTAGAATTCTTGAGCACATTTCTGCAACGAGTACACCTTTTTGTCTTATCTCGAGTGTGCTCTACATATTTGTTTGTGGTGCGATGTATTTTTCAGTAATCATTCATCTCGTAGTTGAGAGATCTAATTTCCTAACGTCTTTTCCCGGGCAAGTTCTTTTTTTGTTCCTGTTTTTCGGGGTTCCTTCTTTTGTTGTAAATACCATTTCCCTCTTGTGTTATAATTACCATTTTTGCGTAGATGCGGTTGTTGAGCTCCGTTATGTTGTTAGTTTTAATGAGGCCGTTGACATGTTCAGTTGAATCTTTTTTTTTTCCTTTCCAATACTTACCCTTAAGGGATACTACTGACTTCTTCTCTTATTGCATCATTTCTTTTCGTGTTTGTATGAGTTTTTTCTTCTTCCGTTGGGATTTCAGCGTCCCTCTCTTGTATACAGCTTATATCTTGGTCAGAGGTTTTGTATTTGTTTGAATTTGTTTCTACTGTGTCGTCTATTATGTCAGAGATTTTCGCTCCCACAAATTATGGGTTTATACATTTATATCTATGTATGTGCGTGTGTATGTATTATAATTATAAATACTTACATACCCATGAATAACCATGATATTGAAGAGGTATTTATCTGTGTGTATCAAATAAATTGTATGTATGTACATATACGTACATATGTGTCTGATAACTTATACATGTGTGTAATATCAATCTTCATCTATCTGAATATATATATATATATATATATATATATATATATATATATGTGTGTGTGTGTGTGTGTATATATGTAATGATTAATTTCAATATATATTTACACACACATATTCATAGTTACTAATCCATAGTTCTTGCGTCCTATTTTTTCATTTGCTGAACCAGACTTAAAGATTTTGCACCACTGAACATGTCATTTGAGTTATCTTTCCCTTTCACCATTCAGTCATGCTGATACATCAAGAAAATGTGGCGTGCTTAATTTATTTGTCCCCCCCCCTCTCTCTCTCCCTCTCTCACACAAACACACACATACAAACACACACACACAAACACAAACCTAAAAACACATACGCATACATTCTTTTATTTATTTACTTCTCCACTCCAACCATTTTTTGCCACTTCCAAGTCCACGCCTCTTCTCCAGAGGAACCTTCCCGTTATGCTTCGGCTATTTGCTAACCACTTTATATACTCCAAATGCTACCCTTTATAGTTCGGACATTTGAAAATTTTGGTAGGGGGTATGTTTATGCATCGCTAATTTTGGCATTGGTATACCGATTTTAATTATATATATATATATATATATATATATATATATATATATATATATATATATATATATATATTAAAGAGAGAGAGAGAGAGAGAGAGAGAGAGGCAGACAGACAGATAGAGACAGAGTTGTACTGTTCAATAGCTGGAATATGTTGTATATATGGAGTTGTTTATTTACATAGAGCTTTCCCGAATATATTTCGAAGCAAAAGATGTCAGACCTTTCAGCGGAAAGGTTGGAAATCTTCAGCGTTGGTAGAGCAGTGGATGGTTACATAAACTAAGTAATAATGGAACATTTCAAATATATATATATATATATATATATATATATATATATATATATATATATATATATATATCCTACCTCTGCGAAAACTCCACGGTCCAACGGGTGACAATTTCCACGCCTACATACAGGAATGGGGAGAGAGAGAGTGAGAAAGTGAGAGTTCGTTCGTACATAATATCCATAAATACATACATATTGAACAACCATTTGTATGTTATAGTGCCCCTGGCCATTCCATTTTGTCTACAGCCTTTAAAACTGGCATTAGTACTCCACTTAACCCTTTGTAAAAAATGCTCTTTTCCATTTTCAGAAAAAAAAAAAGCTTTTTTGACCTTCCGTGAGGCCTATTCCGACGGGTTCATGATAACATTCTAGAATCTCCAGAATCTACGTCTTTCCAGATATTTTTTACTCTAAATGTTTTCCCGTTTTTCTGAACATATTTATCCTTCGATGGAATTTTTTTTTTTACGTGACCTCAAATCTTGACGCTGCAGTTGTTCAATTATTGACTGTGACGGCAAATCATAGTCAAATTGTTATTCAAACCATTCAATATTTGAAAGTAAAAAGGAGAGTCGGAAGCACAAATCTTCTCCGTGGGAAGGGCATTCATAACTTGAAATTACTGAACGAACCGTTTTTTCTTTTTTCAATTTTTTTTTTTTTTTGTTATCAGGACTCGAACACCGAAAGAAAAGTTTATTGTTTTTATATTTTATTATATACTTATAAAAAGGATATTCCGTCACACAATCAAACTGGATATTCTATTTTTTTTGTTACAACGGATATCTAATTCCGTACAAACTATGCATACAGAAATTTTTTGACTAAAATCAAATTGAGATTTATATTGTTTTTTAGTATTCCGAATATTCAATGAAAAATCTTCTGGTAGACATTTCTCGCCAAAAATATTTCGAAGTTCAAGACAACTCAGCACTGCCAGTAATTGAACAACAGTACTCCAAAATTTGAAGTCTTTAAAAAAAATATCGAAGAATAAATATGATCAGAATGAATTCTGTTTATGACATAACTGGCATTTTTCACAAGAAAAAATCTAAAATAGAATTTAAGGAAACATCCAGAAACATTTAGATTCAAGAGAATCTAGATTTCATTAATGAATGTGTCAGAATAGAACCTACAAACGTCAAAAAACTTGTTTTCTAAAAATGATAACAAAATCTTTAGGTCTGATTAGAGTACTGATGATTATTTCCAAGTCTATAGACAAAACGGTATGACCAAATCGCTGGGACACTCAAACAAACAAACATACAAACAAACACATACTCATCTAAGTTTTTTTTCCAAAATGATAGAACCATCCACCACCTTTGGTGGCTAAAGTTGTTCAAGTACAGAAAAAATATTTCAGGAGATTTTTGGAGAATATTACCAAAAAATTTCTACGTTCATGATAGCCATTCAGAACGATATTTTTTTTTTTTTTTAAGTACTTAAAATGGTGGAGGAATATAGTTTCCGGGGTCAAGGGAATTAGATTTTTACCATGTAAACATTAATATCTTTGTAGATCTTGGAAATCACCACTAAATCAGTAAGTACACACATAACCTGCAAATGCACGCGTGCACACATGTGCGCATATGAATACTATCTCTCTCTCTCTCTCTCTCTCTCTCTCTCACACACACACACACACACATACGCTCAATCATTTACCCTCACATACTACCCGAAATGCCATTCTACGGAAACGTCCTCCGTATGGTGTATAAAGACCCACAACTGCATACACCCATGCATATGTATTTGCATGAAATGAAAACCCTACTTCATGGAATTTGGTACTTTTCCTCTCTCCCTTTCTCTTTCTCTGACCACACGCTCTCACAGACAATATCTCACTTATGTACATACGAAATGAAACTCTCATATGAGCTCACGTTTGCATAAGTAAGAACGTGCATATGTTAACACAAATATCGGATTCCTATCAACATGCGCACACGAACAACGATAAATAAACGCACATACATTATAAAGACCAATGTATTTAGACTTGATTATTGCCTAGGCGAAATGTTTGATCTCGTCCCAACCGTGAAGACTTCAGATTAAATTTCTGCAAGTTAGTCAACTGAGACCAACGACTAATATTACTTCCTGATTTTTTCTTTTCATTCATTTTAGGATTTTTGAAGGGGGACGTTTCCATTGCGCGGCCTTTTTTGGTATCTTCTTTTACAGTTTTAATTTGGGCCAATGAGCCCCGAATGCTCGATGTTGAATATCGGTTCCTTACCACTTCATGCTCAAACAAAGAAGATAATTGAATCATATCAGGAATGGAAAGTGGGATGAAATGGCGCCTGGAATGAAATCTTATGGTTTGCTCTTTTAGAAAGCTCCAACTGCAGTTATTTTGCTGAGTTTGTTCAGAATATAACTTCTGATAAAAACGGATGAATACTAATAGAAGGAATCGCAGGATAAAAGTAATGATTTCAAAGGGTTAGTGAAGCTCTCAGGTTACTCTGATTGGAATTTTACAGCACTATAAACCAAACAAATATGACAATACGACTAAATCAGATAATCAGTTGTCATCCTCTGACTGCAGGCCAAAACTCCGGCTCATGTTCCCCTAATGGCTTTCAGGGGGATACAATCCTTACTGAGCCACTGTTGGCCACCAAGGACTGGGGATTCCTCACAGTACCAGAAAACAAACAAATATGACTGTACAACAGATTATCACAAAAATGGGGCACAATTCCAAGACAGTTCGTCATAGTTTGCAGGTGACTCTTTTGTTGGCCTTCGGGAGGGACACAGTCATCATCCTGCGACTGCTATACAAAACTCCAGCTCATGATCTCTTAATGGCTTTCAGGAAGGACACAGTCGTCACCGAGCAACTGTTTGCTTGAAGAAGAAATAAAGTGATAAATTAATTATATATTGCTACCTTAAAAGCAAACCATCAGATTGGCGTCACAGAGAATGCATGTTTATGATATGAGTAAGGAGGATCCGCTGCATCGTCAGCCTCTGACTACTCAAGTGAAACAAATACCGAAAAATAAATGGTTATCAGAGATAGAACTTCAGGAAATCTGCAAGAATATAGAAAGAGAAGAACGTGACCCACCCTCAGAGGAATACCAAACAACCAATGTTGAAGAAGAAACAAATTTGTAGTTGGTATATCAATGACAGTAGAGACACCGAAAGAATAACAAAATAGTTTGAGTGAAGTAAATAGTGGAGGTTACTCGGACAGATCAAGGACAAAAGCAAGGCTATATTCACGTAAGTCAGCTTATATAGTTATAGAAAGACCATGAAAGCGAAATAGAATAATGCATGAAGATCAACTGAAAAACAGTTAGTATAAATAGAAACATATTGAAGAGCCCTTTGAATGAATGTAATACAGGCTTTGAATTACGGATGCAGAATGTGGTAATTAACAAAACGAATCGAAAACCAACTTGCACTAAGATTCACGTAAAAAAATATCAATGTTTGGGATAACTGCAAGAGATTTTAAAAAAAAAAAAAAAAAAGATCAGCTGTGGCCGGACCAGGCTGAAATATATTATACAATTAATTGGGCTGATGATATGTATTGAACAAAGATAACTTTGGAATTTGGTCATGTTTATTTGGGCATCCAGGGAGATTTAAATTCATTTCCGATGTATTGCAAGACTTTCACATTTCCCATTGCATTGTGACAATCGCTCTATTCAAAATAAAAATATTAGATGAATATATCACGATATTTTTTTCCTGGTGGCTTTCAAGTGAGCTTATGGGTCCCCAAAACTCCAGTGTACTCTCCAGTATTCTTGCCAATTCTGGCAATCTATATTTTCCAGCTCTTTTGCTGGTCTTTGACGCCTTTCCAAGTGCTCCAGCAATAGCAAGTGACGATCATCACCTTTTTATCCTTTTTTTTTAAATTTTAGTTCTCTTGTGAAGTTCCGATATTCATTCATCTGGTTCTCTTTCACTTTCACTTTGTAGTCTGCTATTACAATAACATTGGCGATCTCATAGATTTGTTTAAGATCACATTTCTAATCACATGTATCTCCATGACAGTTTCTGCTGTGCGTTCGTTTGTAGGGTTCATGATGATTATCATTCCTTTTATCATTGATACTATTTTTATGCATAATCATCATTTTTGGAGTTGAAAATAGTCAAAATTTAGAAAAATGATTATATCAATATTGGGATTATAACGCAATAACAACTCTGTTCTTTAAACTTATCATTGTTTCCACGTTGATTAAGTCTTTGTAATATTTAATTGTTTTCTCTCTTTTTTGATTGGTTTATTTTCTTTAACAAATGCTAACAGAAATCTTTCTTGCTTTTGAGAGTCAAGCATCTTTTGATCAGTTCGTGAATCTTACAGTGTAATAAATGCAACACAAAGATTTTCCTTTTTTCCTTTTATTCCAATGAAAAAAAAGGCAATTCTCTTGAGACTTTGTACACTCAAAATTCAATTCTCTGGAATGGTAATTCGATATTCTCTTCCATAGCCAGGTCTAAAATAAAGTACGGCACATAAAAAAGGAAATTACTTTAAAAACTTTTTTATAGTATTCTGCTTTATAGAAACCTATGTGTAAAGCTGTGAAGAAGTAATACAACTTCAATTTTAAGATTTTCCTCGCACTAAGGAATAAGTAATTTCATTACAATAATGTCTATATTCGTATTCATATAAATACATACAAAACATACATACATGTATCTATTGTATACAGATAAATACACAAATATCAACATATGTATCAAAACCTGTTGAAACATACAGACATAGGACTATATATATATATATATATATATATATATATATATATATATATGTGTGTGTGTGTGTGTGTGTGTGTGTGTGTGTGTGTGTGTGTGTTTGTGTGTGTGTGTGTGAGAGAGAGAGAGAGAGAAAGAGAGAGAGAGAGTGATGGTATAAATATGGAAAAATATAAATATTTTTATTGGATATCGTCCGACAAGTTTTAATGAAGTATTTCATAAACCGAAAGATGGGATTTGGGAACGCTGTTGAAGATGTGAACACGAAAATATTTCCAACAATAAAGTATTTTCATGGAATACCATCTTTGTTCACTAGCATCAGAAAGATGGTTTGTTTCTTCGAGGCTTTGTGGCTCAAATTCAAATTAGTCAAATCATGAAATTTGCAAGAAACACAAACGTTTTGCATGCATTCAATATGTAACAAGTTTGTTTATAACATTTACGATGTGCGTTTTGTACTTTTTTTTCACTGCTGGAAGTCCATGTCAGATAATGCAAACATTTGAGATATACAAAGGAAGAAGAAAAATGGTTATCCATAGTAAGAAAAAAAAACACACATACATGCATATGCACATATTACACATGAATACATACATACGTATATATATATACATATATATATATATATATATATATATATATATATATATATATATATATATATATATATATATATATATATATTTATATATATATACACGTGTGTGTGTGTGTATGTGTGTGTGTGTGTGTGAGTTTGAAAATTGCATGTAAAATTCATACTGGCAGCAAATCCTGGACAAGAAGTCACGAGCAGAAGATAATCATCTTGCAGATAACAGATGTATGTCCACTGGATTTTAAAGCTTCAAGGTAGCAATCTGTTCCGGATAAAAGGAACAAAGGATTCGAATAAGAAATTGGAACAAAAACGAAAAAAAAAATGAGTATGGAGGAGAAGAGAAAAACACTAGTGGAAGAATGAAACTCCATAACATCGGAAAGAAAATTCGAAATGGACGTTTAGCATCAAGGAAAAAAGGGTCATTCGGTTCGCGACGGGTTTTGACGTTTAAACGTCGGCCATTTTAGAGAGAACTCAATCGGATTAAATTTCAAGCATTTAGCATCAATAAAAAGGTCATCGGTTGATGGATAATAGGCACAGACCACGAGACTCTTTCCGAGTCTGAGAAATGCACTCGATTGTCACTTGGGGCGCCACTCAATACGTAACATTACGACATAGTAAAAGCGTTTGATTGATCATGAATGCCCTGAATACTTATATATATATATATATATATATATATATATATATATATATATATATATATATATATATATATATATATATATATATATATTTAGATTTCTCCCTAACTCTTTGTATGTATGTATGTATGTATTAATATGAATAAGTTACATATTAGTAATTGGGTTAATATCAATATTATTTTTTATGATATGATTAATGTGTCTTAAGAGAAACTTATGTTTAGTTGGCCCTCATATCCCCTACACACACATAAAATTCCAAGAAAAAATGCAAATAATGTCAACACACACACATACATAAGTGTGTATGTGTGTGTGAGTGTGTGATTCCTTCTCTGTCGTTTGCATAAATCCCTGACCACTGAAAATCTTTATTCCCTGTTTTTCAATGCATAACAGATTGAGTGCCGATACAAATTTTAGGTTAAAATAGCCAAAATCGGTGACGAATAATATATTTTACCCTAGATACAAAAATATGTAGTCATTTAGAAAATGGCTGAAACTAACGGGGGGGGGTTGTAGCAGTAAAATCAGTCATACGAAAAGTCGTTAACTTGCTTACGTAGGCCGAGTAAAAATGTATTCGGAACTAAAACCCAGCAGTGATGATTATTGCATGTTTAACCAGTCTTCAAAGTTGCTGTTTCAATATGTGGAATTAGGAGTGTAAATCAGAATTTTAACATATGTTTAATAAATCCCACCCATGTGATCACGAAGTGAATAAACCGCTAGCAAATATTATAAGTTCCTTGTACAGTTTGGTGGGCATCTGTATTTCTTCGTAAGATATATTATAAATGAAATTCCAAATATAAATAATGTTATGATCATTCATAATAATTCAGACGTATGTTGGCACCAGAATCTTATTTCATCAATGATTTTATAATAATGAATTTTTTGATTTGGAGATATTTTTTTATTTTTATCCATGCATTTATCTATAAATGTCCACACGATATCTCCAAAAGTTCTCATTGAATTCCAGTAAGATTTTGGATAAAACTCTATGAAAGGAGTTGAATTTTGCAACAGATTCATGCAGAATCACCTCCCTTCCGCTGTAGGTATATATCAACACCACAGGATAACGCCAAAATTTCATGTCCGTCTCTACTATATCTCAAAAGTTCTTAAATAAATTTCGATGATATTTGATGGAAGAATAAAGTGATTAAATTTAAGGGCGGACCCATGCACAATTTTCCCCTGGCAATGGTGTTGACAGAGGCATGTTCTCTCTGGGTGCTTTTTTGTTTATTGAGTAATGAAAATGATTTTCTTACAACTAGGATGGCTCGACAGGGCGCCGTTCAGATTGTGATGAGGACATTAATCTGAATTAATAGTGGGAGGACACAGAGAAATTCACTTTTATCCAGTTCCGATATACAGGCAATTTTTTTGTAAATCTTTGCGCATTTGTACTAAAGCTCCAAGTTGCACATATGTTGGAATCTAATTCAATTATTCAATTAGTTACAAAACATATGTAAAACAGGGGTGAAAAAATTATTCGTCATGAGGAGGCATCCGAGCCTGAATTTCTCAGGACTTACCTCCATTTTCCCTTACTTCATTCCATTG
>OY735205.1:43840761-43985761 GCA_963457665.1 Thysanoteuthis rhombus | reverse complement strand
CTCTTTATCTAATATCACTGTATTTGAACATGTTTATGCATGTATACAAGGACATTCTTGCATATTTCTATATCTTTTTTGAATTATGGATAAATTATAAATAACTATCTTTATGCAAGTATAAAGAGAATCAATATCACGCTTGTTTTATGTATCCCTTCACATACACTAATGTGAGTAAATAATTTTATTCACATATATACAATTATATACATAGACTAGCACATATGTGTTTTATTTTTGTATTCATCAATATGTGTGTGTGTCTTATTATATGCAAAGATATTTATCAAGCTAAGACTAGTCTGGCAAAGGGCTACAATAATGCAGAACTTTAGGAGAGATAACAAGCCATGATCTTCATTAACCATCACTTAAAGGCAGGTTCCCAATGCATATAAATAGTTATATATGCACAAACGTAAATGTTATTAATAACCCACATAGATACATGACATAAATAGATATTCACCTTTGATTTACTCAAGTTCGATATTTAGATGTATACCCAGTAACAGTTGCTTAGTTTGCTATGAAAACACAGACAAAATAACCACAATTCATTCACAGTGCCTCTTACTCCCAGAACATGGGAATCGTCAGATTTTCCAAGTAGGGGTGGATTTATAATCTCTCTGAAAGCCGAATGACCCCCGAATAAGACAGCACTGAAACTGAAACTCTGACTTCCTACATTGATCATTATGTTGGAAAGGAAATCATGTATTTTTTTTTTCTTTTTTTTTTTTTGATTGTACTGGATCATCAGAAACCTGCTTTTGTGTGATTGAATGGAGAAAAAGTAACCGTTGCACGGCATCAGATATGATAGTGCGTGTAGAATCAGTCCAAGAATGGTAGACAGTATCTATATTGCATGAATTATCATGTCACAACAAACAGAAAGACAACTTCTCCAAACATTCAATATTTGAGGGAAAACTGAGATGAATTGAAATGGTGTACAGTGCTGTGTCTGCAACATATATAAGATCACAGCAACTCCTTCATTAGGCTACATAAGGACTCTGAACCATTCCAGCAGCCTTAAGAGGATCTTCCAAAACATGGACTGTGAAAACAGAGGAATTAAAGTAGACGGCGAATACTTGATCAACCTTGGATTTGCAGACGACATCGTCCTTTTTGCAGAGAATCAACACAACCTCCAGCTAATGCTTGATGAACTAAACGAAGAAAGCAAAAAGTCGGCCTACATATGAACTTCAGTATAACAAAAATCATGTGCAACAATCACGTTGAGAATAAAAACATAACTGTCAAGATAGAAGATGCAAAACTCGGCAAGGTAGGCCACTACATCTACCTAGGACAACGTATCTCCATGAGACCCCCAAAAGAAGAAGAAATCAAGCGAAGAATCACTTTGGGATGGCAAGCCTTCTGCAGAGCAAGCTCAACTTTCAAAAAACAGAGGATCCCAATAATCCCGAAAAGAAGAGTATACGACCAATGCATTCTCTCGATAGTCACTTATGGAGCTGAAACATGGAATCTAACCAAGAGACAGACCTACAAACTGAGAAGCATGCAGTGTGCGCATGAGAGAATCATGCTCAACCTTATATGGAGAGATCACAAGACAGCACAGTACAGAAAATGGGAGCCCGGAAACTATCAAAAAACTCAAATGGCAATGGGAAAGCCATGTTGCAAGAATGGAAGACAAGTGATGGACATCACGACTCACAACATAGATCCCCAGAGATCACATGAGAAACTGAAGCCGACTGAACACAAGATGGAGAGGTGAACGAGACAAATTCAGGAAGTACTTGCTCCGCGACGCATATGATAGAGAATTGTGGTAAGTCCTGGGGAAGGTCTATGTCAAACGACGGACGTTAAAAGACTGATGATGATGATGATGATGATGTGTGTAGTTTATGCCCCAAAGCATCTTTCACTTGTCTTCATTCGCTCAATTTATAGATCTGAAGATTGTCGAGCAAAAAATCTTTGTTTAAGCAAAGTGTCAAACTTGGTGGTTTGACGGTTTTGGCATGACGGAAAATTTTGAACACTGATCGTTCAATTTCTTTTGGACTGCACGAGGAATATCAATACAAAAGATATATCTCCGTGAGCAGGAATTATCTCTATATTCACAGACGGTTACATGATTGAAACAGTATCCTTTTCTTGGCGTAGAGCAGCAAAAAAATTGATCGGAGAATAGCAAATTGGAAACCGGGGCTTTAAGCGATTGCCACAGCCAAGTTAGTTGCTTGACATAATTTTACAAATAATGTCTGGACCATTTTGGATCGTAAGATAAAGAAAATATCCAAGGAAATTTTCAGCAAAAAATGATTTTTGTACATTGAATGCAATATCTTCGGATAGGGAAATAAAATGTTTGAAAGCATGACCGAGCAGGAACTTTTTCTATAAGAGGGGGGGGGGCTTGATTTACCCGAAAAGTTCCACGGTTTTGCCTGAATTACACTGATTTTGTCCATATTTGATATATCTTGAGGGTGCTCCCACCCCTGGTGCATACACTTGTAGTTGAAAGCTTTCAAAATATGCAAATAACAAGTCTATAAAATTGAATTGTACTTCCAATAAATGACCTCATTTGAAAACAAATATGTATTTTTACTTCTGTCGTATTTCAGTAAAATCACACTCAATGATCCTGTCCATATCAACCGGAGCAGAGTGGAAACAGTTGCCCAGTGAACAGATGATGGATCTTTTTAATGATCTCTATCTGTTTTCACATTTTCAGGTCAAGTTTTTACTTAATTCAAGTTAGTGAGCCCGCCATGAATGAAAACGAGACAGACATTTTTGCGTTTATAAGAAAAATCAAATTAGATTTCAAGAAATAATTTACTAAACAGACCTGAAAAAAAGCTTCCCCTATATCAAACAATCAGAGGAAAATTCAGTTACTCCTCCTCTTCCTCTTCCTCATCATCATCGTCATTCATGCGTTTAAACGTTCACACCAGATATCTGGTGATCATCGCTGAAGGCTCAGTCAGTAAGCCCCTTAAAGCCACCAGTCCTTTTTACAGCGTCCTCGCATATAACAGCCGCGCTGTGGTTTGTATTGTCCTAGCCATACCCCATTTTTCCAACTTTCAGCTTCTTTCTTGGTCATTAGTGACGAAGGGAGGTTGTTGGTCCCCCTTTTCCAGTATTCTACTCAGTTTTCTTGCAGATCCAGGTAGTGCTGTGGTCTGCATAGTATTCTTCCCTCCTCCAACTCTAATCTTGACCTAAATGTCTTCGGTATTATTTCAAATATTATGCCTACTATCATTGTCACAATCTTGACCTTCTACACCTTTTTCAGCTCCCGGGCTAAGTCCTGATACTTTTCCAGTTTTCCCTCCTCTTTTGTATTCACTTGCTGGACTTCAGGCATGACAGCATGCATGATTTGTCAGGTTCTCTTCTTCTTGTGATTTCTTGCTTGGATGGGGTACTCGGTTTGGAGATCAAAATTCCAGAGTAACTTACTGTTTTTCGTCCAAAGACAGTTTGGCTTGTGCTGGTACCATTAATCTAGATGACCGAATCCAATCATTTGCATAGTTCCCAGTTTATGACAGTTGCTACTCTTATGTGCCTATTATTGTATTCTTTCTTGGTTAATTTACTGCATTATCCGGATATGCAGTTTATAGTCTCATCTCTTTCCCCTCAGAGGCGACATTTGATGCTTTTCTAGGTTCTAATGCTTCGTTTTGCATCCTGTAGAGCCGAGTCCAAATTATGATCCTAAGGTTCTTGGTAGTTGTCACTTTATTGACAGCAGTTTGCGTAGTATGTATATATAATGTAGATATTGATATTGCCTTTGATACGCCTTGGGACGGCTTTTCCATTCCTTTCCTCTCCGCAGATCATTAGTGTTATTTCGCTCTTCATTCCCCACATCTTGTTGATCTCGATGTCCAGGTCTTTGTACTTGGACAGCTTCCCAGTAACTTTCACGGAGTTATTTCTTCATGGCGATATTGCTACGTCAATGAACACCTCTTTTTTCCTGTCTTTGCTAAAGATGTTGCTGTTATCATCATCATCATCATCATCATCATCATCATCATTATTATTATTATTATTATTATTATTATTATTATTATTATTATTATTATTATTATTATTATTATTATTTTCATACCAGTTGCCTGGTGGTTACCGCCGGAAACTGGGTGATAGCAAGTCTCCCCAAGTCTCCAGCCCTCCTCTCCACACTCTCATAGTCCACAGCAATATTGCGGTTTACAGTTACACACTAGTTGCCCGGTGGTCATCGCTGAAGGATGAGTGACAATAAGTCTCCTCAGGTCTTCAGCCCTCCTCTCATCTCATCTCTCCCTCACCTATCACAGCATTGCTGTGGTTCGTACCTCCACCATCATTTGAATGTTTTTTCTCGTCCTCTTGTTAGGTCACTGCTAAAGCTGGGGTCGTAGATCTCGTATTTTAGCACTTTCCTCAATGTCTGTGCAGTCTCTAGCTGGGCTGTGGTCTGCACAGTCTCAATCCTTCTGTCTACCCTTAATTCCTTCAATCTCTCTCTCTCAGTGACTTTGGTACAGTTCTGAGTGCACTTATTATTACTGGTACTACCCTGACTTTCATGTTCCACACCTTCAGTTCTCTTGCCAGGTCCTAGTATTTTCCCAGTTTTTCACTCTCTTTTCTATATACTCTGTGGTCTGCAGGCACAACCACGTCTATTATTTGATAGGTTTTCCTCTTCTCGTCCACGATTACTAGGTCTGGTCTTCTCGCTTGGATGGGATAGTCAGTTAGAATGTCAAAGTCCCATAGTAATTTGTGTTTCTATTCTCCGGGGCTGTCTCCAGCTTGTGCTTGTACCACTTTTCTGCATGGCTAAATCTCATTTGTTTACTCAGCTCCCAGCGTATCATTGTTGCTACTCTATCATGTCTATGTTTATACTGGACAAGTTGACTACAGTCACTAGTTATGTTGTTGACGGTCTCATTCCTTTCCCAACGTAGTTAGTATTTGCTGTTTGACTGCGTTCTGTCGATTTTTGTTTTGATATAGTTTGTTCTGATGCATTCGTTTTGGGTTGCCATGATGAGTGATTCTATTTCTCTCTTCAAGTTTTCTTTCCGTTGCCATGCCCTCGTCATTTCTCCGCATAGTTTCTTCTGTTCCCATTTTTCTTTCCTTGTTTTCTGTGCTAATCCATTGTTTTCTACTTTTCGTCGTTCGTTGCCCTACTTCGGGCGTTCTTTATGATGTCTTCACTGCTTGCACATACTTTTCTAGACCTGCTTAAGTCCTCTGGGCACAATCCTCTATGCTGATGAGTCCTCTGCTGCCTTCTTTTCTCTCCAAGTAAAGTCTGTCGGTGTCATTTCAGGGGTGTAAGGCTTTGTGCATTGCCATAAGCTTTCTTGTTTGCCGGTCCATTGACTGGAGTTTTCCCTCTGTCCATTCAAGGAATGGTCCTGTGTATCTTACTACCAATACAGCCTATGTGCTCATTCTTTTTATAAGGTTTCTGCTGTTAAGTTTGGTCTCTAATATTTTCCTTAACCTCCTAAGGTAATCTCTTCTTATTTTCTCCTTCATTTGTTCCCGTTTTATCATTTCGCATTGAATAACCCCCAGGTAATTTGAATCGATCTCGTGTGGTTATTGCTCTTATCTTCTTGCTATCGGGGAGTTCGATTCCTTCTGCCACTCCGAGCCCCACTTTGTGCATTCTATTCCAAACTCCTCTCCAATGTCATCACTGGAATGGTCATATTTAGTAGTGGTAGTTGTGGAAGTACATTTTAGAAAAAAATATCAGCAAAGCTATCTTGTGATTTCAATAAGTTTAAATAACATTGATGCACTCATATATATATATATATATATATATATATATATGTGTGTGTGTGTGTGTGTGTGTGTGTGTGTGTGTCGTGGTGCAAGATATATTTAATCGGCAAACCAGGTTTGAATCATCCCTACTTGTATTACTTTCGCACTGAAAGCACGAATCAAACTATTTTTGTGTAGTCATTTCATTTCTACTATTGTCACTAGTGTGCTAGGAAGATAGGCAGAGAAAAGAATGGATGTGGGAAATAAATGAGCATTCAACTCTCCCATCATATATTATAATTTCCGAGGCAGTGATACAATAATGACTGCTTTCTCTATTATCAGCCTTGAAAGCGTTCTGTGGTTTGTCCATCTATCTATCTATCTGGATTAGAGGGTAACTTGATTTGATCCTATTAATTTTGCAATTTGATTATATTGGATATGCATCGCAATCGGGTCATTAGATTTTGGACGATGACAGTCGAAATAGAGAGACTCAACTACATGTATATTCAGATGAAAATATGTATATTCATTCATGTTTATCCCATTTTAATGCTCGTAGATGAACAAGTATACTTAACTTCTTTGTTTATAATAATTCTAGTGTTTTTACGGCCTCAATCGAACATCTATACATAACCGTCTTTTACCTCTCTCTAATCGAATGCTCATACCTGTTTCTTTTAGTATCTATTAGCGTTTTCCACAGTCAAAATATTTGTCTAAGTAAGCTGTTTGCTGGAGAAGTTGCCAATTCAATGCCATCTCCCCTGGTTCGGGATTAAGTTGAATGTCAGGATTTCAAATGATCCTCCAGTTTACACATCAGCACCTTTATCTGCTATGAACTAGTATATTCAAATACCTGTAAAATTAGCTATTATGAAAATATGATATATATATATATATATATATATATATACACACACACATATATATATATATATATATATATATATATATATATACGCACACACACACAAGAATCTTTTTTAATGCGTCCACATCTATGATATTGGGTTTGCTTGATGATCAAGATAGTTGCATGTTTACCACCACTAGAACCTGTGATTGGTTCTCGGAAGCGGATAAAATCTAGGCCCAAAAGAGGCACAAAACGATCTTTCTATTTTCTTGAAATCGGTACGTATGTGCTCCAGCAGAATTGGCAAAACCTGAACTGTATACAGCGCAATCTTTTACAAGATCGTACACATATCAACTTTTGTCTTAAGCTTTTGATAAGCGCATAGTTATGGACTTTATTTCTTCGCACAGCCTCTTACATCATTAATTTTACAAGTATGAGAACGTGCACATAGCATCATTATATAGAATAAGTAATGATATATATACGCCCTTCCACACATATAAATACAGTTAAATATACATAAAGCTTCCTAAAACGTCAAAGTATATTTCGTTTTGTTTTTGTTTTTTTTCTATAGTTTATGTTTATTTATTTATTTATTTGGATTTATTCTGTGTCTCTCTTTCGCGTGTTTTTCTTCTTCAGTGTTCATTTGATGTACGCAACGGGCTCGTTTACGGCAAGTCACGTGGGCGAGAGCTATGCTGCAGCGAATAAATCTCTCGATTTCAATTGGTCGAATTTGACAGATTAATGTAATGGCGCTCATCAATTTGATTTAGATCAATGAAACACTGCCTTATCTCACCTGACATATCACCTTGCCGCCGAGATCGAGAAGTCCGCCCTGCCCGTTACTCCATTAACTGATCTAGGAAATCTATTTCAGTATTATCGGCCGAAAGCCGAGGTTAGGGTTAGCGCCTGAATTTGAGGTTTGGGTTCTAGAAGCTGGGAGTAAAAAAGGTGGGGCCAATAATGGTTTATTTGTCTTTTATATTTTTTTCCTTCTTTTTGCTGTTGTTGTTGTTGTTGTTGTTGTTGTTGTTCGTGACATTATTCCAGATAAAGACGCAAACATATATACGTATATATAAATAGATAGATAAGTAGATATAATGGAAACAAATACTGAAGCTGCAAAGAGGCACACATTGACGATCAAGAGTACACGCTCAAATTATCCGCAAAAATAAAAGACACATACACGCTAATGTGGATGAATATATATATATATATATATATATATATATATATATATATATATATATATATATATATATATATATATGTGTGTGTGTGTATATATATGCACACATATATTAGGGTAGTGAGCAAACGCTTAGAGAGGTTTCATGGGAATCAGTCTCTCTGTATAAACCGCCATATAAACCTTATAGAAATGAAAGTATAATTATATAGATTTCTATTCACACCCAGAATATACATATGTGTGAGTGTGTGTGTGTGTGTGTGTGTGTGTGTGCGTGTGTTTGACAATTATGTGATGAGTTATTGAGATAATGTATATAAATATGTAGTTTTTATTCATATATGATTTATTGAGACATATATTCTTTATATATTTACGTGTGCATACAATACACATACATACAAATATGCATGGGAGGTTGGCTCACGAATTCAGATACAGTTTTCACGTAGATTTTGAGCTGAATTTTCCATCGTATAATATTCGATCAGGGGAATAATGGAGAAGTGTCGGATTCAGTGCATTTGAAAAGAAGGAGATTATGCTGAAAAATAATTATTTGTTGTGCAAATTAAATGCGTTCTTGATTTTCAGACTAATGACTTCTTGGTCTACACACATACATATGTGCATACACATGAAGGCATGCATGCATATATATATACATACATATATATATATATATATATATTGATATATATATATATATATATATATATATATATATATATATATATATATATTGATATATATTGATATATATTGATATATCTATATATAAATATTTGTACATTTGCATTCTTATATACAAACAGACCAGAATTATGCAGGTATTTTCACACTTACATCGACTTTTACGCATACCTGATTATCTATCATCTCGATTGTAAACTTTAGCGATAGATCCCTCTTGCCCTATCCGTCCAGCCGCATTTCATTTGTCTGATATTCCCACACATATACTGGTATATCTATACCGACTCAAACTCGCAAAAGACTCACTCATGAAGGGACATCTTAAACCCTATCATGCGTTTACAAAGAATTGTTTTTGTACAAAAGGATTGACTAGAGGAAATCGAACTGTCAAATTATTGCTTACAAGATTAAAGCTATGTACACTTCTGTCGTCTGAAGTAATATGCAAAACTTGAAAGCAGGTTGGTGCCTATCATTTTTTTGTTTTCACAGGAATTGATATTTCCAGTGTCTGATTACGATCAATTTGATCGAATTCTCCCTAAGTGACTTCTTTCAATTGTCTTTGCTAGCGGTCCAAAAGATTGAGAAATAATTTTTAAACAAGGGTCTATATTGGCTCCTACTCACATTGATTGAAGGCCCTAGGCCTAATTCCCTATTTCACGGCAAAGCTAGATATACATATTTGATAAAAGCAAACACACACACACATACACGTTCGTGATTTTCAGACTAATGACTTCTTGGTCTACACACATACATATGTGCATACACATGAAGGCATGTATGCATATATATATACATATATATATATATATATATATATATATATATATATATATATATACATATTGATATATCTTGGAAAATCTTTGTACATATGCATTCTTATGTACAAACAGACCAGAATCATGCAGGTATTTTCACACTTATATCGACTGTTACGCATACCCGATTATATATATATATATATGTATATATATATATATATATATATATATATATATATATATATATATATATATATATATATATATATATATATATATATATATATGATACCCAAAATAATCCTTTTACCATCAACTCGACTTTAACTTCTATCAACCAAGCACACGAAGTAGCTTCAAAGGGAGACAAAAATGATTTGAACGACGAAGAGGGGAATATAAAGCAATGAACTCCGACCATAAGAGATACATAATCCCAAAAATGCAGACACTCTTAGCATGAGGCTCAAGGCCAAGTTATATCAAATAATAATAATAATAGTAATAATTTAGATGAAGAAGAAGAAGTAGAAGAAAAAGAAGAACAAAATACTAATGGGGAAAATAAAGAGCGTATAATAATCAAAAACAATAATGAAGGTGTAGATGATGCAGTCTGGAGTATTATCTCATGTGATGATAAAACCAGACGCTTCATTCACTTATCGGTAATTCTGTTGAAGAAAATGAATGCAAATGTCGATAAAAACCACTTCTATCCACCTACTCATCTCTCTTGATAAAAGGATAGACCATCTCTTTGTGCGTATGTACGCATAAATTCATTGGTGTATACACGTTTCTTTCCTTTCAAATGCACACATACCTATATACGATACTTCATGATACAGAAATATTAAAATATACTTTTTTTACATGCACACATTTATGAACACAAATAAACGCACACACACACACACACACACACACACACACATATATATATATATATATATATATATATATATATATATATATATATATATATATATATATATATATATATATATATATACACACACATTTAGATATATGAGTTTATACTTACTTAAAGATGGAACCACGCATATATGTATTCAGTTACTCAATTCATATTCAGATCATTTTTAGTTTTGACCCCAAACATGTAAAAATTTATTTACAAGTAATATCGTGTGTGCCCAGTAGGAGACTTCTGGCATTATTTCATAAGGGGGCAGATAGGTTTAGACAATCGTATATTACGGGATATAGGTATTACTTTGATGGGGGTCAACCGAGAAAATATATCAATTTTGTTTCAGCCTATCGTGATATTCGCATGACCTCTATTGCAAGGCTTACTTTCACCGAGCACATATTTAGCTTCACACTACCACCACGCTTTCAGAAGATAGAGGGAGAGAAAGCAGGGAAAGAACACACTTGATGAAAAATAAAGAAAAAAATAACTTATATTGAGTAGCATCCCCGTCATATATTACACCATTTTCCTTATAAAACAAATACGATTGACAGAATAGTTTATCAATTACTTTCTAGTGACTCAGAGGTAAGACAACATCTTATCGGCATATCACAGACATGTGTACGTATCTGTGTGTGTTCGTGTGTGTGTGTGTAAGCTGAGTGCGTGTTGAGTACTTTAATATCTATCTATCTATCTATCTATCTTAAGACGCCTCTTATGTATGCGTGTCCAAAACACAAATACACACACACACACACACACACACGTATATATATATATATATATATATATATATATATATATATATATATATATATATATATATATATATATATATAAGCGTTCTGCAAACGGGCATGCTCTGAGAACATGATTCGGCAACTTTTTTTCTCATTCATATATATATATATATATATATATATATATATACATTATTAACAAACTTATTTAAAATGATCTCCCCACAGTTAATGTATACTTTGCCCTGGACAACGGTCAGAGGTTCAATTCTTGCAGTATCCCCATTTATTTAAATTGCATATTATATTTACGCTGTCTACGATGACGGGAAATCATTTGAAATAAGTTCTTATATAATATAACGCAATTTATAATCATTCTGTCGGATCATATTTATGTATATATATATATATATATATATATATATATATATATATATATATATATATATGTATACACACACACTTACAATAGTCAGTGCTTCATGGTTACTCTGAGTTTCATAACGTTGCAAACCAGCATGAAAATCGATGTCACCATGAAGCACTGAATGATCTGCGCATGGAGAGACCGTGGTTAGTTTGGCAGAGGAACCAATTGAATCACTTTAATTTTCGTTTCCACCACTGTCAGCTTCATTTTGAATAGAAAAACTTTGGTCATTTTTCCACTGATTTTGAGTTATATGCGTTCTAAGCACGAAAGATTTTGCATAAAAAACTTTTTTTTCAAGCTGGTAAATAACTCTTTGTATTTGACATACGATTGCCTAGTTCATGCTGTATCGTGCGGGAAGTGGCAATAAACAGTAGATATACTACATTTCAAACAACTTTTACCTGAGCGTTTTCTCGTAGTAAAATGTAAATAAAGCTGTGTTTGGTTGGTACATTGTACGCTGGGCTACTTGGTACGCTGTAATTGTATGTAATTGAGGTGGAGGAAAGAGCAAAAGCCAGTAAAACAACAAAAAAAAAAAACAAGTCATCGGTGTCGTCATTCTTTTTTTAGTTACTTTTTCCCCCATTTTCTACCTTATTACAATGCATCATTGAGGTTCATTCATATGACTCCATTTGTCTTACTATTTGGCCATAATATTTGTGAAACCTTTCTATTAAATTGAATTCTTCTTCTGGTTTGAAATGGTATTTTTCTCAAATATGATAATCACAAATGCACCAGCAAGCAGGAGAACTAATTTTCCCAATCAGATTGTACCATCTATCCCCAATGGCAGGGTAGGTTTGTACACTTTTTTCACGAATGTTTAAATGATGATCAAATGAACTTGTCAAGTGTTTCAGATTTAAACGACCCACCCAACGGAAGTTTCTTTTCCATTGTATTTTTGATGATATTGGCGATTTAATGAATCAATTTTACAGAAAATTACCAGCATCTGAGCAAAAATTGTACCAACATATCCTGGTCTCTCTTATATCAATAAGCATATGCTATACCTCTTTATTCATCGATAACCTAACCTTAAATATATATACATATATATACATATATATATATATATATATATATATATATATATATATATATATATATATATATATATATATATATATATATATATATATAATTCTTATATTTGATGCATAGAAAATATATAAATTTTAATCTAATTCTTAATCGAAATTTAACACATCATGATATAAACTTTATCTAATATGAGTGATAAAATTTAATTTTAAGAATTTGAGAATTACGTCATGAGAATGAAAACATTAAAAAAACTTAAACTGAATTAAAAACGTTAAATGATTGTCATTCGTTGGACGATGCCGTTTCATCATTCTTTCATGAATGAAAGATATTTCGTATAATTTTTGAAAAAGCCTTCAAACAATAATTTTAAAAGTGATTAGATCAAAACTGAGAAAATAATCCACCATTCTTTGAGCTAAGAAACACGTGTTGGATAGTTTCTCTCGGAGATTTTTAGAATGTACACACACACACACGCGCGTGCACACACACACACACACACACACACACACACACACATATATATATATATATATATATATATATATATATATACTCTACATTGCCTCCAAAGAGCCTGAAAAAATAACTAAATAAGATTCGATACGGCGAGAGTATTATAATCACTACTGCAAATTCACGCAAAGCAGAACAGTACAAGCGTGAGAATGGAACCCAATTGATCTTTTTTTCCTTTTTTTTTCATTTACGTGTGAACAATATGGAATCAGTATACGTGGGTCTCATGTTGAAATGGACGCAAAAAATCTGTGGATAGTGTGAAAGAAAACATATATACAGAAAAATATCCCCAATTGTCCCCAGCCGTTAGTTGAATAAGTTCCAATTAGAAAACAGGACAGTTTTCTTGAAGGAAGTAAGAAATAATTTCAGGGGGGCTTTTTTGTGAACATAAAGACATTTTCTTTATTTCTTGTAAAAAAGGGCAAGGAAAATATTTCGCTATTATTATGTTATAGCTTTTTCCTTACAATAAAGATTCTCACTTTGACAAAGTTTCAATGAGATTTACTCGAGCAGAAATTACTGCGTTCGCCATATTGTGAGATGTTTGTTAAAACCAAGCCAACCTTTTTTTTTTGAATTTGTGTAAAAATCGTGATATTTTTAGTGGGTACGGATTGGGGAGTAATCTATGTACGTATGTATGTATAGATGTGGATGGGCAGTTTTTTTTATATGCCAGACAAAGGGAGGAAATGAGCGACAGACTACTTCTATGGGTGTGTGCGTGTGTATGTGTGTGTATGTGTGTGTGTGTGTGTGTGTATGCTCGCATGCAAGAGTGTGTGTGTTTATAGACTGTTGAAAGCATAGAAGCGTAGTTTATACGTGATTGTGAGACAGACACTTTTGAGATTGAGCATATGAAGATATAAGATTTATAGTAAAGGAGAGAATTTCCTTTGTGCGTGTATTTCCACGCGTGTGTTTAATGTTGACGTCTCTATGTAAATATTTGTTTATATCGAAAACATAGTTGAGTATGAACCGTGATGGCGAATAGAGTACAAATATTTTCATACACATTGATATTTACGCCGATTTGAAGGTTGATCAAGCGATTCAGGTCACACTTCTGGCCATTATCAAGACCGGGAAAAAAACTATCGCTGTTACTGCCTAGTGTTTTTCGAATTTCGGATTGTTGAATCGGGCATTTACCATCAAAAGAGCCAAAACTCAAGATTTTCTTCCTTTTTCGGAACTGGAATTTTAAACGTATTCAACAACTGGTAAGCATCGGTCAAGTGAAGAGAGGATCCCCTCATGCTAACATCAAATAGTATAAGCTGCAGAAACCAAACTCTAGTTAAAACTTTATATTGCTAATAATAATTTGAAACGATGATGGTGATGATGCTGGTGATTATGAATCAAATATAACTGTGAACCTTCACAGAGCGTCTTGACTCTGAGCCTAAACCTATCTGAGTCAGCAGTACTGTTGAGACCTACCAAAGGAAGCCATGCCATTGGGATACTCCTTAAAGGGTTAGCAAACCCTTAGAAGAAGGAAAATCCAATGGAAAACCAACAATTTGGAGATTTTACTACCACACTACAACTTGGAACTTTATCAGCACTGGCCTGGGGACTATTCAGTGACTTTCATCGTTGAACGAGTTAAGAGCGTGCAACAGACGTAGAAACCCACTGAATCCTTTGTTTTGAATCCAACACACACACACACACACACACACACACACACACACATATATATATATATATATATATATATATGTATGTATGTATGTACGTATATATACTAGTTGATACCAGTGACAAATATCAATGATGTATATTGAATTTTTATGAAACGATCGAAAAAAAATGTTTCCCTGGAAAAGTTCATCTGGTGGATGGTAGGTAATTTTATCAAGGAAACTTTCATCCCTGTTTAGAAGGACCCTGTGTTACACACAGAAAAACAATCGAGCCCACGAGCAACAGCCATCAAGATTAGTTTCATATCATTGCTATACAACGTTCTTTCATATCATAAATTGATTTTTGTGTAAGACAATCAATAGTGGGAGATCGAATGAGAACCCACTAACAACGGCCAACAGGTTTAGCACGCTGATCATTATTATACAACGTGCAGCGTTATCTTTTATTTTTTTTCTACATATGATTTGTTAAATTGGCATAGTTTGGTATCAGACCATTTATAGTCGGAGATCTAATGAGGATTGAACCCACTAACAACGGCCAACAAGATTAATTTGTAGATCATTGAAATTCGATATGCGTCCTGAACTTTTTCTTCTAACTACTTGTTTGTCACAGTGAAAAAAACATTCGGATTGAGATGTTTTCTTTTTAGAAAAATACTGAATAGAATGGTGGGTATAGGGTATTTATATCAGCCAAATTTATATTTCTAAGTAGAACAGTCATGTGTTACGGGTAGCAAACCAAGAAAATCACATTGTTCGTTAAATGAGTATCCAATACTATTCGACACACGATAAAGGAAGAATTAAAAAATGTTTAAAAAAACTTCGAATTAATCAGGGTATTTGATTAAAATCTTATCGGAACTATTAAGTCATTTTTTCTCAGATCAAAACCTTCTGCATGACATTTTTCACTCAAAGAAACTTACATTGTGTTGAGACTGATCGATAAAAAAATGTAAAATGAGGTGATCAATGAATAAGTTACTTTTCTCACCTTCTAATGTACAGTGATCGGTAAAAAAAAGTCCGAATTATCAAAAAACAAGAGTCAATGCAGCCGGACAAAAACTAAGGGATCAATTTGGCATAAATGTACATTGCAAATTGAATCCCCCATTGGAAATCTATTTTGGATATTTCAATTTCCAGCCCTCTGGTTCCATTGGTGCAGTCTGTATGGCCGTTATGTTGCCAGCCAGACCAACTTAGTAATTGAAGAAACTGATGTTGACAGTTTTGGTAATAGATTTTATTAACGGTTTCCAATAGTAACACTGACGAAAAAAGTTTACCGTCGATAAGGACCCCTATTTTCAATCATGTTAGCCTGAGAAAATGGTTTGAGTTTTCGACTAACAAGAGACAGGTTGTGTATTCAAGTTCAAGAACGGTATCGAAAATCTTAATATATCTATATCACATCAACGCTAGCAGACAGAAAACAAAAATACATCATGATGACGTCATAGTGACGTAGATATCCTAAGCATAGATCCAATTGTAGGGTTGATGAATCGGACCAAGAAAAAGGAATAAATTTTTGATTTAAACATTTGACAAGTTTAGCAATTCATTTGAAGCATGTTAGCTATCAAGTAAACCATATGCGTTTATACAGTTCAATATATATAGTGCACTACCAAACCTTTTGCTCAATTGAAGATTTTGAATAATTCAATCATTATGAGGATATAAATTTATTTCTGTTTGTGATTGTAGTGTTTGTCATTTTACAAACATTGTCTAATAGCAAAAAGTTGAGCATTGATCACGAGTTGAGTAGTTTTAACAGAATTTTTGATTATTGAAAATTCTCGTTGCGACTAAACCTCAAGCCCATTATAGCTGAAAAGAATTATTTAAAACAAAAATATCCATCTGCGTTGTTTGTGGGTCATTTTCAGAGCTGGACTCTTCATCCTATTGTCAATATCTTGTGGCTGTTATTGAAGCGTAGAATGAAAGCGAGACTCTTCAATCTTCCAATCATCTCCACAGTAATCTTGCTGATCATATATTTAGGCAGTCTAACCATCAAGTGTACCACAATTGCTTTCATATTCTGTAAGTGTTTTTAGTTCTCTGGTATTTATTCAGCTTTCCGTTCTTTTTCAGATCCACTTTGTGGTATGCTTGAATGGGTTTATTGTTTTAGTTACTATCTGTCCTTCTGGTCTTGAATCTATTTGAATGACGAACTACCTGATAATCGTTCTTTATTCTTTTTATTTCTCAGGACAGTCTCTGGTCTGTGCCTATACCATTTGTCTCCAAGTTCGAATCCAACTCAGCCCCTTTCTTCATTCCTTCCGACCTTTACTTAGGTGAAATGATGTAGTATTTTATAATTTACTTGATTGATATTATTGGTTATTCCTCTTCCTTTTCTAAGTATCCTTTGTGTAATCATGGCCAGATTATTTCGTACCCAGTTCTTTTTGTCTTTTGAATAGAGTGTTCCCCCTTTACATTTCAACTTTTAACTTTGGGATTTTTCTGAGCCAACATGTATTGTCCTTTTGCCAATTTTGTTGCAATTTCTATTTGTCATGATTATTCTCTCTTTATTCTACTGTGTATAACCCGAAGGTTCTTCGATAGTCGCTACAATCTTCAATGCTGATGTGTTCTTCCTCCTTTTTCTCTTCCCGTAGAAGTCTATCGACATCATCTCAAGGGTGTAAGGCTTTATACGTGGTGAATAATTTTCTACTTCTCTGGTCCACCGATTTCTGCTCTTCTCTAGGGAGGAACCAGAGTATCTCATTATGCACACACCCAGTGAGTTTGATGGGATTCCCGCTGTTTGATCTGGTCTTCAAAATCTCCTGAGATATTCTTCCTTTACCTTTTCTTAAATTTCCTCGTGAAATCTACTCCCAATAATCCAAAATATTTGCAATCTTCATTTCCATTTAATGTATTTTTGACTTCATTGTTCCCTTTGTTCAACCCTCTATTCCTTTGAGCCGCAATCATTTCCGGTTCAAAATGTTTCTTCTATGTCTGCATGGACCAATGCTCCCAGTTCAGTTTTATTTCTGCCAAGTAATTTTAGATTGTCAATCTTCATCAGTCCTTTGCACTTTTATGGTGAATCCGTTAACTAATATCCGCGTTTAGAAACTTGCAAGGAAGATATCGTTACTATTACGACGTGTTGTGGAGATTTACGCCGTCATTAAGTCGATATTATCTACCTGCAGTTTGCTCCATCTTTCAGTTGTTCATTGCACTGAATAAAAATTTAGCCATATCTTCTGAATTCAGCTTTCCCATCAAAAAAACATGCAATTACTAGTTTTTTTGTTACTGTTTTCATTTTAGGGTATTTTATTAATGAATAATATATTATTTGTTTCTCTGGTTCTTTTCTGTATCCTTTCTGCTCTTTTGGAAGAAGTTGTCAGGTTTCCAATGAATCAGAGACAAGCACGTTATGAGTCTATAATTACTTACTCTTTTTCCTCTTCTAGTCCACGTATCTCATTTAGATTCGATAACCACTTCACTCCTCTATTATATTCTTTCCTGCATTTCTATAACTTTCCCTCGGGAAGTTTGCTTTCACTCACGATCAGTTTTGCGTTTTCCCGTTATTTCCTCTCTTTACATGCTGGTAAAATTCATTTTCGAATTTAATCAGCATTGTTTTACTCCATGTTGGAATATCTTATTCATCTTTTGATTTATGTAATTCCTTTGGAGAGACTTTATTTTTAATTCTTTTTATTTTTTTGTATTTTGTTGTTTTTCAATTTGTCGAATAGCTGTTTATAACTAATTTTGCACTGATTTTTTTAATATTTTCGATTCTGGTTTGAGTTTTTAATCCACTGCTCAAATCTCATCTCTCATTGGTATATTACGTGTAGTGTATGTCTTATTGCAGAAAGCAACTTTTCAATGACTAACTTCGGGCCTGATTACATCAAGTGTTTCAAGTGAGTCATGTTGCCTGTTCCAATATACCCATACTACTATTCTGCTTGTCACAGCGACCACTAAGCGCTGATTGATCGAACGAGTCAGGAGAGAGAGAATTTTGGAACACAAAAATTTAAAGGAAGCAGACGACAGGCGCCAAGACTGTTTTGCGAAACGGAATTTCTTCGTTCGCTTAAATTCATATTTATTACGTTACGGAATTACAAGTTTGTAAAAAATATCTGGGTTAAGATGTAGTTTAGTTAACCAGATATTTTTTTATGAGAAAAAAAGGGAATCGGGTGAAAGGAAGATAGGTAGTTTAATAATGGGGTCGGAGAAGAGGGTGGGAAAGATAGTTTACTGATGGGCTAGTGAAAGAGAGGAGGAAAGAAATTTAGTTTGGTGAGATGATATGATGAGAGAGAGAGAAGAGAAAAAGGAAGGTAGTTAATAAGGTTGGAAGCGAGTTGTGGAAAGACAGGTAGTTTACCGAGAGAATTAGAGAATGAGATTGGGGAGGAAAGAAAGTTAGGTAATTTAGTGAAAGAAACTTAGGTAATTTAATAAGACGGTAAGAAGGGAGAGGACTGAAAAGAGAGGGAGTTTAATAAGAAGACGGGAAGAGACATATATATATAGTGAGAGAGATGGGGAGGAGGTAAAGTTAGGTAATTCAATGAGAGGATAAAAAGTAGGGGCAGAAGCGAGAGGGACCTTAATAAGAAGACTGAAAGATATGTATACATAGAGAGAGATGGGGAAGGAAAGAAAGTTAGGTAATTTAATGAGGGTAGTATTTTTGCATATGAAACTGATCTATGTTTGTTTGAATGAGACACGGATGAGAAGATACAGGCAAAAGGTGAGAGAAGAACAGAGAATGACATAATTGTAAACACCCATGGAATGTCTACGGGCATAGGCGTCCGATGGGGAGTCAAACGGGGCTTTAGCCTCCCTTGGATCAGGATTTCTCGCCAAGGGAGAAGGGGTGGAAGTTGAACCTTGTAGAAGCCTGGGGATCAAGGGGTCACTATAAACAATGGCAGCTTAGGATGAGTCATAGATTAGACACTCCCTAGTCTCCTACCTGACAACCAACGTCGGGATTCCACATTTATAGCATTTTTCTCTTGTGACCTCTTTTGATAAGAATACTTTGAAATAAGCAATAAAAGGCAAGTCTTGCAAATTTTTTTGCCATTTCTAATTCTTAGAGTCAACTGATGCATGACATTAGAGTTCATCTTGTGGGCCATCAAAGGAGAATCTGCCCCTCAAAAAAAACGAAAAAACGAAAAAAAACAAAAACAACTGCAGCAGGAGGACGACTTGATCCCTCCTGTTAGCAACCAATAGAGCATCTATTGGACATAACGCTCAAAGCTACTGTTTGATCCCAATGTTTATCTGATATATGATTTATCATTATCATGAGTGATGTTTTAATGCTACTCGTAGCAATTAATACGTATGGTTTTAATGTAGGGATAGAACAATTCCTTCATAAGTTGAAGCACTATCAAACCTTACTGCCCATATTAGCAACTTCACATCTGGTGGTAATCGCTGGGAACCAAGAGACTTCAAAATACCCCAAAGCTTTCTTCCTCCCCTCAATTTCTTACCATCGTCAAGAAGAAGTGGTCAAGGAACTAAAAGGGTCGGAAATGAAATAAAGGTAAAAAGGAAGAAATAAGAACAGGAGAATACGAAAAAATGAAAGAAAAGTTGGGGAAATAGTGTAATAAGAAAGAAATTTGAAAGAGTTACAGAGTGGTAGAAACAAAGAACTGAAGAAGAGTGAAGAAAGAAAAAGCATAAGAGTTACATAAAAAAATAGATGAAACTAGGAATAATATTTAAGAAGATCGTAGCAGAGAGTTTAAAAAAAGGAAATGTGCGAAGTCAATCTGGAAAAGGAACAGGATTTCTTTTTTTCCTGGACTACATCATTTTTTATATACCCATACTTGGAAAACATTGATTCTACTTATTTTTTTAACCCATCGTGAAGAACTAATACTGGTTGACTGGACGGAGAAACGAACGAATGGACCCGGACATAAGGACAGGAAAGCAAATTTTTACATTATATATTTATATATTGCGTTTCTGACCATCTCTTCGCCGCCGTCCGTGTTAATGCCCTAAGTGACTGGTCCGTTCTATATGGAGACCGTCTCTTACTAGGAAAAAATGATGGGGTGGTTGGTTAGCCGTATCAGGTCCAGCAGCTTTGGGGTTGTGGGTCGGGGAACCGTGAACTTGTTATTGGCACTTGTCAACACAGCTTGAAGAGATAAAGATATTGAATCGGGCGCCAAGCGAAAAGAGAAAGGATGGAGGAGGTGGGCGCCGCCTCGTGGTAGTGAGCCGTCGCCGGGAGGCCTTTTAAAAGGTGGCCCCACTGGGCTGGAGTAACTTGGACGTGCCTGGGGTACTAAGAAGCGGGCTGTATCGGCCACGGATTTGATGGTTCCCTGTCACGACCATCTGATGCAGTTTTTTTTTCTTTTTCTTTCTCCTTTCCCACTTCCCCTTGTCTCTCTCTCTCTTTTTCTCTCTTTCTATCTTTCTCCCGCTCTTTCTCTATCTCTCACTCTCTATTGAGCAGGGTAAGTGGTAAGTCGTTCGCTCATCATGGACTTGTTTTCTTTTTTTGAGTTGTGTGAAGGTTAGGGGTCGGAACGGAGGTAATAAAAGATTGACTGTAAGAGGAGCTGGACTTGAAGGCAGGGGTTCTTACCCATCAGCAACACTGGAGATATTGTGAAGGGAAGATGATGAGAGTGGCACTAGGTGATCTATTTTTTCGTCGGTATTAGATGCATTTCCACACACGCACGCACACACGCACACACACACACACACATACACACACACACACATACACACACACACACATATATGTATAGTGGTTGTCGTGATGAAAATGAAATTTTAAGAAAAAAAAAAAAATAAAAGATGGATCATCATGATTCTGTCGCCAAATTTAACCAGGTTTTGAACGACGGAGTTCAACAGCCTTACATAAAATTTACTTGCTTTTTCCTCTCTTTTCTTTTAGATCTTTTTTTTTTTTTTTCATTTTCTCCTTTCTTTTCATCAAATATTCCCCTTCTACTTCTAAGTTTAACATTAACTTCAATTCTTTTCTTTTCACGTCATTCTTCTCTCTTTTTATCCTTCATGGTTTGGATAATTCTGTTCATTCATTGAATTATCATTCATTTGTTTTCGTTCTTTCAATCTTATGTTTTCTTATAACTTCATTGACTCTCTCTTTCTCTTAATTCTTATTTTCTATGTATTTTTTTGATTTCCATCTATCCCTTTTTTCTTTTTTCTCTTTTCTTCGTTCTTTCTTTCTTTTTCTTTCTTTCTTTCTTTCTTTCTTTCTTTCTTTCTTTCTCAATCCCAAATATTTCCTTCTGGTTTGCTTTCACAACGCCATTTTTTGCACGCATGCGCAAACATCATTTCTCCTCCTATACCCAATTATGAACGCACGCGTAGACGGAAATAAACGCAAGCCAAGTCACATACATGCACTTACATAAACTTGTGTGTGCGCATTGAAGCACACACTTAACAAACAACATATGAACTCACTACTGTGCGTGTACTTGCACGTTCAAAAAGGAGAAAACGTATAAAAAATGCAAGCGAAATGGCCAATGCAAAAAGTTGAACGTTCATACGGAAAAACACTCGAAGTGAAACTTATATATATATATATATACATATATATATATATATATATATATATATATATATATATATATATATTTTCTTGATACCTTTACAGCTTTTAACACTAACATTGAATTAACATTTTCAAAATTTATTTTGTGTCACTTGTTTCCCAATATCTGTTAATGAAATTTGTTATTTTCTTCAGTGTTTTTTTTTTATTTGAATTTTATATTTTACAAATATATGTTATCATGCATAAGTGTAAATGTTCTCTTGTTGGGATCATCTGTTGTTTACCACGTAACTGTTTCAGCAATTTTAAAAACAAAACTGCGACATTGACATGACAACCCAATAGTGTAGATCGAACACCACCTCATTTTCTTTCCATATAGCTTATGCAGTACATGTAGTGTATCATTTTATATAAGATATTATGTGTATCATACATTGAAATAATTCCATACTACATATTTATTGTTTGAAACAGGGCTTGCTTACGTACGTTACCACCAAAACTCATTTAACGACAAGGGATCAGTAATCATAACAACAGATGTGACTCGCTGCTCGTGTCATTTCAATTGAATGTTCATCTATGTGAATATTAAATCCGTTGTGTCTGTTTTAATCTCAGACTGCATGCAAACCAGCATGATATCATCTAGAATATATATATATATATATATACTAAATGATACTTATATTTTCTCGATTCATGAAAAAACAAGGAGAAAATGAATGAAAACAGATTTTATCCGTTGTAGATATTTCATTATAGTGCTCAATATTTGACACAATAAATATAACTATTGTTATATAATCATAAGTGCATATATCCGATGAACGTTTACATCTTGCGTCACTCATACTCATTAGCAAATGTGGTATAAATACAGCAAGTTGTTGATGAGAGCGAGAGAATGAGTTGTTAACATTCACCGGGTATAGGTCCTCGTAATACACACACACACACACACACACACACACACACACACATATATATATATATATATATATATATATATATATATATATCAGAAAGCTCGTCCCTTAACCCTTCCTTTCATTATAGTGCTTGCAATCTAATGAGTGAGCTTTTTGTTTTCGTTGATGAATCCGATCAATCGTAAAATAGATTTTGGTTTAATCATGTAAACAAGAATTGTTTTTTTGCAAATGATGTCTAAATCATTCCAACTGCGTATTCTAGATTTTGTTGATTAATCTACATCTTCATAAAACTCTTCAATCCTTTCAGTAGATATTATTTGTTCGACGGATATTTTAATTATCTGTATTTATATGCAACTTCAGGCCTCGTACTATTTGTACATTAAAATACGGATGGTAAAACATGGAGATTGGTAAGACTAAGCCTCATCAAAGACTGACTTTACAACGCCAGTTGTTTAAGTAATCTATAATAAATTAAAGATCATTTCCTGTGATCAGCACAAAATTCAATTTTGTTACATAAACACTCGTTTCCCTTAGATGTAAAATAATGTTGCTATTTGTTGAAAGGGTTTCATTCGCTTTTAGGTTTTTACTTTCTGATTAATGATCACGAAATGACCAATCATGTTGCAATTAGCAGAGTTCAGAGCATCAAATATCGATTTTGGATTCTTCTCGCTTATGGGTCAAGTGTCCTGTCTTTACGTTCCCCCCTCAAAACGGAAGGCTCCAAATCAAGACTACATAAATCTCATCTTCGTCTGACCAGTTACAAAGGGCACAAATCGATTCAGGACCTTTGCTAGTTTTGCCTCCGAACTGACAGCAAAGTCTTGCAATATTTTGACTCCAAGCGTAAATTGAAAGAGAGGTCAAAGCTTGCTTTGTCTGACTGAAAAGGAGCTTTTCTGTTGAGATTTCATCTAATGGTATCCTAATAAGGCAATCCTGTCGCATTTGAAAGTAACAATAAGGCATTAATTAATTGTTCAAAACTTCATATCAGCTATTTATTAATACACGGTAGCGTCTTTTTCTAAATGTATACCTTTACATATTGAATGTGTGCATAAGTTTCTTGCCATCTTTTTAAAAATTAGAAAAAGAATAAATATTCATCTGACTTTTTTCTACTTATTAACTTTTAAAAGATTTTGAACTTCATATCCGTAATAAAAAGTTTCATAATTGGGGATACTCAATTCAAGTATTTACTGAATTCGTGACCACAACTTTTAAATAATGTTTATAGATATTACAATTCTCGGATGGTCGAAATATATATTATAGTTTCAAATATGTCATATTTTGATTAAATATTTTTCTTGTTTGCACTATCTTTCATCTTACTATTCAAAAATAATCTTTTCTCATTTAGCAACCTGATATATACATCCGTTCCCACGGAAATAATTAGTCATGAAATAAATTTTATTTTGTATTATTATCACATACACACACACACATACATACACACACACACACACACACACACACACACACACACACACACATATATATATATATATATATATATATATATATATATATATATATATATATATATATATATAAGTGTATTCCAAAGACGTATTACGTCTCTCGTCGTGTTACGTCTCTTCAGTGTGGCTATAGATTCAATATCCACGGGATTGAAACTTTTGCTCAAGACCTGTAGTCCAATATTTTATCCTTATTTTTTTACGCATAATTCCCCATTTATCCGAGTGATCAATTCAAAAGTTAGAGGAGCGTTGCATAATTGCTTCTTTTAGTTGTGTGCTCTACCTAAGAGTGCTAAACCCAAAGGTGGGGATGTTAATAATAATATTGTCATCAACAAACAGCTGTTTCGTCGTATTTCGATTCGTTAGTGTGGTTATAAACGATATCCAGTCCAATTCTGTTAGGCGGGATTGAGGTTTCGATATCTACTCTACCCCTGTCGTACTGAATGGTCCGTAAGACCGAATTGAGCGATATGTTTTTTATATATACATTATAAGTTGTGATATATCATATTGTAACTCTTTTTGAAGTTATCTCCCCTTATTACCCGGTGAATGTATCATTTGACCAAGACTACGTAAATAGAAAGAACAATGAAAGAGATAGATCAGAATTTAGGGTTAAGGCAGTTATTTCGGCCTTTGCATTATTGGCGTCTGTTTAGCCCAATGTGAAGATCAACGTTAAAGCCGCTACCCTATAGGTTGCAGGTTCGATTCCTACAGCGTCTGTATTTTCATTAATTGTACTTTCTTTTGATACTGATTGTACAACCATATATGTGTGTGTGTGTATGTGTATATATATATATATATATATATATATATATATATATATATATATATATATATATATATATATATATATATATATATATATATATATATATATATATATATATATATATATATATATATATATATATATATATGTGTGTGTGTGTGCGCGCGTAAACATACACAGTTCAAAGACCAACTCAGTCTGTTAGCTTTTTAGTTTGCGTACAAATCTTTTATTGATGTCATTGACGTTTTTCGCAAACGTTTCAAATTACTCTTTAAATACCACTTTCAACCTTTATTCATAATGACCGATGATAGTCGAAAGACCTTGAACTACCAATGTTTGAATGTTTTAAACTTCGTTGACAGTAACAGAAGGTTTGTATGCAAACTACAAAAATTAACAAAGATAACTGACAGAGTTTTCAACAATGTAAGCTTAAATGAAGGATAACTGCCTCGTTATACATTTATGTATGTGTGCGTGTGTGTGAGTGTGTTTGTATGTGTGTGTCTGTGTGTGCATGTATGTGTTTACATTTTTGAGTGCATGGAGTAGACTAAAAAGGAGTGTTTAATTTCGCTTGAAAGAATTGTTTTTGATTGTCTGTCAGAGTTAATTTTTGTAGGATTTTGTCAAAATTGATGCTTTACAGTTCATTGATTCTTTGACCTTTCCAGCATATTATCCTCTCTATATATAGAAACATTATGATGCAACATCATCACAAAGAAAGATTTTCAAATCATATAACGGGCGAGAAAAAGTATATACTTTCAGTCCTCTGTTTTGAGCACTTTCATAGAACCACCCAGAATTAATTAATTGGAAGGATGTGATATTTGCATAAAGGTGTCGGATAACGATTAGACGGCAGATTTCTTTGCTAGCAAAAAATTGTTACAGCTGGAAAGGAAAGTATGGTTTAAAT
This sequence comes from Thysanoteuthis rhombus, assembly GCA_963457665.1. Lineage (NCBI taxonomy): Eukaryota > Metazoa > Mollusca > Cephalopoda > Oegopsida > Thysanoteuthidae > Thysanoteuthis > Thysanoteuthis major. The sequence goes on along the minus strand of OY735205.1, from coordinate 43,959,158 downwards.
TTGAAAAAAAAATATAACATTAATTTTTCTTAAAATGCATATCTATGAATTCTCTAACATACCAGCCTTAAAATCAGAAGAGACCTTAGTTGAAAATCCAAGATGGCAGCCATCCTGAGAAAGATGGCCACAGATTTGACCCCCAAGTTTGTTTGTTTTTTTTGCCAGAAAATCCAATGTTTGTACAGATGATATGACACATTGCTGGAAATAGAATTTTGTCAACTTTCCAAAGGTGTATTTTCTCAATTTGTATTTATTGTGCGAAAGAGGTCGCAAACAGTAGCGTGGAGGTAGGTATTTAAGCACATGCTGATTAAATTCTCTTTCCAATATATTCATATGTACGTATCAAACTAAACCTTTTGTTTGCACAGAGAACATGGTATATTGCTGGAAAGAGAATTTTCCAACAGTGTATCTTGCTAGTTTGTGCCTGTTGTACAAAAGAAAATATAGCCCAAATTGTGAAGCTAGGTATTCCAGCATACATTGTTATTAGTCTATCAGAAAGGGGAAATAATCATTTTTGTAAGGGGTGCAACCAGGTTAAATCATATCTGAAAACAATCCAGATTAGGAAAGCAATCGTTGCCATGAACTTAGAAGGCAGTCAATTTGGAGTTCAAAATGGACGACTGTGAATATACATTTCTTCTTATAAAGTCATTGTGTGTATGGATACATCCTAACATTTAATCACTTCTTCCGTTGTCCATTTCCCATACTTTTTCAATATTTGAAATTTATTCAGAATTTTTTTGCAATATTGCGTGGACAAACGAGAGACAATACGGAAGTGTACGAAAAATAACGCAAAATTATCTCAGTATCAAAAACGAAATCCAGGACCCCCCCCCCAGAATTGTATTAATACCTTCCATTGGTATTATAATGAACTTTTGGGGGTATCATATGGAGATAGAGGAGCGAATCTAGAAATTTAGCAAGGAAAAAACACAAAAATATCTCCCACTCAAACACCTTTTTTTTCATAGTCTCTCCTGTCTGTCTACACTATATTTACAAAAGTTATATGGGGAGGCATATTACAGTAGAAGGACCTCCAAAGTAAGTTCTCATTATATGGTGAGGATTGATGTCGATAAATATTGACGTCCATACGACAGAAATCACTTGAGAAAAACTTTTTTTTTCACCAGAGATCGGATATTACATTTAATAAAGAAATAGCTTATTTCAGTTGTTATAGTCTCAAAACTATATAAAAAGTTGAAAAGTCAGCAGGAAGAATTTCACTGTATAGGACGAATCATGGTTACTTTGGGCCTGTGAATTGTTATCATTTGACTGGTGGTGAAAGTTAAAAAGGGAGACTTATGTTCGACATGAAGGGATGCTGTTCAAAGATCATTTAATGCGATATTCATATCCAAGAGGCAGAAGAAAGTAGTGACTGTATCATGATGACCGGAACAACAAAGATGAGGATACTCGTCTGAATAATTAAGAGAGAAAGAATTAATGACCTTTTTTGATATTTGCAAGACAACGGCAACTTTGATTCATGCCAGATTCATGGAATAAACTTGCTGTCAATAAATTTGCAAGAAAAGCAACTTCCCAAAGTAATCTATAGTCTTTTTTTTTTTTTTTTTTTTTCTTCAGAGTATTCATAAAAATTAGTCGATTCTTTCAAGAAGTTCCATTTGGTTATGAAGCTTATAGTCTAATTCAACGATGTTCAGCGGATGTTTCAGCCTTGCATAGCACGTTTAATGGTCTACTGAATAAGGGAAGTAAATCTATTAAAGATATCTATATAAAATAAATAAATAGAAACTGACACGTTCCTTGGATATTTAACATATAAATCAATTTAATGGGTTATATCAGGTATTATATTGCATTAATTTATTCTTAGTATTTTCTGGATAAACAAATCTTATCCTGTTTAAAAATCTTTTAAAACTTCTTTCTCTTTCTATTTCCTCCTCCTCCTCTCTCCCGCTGTTTTCCTTTCCAGCGGATCCTCTTCTCACCCCCCCCAATATTTATGTTAGAAACCATCAACAAGAACTGTCACCAAAACTGTCAACATAGGTTTTTTTCAGTTTTCAAGTTAGTTCGGTTGGCTATGTATATATCACGACTATTGACCGGACTAAATAATCTGGACGGTTGAAAATCAAACAGTTACTCCTTAGTATATCTCTGAATTTTTGAGATGAGGTATTATTATTATTTCTATTATTATTCGGACTATCCTCATCTTGGTTGTTTTTTCATACAACGTTTCGGCCGTTGTACTCTACGGCCTTCATTGGGTATCATCTGGTAGGTGTTGGGAAGTAACGAACCAAACCCTTTATTTAACTGAATAATAATAGAAACAGTTACTCCTTATTTTGTCTTTTTTTACACAAAATAGCACTGTATAATAGAGATAAACAAGAGTCAAAGATATCATAGAACCTATCACAAAACTCGAATGTCCCTGGGTTTGTCATGTGGAAAGAATGGTAGACCAGTGATGGACACCACTTCTCTCAAATTAGGTCCTCGGAGATTATCGCAAAGCTGTGACTGGTAAAATATAAAATGGCATGATAAACTAAACAATATATACGGGCTCTGCGACGCCCATGATAGAGAGGTCTGGCAAATCCTGCAGAAGATTTATGCCCGACGACGGAAGCTAAGAGGCTAATGATGATGACGATGATGAATTCTCCCCGACTCCGAATAGGTCTTTTGTGGGTGTTCAATTTGACATGTGATTTTATGCTAAATTAGTTTGTATTCGGCCGTAAATATGCTTGCTCTTTTGAAAATTCATACTCTTTTTTTTTACTGATCACCACTTAACAAAAAGTGAGAGAAGTAACTTATTCATTGATCTCCTCTTTTTCATTTTTTAATTGATCATCCCAACACTGCATGCGGCCAAAAGACGTTGGTCACGAGATACTTTCTATTGATTGACTAACCAGACGATCATTCCTATTTTTACTCATTTTTCTTTTTTTTTTTTTGCTTTCAGAAAAAGCAGTTATCGAAAATCCCTCAGGAAATCGACTGACTATTCCCCTGAATTGCACATTTTTTGACGAAGTGGAACAATTTCAATTCATTTTCCGTATGAGCTTCACACCAAAATATCCTTTCCGAAATACTCGGGATCTTTGAAGCATTTTTGGATATGTGTTAACAGTAATGAATCGGCGAAACTTTTTGTTACAAGAAAAAAAAACCCTATGTTTTATGAGACTTAAAAAAATAAAGATTTTACGCAACGTAATGCCGTAATAATAGATGGTAAAGATGTGGAGCTTTGAGCATTGGGCGGGCTGACAGCAAGGACTTTGAGGAAATTTTCATGAACTTTCGTGAAATGAGTTTTAAACAGCATAAAAGAGACTTGGTTCGACTTATACATGAGGCTTATTATAAATCATTGATTTCGTAGAGAAATCAAGGGTTGACATATACACGAGATCGAAATATAACTAGTGAGCATCGCAGATTATTCGACTCGAAGTCGGACACAAAAATTGAATCAGGTTTATCATTAGCAATATTGGGATATCAAATTTCTTAAACAGGCATTTAATTAGACAAAATATTTTTCTGTAATTTAACTGATCCCAACGACCCTTTATCTTGGTATGAATATATGATCTTATTTAATTTCAGTCCTGTGAAACATAGTAAATGAACTGACAAATAGTGATTGAGGCAATATGGTAAATCATTTGGGCAAAATTCTTGGATCAAACTTTTAAAGGAAACGCAGACGACGAGCTCTCTATTGAATTTAGAAGCCAAAGTTTCGTCGGAATTTCCAAAATAAACTCTGATTCAATGATCAAACAAATAAAAAAAAAATGTGATAAAAAGATGAGCTCACCCAGGGCGACAAGGGATATTAAACTTGGATGCTATCAAGAATTTTCTTTTTCTTGAAGCGTCATGTTCATTCCTCTTCCAAATCCCAGAAAGGTCAGCACAACCGCATTTTTATTTACGGATATAGTCACTGCACCCATACGTTATAGTTTCCAAATATCTCTGGTGAGTTCATAGAAATAGAAGTCTGGCTGACTGGCTGTGTATGTATCTATGTATAGCATGCACAGGCCGTACCAATGGAGCTAGAGGGCTGGAAATTTTGACATCTACTCATTATGTCTAGAAAAAATGCCTTTTTTGTTTTGTTTTTTTTAGTTACCACATCATAAATTATCAGTTTTTTAGTGGATCTCCAACTGACAATTCAAGTATATTCTAAAGTGGTCAATCAGTTTGTATCAAGCAGTATTCATTCTTTTCTTTTTTTATTCGTACTTTAGTAACCACTGCCCAACAGGAGACGATAGTAGTATTTCCAATTTTTTAATTGATCATCACCAATCCATGCTGCTAAAAGACATTGGTCATATGACGGTTCCTATTGAGAGACTAAACAAACATGTTCTTATTCTTGACCCGACATCTCCGCGTACGTCTACTTAGCGCCGACATTATTCCATTTTTCTCCCCTTAACTGATGATAGCAATTTAGGGAGAAAACGCTTCAAATATAAAAAAATAGTTTAGGTTCGTTCTTCCTGCAAACTATAAATTAATACATTGAACTATAGAAGTGAATTAATTCATTATGATATTTCAACAAAAATGATTCTAATTTTTGTATCTTAATAATTATAAAGCTTTTTTAAAATGTTATTAGAACTTTAATGTGTGATCTTCGAATTTCATTTTGTTTCTCTTAATGTTTTAAAACTTGAAAGTGTTCAGTTTTGTTTCATCATTTTTATCATATATTTTTTTAAATTTCAAAAGTCTTCTTTTTCTTTTTCTTTCTTTTTGTTATTATTTTCATTAATGTTGCATTGTTTGATCGTTACACGAAAATTTAATCTCTCACTTTACTTCAAGTCCACTGTCATTCTACTTCAGCAACACACTCGATTATATATCGTCTGATAATTTGAGAGAATAAAGTCACAGTTATAGGGATATTGTTCTTTATTTAATTGCCTCTTTTCCGACTGAGACCTGCTCCGATGCAGGATTGTATTTGTAACGTACACTAAATATGTGAGACACCCATGCCACATACAGATGGTATTTGTCGACGAATTTTTCGGGCATTAAATCAATGCCATTCTCCTGACATCACCACCCAGCGCTGACGCAGGTTCGGTTAATGGCGGAGAGTACATAGAGGGGGAACTATCATTAGTCAATGATGTAATAGAGCTTCGTACTATCGAAATTATGATACCGGATCGCTTACAAAAGACATTTTGAAACAAGACGTACAGCAAAAACTGAGATGCAACCCGGTATAATTTATATTTCAAAAATGTGAGACGTGGGCTGCAAGATTTTGGGAGAAGAGGGTGTCGAGTGGGCGATTGCAGTCCTCATGAAAGGCACGTGATCTCCAGATGTTATGCGGTCAGGATTTTGTTGATGCATTGCTTTTTGTGTGTTCGTGTGTGTGTGTGTGTGTGTGTGTGTGTGTGTGTGTGTGTGTGTGTCGGCTATTGGTTCATTTTTTTTTCCCTTAAGGTGTCATATTTTTCGGTAATTTTGATGGCTTAGGCAGTTCTGATATATATGTGGTGACACCGAGATAGCGTTATATGCTCCGGAAGAGGTAAGAAATTCCTTAAGTCAGCCTCTTACGCTTGTTATATGATTGATAGCTTCAATATATACTAGCTGAAATACTCATCTACGCCGGATTGAATGATTAAGGAGTAAAAATTACTTGAGTTTTTAGAATCATAAAAGAATCTCGTCACTTTTGACCTCTCAAAAGGGAAAAAGGTTTCCTTTTACTTTTGACTCCTCGAAGTTGAAAAAAGTTTCCTTTAATGAAATGTATATAATCATTTACAATACGAAGATATATGTAGCAAAAACGTAAGACTAGTCACGTTTTCAAAAGCTCTAATAGGCTAATAAAAGTAGACGTATTATGACTATGGCTCGTCTACCTGATGAATATAAGAAATATGATTGTAAAAACTAAGCAGTGAAATTTTAAAATCACTAGATTCCTTCATTCAGTTTATGTCAAAAAAATCTTTAAAACTGTGAACAACCGCCCAAAACAAACCCTGTAATGGTTCCGATTGACAAAGCGACAAATAATATTCCATTCATTTGTAAGAGTCACTATATCCATAGACTATAGCCGGAAGTTGGAATTAATGGATCACCATCACCGACCAATAAAAATACCTCACACATAACCTTCTTTTATCGCATTGTTCTATGTAACAAATTAGGACTAAAAGTGAAAGATGAATTGAAAACACATTGAAAATAAAGAGTAAATTCTACAAAAAGTTAAAACTGTTTTGGGTAGTTCGCAACTTTATGCAAGTCAAAGAAAAATCGATAGTATAAATAGAAAGGCAAATGCAATTCTACGTACTACTTTACTAAACTTTATACCAAAATTTCGCATAAAGATCCTATTTCAGAATTGAGCGATAAAATAGATCCTGCTTTTACAGGAAGTTGAAGTAAATACATTAGTGTCACAAATTCATAAGCTTTTTGGTGCAAAAAGCAAGAGGAAACACCTTTTTTCGTTAAAAATACCCTAATCACTCCAAAATATGAAACAAAATTAATTCTTTAAAGAATCAGGATCCCTATGGGGATCGACCCTGCACCATCCTGGGGTGATTTTTATTGACATTTACACGAATGTAAATCTATGTTGTCATTGATTCAAAATTAAATCAAAAGATCCTACAAATTTCACGGATGCAAACGCTACATAGATTATATGTGTTTAGAAAACATCTATCATCTGTGTGACGTTTGATATGACAGATATGAATTTGAAAACTCTTATAGACATATATGGCCTGAAGATCTTGGACAAATGGAATATCTCAATATAACTTATACAATAAACAGGATAAATTCTCATTTCATATGGTACGCACATCATAGAAGAGTAAAGACATACCACCATATACATTCTATGAGCTATAGAATCAGAATATAAAGAATAGTATGAGCAACTCTAGAAAGCAAGGATTTGGGAGAAGAGGGTGTAAAAATGTAGTAACCAGAATGGTTAAACAAAATGGAAATATACATGAAATATTTCGACAATTTACTAAAGCAATAAATAGGTACCCAAAGCATTTAAACAATACCCGATGGAATAAGAGAAAATAAAAATGAAAATTCAACGAATGACAGAAATCCCTCAGAGAAAATTACAAATGAAAAAACGACCTCTTGAAAGCTAATGCTTTCTACTTGAAAGAAGATCCATCAAATAACCATTAATTTGGGATTCTCAATTTTTTTCTGAGATGAAGTCCTAAAGTTATCTAGTCTGTTTCGGCCGGTTCCCACCCATGGGTTGAATGCTAGTGACAGATGGAATGTGATCCCCAAAGTTGGGGTTTCTGCTAAGTCTATTTTAAACACTCAGAGATATACGTTAGTTTTTTTTTACGAAGGCTGAAATAACTCAGAAAGATATGAAAAAGACAAAAAGAAAAAGTAAGAAAATTTTTTTTCATTTATTTGATCTATATTTTCCATTGAACTTACATATTCGCCGATAGTCCTTGTAAATTTAACAGTTGATCCATGCAATTCGATCCATGATATCAAATTCGCAAAATAAACAACGTCTGCTCAACTAATGATAGGTTAATACACTGGATCTAAATTGTATAAAAAAAAAACATAATATACTAATCTTGACGGAGAAAGATTTTAGAAAATAGATTAAAGAAAAGATATGTATCACAAATAATGATTCTAATATAAATCTAAAAGTAACATACGTGTGTGGAGGTTGTGTCTTATCAATACAACTAGGGCATGCCATGGTAGAATACTTGTACTGTTCTGTGCTGAAAAACAGCTGATGATCCCTGCAATGAAATTTAGTGTATAACATTAGAATCCAAATTTAGATGAAAGTAAGACAACCACGGAATACTTTAAACTCAGCACATGAACGACGATTGGAAGATTACTAACTTGCATAACATAACATCGTAAGATGTTTTAGGACTGTATAAAGTTGATGAAATTCCTTAGCCAAGGTCTAACACATTATTTCATAAAGTGCTTTGAATAGCTGTACTTCAAAATCATTATATAGATATAATTGAAGTGTAGTTTTTATTGATATAATCCCGTAGGCCAAATAGTAATCTAATGATAGAGCTTTTGCTGATTTTATTCTCAATAATAATCATACCTCTAAGATATTCATACACATATGTACATTCATCTCCCTTTTCTCATCAGAAAAATGTAGTCATCAAAACAGTATATCTAAATAATGAAAAGCGTTCCTTTTTTATTCTCTCTCTCTCTCCCTCTCTCCTCCCTCTCTCTCTCTCTCTCTCTCTCTCTCTCTCTCTCTCTGTTGTAACAATGGACTATTCCACTTTTTCAGTCACTTTCCAATAAAATGAATGAAATAGATAAAATGAAAACTTGAACATCTATTTACATTTATTTATTCAACAGCTTTGAAATAATGAACTATCAAGTCAGAGTAAATAAGGGATAGTGAAGAAACCACATAAACTCCACGGAAACACGAGTAGATATTTTTACCAAATCCATCACAGATATATATATATATATATATATATATATATATATATATATATATATATATATATATATATATATATATATATATATTAAAGGAATGGATATTTATCCGTCATAACTATTAAAAAGACATCATTTATAGTACGAACTATGTGTATGTGTGGCTCCTTTTTTTTAAATAAATCATCATAGAAATTTAAATATATGCATGATTTTTTTTCATGATGATTAATTAGTAAATTATAATTTGATAATACATACCTGGCAGTTCCTCTTCTTTAAATGTAGAAGAGCTAAAAATTTGTCTTTGTAAAAGGTATGTATGTATTAGCACCGTGTGCATCACTAACAACAATGGGATTCAATATATGATATCAGAAAAGCAAATTTTTTAAAAGTGAGTAATCTTTATCCTAGCGGACAGTCCTTCATTTCTGAAATTTTAGTTATCCAATATTTAATCTAGTTCAACGAAAAAGAATATACATAATATTCAATTTCCTATTTCAAAACTAAGCAAGTTTTGAGGGTGGGGACAGTGTTTTAATTGAATTTTATTTTATTTTTATCTTCTACCTAAATGTATTTGGTTATTTTCAAATCACGCCTTTTGTCCGTAAGAACTTATTATGCCAACGAATATAAATTCATTATTTTTATTAAGGCAGAAGTGTAAGAAAGAAGAATTATTATTGATATGTTTGAAATAATGTCATTAATCAAAAACAATTAAATAAATAATGTAAGTCCTCTAAAATATAGGAACAATAAAAAGTTATTAATATACTATGTTATATATCAAAACAGAGACTCCTATGTAAAACTCAAGAGAGTTTGTTATATTATTTTTGCTTTTTTAGAATTGTGTTTTGTTGGTTTCCGTCATGCGCAGTAGCGACGAGTTTGAGGATCAACAACGAGGCGAAACTTCCGGAAAGATGGCCATTATTAACAATTATTGGTGAAAAGATTTAAGGGTTTACTTTCCCAGTTCGCTTCGAAGTAAATCTACAAATCAAAAATGATGGAACGATGTAGAAGCGGCCTGATCGTGTCATAAAACAATATGGTAGATGATGGGTTGTCTCCCCGGTGAATGAAAAACCTGAAAGAAAGATCTCGGGTGTAAACAAGCAGGAAATTACTTACGTACATAAAAAAGGAATGACAGAAACCTACATGAATTCATTGGATACAAAGTACACACGGATGTGTATAGGGGATATATATATATATATATATATATATATATATATATATATATGCTCATCATGCAAATACATTATATATGTATATATGATAATGTGCACATATGTGTATACACACGAACGACACTTATATATAATGGATATCAAGTTTTCATCGTTATTCACAAGAATATTCTGGTAGAAAAAATGTTGAGAACAAGCATGAAGAGAGCCTATACATCATTGGCAAAAGTATCTGGATCTATCTACACACACGTGTGTGTGTGTGTGTGAGGCAAGAGTTGCAGGAGCTCTCTTACACACACACACACACACACGTATACACACACATAGACATACACACACACATATATATATATATATATATAATGCATGTTTGATATTTATAAACATAATGTTTGGCCACGGAGAAGGATTTTAATGTTTTAATCTTCCGTTTCCATTCCTCTTCCCTCTATTACCACAACTAGTAAAGCTAAATATTAACTTTCTCAGCCTTATCATGTAGTATTTATATCAAACTTTGTCCAATACTCTTCCCCCTCCTTCTGCTGCTACTACCACGGATGGTGGACGCATCTTTGAACTTATTGTTCTTGTTTGATGGTGTTATCAAGGCGTTTCTGCGTTGTGATGACGTCACTCACGAGGTAATTGGAAATCGAGGTTCTTCTCTGAGCGGATCTGAAAAGCATCTTATTCAGCATTTTGTTCTTCATTCTCATAATACAAGTTCCAAGAATCTGATGACCTGTTGCAGTTCACGTGATATAGTATACGCTTGTTCTCAACGAGTATTTGGTGTGTACTAGTTGAAGAAACAAGTGCCTAGCAGTTCATATTTGTCAATATGAGTACATCTGCCATCTGCATCCGGAAAAAAAGAAATGATTGTATGGCAGTTTTTTTCACACAAACTGCTTCTCAAGACTATCACAAATTGCCCAACAGATCTATGGAGTACACATTCTATAACCCTTATAAAAACATCCTTTCCACTTTCAACCATTTATTTGCTCTATTGTTGACAATTATTGACGTTAAATGGCTTATGCATCGGATAAAAGATATGCTGTAATGTTTGGTTAATTTGATTTTCATTTTTCGTTATAATATCTGTCTCAAACATATCTAACAGCCTGAGTGAAAGATGTAGAGTGAATATTACGAAACTTGTTTGGTATTATAAGCTGTAACTTCAGTTTAAACGAAAAAACCGACTTTAATACTAGCTTGACCTGTACGCAGTAATGTACGATATTCCTCTTATTTTCTATCCTCCTATATTCATCTTTATTCGATTCCGTTGACGTTAAACAAGAATCACCATCTGTGAAACAACTACTTCTTGCTAAATCATTTTAATTTTAAAGTTGTTTGATTCATAAGGCTTTGGATAATATCCCTGAGAAATGGACATCAATACTTCGAACCAGTTTTCAAATTAAAATTAAAAGTATAAGGAAGAGAGCGATGTATAAACACTTCTAAGTGAAACAAATTCTATAGCCACAAAATTCACCGGGAAATCAAACACAAAAATTTATGTGAAACAGAAAAACTGAAAATATTTTTCTCAAGATGAGAATAAATCACGAAATATTACCTAAATCAACATAATTTATATCTTAGACTAAAAAGATACCTAAAATATATTCGAGACAGGAATATAAAGTATAGAATAAAAATCCTATTTTGAGTTTTGTTTGTTTCAATATATATATATATATATATATATATATATATATATATATATATGTACCCGGTGAATGTAAACATTTTCCAGTCTCTCGCACTCTCCAACAATCGACTGTCTGTTGTTTCCTTTAGATTTTGAGATCAACTAGACGATTTATTTTTGAATAATATATACCACGATCGTCCAATCAGGTTTGAAGATTTTCCGGAGACCATCGGTTCTAACCATTACTACTATGTGAGTATGCATGTATATGACTGCACTCTCAAACTCGCCTCTTTTTTTCTTGGACTACCAAACGAAACTGTATGATCATTTTACCTAATATTCCCTCTGCCTGTTTGTTTCTGTTTGTTTGTTATAAATTGAGACAATGTACACAGTATATGTATGCATACGTACAGTAAGCCTTTCGAATTTCATCCATTGTCAGAAGATTAGGGTTATGTACTCAACAGAAACATACACTTCAAAACACTTAATGATATTTAATTCACAAAATAAACAACACCAATATTGCATATGATAATAATACAATAAATCAAATAAAATATAGTAACATACTAATCTAAATAACTGAAAAGCTCAAATAAAACATCTGTAAACCGCAAATTATAATGATACTATTACTCTAAAAGTTAACATTTAGGTGAGGTGGTTGTACTCGATCAGCACAGATAGGGGATGCCATGGTAAAATACCTTTTCTGTTTTCTTTATTGTTCCAGTAACAGGTAAAACTGCTGATGATTCCAAAGATGAAATTAAATGTATAACATTAGGATCATAATAAAAATAATAATAAAAAAATAAAATACAAGTAATAAAAGATAAAATTCTGTAGAAAACATGGAAACTCTTAACACAGTACATTAATTGCTATTATAAAATAACTGACTTGCATTCCATAAAATCATGAGAACATTTGGGACGATATAAAATTTATATAAGAAAAATCCTCTCTCAGCGTTAATGTGCAAAATTTCAAAGGTCAAATATATATATACATGTGTGTGCATGTGTGTGTGTGGGGGGTGCGTATGTACATGCGCCTAGGTTACATATATCTAAACAAACATTTAAATAGATTTATGATTCAAGATTTTTATGAACTCATAATGATTTGTAAATTTTGTACAAATAAGTCATTTCAGCGAAAACACAGGAATAGAAGCACACACGCACACATACATATAAAGCTGTATACATATACATTTTTACTAAGCTTTTCATTGTTGTATACATTCTTTGATTTGGTAGCGGGGATAAATCAAGTTTTCTGTCTGCGCCGATTGTCCGTAAGCGTCTGTTCCACTCCCCCGGCTCGAGTAATGTCCGAAAAGATTGCTGACTTCATTGATGGATGAGGCAAGAAAATACGAGAAACTATCTGGATGTCAGCGGCCGGTCAATATATGCCGACTACATGCCATCATTTGCGCGAACAATCGTCCGAAAAATATTTTCCACCATTTTGTAAAAAGGAGTGGATGCCAGAATAATGTTTAAAGAGGGAATGAGTAATTCGTCTATAGCATATATCTGTATCATATATATATATATATATATATATATATATTTTTGTGAATGAGTTATGTTATTTGAAACTTTATTTGAAACGACTTCCCGTTGTAACACGAAGAATGAGTCACTCGGCCTAGACAGGGTAATAAAACAAACAATTAAAGACAAATAGAGCTTCTGCTGGAATCGAACCTGCGGCCGATAACGTAGCAGCTTCAATGTAGCGTCGCTATGAGCCATTGAGTTGAACTTCCGAACGGAAGGGCGAAGGCCAAAATACCCACTTTACCCCCATTCTTCTTATCTTGTTCATTCGCTGTCCATGTTCGTACTGTTGTTTCTAATATCATTGAGCAAAATGCAAGTTCTATATTTGAGGTCTCTCTATGTAACCCGGCTGATTTTGGTCCAGATCGGTCGAATAGTTTCTGAGTTATGACTTTTTAGGACATATATATATATATATATATATATATATATATATATATATATATATATATATATATATATATATATATATATATATATATATATATATTCCTCAATAATATATGAAATTCTCTCTTTAAAGTTAGTGAGAAATCAAAACAAAACTATTGCTGATAACAGATGAAATTCTTTTATATATTCTGAAAATACATTTCCTCTCCCTAAGAGAAGAGATAAAACAAAATTCTCTGATTCTTTTTTTAAATTCGACTAATCCAGACCAGACGATTATATCTAATCATCGTAATCGAGGAGAATATTTGTCAGATTGTGGATATCGATTTTCCAGAGTAAAATTGAAGGGACGTCAAAAAAGAAAAATATCTAGAACCTGTAATCAAACTAAAAAAAAAGTTCAACGTGTAGGTGTAAGTTGACCCCATCATGATTGGGACTCTTGAACAAGCTTCAAGGAGGCTTACAAAGAGACTGGCTGGATTCGAAATCCGTGGATAGATCGAAACCATCAAAACGGTGTCATTACTAGAATCAGAAAGAAGTGGTAAAAGCTCGACCCTCGATAAAAACTATTGGTTACGGCTCTTGGGGGAAAGCCACTGAGTGAAAAACGCAATAGCAAATATATATTCACAGGATGAAGAGAATATAGTCTATAGCTACACTGAAAAGTTGTAATACAACAATTATTTAATTATTATACATATAATCAAGAAATGGATATATAATCTCACAGAAATAATTGCAAAATGCGTTATTTAATTTTGAAATTCTATTTGAAAGGATCTCTGGTCAATATACGGTGAATCTATCATTTGGCCTCGACAAGGTATATAGAATAAACAATTTAAAAAATGGGGTTGCTGCAAGAAATCAAGCCTGAAATCGATGGTGTAGCCGCTTCAATGTAGCATTGCTGTTACCATTGAGCTAAGCAGCACCCACTCGATCCATGCAGCAACCCCATTTGTTTCAATTGTCTATTCTATTTACGCTGTCTAGGTATTTATCAAGACTCACTTGATAATGGTGGACAAGCATGACACAAATTTGTAGTGAGAAATACACACACAATCACACACACACACACACACATATATATATATATATATATATATATATATATATATATATATATATATATATATATATATATGTGGACCTACCGTATATATATATATATATATATATATATATATAAATATATATATATATATATATATATATAAATTGATGAAATATTAGTTCTAATTGTTTTCATTACTCAAACTTGCAGCGTAACAACTAGAAAATACTTTTTGTCTTTATAGTATTCAGAAATTACTGGTTTCACGACGCCAACGATGAAGAAATGTGGTAATTCCAATGGAAGGACTATGTCCAACGACGGACGATTAAAGAATGATGATGATGGTGGGAAATATGGGACTGAAGTTACACCAAAATTTTGAAAACGTTTCTCCATGTATTTGGTATTTGAAGCTGTAAAGCTTTCTAAACTATTCTTATCACTCTCTCTATATAGCGATGCACGTGTGAGTATGCTTAAAATTAGTGTGTATGTATTGATATGAAAATAAAGACAAAATATCTGAGATTATTATATGCATATTTCAATCGTTGGTTATGTATATATGTCGGAATATATATATATATATACATCGGCTGCAAATATATATATATATATATATATATGTGTGTGTGTTTGTGTGCATGTGTTTGTCATGTATAAGTGTGTGTATGTGTGTGTGTTAGTGTGTATGTGTTTGTCATGTATAAGTGTGTGTGTGTGTATGTATGTGTGTGTGTGTGTGTGTTTGTGTGAAGAGAAAGAATATCAAAATGAGCTCAGGCCAATTAGTGAACGAATGCTGTTTGAATTGTGGTCAGAGACCCCTGACCAATGAAATGTGACCCCATTCATGGCAATTTTGGCACCTTTTAGTTAAGGGACCTAAATTTGAAACACGAACCTTTAATTAATCCAACTGTTTTCAGCAGTAACACCATACTCCTGTTAACCATGTCCATAATTTCTTACACATGCAGCTGCAAAAGATAACTGCTGCGCTGCCAATAAAGCTTTCCTCAGATATTGACTCTGGGATTATGCATTGTATACATTTTAGCAACAATAATGCGTAAAAACGCAATAGAGTAATAACGTATGTTTCCTTCATCTTTTATTCTGAAAATTGATCCGTTGGTTCATTTGCTCTTTAACCATTGCAGTTTCTTTAGCCTTGGTCCTCCAAACTTGGCCTTCTTTGGTAAATATAGGATATTCGCTTACATCATTGGATTTGGATGATATCTTTTCCTCTTTAGGATGATGTCCAGATTGTAGACAGAGAACGCTATGGAAAACTTTGAAACAACAAAGAAGTAGCACACATCCATCGATTGAGTTCAATCATCCGAAAAACCTCTTTGAATATTAATAACCCTCATCATATCTATGGACGAAGTATATGTATGTGAGGTGCTTCCGTAGATCTAGTTCATGGAGCATCCAGTGAAGATCCTCCTCGCTATCAATGGCTTTGGAAGCAACTATGCTAACCATCACTTACACGCAGGTATTTCATGAGCCTTAGTAACATCAAAATTAGAACTCTTGTACATGTATACTTAGATGACAGATGTATGTATGTATGTATGTATGTATGTGTGTGTGTATGTGTGTGATGAAGTATTGTGTGTGTTATCGTATTGGGTGTATGATGAATATATCAATACAAAATGTTCGTGCCTGTCTGTGTTGTGCTATGAGCATTATTGAAATATGATTCTCAGGTGTGCATGTTGTTGCAATATCAATAGGGATGTACTAACCATCTTCAATCAAGTATTGAGTAGCCTTGTTAATGGTGACATCCTGTTTTTTTGCTATGAGCTTGGCTAGGTGCAGGGATATATTGCAAAATTTGGGCGTTACTTGATAGTGTAGCTCATTGTGATTAGTGCAGACTTAATACATTTGTGCGTCATTTCAATTCAGATAAAAATTTTGACCCCTTTCATTGCAACGACAGACCAAAGCATTCGAAGATCGTCCATTATTAGAGCACGTCGTTGTTCAAATATTCTTTTTTAGTGATCTTGAAGCATCCCCGATATATATCTTTGGGCAGATTTTACAAGGTATTTCGTATATATCCACCAAGGGGGTCTAACACCCATGTGATTTCCCAATTATCTCTCTCAAGGTTTGGTTACGACCTGTAAACCTCGGCTTTTTATGTTTTGTGTTGTTGATCCAATGTGCTTTCCCTTTGGCGTCATGTATGAAGGGGTCCAGGTAGTAGAGTCTATCCTATGTATTTTTACTCTGGTAGAAGCCTATAATTATATCTGATTTTATTGTAGCTCAAGTTGTCATTTTCGTTGGTGGATTTGTACTATGAATTTGTGCTCTGTCTATATATTAGGATGTCGAAGATGGGGACGGTGTCATTAGATCTCATATGTTAATTCAATTGTGGGTTCTACTGTTGACTCTATCTAGTAAGTTGTTTAGGCGTATACACCATGGGTATATCAGTAAGTTATCATCAATATATTCGAAGTACTTAGCTGTTCTAGGTATGATGTATATGAAAGGTCTCGAATCTGGAAATTCTTGGAACAGGTATGACAGAATACCGCAGAGGGGCGATATCGTCGGTAGGACAATTTTTTGTTTGTAGAACTCGTTCGATCAGAATACCATTGGTCTGTGCAGGGTATGAATATTGTTATGATTTCGTCTATAGTAAGGAGGAGTAGCTTCAATTCAGAGTTTTTCAGGTGAACGTTGGTTTCGACGGCTAAAGATTATCTTTTTTATGTCGATATTTTCCAGTTTATTGATTAGGCCCCCTGAGTTTTTGAGGTTCTTTTAGTGTTGTGTTTGGTACTCGATAGGATTTCTATGGGTTAGATGTATTTCCACTCAGCTTTTGTACATAGAGATGTAAATTTTCGTTGTAGTTAATCGATTTGTATGGATGGGCGGTGATTTCTCGTTTTTCTGTGTTTGTCAGAAAGTTCTCGCAGCTTAATTTCTGTACTATAGTTTTTGCTTTTTCAAAGATTATTATTTTGTGTTGTCTTTCGCTTTTTTTTCTATTTTGGTATTCCGTGATATATTTGATGAATTTGAGATGTCTTCAGGATCTTATGGGTGCTTTTTTTTTGGTGTTCTCGGAAATATTTCAAGAATGTGTGATGGGATCTTGTGGGTACCTTTTTCATTATTCCTGGGCATATTTGGGGGAATCTGTGATGTCCTCGTGTGGGTGCTTTTTTGGTTTTCGGGGCATATTTAAGGAATATGTGATGTTCTCAGGATTTTGTGGGTGTTGTTTTTGGTATTCTTGGACATATTTGAGGAATATGTGATGAGATCTTGCGGCTACATTTTTAGTATTCTCGGTATATTTGTAGAATGTGTGATGGGATCTTGTATGTGTATTTGAGGAAATGTGATGGTCTCAGAATATTATGGGTGCTTTTTATTGATATTTCTGGACATATTTGAGGAATATGTAGTGTTCTCCTGATTTTGTTGGTGCTCTTCCTGGTATTCCTGGAAATATTTGAGGAATATGTGATGTTCTCAGGATCTTGTGGGTGCCTTTTTCTTGTATTTCTGGACATATTCGGGAAATATGTGATAGGATCCTATGGGTTTTTCTGTTCCTTGACATATTTGTGGGAAACTTTCTCTTTAAGAATATTGTGGGTATTTTTTTGTGTGTCCCTGGTCATATTTAAGGAATATGTGGTGCTCTCAGGGTCTTGTGGTTACTTTTTATCGATATACCTGAACCTATATGAGGAATATGGAATGTTTTCAGGACCTTGTGCATAGGTTTCATGATATTCCTGGACATATTTCAGGAATATGTAATGACATCGTATGGGTGCTTTTTTGGTATTCCTTGACGTATTTGAGGAATATAAGATGGGATCATCTGGGTGGTTTTTCCCACTGCATCACAAGCACTCATTGAATATAAATCTTTACTACCCTCATCTTGCTGACGTCAGACATAGCGACACATTTCATTTACCCTCTCTCCCCCCCCTCTCTCTCTCTCTCTCTCTCTCTCTCTATCTATCTATCTATCTATCTATCTATCTATATATATATATATATATATATATATATATATGTAATTACGGCGATTGTTATGACACGCGAAAATTTCAATGCTAAATACACGTATAAAATATTCAAATTGCATCAACAAACAAATGCTTCATCATTTGTTGAGAAAGAGACATGAGTAGGCATCGGGGTTATGTTCAAAAACTGATAAGATTGAATGGTAGAGAATCATGCGTGGGAGAATAGAAAATGAAAGAATCAATAGAAAGTACTCAAGTCAATTATATTAATTCTTTCAGTACTACAAAATTTCCAAATTCCTGTAATTAGCAGACGCCTAGTGAAGCATAAAAGAGGAGGAAAAAGATTTAAATTTGTTTATAAAGAAAACCCTCAAAAGCTTCTTTCGAATGACACTCATCAATGGATCAAAAACTGTTTAAATATTCGGTGTGAATAATTTGAATAAATTCGAAAAATGTTTAAAACAGCAAACAAGATCGTTGAAGATACGTGCAATGTTTTCCTGGCGTCACGATCGAAAATCAAAAGCGCGTTTAAAATGCAGTTATATTTTACAAGTTTTAGCGTAAAAAACAAATAAGAATATTCATTTTTTTAGATTAATTCTCGAAATGAAATTGTGATATTTTTTAGACTAAATAGTACATTTTTCACTAATATGGCTGTAACTTCGTAAGAAATTAATTCATTACAAAGCAAATATATCCAAAAGTTAGAATGGAAGAGAGACTTCTTTTGATTGGTTCGTTTTTTTTGTACTATGTTTGAGTAAAAAAATTAAAACAAGTGATTCAACTAGCTCCCGTGCCCAAATAGCCTCGTTCGTACTCACACTCACACACACACACACACACAAACACATAAATATCAGGAACCATGTATATTTCGTCACATTATTTTCTTTTGTAAGCAGTGAGATTTTATTAGGAGTTTAATGATTGCATGAATATTTCTACTCTGTTTGGAGCTATGAAGTTCCATTCTGTGCAGAGTTCCAGAGATTATCCATTGGTCGAGAATCTCGCCACGGCTCACCTCTATAAGACTATAATGAAATAAATGTTTTTAAAGATTTTTTTAAAAGTTCATCGCGTTGAAACTATGCGTATCTAATTGCAAATAGCATGTAATTTATTGCTTTCCCCCACTTGCAATCTTCCTTAATCTTTAAGAACAAATGATTATTGTGTATACTTGGCGATGAAGACCAGGCACTAGGTTCATACGTCCATCATTTTGTAGTATTTAGAATGAGGTGGGAGCTATCTGGTAAAAAGTTCAATCAGGATTGTCTTAAACTTACCTTCAAAAAAGAAGTCTCCAAATGTCTCTTTCCACCCGTTGTTCACGGTCAGTCTTGGCAGCTAGAATTCTATGGTTAGATGGATTAATGAGAGGAAAATGTTGAAATCATTAACTCGATTTTGGGCTTGTTTCAAATGTAGTTCTTACTTTTTGCTTTTTAACAAAATATTTGTTAGATTAATTACTTTTCAATGCTTCTTTGATGATCTACAAGAAGGATCTAGTAATCATTCTGTGGCAGTTGGCCAGACTATAGAGAAATAGAACAAAGAAATTAGTAATATATAGCTACTTTTAAAATGAAAGTCCCATTTGGGGCGATGAAAAATGTAATAAATATGAAAAAGTGACACCATGCAAAACATCTAACTCATAAGAGAGACGTTTTGAAACCAATTTGGCTCTCAGGTCTCGATTACTGAAAATTCACCAGAAAGCAAAATGTGAAGAACTAAAAATCCTGATAGAAGAATCATTAAAGACCAATTCAATTCAATTCAAGACCAACACAAGAAGTAGATGCAGCAGCCTTAATTGTGATAATGAATAAGCAAACAAATCACTAAGCTAAAAATGAAAAAAGGAAAAAAAAATGCAGGAAGTATAAAATGACTGCCATCCCTCAGAAGGAAGGACTGAAAAATCAACGGAGAAACAAGAAGAAGAAAGGAAGCCAACAAACTATTGCAATATAACGAAACTAACGATGAAACACAATTAAATGACTTGGTTTATGGTGGCATAAGAAAAGTAACAGTAACATTTATAAACCACGAAACACTCATGGCTAAAAAGGATACTTAACGAGAACTGTAACTGGGACAAGGATATTTAGTTTTCACCCTTTGCCGAGATACGAAACGCTTGAGAAAAAAAATGAAAAGTAAAAATAACTCTTAAAAATACGAAACTATTATACGCCAAACTCTGCTCAAGCAGACAGTGTTTCATGGAAGACATTGGAATACATTTTAGTGCAATACGCAGTATAAGTAATTCATAGAAGAATACTCGTAGTAAGAGCTAAATTGGGACGTCGGAGTACGTGGGTGCGATTCATTCAAACAGAGAGAAATAAAAGAACAAATAAGTTACTATTACACTAAGAGTATAGAAAATTAAAAATCTAATAAAAGGTATGACAACGTGGAAAGTATCTAAAGTTCAGTACTCAGGACCCTTCCAAGTTTGGACAAAAGAGAAACAAAATAATAGATCAACTGACCAGAGAATTAATGACCATGCACTGAACCCTGCATTCCAGATGCCGACAGACTATGTAAACTGAAAAAAGAAGATAACCTGCTAGTACCTGTGGTTTGAACACTCATTCTGGTGTCAACATGTAAATGCATAAATAATAATAATCTTGAAAACAATAATGAAAATCCTAATAAAATGGCAGTAAAAAACGACATCAACGACAGCAATAATAATAATAATAATAATAATAATAATAATAATAATAATAATAATAATAATAATAATAATAGTTATAATAATAATAATTAGTGAATGAAGTCAACCAGCCCACAAGGAATAAAAACTCAGACACGATAGAGTAGTAAAAATGATACACTGGGAACTGAGCAAACGAATGGGCTTTGACCATGCGAAAAGTTATACCAGCAAAAACCGAAGACAGCCCTAGAGAATATAAGTCACAAATTACTTTGGGACTTAAACATCCAAACTGACCACCCTATCCAAGCGAGAAGACCGGACCCAGTAATCGTGGACCAGAAGAGGAGAACCTACCAAAAAATAGACCTGTACACCTCAGAGTAGATAGGAAAGAGAGTGAAAAGCAGGGAAAATACCAGGACCTGGCAAGGGAGCTGAAGAAGGTGTGGATCATAAAAAGGGTTGTACCAGTAATAGTAGCAAGCACTCAGAGCCGAACCAATGACACTGAAAGCGATAAGGATCGAGACTATACAGATACTGGGAATATGCTATCTATGATCCAAGCTGTTAGCTGTGGTGTAACAGGAGGAAGAAAAAAAAAACAAAAAAAAAAAAACTATAAGTGGTGGGAGAGGTGCGAACCACAGCGCTGCTGTGATAGCTGAGGAGGATATGAGAGGAAAGCTGGAGACCTGAGGAGACTTGCTGTCACTCGGTCTCCAGCTGTGACCACCAGGCAACTGGCATGAAAATGGTAATAATAATAATAATAATAATAATAATAATAATAATAATAATAATAATAATAATAATAATAATAACAACAAAAACAACAATGATAATCATAATGATGATAATAATAATAGTAATAAGAATAATAATGATGATAACTCACCATTATTGTCAATGATTTGAAAAGTGTAGCTTCAAGTTGAAGAATAAATATGATCAGATTAAATCATATCTATGACATCACAGGTGTTTTCCACGGAAAAACATCTAAAATAGAGTAAAAAGCATCTAGATTCTGGAGTACTGATGCCAATTCTCAAGTCTGTGGACAAAACAGTATGGAATACACAAAGCCATCAACAAACACACAAACATACGCAAATATTTTTAAAAAAAGGATTGAATACATCACCATCAAAGATGGCTACGGTTGTCTAATAATAATAATAATAATAATAATAATGATGATGATGATGATGATGATGATGATGATGATGATGATGATGATGATGATAATAATAATAATAATAATAATAATAATAATAATGATAATAATAATAATGAAATGGACAAATTCTTTTTCTTTTATCAGTTCATTATTCCATTATCTTCCATTTTCTTCTTGTCGACTTCCCATTATGTGCAATTTTCTGTCTTACTTCATTTCCTGGGTTATTTTTAAGTAAATTTAAATTTTACCCAGACAGATGGGACACGAGCATTCGTCGTCTTCTCCAAAATTACCATAATATATTTTTTCTATGAAAACAAATGATTATTTCCTTTTTCTTGCTTTTTTATATCTTTATCTATTCATCGCTGTTGAAAAAGCATGGGACGGTGGAGAACAGAACAAACCTCTTTTGGTTTAGAAGTAGGAGTTGCCTTTCTGTGGGTCACGTTTAATTTTTTTTCCCTCTAATTCCGTTTTTGAGAAAAGATTAAAAAAGGTGAATCGAATATTAAAGAAACATTAAACTGAAATGAACTTGTCACAAATCAGATTGAAGTTCATTGTTTAGACATAATTTTGAGCGAAAGATTTTCTAGTCTTAAGAAACAATGAACAATTGCAATCATTTTCAAAACCTCTTTTTCTCGCCACAATCCATACTTTTCTACTGCACATTGTTCTACTCAAATTTCATAACTTGGGTTCATTTTATCCTTCTTATTAATTTTATTATAATTTGTTTCTTTTTAAAAGAAATGTTTTTGATGATTAGCGCCTTAGCCCTTATTCCTATATTATTGTCTATTGTTTTATTTCCTTTTCATTACGAGAAATGTCTGCCATATAACCTTAGCTCTTATTTCATTTTTCATTTTTCCTACATCGCCTTCTGGGATTTTACGGGCACTTTTTTTTAATTATACAGAACAATTTATTTCCATGCACAAACTGCTTTCTAATTTGGGTCGCATACATAAAAAAATTCAAATTTTTTAAATAAAACATCCAGTTCGAAATTGACGATAAGGTTTTGAACTTTGTTTGAGAATATGCAAAATGAGACTTATTTATTCGTGCATAGAGGAAATTAGATAAAAGATTGGTGAAACGATAAATGTAAATGATTGATTAATTTGAGTTGCTTTCTTTTTCTTATTTTCTTTCTTCTTAATAAAGTCACATGGGAGTGGAAAAGAAAAACAACAATGAAGGAAGAATGTAAAAGTAATTTAGAGGAACGTTTTGAGATGGTAGAAATAAATCAGGAAGAAGTGTCAGGAAGAAAGAAAAGATAGGAATTGAAGAAGAGGGAGAAGCACGGAAAAGGGAAGGAAAAAGGGATAGGAAAAAACTGATTGAGAGCAAATGATTTTTTCTAAAAGAAAGAAAGAGACAAATGATGAGAAAAAAACTCAGAAAGAAAGAAAAGGAAATCTTTACTTTTTTTCATTAAAAATGGAAAGAGAATAGGTAAATAAAAAAAAAGGTAGTGAAGAACAAAAAGAGGAAAAAAGAAGAAAAAGTATAGGAAAAATTAATGATAGATAAATCAGTGAATGAAAAGAGAGAGAGGAGAAAGAACTGGAAGATGGGATGAGGCAAAATAATTTCAAAATGTTTTTGAGCGCAAAAGAAAACAAAATCGAATAAAATCACAAAGAAAAAATCGAAGAAAAATCAAATCAACGCAGTATTTACAAAAAAGAAACAAAAAATTGTTTAATGAATTGTCATCAGGAAATTCTGTATCGAAGAAATCTTTTTAAAATTATACTTCCTTTCTTTTATTCTTTTGGGGCGGAAAATTTGTTGTTTTTTTGTTTTTGTTTTTGTTTTTTTACAAATAAACGATAAGTCGTACCTAAGAATTTATTTATCTGACGAATTCAGAAAATACTGGCTCTGCGACACCCATGATAGAGAATTGTGGCGAATCCTGGGGAGGGTCTACGTCTAACGACGGACGTTAAGAGACTGATGGTGATGATGATGATGATGATGATGTTGATGATGATGATGATGATGATGATGATGATGATGATTCTTCTTCTTCTTCTTCTTCTTCTTCTTCTTCTTCTTCTTCTTCTTCTTCTTCTTCTTCTTCTTCTTCTTCTTCAATACAACAAAAACAAGAGAGAATATAAACAGATTATCCTGCAAACATAAGGAGCTGAATTTTTACGTTCTGTGCAAATGAATTTTCAAGGAACAACATAGAGAAGACAGTCTTATGCAAATTGTCTCCAAACTTGGGTTCATACTTCTGGAAAACAAACAAAGTAGACTATCAATTCAAAATGCTTTATTCTAATAAAAGAAAAGCAAAAAGTAATCATGAAAAAGGTATAATTGTAAATGTTTTCTGAGATTAGCTAGATCTGCGTAAATCTAAATAATTGGTTGGAAGATTTAGTATCTGTATTGAAGATCATGATTCGAATTCTACGTTTTACCAGGACTCGAACCAAGACTAATGGCGCAATGTGAAAAGGAATTACTGCATCCACCAGCAAACCCAAACTTTATTAGTGTAGATTTTTGTAGAGTTCAGCTTCGTCTGACATTAGGTCAAATGTCATAAGAATGTAAAGTAGGAAGGTGTTGAACCAATCGACCAAGAAGTTGAGTCTTTCCTGCTGAAAATCAATTCTATCTGGGAGAAAGAAATTCAGTTCTATCTGGGAGAAAGAAATTCAGAAACGATGTTCAATAATCCATTGATTGGGGTTCTTATGAAAACTCAAGTGAAATTCTGAGACATATCAAAATAATTCTGATCAGTTATTAACCGAATTTTTCCATTCCAAACATGATCACAAACCAACACACAAAGTTACATTTGACTTTATTATCCCCCATCCTAACGTTAAAAATCCTCCGGACAGTAAAATGCATATGGAGGCGAAGTACCGATTCGGTTTTATTTGTAGCGAAGACAATGCATTAGAACGATTGCAGAGCTCGGCACGATTTAGTGGCGAGAAAATGATGGGGCTGCTATCGGCTTTCAAATCCGTGTCAGTAAATCCTGTTCGGGTTTGTTATGGCCTTCTTTGCAATCAATTTGTAGCGTTGTCTCGGTTTGAAGCAGGAGAGTAGTTTTTGATGGACACCAACGTCTTTTTGATGGGCAGACTGGGAGAGGGTATTTGGCGCACGTTCAATTATGGCGGATACGGAAAGTAGGAAGAAGAAACGATGGTTGTATGGTTGAAAGAAGAAGAAGAAGAAGAAGAAGAAGAAGAAGAAGAAGAAGAAGAAGAAGAAGAAGAAGAAGAAGAAGAAGAAGAAGAAGAAGAATGAGGAGGAGGAGGAGGAGGAAGAAGAAATACAACAGAAGGATGAGTCAAATGGAGAAGGTATGGGAAAAAAAATTGAACGAGGGAAGAATTTGAAAAGTAAAATTACGAGGAGAATAGGAATAGTAGACGGAAAAGAAGAAAGGGGAGGAGGGAAAGGGAGATAGTAAGGATTAGGCGACGAAGAGGACTAGGAAGAGAGGAAAGAAAGGCTGCAATGATAAAAGAGAAAATGAAAAGGACATATATATACATATATATATATATTTATATGTGTGTGTGTGTGTGTGTGTGTGTGTGTGTGTGTGTGAATGATTGAAGTGAACTAATGTAGACACATCGATCGGCAATTTATCTGCAAAGATGTGTAAATTTGGAATCTCAAGATTGACATTTTACACTGTTCCCTGTTTTTGTGCTTCTGGCACACAAACATATAAAGAAAACTTCATGGACAGATGCTCGATAGTTTTTATATGCATTCATAATGCAAAAATAAACCGAAAAAGGATATCGTGTAATTAACAGAAATGGTTGCACACATATATTCACTAACGTAATTGATCACATTCCAAGAAGTTATTCTATTTTCGTTTAAAATTTAATCACTCTCGGGTGGCAAGCCTTCTGTCGAGCAACCTCAACTTTGAAAAACAAGATGATCAAATTAATCCAAGAAAGAAGGGTATACCATCAATGTATCCTTCCAATAGTTATCTATGGAGCTGAAACAAGGAAGCTAACCACGAGACTGACCCTCAAACTGAGAAGCATGCTCAACCTCACATGGAGAGATCACAAGACAGTACAGTATATTAAGAACAGGAGTCCGGGACATTATAAAATCCACTGGAAAACTCAAATGGCTGTGGGCTGGTCATGTTGCAGTTTTGGCAGATAACCAATGAACTCACGGCATGGATCCCCAAAGATTACATGCAAAAACAAGGCCGGCAGAATACAAAATGGAAAGACGAACGAGACAAATAAAGAAAGTATTGGCTCCATGGCGCCCACGATATAGAGGTGTGACGAATCCAGGGGAAGGTCAATGTCCAATAACGGACATTAAAAGACTGATGATGATGATGATGATGATGATGATGATTAAGTAATTAGGAGAGGGGTTATCGTTAGAGCCGGAAGTTCGTTGTACCCGATGGTTGTCTTCGTTCGGTTAATGAGAAATAGGTTTGGTAGTTTGGCATATTTAACGAACACTCAATACATACAAATTTTAATCGATGAAATCTGCCAACATCAACAACATGACATCTCTTTTATTTCGAAATAGTATTTCCCTCTTCTTAGTTGAAATTACCATAACTGAACCAAGCCAATGTGGTTAAAAAACTCGAGATATTTTAGCTATCAGTCATCCACCTCTTGTGTAAGGCCATGGCTGATAATTTAAAGCGCATAAACATTTCTACCATAATAAATACCAAACTGTCCGCTCGTTCAAGAGTATTTATTATAATTTGGAAGACGGGTTTTGTTATTGTAACAAATACCTAATCCAACACTTGGTATATATATATATTCATTGTCTTTAGACCCCTCTTCTGCCTCATAACTCGTATAGGCGCAATTTCAGCCGGTCCAAACATAAACATGCAGGTTGCATACTTGCAAACGCAAACGCTAGATACGAAAATCTGCATCTGATAGCCTCGTTCCTTATCATCGTCTGATGGCCTCGTTTCCATCATATTCTGACGGGCATCAACCATATTTATAGACATTTTATTCTTGACAGCTGCTGGACGATTGCCCAAAAAGTGGCAGCCTTTCTGATTTGAGCGTTCAACAGGACTGATCTTTGACCATATTCTTGGCCGACGGAATCTACCTTTTTTTCTCCACTCCCACCACAGTTAGTCTTACTCTACGTCCGCCTCTCTTCTATTTGAGATTACCGTCCCCAAAATTGTCCGCTTTTATCTGTTGAAAGTGTCTCATGAATGGGGCATTAATGATTTGGTATCATTCAATTTAATCGTAGCAAAAGATGCTCCTCCTGGGTTTCTCTTGAAGAGGGACAAATTATAGAAATAAGCAATATCTTGAGCGTATTTTCTGAATGTACAAAGGCACATTAACGAATACGTTCTTGCAAGTGGATGTATATGGGGGGGGGTTCAGATGAAGAAGTAGATTAAAAACGGAGTAAACTTATACCACTCCTGTTTTCGATCAATCATCGTACATCATTTGTTATCTATCTCGATATCTTTATTTCTCTAGCTATTAATAACAGGTCTAGTTAGTCACTCAATAGAAACCATCACATGACCAATATGTTTTGGCAGCATGCAGTGTTGGGGCGATCAATTAATTTTTGGAAAAGGAATTGATCAAGGAATAAATTATTTCTCTCACGTTTCATCACTAAAAAGGTCCTGATTTTGAAAAATCAAGCGTGAATGCTGCCGGATTCAAACCAAGGCATCAATTTAGCGTGAACTTACATTGCAAATTGACCCCCACACAAAAAACCAACAATTTTTTTTTCCTGGATTGTAAGTTGTAAATGCTTGGATTTTTAGCCCTAAAGCTCCATGGTTGCAACCTGTTAACAGTTTAGATGAAAGTTTGGCCCGACGGTTTTTAGTGCGTATGAGTAAACGCTTACATTTTTGCATTCCACTATGTTAACTTGTTAACAAGTAAGTGAGAGGGGGGGAGAAAGATTAGTATTAAGTATAAGAGTTCAGTGCCTATATGAATAGGTATTAAAAGATCATGATACATAAAAAAATGGATATGAAAGAATCTGATGTATTGACTAATAAGAACGAAAGAATATCATATATTCATAGATGGAAGGAGAAGACGAAAACGGAATGATATGGAGCGATAAAAAATGCAAATAAGTAAATCAATAAGAAAATAATACAATAGTAAAAAATTAGATATATAAAACAACAAATAAAAATATATTGAATGAATAAGCATGATATGAATATGAAATACATATATTTGCAAATGTCTGTTTTACTTTGTACTTCCGGGATCTATAAACGATTGATTGTTTATGGCCTTGAAAATTGATCTGTCTGACCAACCAGATAAACGTGATATGATAAGCCTTTGTCTAAATCCTAAAAATGATCCGTCTCTATCTTCCTTCGTCAGTTCAAATACGTTCTTTCGTAAAATCGTACTAAAAACTTTCTAGAGTTCTCCGTAAGATACTTTTTCCAAATAGTTTTTTTTAATATCCCTTGGAGAAATTTGTCTAATCTCCATCGCAATATTTGACTGGAACTACGATACCCTACAAAATGGTACGCGTATCAGTTTACCCTTATTGTTGATTATTGTATATTTCTATGGCCTTTACTGAATCAGGGTTGTTTTCTTATTTAAATTATTTCTGTATAAAAGGCAAAGAATTTATAGAAAGGATTTATCTTTCATTATTTATAGATTGAATAGATAGATATTAAAATGATAAAACTGAAAAAACAACCGAAAATTAGAGAAAGAGGTAGATTTATAAAAGGAAATTACATATGAACAGATTGCTATGTGAAATATATGATTCACGTATGTATATATACACGCACCAACCACACACAAATAAACATAAGGAAGTAGAAACACACGTATACTCAGAATGTTGAGTTTGGTACAAGTGCCTAAAATCAATTTTTCACCTTTTTTTTCCTTCTATATTCTTTCACTGGCTTAATGACTTCACCTCAGACTCAAAGAGTTTCTTTTAATTTCTAACTTTACTTTTTGGCGCTCTGAAATAATCAGGCAGTTAAGGCAAAACTGTTATCAAAGAAATCACTGAGCCGACTCTTCGTTTGTGGACACTTCTATTTCAGGCTTATTTTTGTTCTTTAAAGGCGAGTGACCAAATCATCGATCAAATAGCCAATATGATTTGTATGTTTGTGCTTACTTTTCAAGACGGATCAACTGAAATATCTCAGTGGTCAAAACACTATACAAGAGGTCACAGATGTTATTTTTGAATCATAAACAGTGTAGAGGAAATCATTCGTTCCCCATAGAACTAAAGAACGATGGGAGGCTCATAATAGAAGTGAATTAAAAAAATAAACGAACGTCTGGAAGTATGCAATTATCGTGGTGAGGTGAATGACGTTGATCCATTTTATATCGTATCATTTTTGCAAATGAAATTGGATTTTGTATACTTAATATCTTCCTTTAAAATACCCCAAAAGTGCGCTTAGATATACAAACCGTCTAAAATATAATGATTTTAAAACTCTTGTACTTCCCGGTTCGTGAGGAATAATCGGTGTCATTTTGCTTAGTGATAACATTGCACTTGCTCTACAAAATATAAAGCTATTAAAGCTGATTCAATGGGAAAAAAGGATTTAAAATGTATTCTGTCTATTCGCTAGAATGTCTTGTTACTGATAGCCGTTTTGTTTTTTGTTTTTTCCTTTAATTTTCTCTCAAGCATCTTGATCACTTGCTTATAAGCAAGCACTTTTTAAGTCACGATCAAATTGAAAAAGTCTACAATTTATCAGTTGTCGAAAAATGTTTTCGGAAGAGCCATAGCGACTTGCTGGCCAAATTGGAATAAATGTATCTAGGTCGAGGATAAGTATTTAAAAAGAATATTTTTTCTTAATTTTCAATTGTTTAGAATAACTGACAATCTCATCTTCAACGACCGCCTGCGGGCACATGTGCACGCGTCCACGTACACACAGAGACTAGTTGTTATACATACACAGTCTAGGTATATAATTTTTTTGTCCGACGTGCCAACAAATTTGAGTTCCCTGAAGGAAACAAACGATAACATCGAAGAACAAGGGACACGACGAACGATTCTATGGACAGGATTTTATGTGCATAATATACTAAATAGTCTGTATATATCTGCTGGTGGGCGAAGGAAACCTGCATCCCCCATTTTGTCCCTTAAAGGAATATACACACACAGCGGACTAAAGAGAAAAAAGAGAGTCCAAGCTGAAAATAATACATATGTGTTAAATGAACGTATAGTGGGTTTCATATATACAATTTTAGACATAAAGAAGTCTGTCCGCTTATATCTTACGCATCATATATTTGTTTATACCTGTCTACCGAGCAAACTTGCAATGTCTGTCCGTATCTATCTTTCTCTCTGTCTGTATTTTTTTCTTCAGGATAAATGTATCATTCCGTGAAATTGCAAAAAAATGAACGTAATTCATGGGTCAACGATTGCGAGAAATATTTCGCGTCGACAGTCGTGAAAAAAAAAAGATGGCGTTCCTGAAACAAAAGGAACTGACTTATGCTTCCCGTTTATTCTTCAAAAACCGTTTGCAAGAATGACGAGAAATTATATGGATTGGCGGAACATTAGAAGATCCGGCGACTCGTGACGTTATGTTTAAGTGAACAAACAACGAAATTTATGTTCGTAATTTTGGCTCACATCCTTACAAAAACCTATTTTTGTCTTACAAGGGACCTTTGTGTCTTCCTCTGTACGATTTGCTTGGTTTTATTTTATCTGTATCGTCAAACTCGGAGTTACACAATGTACGAAGGGTCGATCCCCCCCACCAACATACAACAGAATTGCCTGAGCTAACATTTCTGCATGCTAAGAAGGTAGTGTAATGACCAGAGCGACTGCATCTCAAGAGTTAACTGGATGACCAGTAGAACAACGACTCAAGCTCCTGCCTTGTCCCCAGCTTGAAAATAATATCAGGGGAACGACCCCAGGGATAGAAACTATCACAGGCACAAAAAGCCTGTTCGCCTGAGGAACAGACCAAGTCTAAAGTGAAAGCAGAATCGCCCGATTCATTAAACGCTAATAGGGACAAGAAAGGAATTATGGAAGGAAAAAAAGAAAGAAGAATGGATATAATGAAAGAAGGAAGGAAGGAAGGAAGGAAGGAAGGAAGGAAGGGAGTATGGAGGGAAGGATTGGAGGAATGAAAGAAGGAAGGGTGGGAGAGGGAAGGGAGGAAGGAGGCAATCAAGGCTATTACAAAGCAGACATCATAAAAAAAAACTGCAGCAGCTCCAAAGGCCATTGACACCGTCGCTGTAACTACCACGTGGACTGATGCTACACAAAAATTAGTGACACGTCAACTAAATCGGTAGGATTTTATGTGGCAGGCAGCCGAAAATACTGAAACTACATCTCTGAGAATGAAATGATCAGCCTTTGTGGTATTTCCTGTTCTTGTGCCAGTGACTATTTCCTCCGTTGGCTTCAGACAGAAAATTGTTCAATGCACCAGGGAAACGTTTGGGGATGCTTTCGTGGCATATTGGCTCACAACACAAGAATCATACAGAGGAGTAACTGGCATTTTACTCCCCGGGGAGGTGTGCTAAAAACTGGCTAGCAACGAGATCCACACAAAGGAATCGTGACTCCAGGTGGAGTTTATGGGGCACCACAAAACTAAGCTGAAACTATGCAGTACCCTGGCAGACATCTTACAGCACCATGTAGGGGCATTTTTGTAATTTACAAATCTTGAAATTTCCGTACTTAGATCTCTGTGAGCAAAAGGGCCTTTGCCATTATCCATTATCGCCGTGGATACATACAAGTCGTGGTCGCCAGCCAACAAATTAATTGCTGACTATACAGTCAGGACATCTCATGAAACGTTTCCAAGAAATGCTGTCAAACATCAAAACACCTGCCGCCGGAACTGCTCCGATAACAGCAAAAACAACAGGAGGCCCAACGGGTCCACAAGAGCTAAATATTCGAGCTCCTCCGAAACCAGATTCTGTGGAGCGCAGTAATGTTGTGACAAACGGCAAGGAAAACAGCTTTTCTCTTCCTCTTCTTCGACAAAAAAACAGAGTTACCGACTCCAAAGAAAAAAAAAACCTGACAACTTCAAAAACCAGCATTTCATGACGCAGAAAACCTAGCCACCGCACAAGCATCCTGAATCAGAGTGGAGGCCCCAGTGACCAAGGCACAGCCCAATCCCGACAGTATGAGACCCAGAAGTTCAAGCCACAGGCAGTCAGTTTTATTTGTGAAAATGCTAAAGACATTAAACTTTCCTATTCTTAACATGGTTGAAATGAAGCATTCGAATCTGCATCGGGTAGTAAGTCTGAATTTACGATAACCTCTCAGAAAATTTGGCCGTAAAACAAACGTATCACATTGTCAGGATTGTTGCTTCGGCTAGAATGGGGTCGGCTGTATCAATCAGCAGTGACCTAGAGTGTGACAGAATCATTATAGCGATTGATACTTGATCGATTTGATCAGTGAGGTCTGTCATTGTTAGATATCTGGCCGATCAGCCAAACCTGGTGATATGGATGTAGGGGCTCAATTCTTCCTCTATCAATAGCGTCAGCTATCTAGGTAGAAAAGCCAGAAACTTTTTAGAATGACCATGGTTCCCCAGGTCAGGTATTAGAATCACAATATGGTAATGGTACGAATGCAGTTAGACAGTAGGGCTCAAAAAGAGTTTCTGAAAATAAATGTCCTTGCAGAACAAATGTGACCTCTGGCAACAATTCATAAAACCCACAGAAAAAATCTAATGCAGTGAATTAAAGGGAAATAGTTGTCTTTAAGCATAGAATTCGGTCGTTCTGTGTCAGACAGCAGACTGGTGCAGACTGAAGTGGCACCAGAAGATAGGTTTCCCCGTGTCTTGATGTGGAGAGAATGCCCTGACCACAGGCCTTTATAGGAAAGACCTGTAGTGATAGGCTAGCACGCGTTACCAAGTGCCAGTGATGTGTGCTAAGTAATAGAGAATGTCCCCATAAGCTGCAAATATGGACGCAGAATCGTTCAAGGGCGTAATGTATAGGGAACCCGATTGCTACGTCTTCTACACAACTTTCCAGTGGTTATTTGGAAGATTTTCAGCCGAGACCCGGGACTTTGTGAGCCGGAATTTTGAGATTATCGAGCCGATCTCTTCCAGCTACAGTCTTACAAGTCGCCATCGTTTGGTTCTTTGCTTGCATTATACACCCCCCACACCCCACGAGACATGGGTAATAGTCTCAGCTTTGATGTGGAGCTGTGTAATGCCGTATTTGTCCACCATTGTCTAATATTTACAGAATGAACAGGCCGTTTGGATAATATAATGAGTAGCATATCTGTCTCATACACAGAAGATCCTGGGTTCGATTCTCGATTTGTTCGCACAAATCTCCCCGCACACTCAGCAGCTTATTCAGTATACTGTGTGATTAGTACTTACATCCTGCCTATGGACTAGACATAAAAACTTGTAGGAATAAAGTCCTAGTCTCGAACATACTTGAGACTTACAAGGATTCCTAAGCCGTCGCAGGCAACAGAAACTGGTACTTCGTCACCGACTTTCATGCTCCATTTGGAGTTGTCTTTCAAGAGACAGGGCACGTTTTTTAATGATATCTCATAAACTTGCAATTGCCATCATATTTTAGGATTTTGACGGAAGTGTACGCATCACAACTTTTCCTTGACAAAGAAATCAAATTTATCAGCTGAATTGAATCCATCTGGCTACAGATTCTTCTTTCTTTCAGAGTACAATCTGAAAATGTTTTTCTTGACTTGAAATAACGTCTCTAAAGTCAGTTTGAAACCAACCATACCCAAATTTTGTGGTGGTATTCTTTTAGATAATTCTAGATATATTGATTCAAGATGAGTTTAGATCAAATAATTTTTTTTTACATAATTTCATTGAAAATTACTTTTGGTACATGCGTTGGCTATGATGATTTACTAGAGCGAGCTACAGATATCATTAAATGTCTAACCACTTCTTCTATTAAGGAAGGATTGCAGTATTGAGCAGATCTATTTCTTGGCTAACCGAAGAACTCTTGTATTTGTTTCATGTGAAGTTTCAACCCTGAAGTCTCTGAAATACTTGAAACAGATCTCATTGGAATCGCCAAACATACAATGACTAAGACTTAGAAATGAAAACTACTGAGATGCAAGTTTGAATAAAATCATTAAATAATAAACTGTTTCAACTCCAATATATGGTTCACTTTCTCCTCTCTATGTCTTTCCCTCTTCTTTCTTTACACACCCTCAGACACACATAATTACAAATATATATATATATATATATATATATATATATATATATATATATATATATATATGTATGTATATATATATATATATTATGATTAATGATTGTGTCATCCTCAGACGGCTGTTTCGTTGTATTACAACTCTTCAGTATGGCTGTAGACTATCCAGTATCCCCTCCAGTACTGCTAGGTAGGGTCGAGACCTTCACCTAAGACCCTGACCTTAACTCAAAGGCAGATGCTTTACCCCTGCCTAACACAGAACTGGACGGTCAGTAGGACCGAATTAAGCGATATATTTACTTACGCATAATTCCCCATCTACCAGTGTGCTCCATTCCAGAGTTGGAAGAGCATTTCATAACAGCTTATTGTAGACTAGTGCCCTACCTAAGAGTGTTCAACCCTAAAGAAGGGAGCGATATATATATATATATATATATATATATATATATATATATATATATATATATATATATATATATATATATATAGCTTTATAGCTCCAAACACTGGACATTAAAAATAATTTTGCAAAAAATATTTTTCGTCACTTCACTGACCTGTTTCCCAATATCTGTCAATGAAATTTATGCATTTTTCTACTTTGTTATGATGGTTAATGTATAAATTGTCTCTCGTTGGGATCATTACATAAATATCTATATCTACCTACCTATTTATATATATATATATATATATATATATATATATATATATATATATATATATGTGTGTGTGTGTGTGTGTGTGTGTGTGTGTGTTGATTTTTCGTCAATATGAAATATGAAAATGTTTTCACCAGTACAATAACTTTGACAAATCTTAATATATCGATGTAAATTGGAATAGAGACTGGTCAGGATCCAATGTATCCGTCAAGACAAAGTCTTGGCATCCGGAAAGTAAACAAATAACGGAGTGTCTCTGTGAAATTCTCAACGATTCCATATCGAATGAATCAATTCGATGATTCACCGTTGATGCAGAAAGAGAAGCCGGGCTGAGGAAGGAATGAAGAAACCCATGACATTTTAGGAGGACCTACCCACTGCTTACAGAATCAATCTTTCTATTTGAAAAGTTAGATCGGACCTGCCATAGGGAAGATGGCTGAAGCTGGGCACTCATGTCAAATCGTCGTCAAGCGTGTTTGCTAATGTCTACTTTCGACGAGAGAATTTGTAATCACACTGTGACATCGAAGGCCGAGTAGAATAGTCTGGTAGCGTTTCAGGGAAAAAGCTAGCGGGTCGCTTGCCCGTTCAGTCGACAGTCGGTTTGGCGGTCAATGTTGTCAGTTGAAAGTCGAGATGAGTAAATATTGGCCGGGAACAAAAATGCCACGTGACCACTGGAAAGTTACTGTGCAAGTAAAATGATGGACATTTTGGCGCTTTTCGGACGTCTTCAGTTATTATTCATGGTTGCAGCCAAGAAAATGCTGCCATTGTATCAACAATGCGAAAGATGTTAGGGTAAGAGATGGTTTTCTTTGTACAATGGACGTAGTAATGGTTGGGATGCAGTGGCGTGGAAAACGGCTCAGTATGAAAAAGAGGAAGAAGTAGCTTCAGGTTGCATGAATACTTTTCAGAATGGATATAGCTACACAAAACCACGGATCATTTGAAATAATTGAATATCCAACAAGATTAATCAAGACTTATTGAGCCTAGAATGCTTATCGTCACTTCCGGCAGGTATGCTATCCAGATTTCCCAGTGTTGCTCGTGGTTCTGGCCATTGTTCCATTAATTATTAAGAATGCTATCCCCTTTTCTGATTGTTTTGATCATTACACTTCGACCAGTGTGCTCTCCACCTTTCTTCAGTCGCACTTCTAAATGTTCAAGGAACTTGGAACCGAATCTCTCATCTCTTCCTCATTTTGGTCTCGGGTTGGCTCTGCTTTTGAGATTGCGTGAAGTTTTTAGGCTTTCATAATCGCAACTATTTTACAACTTTCGATCACTTGTATTATCACTATCATGTTTTATCTTCACTCCCATCTTACATTGGATGTGTGAACATTTATTACTTTCATTTTTACCGATTTCTGCAGCGATTTTTTTTTAATTCAGTAGGTTTTCCTTTTTTCATTTATATCGAGCCTTGCTTCGTTTCTCTTGTTACTGCGTATTTTTTTTTTCTACGACTTTCTTTTTTTTCTTCCTTCTTTTCATTCTTTTTCATATCTTTTTATACTCCTGTCTTGCTCTATTTAATATCTTTATTCTCCGTTTGAATTTCTTTTGTTTCTCACAACTGATTATTTCTCCATTTCTCTCTTAACGTTTTACCATTTTTGTCAATATTTGTTTCTCCATTATATATCAACGTTTTCTTTCTTCCTTGTTTTATAAAGAAAACTTTTCAAGCTTTCTCTCACTTTTTAGTATCTTTCTCTCATATTTGTACGCGTGACGTCATTTTCAAAATTCTCCATTCTCCATTCTCTCTCTCTCTCTCTCTCTCTCTCTCTCTCTCTCTCTCATTCATTTTAACTTCCTTTTCAATCGCTCATATTTTTGTCTTTCAATGACAAAATTTTGGCTCCAGCTTCCTATATAATTCCCATGTATTCTTCCTCCCACTCTTCCTTCTTTCTGGGCGACTTCTCGTTCCTAAATTCGAACACGTTTTTTTTCTTCTTTTGTTTCAAATCTCTGAAAACATTCTTTTCCCTACACATCAACAAAAGAATAAAACCTTTCAAACATTCCAGATCCTCACAAATCAGACTCGTCCTTGAAGCATAAGCAGGTGTAGCAGGACAACGAATGAGGGGGTGGGCTGAAAGGCAATTTTAGCAAGAGACGGGATCGTAGAA
The DNA here is from genome assembly GCA_963457665.1 of Thysanoteuthis rhombus. Classification (NCBI taxonomy): domain Eukaryota; kingdom Metazoa; phylum Mollusca; class Cephalopoda; order Oegopsida; family Thysanoteuthidae; genus Thysanoteuthis; species Thysanoteuthis major. The sequence goes on along the minus strand of OY735205.1, from coordinate 43,921,486 downwards.
GGACATAGGAGTCATAAAGGGCGGTGGATTGCATCGGGGGTCAGTTAGGCGCTATGTACGGTGGCATGTTTATTGACATTGTATGAATTTATTTTTTCTAATTTGAAAGTCAGTTATTAGTGTTGAAATTAAAGCCATATATTGCAAGGAAGACACTTGAACACATTCATGGATAGAAGGGTAAAAATACACACACTAATACACGTGTTCACTCAGTCAACGCTTTTGGGCTAAATTCAAAAACACCCATACAGGAAGATAGGATTTCAATCCCAGATGCAGAGTAGCAAGTGTTCATTCTTATACACGTGCCGTAATATATATTCGAGTATATGATGGGATTTTCCGAACAAATTTTAGGCTATAGGGTAAAAGTGACATACATGGATAATGACTTCGTTAGGTTTAAATTAGTGAAATAGACAATATGTCCCAAAAGTTAAGAATGGAAGTAAAATTTATGTATCTTTCGAAAATAAAGAAGTGCCATATAGAGATGAAGGATCTGATAAAAATTAGTTAATATTACCAACTTTTTATTTGATACAATAGAAAATACATTTGCTTAGTGCCGCTGTCTCTTAACTGTTAGCAAAATTGGGTTTGTGGTAAGGTTTCTTCAATCATAGATGATGAAAACCCAGCTTAAATCTACGGGCATCTCATAGAACAGCTGGAGTAGGGATAACTAAAAATGAGGGAACCTGATATCGCTGGCCAGCCTTTCTCTTCTGTCTGTCTGCATTATCTTAAGTCATGAATCATTTTGTGTCTGTTTCTGTATCTGCAATCATGTTGCTTGGAATTTCCACGAGTCAAGTCAGTGAGAATCAAAAGAAACAGAAAGAAAAAAAGGGGAGGGGGCACAAAACTCTGCATCGACTTCACAGGCTTAAGCAAGTACACACAGTATAGCATAGGAAATGATTGCAAACACACACACACACACACACACACACACACACACACACACACACACACAAAGATATAGATGTGCTTCGGTTGTAAATATGCAGCCACCTCACTTCAACCACTGAGCATCTTTCTGTCTGTCTCTCTCTCTCTCTCTCTCTCTTTTCTCTCTCTATGTATATATATATATATATATATGTAGAGAGAGAGAGAGAGAAAGAGCGAGTGAAAGAGAGAGATAGAGGGAAGAGCATCTCTGCTGTAAATGGCATATTAATAGTTGTACTAAACACTAAAGTGTGCAAGAGAAAGTGGACCATTTTGAAAGCCATATTGCATTAGTGTTAATCAATTAACAAGAGAATTTAATTATTCGTCCATGAAGAATGAATATGTTCCCGCCTCTGATTTCTCACCCACGACAATAATTCATTGTATTAACGAGGGAACTGGCACTGGCATCTGCATACGAACACACAAATTCAGAAGTTGTCAACACCATTATAGCCGTGTGTAAATTCGTTCTCAGCTAGAAAAATGTCTACCTGTTCCTGTAAGAAACTCGTGATTTTGTGAAATACCTTGCTATTTCGCAAAAACCCTTGAATATTTCAGCAATTTCACATAATCCCTAGTTTCACAATTAGTACAGTAATTGTTGACAAACTTGTGATGCTGGCCATTACAGCTGTAATTTTCTGTGCATATTTGTCCAATGTCGAGAACTCTTCACTCATACATAACCCAACCCTAAAATGATAACAATATGTTGACATACACTTAAACTAACATATCAAATATAACTTTGAGATATTTTGCTTACGACGATCTCATGACATGTCCATGAAATTGTAACATTAAACCGAACGATTCAAGTAATAGTCAATCAAACTTTCATTTGAAATGAAAGAAAAGTGGCTCCTAAACAAGTTATCACTTGTTTTGTTATAAACTTTTTGTTTACATATTCCATGCAATACGTAGAGCACTCAAGGTGTCTGAAAATAATTTATAAACTCCTTTTGAATTTAATTGAATTCAATTATTACTATTTTTTCAGACACAGGAAAACACGCCCACGTTGCGGTGAATGTGTGCATGAAGATCAAAGCTATGCGAATTATCATATAAAAGGATTCTGCATAATTTTTATTTGCTGCAGTTTTCTTCGTGCTCAAAATATAAAGAAAAAACATTGCCCCTATGAATATTTACGAGTTTATCATTTTAAAAAAATCACCTTTTTAATCTCTCTACAACCATATTTCATTGATTAAGAACCAATTAAGTGTTAAAGTAATTAATTATTTACTGCGTTTCATGATTCTTGACTGGGCCCTCATGAAATATCAAAATTAATAAAAGCAAAAATCGCAATAAAACAAAGAAGCATTATGGAACAAAATACAATCCCTGTTGACAGATTTAATTTCTAAAGCGTTCATTTAAAACCATCAAGGATACCCAGCGTTGCCTGGGGGAAAATAACTGCAAATATAACAACACAGACAAAATATGTTTTCTCTTACTCTGTCAAACAAAGGAAAAAAAGATGAAGATGCACAAAACAAAACAAATGATGTGGTCCCTGTCGTTTGATAGCGATTCTGGGTACACAACATTTGTGTTCCTCCGACTGGATGCCAGTATGAAAAGGTTTGTTATGGGTCGTTTTTTTTTCTTTTGTTTCGTTTTTTTAGGGGGGGGGTGCATTTTTTCAGGGTTGCACAGTGTTTTACAAACAAATCAGAAATCCTATTGAATTCGACCTTGTTGCCCAAATATTTGTGAGGCCGAAAACATTTTTGTACTTCATAACAAACTTAATAGTATGCTAGAAATTACTTCAATAGTCAAGAAAAGACCAGAAATGACATCGCATGACCTCTGCATGTCACCACTGGATTTGTGGGTCTTCGTACCAAAAATTAGCCAATGGGCTTTAGTGTAATAGCGGCATGAATATACATACGAACATACAAACAGAATATCACAATATTGATATAGGCTGACTGAACCAATGAACATTATTCATTATCTCATGCATCTGCTTTTCTCTCATTCGACGTCTGTATCTTCTCATCTCTCCCTTATCCTTTTCAATCTTCGTTGCTTGTCCATGATTTTATCTAAATACTGTACTCACATCCCCCCATCTCTCAGACACTTCTTAATTTTCTTTCCTGCTTTCTTATTAAACTACCTAACCTCTCTTCCCCCCCCCTCTTCCTACACCTGACTCGTTTTCACTCCAATTTCTTAGCGAAAGAAATTAGAAATATTTAAAAAAAACAAGAAACATTTTTGATTTATTTGATTTGTAGTAATAAGATAAGTAACATTTTATAGAATGATAATTGCCGAAATTAGTTCAGACTCACCTTATAAATAGAATATAAAATGGAAATATGATTTTTAATGACAATCTTACGATATTTTACATGACGCTGAAGTTGTGGTGCTATTGCAAGTTACTTTATAGACAATACATTATGGGAAATTGTTAAAGAAATGAGAGTCATCAGTAGGAAAAAAGAACTTTGTCCAGTTAATGTTTTCGCCTGTAAATCTAAGAGAGTTGCAAGTGATTATGACAAAACGCCATTCTTCTTGTAATTCTTGTAATAAGATGACATACATTCATAGACATTGATTGGACAGACTTAGATGAGGGGGAAAAAGCTGTCAGAAACAATTGTCAATCAAACAGCAGCCAAACAAAATAGACATTTAATTGGCGGATATTCTATCAATGTTTGTCTACTGCATCGCGTGCGTTTTATTGTGGATCAAAGATTGGCTGCTTTTTTTTCTACCAGATTATCCTGACCAAGATAACCTAGCAATCTATATACAGATGGTAGCGCACACACATAAAACTTGGGTGATCTGATTGGAAAGGGCGCTTTCAGTATGACTTGATCTAAAACTCAATCTTATAAAGCTGGACAAGGCATTTGGAACTGCGAGGGACAATCCATTCAGGATAAATAAAATCTACTTAGCCAGTGGTATTACTTTTATTTTTTAAAGTAATTCAATGAAATCAACGTATGTATACATTAGGAACATAAATGCACTATCGATGAGAAAATGATTAATATTTTCTTTCATGTGATATTTCTTCCTACTATTATATATAAGATTAAAGCAGATTTCATGCCCTTTTAAATTATGTTTGTCATTCTCGATAGAAATGTTCAAACATAATGCATTTCTCTTGAAACAAAAATTTGTCATAACAAAATCTCTAATTATTTTGATGACACTGATCGATATCAAATTTTGCACTTTATCTCTCAATAATATTGTGAAAGCATTATCTGTAATATTTCCTATTAGAATTCAGGTAGTTCCGACTGACAGACAAGTACTTTGTCATCAGAAACTCGGACAAACATTGTGCAACTACATTGCAATAAATTTCAAGGTTGAATGTTTAAAAAATGCTGCTTACAATGTCATTGAGATCTGCAGCACATTTAGATTATTTAGCAACTCCTGATGAAAAAAATGAAATTGTTGTTGTCGATATAAGGAATTGTGTAAGCAAAAAATATGGTTTGAAAATAGGTGTGATCATGATAAAAATGCCAGAAGTAATTTGTGTCTCATGGGAAAGCGTGGCCTCCAAGTAAACACATATCCTACTCTAATAAGGAATAGGATAGTATGAGATCAATTTGCCCCTGAGCTTGGAGTCTGGAGGTCAGAGATACATTAAAGGAAGGTCGACCACCCGCACTGCATTTGAGAAACGGTTAAACATAGAAAAGGCTGCATCATGTTATGGAGTTGTATATTTCTGGACAGTGTCGGTCCATTGTGTTAAATGAAAGGAATCATGGATAGTAAGTCATATCTAGAAATAACGGATCAAGTTATGATGCCAAACGCCAAAAACATATGGGTCGGCCGAGGATTTTCCTGCATGATAATGACTAGAAACACACCAGCCGACAATAACTTAGTTATTGTCACTTTTTCACGTCCTTTTCAGCTTATATTTTATTTTGTTAGTTGTTTTTAGTATGCAAATGTTATAATCGTTCAGTTTTCCAGCATTCCTCAGTTGAATTTTCCATTCGACAGCCCAAATATTTAACGGAATGTTGCAGATTTGTCTCAAGTTCTTGATGGGGTATTGTTATTTGTGCTCTAATTATAAAAACAAAGTTCCAGATCTTTATTGTTTAGATGCCAACGTTTCGGCTGGGACCCTCCTTGGCTTTCTGAAACGTCATCAAAGATTGAGTCTGAATTGGCAAGTTCGTCATTTATACCGCTATTCATAATATTTTCTTGAGCACCGTCAGCCAAAGATACTAAAATTATTTAGATATGCGGAAAGTTTCGAATCAAGATTCTCATAAACACTCAACTATTTCAAATATAGAACACAATCAAGGAGACCTCCCATAAATCAATGGCTTTGATCCAAACTATTCTAAGCTTAATGAATAAATAATCTCACATGTCCTTCCCTCCTGTAGATAATTTGACTCCCACTGGCTATTCACACTAAGATAAAGTGGGTTTCTACCAGAGAGTTGACTAGTAAACTATCTAAGCTTAGTAAATACCTATAGGATACCACCAATTTTTCTGGCATATGTGCTTCAGCGAACTAGCCTGATTTATGATTTTCCGATGTAACTTAAGGTACATGATAATGACACCTGAAACCTATTCAATCACTACGAATGTTTTCTCAACATTTCAATCTATTCTTGGTTTATTTTAACGCTTTACGTTACAAGTGATGAGGCAAGCACTTAAACAGAAAACCTTAATATCTTGGAAAATTGAAAAGTTAACAGCGACAGTAACTGCCATATATATTCGCTAGCTACTCGTGGGAATTTCAAGTGACCTCTCGTATATATGCCCAGGTTAGAAGAATTATCAGACCATTAATATCCATAATATCGTCATTATACCGGAATTGAAATATTTATCGTATAATCTGTTGAAACTTCTCTCTTCGTAAGAATGATTGTACGTGTTCACAAATCTATTATCGAATCCCTTGGCTAACAGGACGACAAATATGCTTTCAGTAAAGATCATTAGGTTGCACAATCATATGTTTACAATATTTGTAAATTGAATTCAATGGGGTTTTTTTTATATTGACTCTGAACTAAAACAGCATCTCCAGTATCACTTAATCAATCAGTTTTGATGCAGGGAACCAAACAAGGTTCTTTTTCTCTATCTTCATCCCTTACTTTTTATTCTTTCTCTATTTCTCCTCTTACAGCCTCAACGGTCTAATTTGCCCCAAATATCCGATTATTGCTTTGTTTGGATGTCATCCTTAACACAGGCAGAAACAGAGTATTCGTTAGAGGTTTTCAATGGAAATGAAAATTAACAACCAAAACGAAAGGACAAAAATTATTAATAATAATGATGGCATTAATATTAATAACTTAATAATTCAAGCGATTTCTACTCGTTTCTGTAGTTAGAAATATTTTCATTTCAAATAATGAATCGTTTCTCATTTAGGTGGAGATAGAATGTAATAGGATGAAATGAGAATTTTTTAAAATTACGAGTCCGAGGTTTAAGTGACACTCAATACCGTCGGGACTGGCTGTTGATCCCACATCAATTTCACCTTTTTTAAAACGTTTTTTTCTTAATTATATTGATACTAATGGCTATTAGTATGATACTGATTTTCTCTTCTTCTTCTTCTTCTTCTTCTTCTTCTTCTTCTTCTTCTTCTTATTATTATTATTATTATTATTATTATTATTATTATTATTATTATTATTATTATTATTATTATTATTATTCCCAAGGCTATGGTTTTTTAGACTAATTTTTATACAGATTATATTTAAATCATTGATATTGTTGGCGTTAGTATATTTATAATAATCTTCGTAATTATGATGGGTTCAGCAATATTTCTATTGTTGTTATTTGTAGCATTAGTTTGTTTTGTTTTTTTATTAAAAACATACTAAAATTAGATCTGGTCATCATCATCATCATCATCGTCGTCGTCGTCGTTGTCGTCTTATGTTTTTCTTTTTTCATCTCACGTTTATCTAATTTTCGGGAATTGATTTTCCAAAACTAACATGCAAAAATCCAGCTGCGGGGTCCCATCACTAGACACAGAAGATCTCATTGGGATATGTGGTATGGTTCCTGCGGTAGGCATATGGATAGACATACGGACTTATAGACAATTGGTGAATTACACATGAGTTTTTGCACATTTCTGATAGAATTATGATAAGTACCTTCTATTCCCGCTCCTTCACATATATTTCCGAACGAAAGAAGCAAGTTCTTTGTTTTGTGGCTGTAGTTTTCCGGTGCCAATGTCACCTCTGGTATTCATGAATTGAAAATCAGAAAACCGACCTTTTTTTCAAAATGTTTTGCTTGGTCAGCAAATCTTTTGCTTGTCATATTAAGCGTTGCTTTTTGTTCAATATTCCTAGCGTTGTTCTTCTCTAGCTCATTTCAAGGGGTTTTCTCTCAAGATAACTAAAGAGTCATTTTGTTATTTTGGTTTTCACATCCGACATCACGTATCATCTCGATCTCCAAGTCGTCATATTTGGACTGCTCCTCCGAAACTTTCACGGAAATATTTCTGACATGGTATTACTATGACTACGAGCATGCCCCTCTTTTCTTTCTTAGCAGGTAACATTGCTATTTTCAGTGAGATTGTTCGGTTAGTGCTCCTACAATCTTTCGGGTGTTTTGATTTTGTACATCCCTGTTCAGGCATATCACCGTCTTGTTGTGCGTGTTGATGTACTCAGAGACGATGTGATCGATCGTTTTCTCGTACTTTCACCAAAACCTGGGTCAGTTCCATCTTTGATTATGCGATAGTGATTGGATCTGGTTCCAATGTTTGGGGTCTTGTGGGGTCTCTGCTTTCAGTTTAGTTCACATCAGCTACTGGTGTGTCTTCTGGTAGTCTACGACGGCCTGTCACCAATTTGGGGTATTTCCCATGTATCATCGGGGTTGGGGTACAAAATAATGTCCTTCAAGACGATGTATGAAGGATTTTTGCAGCACTTGTTGCTGTTTTGCCTTCTTTTCAACTCATTTGACGTCGATTGTGGTCGTCTCGTTTTCTATTGGTGTCGTTTCGGAGACATCAAGCTCTTTCTTGAAAAGTGCAACGTCCCTCTTAATTGAGTGGATCTGTGTTTCACTATTTGAAGGAGTAGGTATTATTATTATTATTATTGTTATTATTATTATTATTATTATTATTATTATTATTATTATTATTATTATTATTATTATCTCTGATTTTTGCAATCTATCGTCGAGTCGTTATCATTAACTTGGGACAAAATAAGGTTGAAGTGACGTACAGTTTTTGTGTGTTACAGTTATCTGTGTCGTAGTTTTTTCCTTGTTGCAGTTCTCTTTTCTCTAGTGTTGTGAATTACATATACTTAATATACGGCGAGTGCCTGTAAGCGCTGCTTTAAGGATTTCACGGGAAGAGGAGTCACCTTTTAGCGTTCCCATTCCTCCTTCTTTGTTGTCTTTGATGATCCCTCTTCTTATTACATTTTCTTTTTGTTCATTGTACTTCTTCAGGTGCTTTTAATAATGTCTTCTTCGCTTTCTTGCACACACTTTACAAATCCTGTATTGGCTTTTTCGACACAGTCTTCTATGCTAATGATTCCTCTATCACTTTCTTTCCTCTTCACATATAGTCAATCTGTGCTATCACTGAGGTGCAGAGCCTTGTGCATCGTCATAAGTTTCCTCGTTCGCCGGCCACTTTGATTGAAGTTGATCCTTTGCCCATCCAGGAAATGGACTTGTGTATCTTACTATCGATACTGCCTATGTGTTGATTCCTTTTATCAAATTTCCGTCACTTAGTTTAGTGTCAAATATATTTCTCATCTAAGATATTCTTTTTTCATTTTCTCTTACATTTTATCGAGTCACATTCGAGAAACCCTAGCTTTTTATATCAGCCCTGCATATTCAGTACTCTAATTTTTCTGTTGTCCAGTAATTCGATTCTTTCTGTCGTTATAAGCCTTCCCGTGTCCATTAGCGAGCATTTTACTGTTCCGAACTCCATTCCGTATTCTTTGATTTTTTTAACACCTTTTCAAGTTCTCCCCTGTTCTTTGCAAATAGCACTCTGTCGTCTATTTACGAGGTGGTTGACCTTTTCCATTGTTTTGGAGAATTGGTATCTTTATCTGTTTTTCAATATTCTGATTAGTGGTATCTTGGTTATTACGAACAGTAGTGGGGACAGGGAGTCCCTTTGGTAGATACCCCTTTTCATACTAACCGTTGCTAATTTTTCTCCTGTATAGTTATTATTATCGTCATTATTATACATTATCACACCTGTTGCCTGGTGGTCACCGCTGGAGACTGTGTGACAGTAAGTCTTCTCAAGTCTGCAGCCCTCTTCTTCGCCTTCTCACAGTCCACATTAGTGTTGCGGATTAGGGTTTCACATCAGTTGCATGGCGGTTATCGCTGATGGCTGAGTGACTGTAAGTCCCCTCGGGTCTCCACTCCTTCTCTCCTGTCGTCCTCACCTATCACAGCAACTCTGTGGTTTGGACCGTCTTTACCATGCCCTTTTCTTGGTTGTTGGGCCATCCCTAGCAGCTTGAGGTCGTATACCTCATATTCTAGAACTACCCTATTCGTGCGGTCCCCAGTAGTGCTGTGGTCTGTGTAGTCTCAATCCCCCCTCTTATCCCCAGTTTCTCCAATCTTGTTTTCAGTGTCTTTGGTAAGGTTTCGAGTGCACCTACTATTACTGGTACCACCCTTCTTCAATTACCTTGCCAGGTCCTGGTATTTACCTAGTTTTTCGCTCTCTTTCCTATTCACGAAATGATCTGCAGGCAAGGCCACGTCTATTATTAATCATATCAGTAGTAGTAGTAGTAGTAGTAGTAGTAGTAGTAGTAGATATTCATTAATCTAAGCTTCCAGACTTATAATAGTGAGGCATCGAGTTAGTGTCGAACTCAGTCCACCAACGAACTTTTTGCGCCCAAACCACCGTTCTCCGGCAGCTGCTCTTTATCATCATCATCATCATCAGTAGTAGTAGTAGTAGTGGTGGTGTTGACTTGGCTATTGTTTTGTCATTTTTCTCTCTTCGTCGGCTCTCTTTTCTCCTACTTTTTATCATTATTGTAATAGTCATTAAACAATATTTTTAGTGACAACAATATTCTCATCCAGAAGTTAATTAGTCATCATTGTTATTAGTGTTTCCTCCATTGTCGTTATCGTCATCGTTATCATCATCTTCAAGCATGTTATTAATATTAACCCCACTTGTTTAATCATTAATTCTTCATAATAGTTTTGATTAAGCTGTGCATAAAACCAGTATTGATATTGATGGAGTTATTCGGAATATCGTTTATTACCATTGTTATAATTATCAATGTCTTTGTTATCGATGACATTTTCACTGGTGGAAATCTCTTTCTCGCTATTGGCTTTGTTGCGATTAATATTAATAATTCTGCTGACAAGTTTGTTATCATTTTTAATTTAAAGTTGCAATTGAACGAGATTTTTGTGATAATGTAGTATTCATTTGAACAACTTTCGTTCTTACTGTCTCCATGTATCGTTTTGTCAATTTGGTTTTTGTTTCGTCCCCTCCTCCCTCCGTCCTAATTTCTAACTTTAACGCGTCTTCTCTTCCTTACTATTACTATTATTTGTACTCGTTCAATTTTCCTATGAGCTGTGACTGGTGACATTCACCTGAGATGAAGTGACAACAAGTCTCCTCTCCAAGACTCTCTTCAGTATTGTTGCTGACTTTAGTAGTGCTCTCATCTGGATAGTCTCATCTCTTACTTGGATACGTTTAACTTCATTGACAGGTTCTTCGGAACTGTTCCCAGGTCTCCGATCACTATTGGCACAACGTTCACATTCATGATCCACAAGTTCTTAAGCTTTTTCATGGTCCAGGTACTAATCCAACTTCTCTCCCTCTTTCACCTCCATCTTATTCGACACACAACTCTCTCTCTCTCTCTCTCTCTCTCTCTCTCTCTCTCTCTCTCTCTCTCTCTCTCTCTCTCTCCTTGTTGAATTGAGTGATGCCTTTGAACCTCCAGATCACAAAGGATTTCATGTGTTTCATTCTCTGAAATAGATTCTGGTCTGTGCATGTTTGTATGGTGGAAATGCAGTCGCTTGCACAATTATTAGAGGATCACCCTTCCCATCCATTCATACCTGTTCCTGTACTCCCTCTGGGCTAATCCGCTGTACTTGCTTCCTATTTGATTGATTGTCTCATGTATATCTGCGTATCTACTGCATTTACTGCTCTCTTGTGTCTTTTGGTTTAAGTGTTTTTTGTTTTTTTTACTCTAATAAATTTGAACGGTTACATTGATTAGTTGAGGAATTTTATAAGCCGTCATCACATTCAACTAAGAAAAAACAATACGTATTCGAGAAGAAAAAATAAATCTAATACGAAACAGAACTGGTCAACCACTCAACAGAAATTGACCAGCATTTGGCAGTGTGCTGTGTAGGGGGGGGGGTGAGAAGTTTTGGTGGCGATTTCAGTTAACGGTTTACTATAATCAGAATATCAATAGACTCATTGATGGAGTCGGACAATGTCTTTACTCCTAGAATACAATATATTTCGAAGTGACAGCGTGTTTGTTTTTCCTGCGTTCTGGTAATAACCTGAATAATTCTTCATCGTCATTTAAAATTCTCTCATTGGGTGTAAAGATGTCTTCATTTAGAAAAAAAAACAACTTTCTAAACCAATGTTTCAGACGACAAATTTCACAGCAAAAGTCTTTTCGTACATAAACCTGATATGTAACTGATTTCTCGAAGCTTTTGACTGACCAACAATCACCTATTATATGTCTTATTCCGATTTACTGTTTTTCTGAAGATAAGATAACCAACCAATCATTCTATTCTTTACGCTTGATAGTATACATACATAGCCAGCCAGTCTGTCTGTTTATATCAGTTTATTTAGTTTCCTAAACTACTATACATTCATTCATATATTTATGTATCTAGTTAAATATCTCTGAGTTTTTTCAGTGTGAATTTCTATCTTGATCTGAAGAGATTGATATGCAAATCTTATCAGGAGTAAGATCTATCTGTCTATTTATCTATTTCAGCCAATAGATCTAAATTTGTTGCCATCTATACACACATAGATTTCTTCTGATTTCAAGTCTGCCTGGCTGACTAGCTATGCATTCATTACAGGCTAAATCAATGGAGCTAGAAGGCTGAAAACTTGAAGATTTACTCCTTTTTATTTACTTCATATTATTTTTAGTTTCACCCATAAGTAGTTTCCAGCGGGTTGTTTGCAACGTGAGTTTATGCCGAAATTATCCCTGAGTTTGTTTTGTACGTTTTTGTTTTGTTTTTCGGTTTTTATTTTGTTTTGTTTTGTTTTTGAAAATTCAGACATTTTACTTATCATTGCCCAATAAAAGGCGGGAGAAGTAACTTTTTCGTTGATCATCCCTTTCTATGAATTTTCCCTTTTTTTAATTGATCACCCCAACATGGCATGCAGCCAAAACACATAGACATTGGTCACGTGAGAGTCAGTATTGAGTGACTAACAAGACCTGTATATTTATTAAGTTTATTTAGGTCTTGTACAAGGCCATTTCTGTCTCTCCTTTCCAGCCCGATCCTATCTATGTATCTCAGGGATATCTATAGCAATTTCAAAATAAAGAAATACTATTCCTCGACAAAGCATGTTATCTTTTCACCAAACTTAGTTATTTATAAAATGTCATCAGCTGTTGAGACGCAATCTCACAAGAACAGCTATCATTTCCAATCCTAACACCCTGCAATGGTAACCTAGTAAAAATGAAGCAATTTAGGGTCTTAACTTGGTTGCAATCTCCATTCCAGTCAAGACGAGGGGAAATAAAAGCCTGGAACGGTGGTTATTTGATCAAGAAGCGAAAGATTTTATGAAAGGCGCCGTCCAACTCAAATCCCGCATCACAAATGGCAATCAAAGGGCATTTTGCAAAAGATTTTTCATAATTTATCGTCTAGAACGGGAATATAAGGAGTTATTAATAGTGTAAGGAGTCCAAAGGGACTACATGAGCCGTCTGACTGTTTTATAATTCTACCAATGTTACATGTTTTAATTAGATCTGCTACTGATGAAATGGAGTAAAGTATAACTATCTTTATATATATATATATATATATATATATATATATATATATATATATATATATATATATATATATATGTTTCATCCGCTATTCAAAAGTAGAGCGTCGCTGTAAACTTCCGCGCGCTGGAATACCGTACAGCGAAAGAGCAATTACTACTTGATTTCTCTAAAGAATAAATCCATCACTGTTCGTGATTTTCTAGGTTGGACATTCACTTAAAATATAAATACTGTCCAATGGTAGAGACTAGAGCAATGAATATGAGTAAAATAATTTCAACGGTATTTCAAGCATTGAAAATTTTCATTGTCACTAAACCTTAAACTCGTTGTCAATGGACGTGATATGGAGTGTTCAAATTATCGGTTTCTGTTTATGTTAAAACGATGTCAAGTCTACAAAGTATGGGGAAAAGTCTAAAACACTACAGCAGCCTTATTTCAAACGTGCAACAGCTGAATTCATCAAAGTCAAATAGTTGTGAAAAAATGCGTGATCTATGATGTTATGAAGGCACGGACAGAGGTATTAGACCCAAGAAGATGCCTGATCATGGGAGGGCAGTTATCAGAGTGCTGTAGCAAATCCTAAAACAGTCCATTGCTCGTCTGGAGCAAGAAACGGGGGTTCAAGTTCACATGGGGAGCAATAGACGAACCATCAGAAGTCAGGATTTGGGCACCGAAAAAATGAAGGGCCCAGCTCTGAAAATGATCCACAATCGATGCAGACTCGAATTAGCAAGACTTCACGCGGAGTTGATAGCGGAGTAACTTTTTTATTGACCAGAAGGAATTCAACTCACGATTGCCGATGGCGATGACAGGCTGATGGGTGCTGTAGGATATGGTAGGAAGATGACACTCCAGTTAGTTAACTGGCAGTTAAACGCCGCTGGGTATGTGGATATGCTAACAAATGCAAATTTAGTAATTGAAAGTATATGGACGGTGTCCAACAGTTCATGTTTCAGCAAGATAATGTTTCTATTATCGTTTGAAGATTCATACAACAATTACTTCAAGAGCAAGGTATAAATGTTTTTGTTAGGCCAGCTAAAAGCCCGAATCGCAACATCATAGAATACGGTTGGCAAAGAAGGCTTTTGGAGTTGGGGACAATCTAACTCGATGCAGAAACTCAAAACTGCCATCTTCAAATGAAATGTCTGATAAATTTCTCCATCATTTTATTCAGAGCAAACCAGATCGGATTTTCAAGCCATCAACAATAATGGTGACGCAGCAAAGTATTGACAATAAAACATTTCTGAAAAAAGATCCAAAAGAATTTACACCAAAGCAATGAAATTAGCAATAACTTTAAAGATTTCTGGAACTCATAGAATAAACGATTGATATCTTTGATCTATATATTTCAAACGTTTTGTAAAAAAGCAATTTTGTTGGGGTAATTATATGTATTACTTATGATCAGGCCAAATTCTCTATGATTCATTTATAAGATTAAAACAATGATTTGATTGGAAAATTTCTGCTTTGGAATTGTAAATGTTCGCCTTGAAATAAAGTTTTGCGGTGCACTGTATACATATATATATATATATATATATATATATATATATATATATATATATATATATATATATATATATATATGTATACGTATGTAGATATATATATATATATATATATATGTATATATGTATATATATATATATATATATATATAACGTTTTATTATACATGTATGTATATTTATGTGTGTTTGTGAGAAAGAGAGAGAGAGTAGGAGGCATCAGCAGTTGACGAAAAATAATATACATAAGCATTCTAAAAGAAATGCCTGCATATACGAGCTTTTAAGTCAATAATTTATGCATCTATTTCTATAGGTATGTTTGTAAGCATGAATATATGCGTGAACATATAAATGATTATCCATATCGCTACATATACACACATACTACATACACACACACACACACACATATATATATAAATTTATATATATATATATATATATATATATATATATATATATATATATATATATATATATATAGTAATGTGCATGCGCATTTGTGTGTGTGTGCACACATACATGCATGTACAGATCATGAACATTAGCTAAAGTGGAGTAACGGATAGCCCAAAAATGTAATTTAGTATATTTTATTGTCATAAGTGGCGCCATTCGTGTTTTAATGGGACTGCTTACACTCAGCTGCTCTCACACAGTCAAGGCAGAAAAACAAGCAATGAAAATTTATTCCTTGAAATGTTTTCACTTCAGCACCCACGACAAATGTATCAGCTGTCTTGGGTTCGAGCCTGATACTACCCTTCCTTGAGATGGGAAAATAGTTGTGACTTTAATTGGAAATGATGGTTATATCTGCTTACGAAAATCAACATTATTTTCATCGTGTAGTTAGTCTGAGTACAACAGAAGTGTTGGTTAGTACTTACATCATAATTAAATTCGATTGTGTAAAATATGTAAACAAATAGAAAAATAGAGAGAGAAGGGCGAAGACGAAGAGAGAGAAATGAACAAGTCAATATAGATGTGAAGAGTGAGATAGATAAACAGAACAGCTCTTCCTGAAATGAGTGAAGAACTAAGATATGAACAGACTGATAAATAGTTGGATATGAAAATACTTTCATAGATTTGAACATGATAGATATAAACACTCAGATGGAGAGGCTGGTAAACGGGCCTATGGATATAATGATAGATATCAACATACTGTGAAAAATGAGAAAATACTGTGATAAATATGACGTAGAAAAAGTCACTTCTTACCGATTACCATATTGTTCTGAAGACGGTGTTAAAATTGTTAAAAATATTTAAAAAAGTACCAATGATTATGAATTCGAATTCAAATGAATTAATACATGTAAATGTAAATGTGTATATAGGTGAGAGAGATAGAGAGTTCCGAGTTGTCTGTTTGAAAAATTCAGTTTAATTTGTGTTGAACTTTACACTAGTTGTTTCCTGCTCTTCCGTGTGACGGTAATATGTCTGCATGACGAGAAATCTTTTTTAAAAAAACAGCATTGCCACCCACGGGTGACGGAAGTAGGGTTCCTGAAACGAGGAAACAATTATCGTAATCGTCGCTCGGCTTTTATCTGTCAGCATTCACAATCCGATCCCTCCTACTTCTCATGGCTAATTAGTAATTCGGGGATTATTATTTCCATATGCATCGAGGAAAGTTTTAGTGTAGTTAATAATATTGTGTTTGGGTCGCTTCTACAAGGTGTCATCATCATTTTTATCACAGTGAACGATCAAAGTTCAAGACACGAGGCATAAGGGGATGATGGTTTATGAAACTAGTTAGTGATAGATTACCATGATATAAAACTTTCCAACTGGATATGATATATCGGCGGAACATATCAATGACAAATGCATCCGAATAATTGAGATTTATGATAATGGTCTGGGCAAAGACGATTTAAAAAATTATTTTCATTTTGGATAGTCGTTTGATATTAGCAGATAAGGATAGACAATACGTAGATATGAACAGATTGAAGCTATGAGCTGAATCAGATTGCTATGAGCAGAGATAAATAGACAGGTGACAAAGGGGGACCGATATATAACGGTTTGAACAGTCCCAGATCAATATATATATATATATATATATATATATATATATATATATATATATATATATATATATAGGTTGATAAGTATGAACTAAATGAAATGAATTTGTAAAAATGAACTGACTTGTATAGACTAAGATTGATTGATGCAGAGACATAAACAATCTAAGAGACACGAATAAGCACTGAGAGATGTATAATGGCTCGAAAGAGATTGACTTAAAAAGACAAATATGCACACATTGAGATAATTTGGACAATACATAGATATGAATAGATAGAAGTGTGTACATATCAGGCTACAGACTTATTGATCAGCACTCCCCCCATATATATATATATATATATATATATATATATATATATATATATACAAATAGGTAATTATAATCCAAAAGAAAAAATGAAAAACATGAAAACGTGGTATTTCAACGTTTATACACATCGTCATCAGAACAATATGAAGGTAAACCACACGTACAGCTAGTTCATGAAGAATTGTTGAATGTAGCATATATCAGAAAATAAAACATTCTAATATTAAATCCATTAACATTACCAATAAAAAAAGTTTCTGTACCACAAACAAATCGGTAATCATAATCCAAAAGAAAAAATGAAAAATATGAAAACGTGGTATTTCAACGTTTATATACATCGTCATCAGAACAATATGAAGGTAAACTACACGTACAGCTAGTTCATGAAGAATTGTTGAATGTAGCATGTATCAGAAAATAAAACATTATCAATATACGCGTGCGTGCACGAGTGTGTGTGCATGTATGTGCATGATGTACACAAGCCAAAAAATATTCCAAAACTGAGTGAAAACAAATAACTATAACTGGAATTTCGAAACGATAAAGCTAATCATCGTAGCAAAGGAGACAATAATGAATTATAATTTCTTTACCGATGAAATGCAGACTGGATTAAATTTGCAATACACATGTTATGTTATTACATAGATACTTACCAAGACACGCTCTCTAAAAAGACTTATAAAAACCTAGAGATACAAAGATAAAAAAGATAAAAGATAAAGAAAATGATTAAACGTGATCATAGATACGTTATTTACGAGCCCCTGTGATTCAGTCTCCTCCAAAAAGAGAGTCTAATTATTACACTGCATTCAATGGGCTAATATCATAGAGAGGGATTCGATTACGCAGAGAGGAGGTGGGGATCAATGAATGTGAGTAGTTGTCCAAAAAAGCCCTTGTAAAACATGTATCTTATCAGTGAGCAAGGTTAGCAAGTACAGCTATTATATTCAAACAGACAAGTATAAGGAATCATCTTGGAATACAGTTATTAATATGATAAACTGAAAATAAATGCGATAAATTCCAGCTATAAGTAAATGCTTCATGAAGATAAATCATCGCCTACGATCAACAAAAACATCAACAGTTTTCAATTAACTCGATTTCAAATATTTAGTGCAAATAAGAAATCTCAATTAGTACGCGCCATGTTTCACTTAACAACGTTCCAATTTTCTGCATCCGAACCACTCATTATGATCCTAAACTACCCTTCCAGTGTTCAGGTAAGCTAAAGCGGCTATTTTGACCGTTGCCATATTATTAGACATTCATGTTCTGTCAGAATATAACTTGACTAAATTCAGCCTCGCTGAACACATTCCATAAGAAATAGTCAGCGAACCAGTCTCGTAGAACAATAATAATGTAGAATCCTGTCATCGCTATACTCACCCATTGCACCCCGAAATTCATAAATACAATAAGCTAATAGAAACTGTCAACCAAATTTATCAACATAGTTTGCATCAACATAGATTTATTCAGTTTTCATGCTAGTCTGGCTGGCTATGTATGTATGCGTCGTGCGGACAGGCAGCACAAAACAAACTAGAGGGCTAAAAATTTAAAACGTGTACCCCTTATTGTCTTCGAAAAACGTTTTTGTAGGGATCTCCCCCAAAATAGGTTTTTAGTAAGGGTGTTCAAAGTTCATGCTAATTTGGTCCCTTAGTTTGTCTCCGTTGGTGATCATGCTTATTATATTTTTTAATTCCAATTTTTTAATTGAACATCCCCAACACGGCATGCTGCCAAAAGATTGATTAACCAGACCTGTCACTGAAACTTAGTTTATCTCAAAATATCTCGGTAAAAAATAGTATAAAATTTATTTTTCTTGCTTCATTTTACTTTCTCAGTGTAACAATAGAGGTAATCTGACCATTGGCGGGTGAATATAAATTCAAGAAAAAAATCAAGTGTTACATCTCGAAATTATGTATTATCACGTTGGTGGGTTTTTATGCATTTCGATGGTTACCTCCAATCTTTTCAAAAAAAAGTTTGCAGCGGTTACAGAGAAACTGTAGGCTGTTTAAATGCTTGAGATCGAGGAATTAAATGAGGAGACAAGACTATTAGGTTGTGTGTTCCGGTTGTTTAGTAGGAGTGGAATGGGTAGGTGTTTGTATTTGTGCTTGTAAGAATCAGGTTGGTCAAAAATAAGAAGAGTCGATGAGAGGAAGGGTCAGGATGAGAATGGTCAGTTTTCAGGGAAGTTTGTCTGGCAGTGTTCATTCTTAGAGTGGAGCTGTGGTGTCTGGTATTTAATGGATAGGTGTTGATATAAATGGGCGGTGGAAGTGAAATATGTTGTTTTAATCTTCCCCACCTTATACCCACTCAACAAACGTGAGTAACGCTATGAACCCCTGTAAGTATCAGTAATGTACTTCATCTTCAATTAGGGATACTTTTTAAAACAACCGTATTTTTTTTTAATGAAAATTTTCCCTGGGAGCGAATTTTAAAAAATATGATGGAAGTATTTCTATGTATTAGATGTTGATACTTTCGAATGCTACGAAATGGATCAATACGAAGGTTATTTTCGGCTTTTTATTCATACAAAATCAAAGCCTGTTTATAAAGCAACAATAGACAGAAGAACTAATAGGAGAATGCTACAAAGATTTAAAAATGTAATTGCCTTTTTTTCAGATTAAATGTAAATAGAGATATAATTAGTCAAGTCTTTGGACCCTTAAATCGACAGAGTACAATTAATTTTCAAGTATGATTCGAAATCAAGATATGATGCTGCATAGGCTGCTGATGACGTCAACGAAGCGCTTGGAGTGAACACTATTACATCGCGAACTGTTCAGCGTTGATTCAAAAGATTTAGGTTTTGACAAATGGATACCGTGAGTAAACCATGAGGTGGGCCTAAACCTGTTCCTGATGATAGGATAGTGGTCAACAACCTACGAATTCCGAATCTTGCAGCATCCACCGTATTCATCAAACATTCCTCCCACAAATGATCATATAGAGCAGTTTTCATGTACGTGATATAAGGTTTAATAATAGTGCTTTTCGTGCTTTTATCGAATTTGTGAGCACCAAATATAAAAAATCTCAAAGAGATCTATATAATCATGAGTATTGTTGAAAAGGGGTTATTTTGTTTAAATATCTACCATTTTCTGTGTTTAATATCATCTTACATCATATGTAACAACGCAATTATTGGATAGATAGATAAGGGTATATAGCTAGCTTGCTAACTGATGTATAGAACAAAACAGAAGAAATCGATATGTGCATTGAGATAGATTAACAAGATGATAGCTTTTAGCTAGGTAGGTATGATTATAAATTGGGTTATATTATATAGAAACTCTTATTTGAAAAGATCTCCCGTCGTTACACAGTTAATATATCACTTAGCCTAGACAACGTAAATAAAATAAACAATTGAAGAATCGAACCTGGGACCAATAGTGTAGAGTCTTCAACGTAGCGTTGCTCTTACTTTTGAGCTAAACAACTCGCGGTAATGCAAAGGCCCAAATATCACAAGGTAGGTATATAGATATTGAGCAGATCGAGTTAGAGAGACAATAGATAGATAGATAGATAGATAGATAGATAGATAGATAGATAGATAGATAGATAGATAGATAGATCCAAAAACAATTTCACAAATACACACAAGGTGTGTGATGAAAGATTTGTTTGATGGTGTAGAAAATAAATATGAATTTTGCTGAAAGTAAAACGCCAGGGGAAACACATCTAGAAAAAAAATTGATGGAAAAACCGCGTACAATAAGCAGAGATAGTGAGATACATGAGCCAGGATAGATTTTATTATTTTCATAATTGTTGGTCAAGATTAATGACCAAACAACACGAGCGTAGCAACCCCTGCCGTCTTATTACTTGTGGTGTAGACTGGCCATCTTTGATGATGGATCTTTTTGTCTGTGGGTGTCGTGAAAGAGGGTGCCAGGTACCGAGATGGTGAGGTTGGTTAAAGAAAAAGGGTTCGCTGAGTGGGGGCCCATTTCTCCTCTTCCTCCTCCAGGCTTGTCCACTCGAGACGAGAATACTTGTTTTGGGTTGATTTGGGGGAAAAGAATGCGGAAGAATAGATTTGTCAATAAAAGCGTGGTCTTTGTTAATAAAGTCTGTTCTTGCAAGTGGGACACTATCTGAGTTGGTTGAATATATAAATATATATATATATATATATATATATATATATATATATATATATATATATATATATGATGAAATGGAAGATTCACTACACAAACACGTTTATGTTTCTGCTCTATTTGAGCTTCCTCAGGCGAATGATCAGATTTATTTTAGATCCCTATTTAGGACTGGGGGGGGGGGTATTACCAAGGGTTGAGGACCTTCCTCTCATCCTATTTATATCTCTTTTTTCTTTCTTTTTCTTGCTTAGTTGTTAATCACTGCTTCTTATATTTTTATCGAACTTTATTAAATAAACCCATCACTAATCGAATATTGCCTTATTTTATATTATACTATATTTTATTCCTAATTTGTATATTATATATATATATGTATATATATATATATGCATGTGTGTGTGTGCGCATGTGTTTATATTGCTTCCTAAAAATTCAAAACCACCAATGAAAAATAAAATGTTGTTTATTTCTTCACCTATTTTTCATTCGACTTATTATCTTTTCCTTCCCCTTAACTTTCCTCGGTATTTTTTTTTCTTTCTAATTTTACCCCACCTTGGTGGTTTCTCCTTTTTTTTCTTACACTCATCTTCCAATTTTCATTCATCTATTTATTCATTTTTTTTGCGTCTTCTTTCATTTTTTTTCTCTGCATTCTTCTCCTTTGTTTTACGATTCTCTTTTTCTCCTCATCTTTCTTTCGTTTGTGTTCGTTGATTTCCTTCTTTTTTATTTTCCTCTAGAAAAATCATTTTTTTCTTTTTCACTTCTGAATACTTCCCTTCCAAATTCTCTTTTTTTCTTCTTCCTCTTCATTTTTCTTCTAACATTTCTTCTTCATATGTTTCCTCTTCTTTACCCCTACGTTCTACCTCATCTTTTGCTTTGGTGACTCTTTCTTGTCTCTTACGCTTTTCCTGAAATTCTTCTACATCTCATTCTCCTTCTCTTCATCTTATTCACTTTTTCACTTTGTCTTTTTTCCCTATCGTTTTTCCTTCTTTTCACTTTCTTTTCTTCGCTTTGATCATCTTTCTTTGTCAACCTTTGCTGTCTTTGCGTTTTCTCTTTCGCTCACCTATCTTTCTACAACCCCTATTTTCTCCTTCTTCTTTAAACCTCAATCCAAATTCAAAGTATACTTATTTCAGCGAATGACTGGGGGATGCTGCAAGTCAAAAAGCAACGCCCGATACTGCCTATCTTGTCAGCTAGTCCGTTGGAAGGTGTGGTCGTTGTGGAGAAGGGGAAATAGAGTCACCGGTGGAACAGATATTATCTCTTGAGTCTCTCCTCCCAGTGCCGCTGCACCTTCACAAAATCGTCCTTATCAGGCCCGTCATCCGCACGACTCTAAACTCCGTCATTTCTCGCTGCGTCGGCCCCTGCAATGGAAACCAATGTTTATTAACTGTTTTTCCTGTCGTTGACATGAACTACGTAAGCGGAAAGAAGCAGACGAAGTCAACAGCATAACAATTTTGTTTTAATTCGATCAGCTCATTATTGAATAGGGGCCAAATGCCGTTTCCCGCTGAAGGCCAGCAGCTGTTGGCTAAACGCCGTCAGTGTCACGTGGGCTCTTTTCCCCGCCACATGCGCGTATTTCACCACTGCCAGGCTCCGTAATGGGATTTTCAGTCTTGTCTTTTAAAAACGTAACTTTCTTCTATGCAATCAGGAACGGTTTTCGAGGCCACGGTATGTGTGCGGGATGTCGGGGTGTTCTACAAGATTGCCTGACGGAAGCATTTGCTCTTTCCACGATCAGAGGGTAAGGCTTCTTCGTGTGTGCCAAGCACGGCAAATAGCTAAGAAAAAAATAAACAAATAAAAAGAAAAAACGGATGGAAAAATTATATTTCTCGCGTTGCTTACGCCATGGAATGTGTACATGAT
This sequence comes from Thysanoteuthis rhombus, assembly GCA_963457665.1. Lineage (NCBI taxonomy): Eukaryota > Metazoa > Mollusca > Cephalopoda > Oegopsida > Thysanoteuthidae > Thysanoteuthis > Thysanoteuthis major. The sequence goes on along the minus strand of OY735205.1, from coordinate 43,898,341 downwards.
ATATCATATTTGCATGCGTATATCTATTGATAGTTGTGGCAATGTGAAAAGAATAACTCTGTGTGTTTGTGTCTTTCTCTATGTGTGTATGCGCGCATGTACGTATGTGTGCGTGTGTTTCTTGTGTGTGCGGCAATGCCTGCGTGTTAGGGTGCGGCCCACGTATACGGGCAAACGTACGCGTCGACTTGAAGAAGTTTCTGTTACATTTTCGGGTATTAAAACAATAGAGTAAAAACAGATTTCCCCTATGGGTGCCTTTTCTTGCATATCTGTATCTCTGGTAAGATACTTGCACACGTATGTATGTATGTATGTATGCATGTATGTATGTATGTATGTATGTATGTAGGGGTACTGAATGTACATATGCGTTTTAATGTGTATTTTCATTCTATTTGAAAATGAGATCCTTCGTAAAACTTTCTTCATCAGAGAATCTAAAGGACATAAGATGAAAGTAATTCAGCTTGAGAGCTGAGAATTTCAGCTTTCACTCCTTATTATGTCTAGACAAATCCTTTTTTTATTTGCCCATTAAATACGTTTTTAGTGGGGGGATCCAGTTTACAATGTACGTATATGGTAACTTGGTCCCTCATTTATTTATTTTTTTGAAAATTCAAACATTTTTTAGTAATCACAGCCCAACAAAAGGTGAGAGAAGTAATTCATTCAATGATTTCCTTTTTTCCCAATTTCAATTGATCACCCCAACAAGGCAAGCTACCGAAAGACATTGGTCACGTGATAGTTTTTTGTTGAGTGACTATTTTTTTCCATTTAGGAAGCTTCGACTACAGGATAAAATATGTATAAACTGAGATGCTGATCCGTTATACATGGAAAAAATTCAAAATTTCAAGGAAATTTTCTGTTACGAAAACTAACAAGCTCGACTCTTACAAGAGTATGTATGATACATGTTTCCGAATTCAGATCTTGGATGATGCTTGAGACACATTCTTATCCGAAGAGATTCGCATGCATTACCTCAGGATTTTGTATCAAACCACACAACTGATATGTAGAAATCAAAGTGCCAGAATGCAGTAATCGATAATTTTGAAATACAAGTTAATTCTTGTATGGCTGCTACGTTATTGTGTCTTTCATGTAGAAACTGAGTTCAGCGCCTTTAATTAAACTGATTATGAGAAGAGATACTTTTTGTTCTCAATTGAGCCATGACTGAAGGTGATGTAAAAGGAAACATCAGTCCTCGAGGAAAGTAGGAAGAAGAAAAAGATGGGAAAATAAACAAATATCAAAAAATGAGGCAGTGAGAGAATTCAAAACTATGATAGATCAACTGAAAAGAGAGAAAAGAAAGATTGAGTCAACGAAGGGATTAATGGGCAGGTAGAAAGAGAAAAGGGAAGAAAGAGGAGGAAGAAGAAAAATGGAGGAATGTGTATGAGAGGGAAGAAGAAGAAGAAGAAGAAGAAGAAGAAGAAGAAGAAGAAGAAGAAAAAGAAGAAGAAGAAGAAGAAGAAGAAGAATCGACAGAAAAATGCAGAAAAAAGAAAACATTTTTTATGGGTTGATGATGATGAAAGTTGGTTAATAAGATCGAAATATTATTTCTGTCATTCGACGAATCCAACAGAAAGTTCTTTTATTGGACGCATTAAGATAACTATTTGTTGGCCAAATGCTCTAAACCATAGCCAGCTGGGTATATTCGAATGTGATAAATGAAGAGGGAATGTTTCGGAACAAGTATACAAAATATACTTCAACACCTCGAGCGTGTGTTATCCCTTGGAAAATCATCTCACATTAATACATATATTTCATCACCCCAGTTTCGAGTAGACTTACTCGTCCCTGTCACTATCTTCTGTTCATGATATTGGAGATGAATTGTTTCAGATGATGATAATTCGATGAAATTCATTCCCAACTAAAAACAACCGCAGGTATCTTGACTAGAAACGAGCGCATAGATGAAATTCTTTGCTAGCACTCATCACAATGCACGCATAATACTAACACCAAAAGTGAGCACATGGATTTTGAAAAGAAATTATTTTTAGGAAGAGTTATGTTAGCCTGCACACGAGCTTGTCGCACTTCACTCTAATTTAATTCAATGAAATATTTTAATAATATAATTTGTTTTCCTGTGTTGTTGATCTGATGGTTTTTTCCTGCTAATATTAGTTAATACACACTCAGTCGATGTATGAAAATACGTCCCTTGGTTTTAGTCTAGCAGCATTCTCGTTTTTTTTTGAAAATTCAGACTTTTTTAGTGATCACTGCCCAATAAAGGACAAGTGACTGTAACTGATTCATTGATTACCCCTTTCACCAATTGTTAATTGTTCAACATCAACATGGCATGGCACCTGTAGACATCAGTCACGAGACAGTTTCTGGGGAAACTGAACCTCTATATAAATATATACTTATTTACTAAGCTCAAGTTAGTCTGATTAAGGTCACGTTACACAATTTAATAAATCAGCAAGACGAGCTTGCTAACCATCATGCACTGTGAGAATAAGTAACGATAGATCGTCTTACAAACTATTGCTCCTTACTTCGATACTCACTGGGATTTATTCAGGAAACATCTATTTATATATATATATCTATGTGTGTATACATATGCGATATAAAAGTATGGAATCCATTGTGATATTTCACTTTTTCGGTTTAAAATTTCAGAATTATTCTTTCATAGCACTTCCTGATCTGACTGACATGAAAAAATCTCATTCCTAATTTTTCATGCAATCATCTTGTGGTTAATTTCGTTCAATTTATATTTGATTGTTTTTCATTTCAATGGAATTATTTGATCAATTTCATGTCCTTAAAAGTTTCATTTGTCGATTCTTTTTACTTTTTCTTTGCAAAATGTTGTCATAAATAAAATATTTCACTTAGTGATTATGCTTGGAAATTGAAAGGGAGACTGTTTTGTTGTTGAGAGAATGAAGAACGTGATTTGAAGTTGAAATGCCGTTTAAACAGTTTTGAAATTCTTGTCATTGCAATTACAGTTTTTGGCTCAAAGAAGAAAAGACTATTTTTCTTGAAAAAAAAAAAGAACTCCACGGTGCAATTTTGTTTTCTTGATTCATTTTCACTTGAGAGAAAATCAAAAAATGATCTGATTATTTGCTATTTATGAATTTAGATGCTCAACTTGAAATTTCGTTATTTCTATATTTGTTTTTCGATTCTGCTATTAATTCAACTCATCATTTTTTCCTCCGAAAATAAAATTAATAGTTGTAGATGTTTAGTGGTCACAAATAGGGAGACTTTGTCAAAAAATGAAGATGAGGAAAGGAGAGCAAGGAAAGAGTTGGTAAGAATGAGAGTGCGATGGAAAAAAGAGTAAAGAGGGACAAAAATGGGAGAGAAGATAGAAGTTAAGGAAGATTATAATGATAAATAAGAAGTTGAAAAGGATGGAAAGAAATTCATCAAGTAGAAATTAATATGTATCCACGGGTAACTGGTTCCCGGGATTAACAAAGTAAAAGTAGTACTGACGTCTGGTGACCTCTTTACATCACTTGAGGTCACAAGAAATAACACAAAAAATAATTCTTATACTAGTTTGGGTCATTTTATTGGTTAGATATCGATGAAAAAAAATGGAATGAATATATGAACCTAAGATATTGTTGAATATTGTCGAATAAGAACTTGAATGAAAACAAAAGGATCAGGAGTGGGAGTTAAAACAAACAATAATAGTAGAAATAGTGAAAGCTGTAGTAATTGGAAAGAAAGAAAAAGACAGGACAATGAAGCTGATAAAGAAGTTAAGGCGGCATCTAATATCTTTGGTTAATTTATAGTTTTTGATAAGTTCAATACTAAAAGACAAATACATTTCACGTACAGAAATACAACAATGCAAACATTTAATCAATTAAAATCATTTGATTGATTTATCCAGTGACACCTGCTAACAAGCCTGGCCAAATTTCACAGTCAGACATAAGGAAGAAAAAATGTTAAAAACTTTCAGATTCTTATCATAAGTAAAAACAGGCGAACTTCGAGATCGATGAATTTTGTAGTGCTTTATAGTTTCCCTATCATTACCTGAATTTTTGAAATGAAGTATTGTCATTAGAGAAAAAAAGTAAATTAAATAATCATGCTGACTTCATACAACTGAAGGCGCATATCTGAGAGACGATAGCCATCAAGGGAGATAATTTAGCTAATTTTTATGCGACTTCATTTTGGTACTGTATGAGCTAGGTTTTTTGAATGATGATAAGTATGTTAGTATCGCAGGTAATTTCTATTGTGTCTTCTTCTCGTCGGTTGCATCATTATTGCGACCTTGGGCCGGACTTGTCAATGCTCTACAAATATCTGCATTGCTTTTTCTTAATTTGCGTCGGCCAACGAAGTTGAGAGACGTATATGTATTCATTCGTGTCAGTCTGTCCGTCAGTCTGTCCGTCTGTCTGTTCCCACGATATCTCCAAAAGTTCCCAATTAACTTCAATAAATTTTAACGGAAGGATGGGCCATAAACTACGGGAGAAATGATCGGATTTTTGACGGATCAAGGAATTTGTTTTTCGATGGAAAATATCTTAAATTATTTCACAGGAAAAGAGGTTAAAAACAAACAATTAATAAAAACATACAAATCCCAAGGGATGTAAATCAATATTTGTACATTTCAAGTTCTATCTATAATTCTTTCATTATTTTATTTTCATTCTGTTTTTAGCCCGTTCATTGTGTTGGCAGAGGTATGCACCCTCTGAGTGTTTTTTTTTATTTAAGTAAGTGTTTGGTGCTTTGTAAATTTTATTCAAAATATTTCCACAAGTAACATCATATTTCAGTTCAGTTCTGTTGTAACTAAGCGGTAAAAATATATAAATGTGATGGAAAATGTTATAATTGTGTACTATATTTTCGTATGCAAACGTAGGTAATGAACAACTAATGTTAATAATAGATGAAATGATATGTACAGGACGTGGATGAGTAAGCGACATCTTTTTTTCTTTCTGTCACGTCATGAGCAGAAGTTCGATTGGTCAGGGCCGTCAGTGCCATATGGACAGTGGTCAAGAAAAATGAAAAGGTTTCTTCCATTTGCCAATGAGCATACCGTCTGCTTGTTTAATACTTTACAAAGAATTCATGCAGGAATTTGTCTTTTTACAGCACATATTTATCATTTTTTTCCTTTTCTTCTATCTATCAGTTCTAGCTAGCTATCTATTCCAGTCTGTCTATTTCCATCAAACCCTCTCTGCTCAAGGGAGATATAGAATGTGTTCAGTAAGGAAGTATCCAGAGAGAAGAGTACAAGGACTGAACGAGAAAACGATAACAAATTAAAGAAAGAAAATGAAGCACTAAGAAAGGAATTATTGAGAAGGTGAAAAATTAAATGAATAAAGAAAGAGAGAAAAGGAAGGGTGATGAGAAACTATTGTTTTTTTTTTCTCTTACGGCTTCATATCATGGCATGTTTTAAAATGCTTGTTTCTCAGTTCGGAGTTGGACAGACTTCGATCTTACTAATTCGTCACTAAACGAAAATTTGCACATTATCGCATATATTGTGAATGATGAGAAGGCATATAGACTTCGTTTTTGATCTCGTTTCTCAAGCTGTCATTCATTTTGTCTACTTATCTCGTTCTAAAATAAGCGGAATTCAATCTTACATTTATCTAAACAGGCTTGTTTGGAGTTCACTGTTATACAACATTTAGGTTTGGAAACCTCTTTCACATCCAATCATTACTACGGTCATTCTATTATATACTTGTAAAATGAATGAATTTAACATTAAAATATACCTAAAATAGCGGCTGTGTCATTTGAGTCAACGAAGATAGATGCGTTCATAAGTTTTCTGCAACTAATTACCACCGACCTACCGTCATTCAGTCGTCTCGCACTTCCCTCCGGGTAGATTAAATTGTCTTCACCAAATGTCTAAGTAATGTTGACACTAGCAAAAGAATTGCTTATCATGCCGCCGTACGATTGTCAGCAGTGATTAAGAAGTGACGTTTGTCCTTTTGCTGGGCAGCCATGTTGGAGATTTTTATTTAAATAGACAATGGCTTTTGGCGGACACAGTGTTCGTGACGTAAGTGAGAAAAAAAGAAAGAAAGAAAAAGTAGAGAAGAGAAAAAGAATAAAGAGGAAACGAAATGAAAGAAAGACGAGATGTAAAAGAAGTTCTGAGGAATGAAAGAGATTCAAAGAAAAAAAAAAGATATAAGTATATGAAAAGAAAGATAGAACGAAGGATACAAAGAAAAAAGGATATTGAGTGCTGACGATAGAAAAAACAATAGGTCCAAGGAGGGGAAAAAGGCAGAGAAAGAGAGATGCGAAGAGAGAAAGAAAAAGATATATAAAAAGAATAGAAAAAGTTGTTTAGTTAAGATTTAGTACTAAATTGATATCTATTTGTGCACTGGTTGAAAACTATAAATATCCTTTGCATATATGTCTGTATTAACTGACTATCCAACTGAGAGCCAAAAAAACTACTTTACACAACTTCAAATTGTGCATTGACAAAGATATCAATTCAATTTTCTTACAGAGTTTGTAGAAAGTTGAAATGTATAATTTTTGACGTAGACGTGTGTGGCCAAACGCTTGTAGCTTTACGTTTTGCAAATGGATTTTTTTGAAAAAGCAAATTTTCAAATGCAACCCACGCTTCAGTCATTAATGGTTGGTTAAATACTGCACCAATTGCCAATCATTCATTCGCAAGTTCCTTCCTCGGTCGGTTTTCTGTGAATATGCCACTGAGTTGACCTTTGCTTACACACTAAATATCTAATAGTTCAGTCAAGTATCAAATATGGTACACAGCTACAAAAAAACTAATCAATTAATCTCTGGGCTACGGTTACACGCTACAGTGCGCTTTAAAACAGAACTTCTCCCTTCTGATAGGTGGAATCACCATAGTATCTTATTCCATTTACTACGGTCAACCCACTGGGTCCATGACTACTTACTAATTCAAAATGACTCAGCGTAGTCAATGTAGAGGAAAGAAGAAAAGAAACTAAAGGTTCCCGACTTTAAAAGAAACCTTCAACCAAAACTGTCACCAAAATTCTCAACATACGTTTCTCTAATTTTTCAAGCTGGTCTGGCTGGCTATGTATGTATCGCGTGTTCAGGCTGCACCAGTGCGGTTAAAGGGCTGAAATTGAAACGTTCGCCCCCTATAATGTCCGGTTTGTTTTTTTTAATTCCATACAAAGTGATTTTTAGTGATTTAGAATGCAAGGTAGTTTTATGCTAAATTGATCCCTTACTTTGTGTCCGTCTGTTTTGTTTTTTAATTTAGACTTTTTTTTTTTAGTGATCACTGCCAAACGAAAATCTGGAGAAATAACTTATTCATTGATCACCCCTTTTTCCAATTTTTTAAGTGATCAACCCCCACATGGTAGGAACAGCCTCCTCGGAAAACAAATATAGTTTAAACAAGACTTGTTGCTGCGAGGTGAAACTCTACTCCAACTTTTATTCAGATTGCAACTTTAATATATATACATCCATTTTTTTTTTTTTTTTTGTATAGATGCCTTTATTTATTAGAATGAAGTAAGCCAGTGTATATCTGAATTATAAGTTTCTGTTAATGTCTGTGACTTGTTAATTGAATTCAGTGAAACAGCCTCAGTTGGTTGTGGCTACAAATCACGGTAGGTGAATGTGGATTTTACATTTTGGCGAGGATTGTCCTGGTCTTTGTTACGGTAGGGAAACAAAGTCAACTGCATACGGAAGTTTACTTTTCTTTTTCAACTAATCATTCTTTTGTAAGCAAAACTTGCAGAACTAAAATAAAGTCTGATTGAGTTATTGAATTGATTTGGCATACATTCTTATACTTCGCATTAGAATGTATAAATATGTTGGGTAATTTTGTTAGCATTGCATATCATACAGACAGAAATGAATATTAAATCTCCTGACGAAACAGTTATTACGATTCAAACCAATTTACAAGTATCGATACACTTTTAAAAACCCAAGTGCAAAATAGAAGAGTTTTCTTTATAGGGACAAAATTAGCTTTCTGTAATTTCTGTAATATCTTTGCAGAATTATTTTATAGATATTCTTGGAATACAGTTCGAAATTGATAAATATGCAATGTTGATGACGCACAAAAAGCAGGAAGTAACAGGAAGAATTTAATTACACAACAAACCTGGCTGCTGTTGGGTCAAACTATTACTTCTATTCCGACTAAAGATGATTATTGTAACCTTTGTTTGGTATACATATATATATATATATATATATATATATATATATATATATATATATATATATATATATATATATATATATATATATATATATGTGTGTGTGTGTGTGTGTGTGTGTGTGTGTGTGTGTGTGTGTGTGAAAATGTTCTTTTTAAATGTAGGTTTGTTTAACGGTGAAGAGTTTACTCCACTAAATTTGTTGAGGTTGTTCTTGTTACGAGGGGAAAACAAGTCAACTCCAATTTAGACTGGATTTTGACAATAACTAAATCACCCACGACACTGAACGGAGGGGAAAACGACAAAAATCTGGGAAATATTAGAAAAAAATCAATTAAAGAGAATGAAATGAAAGAAATGTCAGGAAAGGATACCTCAGGAGAGAGAGGGAGATTTTTTAAGTAAATCTCAAGAGTAGAAACAATATTGAAATATCTGCTTTGTACCCTTTCGGAAATATTTGAAGCCTTTCTAAACTAGACTAGAAAAGAACATGAAAAGGAGCCTGATTACAATGCATGAAGTCTTTCGATTGAGAGATGAAGTCGAAAGATTTCATGTGAGAAAAGAAAAAAGAGGAAGAAGACTCGTTCGTAGACAACATCGCATAGACTCTGCTCTTAAAGGACTAAACAATTATATTATATTATTGTTTGAGGCAGAGTTCTGAAAGACAAATCACAAGAGTCAAAAGTTGCTTTAGAACTGACCGAAAGAAGATAGAGCATCAGAAAAGTCCCAATAAAAAAAGAGGAAGAAAGACGACATGGACATAACTAAAAACAAACCAAGGAAATAGCAGACAAGATGACATGATTTCGGATACGAAGAACAATTGCCAAATCTTAATTAATGGCAGCTCAGAACAATTCTATGATAACCCACTGTATTAGGGAGACACTAAAAATAGCATAAGCCACTTTTACACTTTATGAAAGTTAGTTTTTAACACACAGCCCCCAAATAAGTTTGTAGCTGAGAGTTCAGTTTACAATGTGAATTTATGCAAAAATTGGTCCATTAGTTTGTGTCCGGCAGCGTCCAGTCTTACGTGAAAATTTACTGTCTTACAATAATTCACCAATTATCTGTTCGTCTGTCTGTCATTGCTTAACTCCAGTACGGCCAGAGCTAAATTCTTGTAGTTACAAATGGGGCACCGGCGCAGGTATTTAGCAAATTTGAAAATTTCTCCCAACAGTTTTCAGTATATCATCGAAAGAAACCATAAAACGTATTCTCTTTTTCTTCTTTTTACTAATAGGACCCTGGAGTAGATTTTAGCAAGTTATTTTTCGAAACTTTCAGCACCTTATTAGTCGAGAGTTCTATCAAAATGCAAGTATCAGTCGCTTGATCTCTGTCCAATAGCGTTTATACTACCTTACTATTACGTTAATTCACAAAATATCTACCTGTACGTCTGTGTTAGTATATCTTAAGCAAGAGCCATGGCCACCAAATTTTCAGTGGTTACCATTGGGACACCGAAGTAAGTTTTTTGTATGTTAGTATTTGGAAAGTCAACAACAAAAAATAATAACGTGGAGTCTGTGTTCCCCTCGATAATTAAGATCTGATTTCTATGTATTAATCTATTAGAGTTCTAAAAGTCTAATTCTGTTTCAACATAATCATCTAAGTGTCGATGAAATAGAAGTTATATGAATGAAGAAAAAAAAACAAAAAACAAGAAGATGTAAAGAAAATGGTTGGTTGATGTTCGGTTTTATATCTTGATCCTGGGTTTGCAATGTTGGGTCAGTCACAGAATCTCTGCGACAAGGAAGATTATTATTTATTTTTTTTTTACAAATTAGGGTTATAAACTTATCAGGACCGGATAAGCTCAGCAATTCTTTCTATTGATATCAAAATACAGGCATCCTCCTTTGTTACAAAAGGGATGCGCCCCTGGAAAATTTGCGAAATTCTGAAATGCGAAACCTATTTTCCCATTGACTTCCGTAATAAACCGGAGATACGTTCCAAAGGAGATTTTTCGGTCCTCTTTCATGAATGAATGAACATTTATGAACACATACAAAAGAGTGCATCGAATAATTGATAATATATAGAGATAACAAAAGCCCTGCGCTACGGACAACTCGTATTTACGAACAGACTGCCATAATGCAGTGTTGTCAATACGGCCATTTTTTTTGCTACCTCTGGCTAATATTTTCCCAATTTAGCCGATAAAGAAATCTACGCTATCCGATTAAATACGAGTTTAATAAAAGTAAATGCTAAATTTCCATCAATAACTCGCTCTCGAGTCTTTACAGCTATTCTATTTGATAAATGTGCATTAAATGAGTACCTGTGAGCACATGCAATTTTTACCTGTAAATGAAAATATTTAGCCACTTTTTTGCCATTTCAAAGACAGTTTTAGCTACAAATAACGAATAGTCGGCAACACTGAAACCTTCTCCACACACCCTCTCTCAATGCTGTTTCTGTCAGCAAATTTCTTCCCTTTCGAAATGGATTAGATTATTTGAGTACATTCGATTGTCTAATTTCTTCCCCTTTCTTGATGAATACACCTACTTTGTCGGCATGCACCACCTTTTCTCTTCCATTTCTTTCTCTCTTTCTTTTTTTTTTCTTTATTCATTCCCTCTTTCCTTTTCTTTCTTCTCTTCTCGCATTTTTCTTCTCTGCCTACCGGTCCCCTCTTCTTTCCAGTCCATGGCATGGGTTGCGTGAGTTGATTTTAGTTTCCCTTGTATACTAATATGCATAATAATGTAGTTATTTTTTCGTAAGATGAACAGGGGTGTTCAGCACTTGTCTTAGCAAAATTCAAGTCCAAATAATTTGAGAAAATTTCATCTTAATTTAGCCTTTATAATTCTAGTATTATTATTTATACTCATCGAGTTATCTCCCCAATTGTATTAGTTGGTCAAAAGAGTGCATTTGGTTTTTGTCTTTAGATGACATTTGGAGCGTTTAGTTGTAACCAACTTTTGAAAATTACTTTTGATGACACTGTGACAGCTATTTTATCAGTGTGATGGTGTGTTTATAGTTGAACTGGAAAGGAGTCCTAAACTATGACTTCTTTCCTGAGAAATGAATTATTGAATCAAACAAATGCTGCACCCAGTTAGACCTATGATAGTAGCAATCGAATGAAAGAGTTTGTTTGGAATCAGTTTAGAGAAATGGAGTAATATTCCATGAGGATAACGCTACACCACACGCTTCTTTTGACCAGTCAAAAACTGTTACAACTTGACTGGAAAGTTATAACTCATCGGCTGTTTGGAGATTTCCAGTCTTCTGTTTGTCCTGCCAGTTACACTGCAGCCTTTGATTATTATAATTACTCATTCGTTGCTCTGCTTTGTGTAGCCTTCAAATCTCTTGATAGCCGAATCAACCCTGCCTCAGCGTTGATGAATCTCCCACTTCCTCCCTTTTTCCATACAATTTATCGACGTCCTCTGTTAGATAAGAAGATCCATGCATTGCCATAAGCTTCCTTGTTTTGTAATCCAAATTTTCCAGATCTTCTCTCGTCCAGATTAGAGAGGGTCCTGGTTATCTCATAATGGATACTGCCGAGGTATTTTTGCGTTTGATCATGTTCCTGCCGTTGAGTTTAGTTTCCAGTATATTCCTTGGTCAAACCTTCTGCTTCATTTCATTCTGCTTGACTGAATTTGCTCCCAGTATCCCTTGATATTTGTACATTTTTCTTGTTAAATGCACTGATATATTCCTGGTTGTGTAATTGAATTCCAATTCCATCTGTTGCTTCCTATTTTACTTTGTGCATCACCAACATTGCATATTTACGAACATCATTCAAATATACTGGCTAAATATTCGGACTGTTTGTATTAACGACTATCTTATTTTATTTACTTGAATTATTTACATGGGATTGAGGCATTAATTCAATGCAGTTCTGATTGACAAAAAAAAAAAAAAACGAATAAAGGTAACTAAGAATCATATCCTATGTTTATTTATAATATTCTACTTATTTCTAATTTATATAAATTTGACATTATAAATATTTGGGGGCTAGAGAAATCACATATTCTTTACGTTAAAATGAATTGATATCTCCACCCCTAAAATATATATCCAATTTGAGTATTAATAAGTACAATTTCAATGCACCGCTCAAAATATGTTCGTATTTTCCGAATATATATAGATATATCAATAGACAGATAGAGAGAGAAAGAGAGGGAGAGAGAGAGAAATTGATTAACTAACTCGGAAGAAAAAGTAAACACTCCCTCTGGTTGATGTTGTGGTCATTTATTCTTAACGTTTAGCATTCTGTGTATGTGTATGTGTGTTACTTTTTCTTATTTACGGGTCAACACGAACACTTTATAATATCCTTTAGTGTTCAATATTGTAAATTTATATGTTTTATCATTAAACAACCCCAATAACACCTAACTCTAACCAATTAGATAGCCACAACCAAAATACACTATAACACTTAACCTAAGCCCCTAGCCGAAAAGAAACTAAAAACCTTCAAAAGAGCCCAAATAAAATTATGTAAGCACCTCACCTATCCACATAGACCTAAATACTAATTTTTAAAAATCGAAAATAAAAAGTTAAAAAAAATTCATCTCGACTCACTTTTAAAACCGATATAAATCTACTCCACAGTTTGAATTACTTTAACACCAAAAACAACGCAAAGACCATTGATATATGGTACAATTCTAAGTGATTAAACTCTACACGATATCACTATAATTCTTAATGTTTTTAAGGTTTCAACCTGCTAATCTTTTAAATGTCTTTAATTTTTCATTTTTCTTTCATGTTTACCAACCATCTAGAATGTCTTGAAATAGGAATGTTAAAATGAAAGCATTATATATAGCAACCCCACTGGTTTATAATTAAGCTTCCTCCCTCCTGACCAGGAAATGACACGTCAATACTACGCCGCTTATCCTTCACGCCCCTGATACATAGTAGTGAGAAATACGATACGGAAAGACACATATATCTTCCCTCTATTCGGGATATATGATATATATATATCATGAAAATTGTAAGAGTAAAAAATGATGAACACATTTTGGTTTGTATCTCGCCTCTATTAAAGTTATATATTTTAGAATATCTGGCAACTGCTGATGTTGGAGCTGAACTCCGAAACATGTCCGAAAAATATATAATATGAATGAAAATTCTAAATAGTATTAATAGTCCCGTTTTGTATTACTGATATATATATAGAGAGAGAGATAAAGGAGAGAGAGTGACAGACAGACAGACACAGACAGAGAAACAGAGAAGGAGAGAGAGAGAAAGAAGGAGAAAGAGAAATAATTATATGGGATATATTCCCGAAACAAATCTGTTTCGTTCTTGGCAATTGGGTAAACTTAGTTTACATTAATTCTTTCACTGCGTTTCGTATATATATATATATGTGTGTGTGTGTGTGTGTGTGTGTGTGTGTGTATAAAGAGAGATGCCTCTGTGCGTGTAATGTTTACAGAAATGAATTAGATGGAAAAGATAACAATATGACAAATAATTAAAATAAAAATACATTTTTGTGTCTTATTTTCCTGATTGATAACTCTAAAAGTGTAGCTGATTGAATCATATGTATATATTGTGATAGATTGATATATTGATAGATAAACTGGGTTAATTATGCAAATTCAACAATTACACCATTGCACTGATTGTTATGGGCAAAGAAATATCAATCATCGGACTTGAAAATCAGCTTGACTGCGATCAGTACTGGATTCACTTTCGACACGGATGGCAAACGTGGAGGGGTGGGGAGCAACGGTCAGCATTTCGACTGCTAATCTATAAGGAATGCAAGTCCTTTCTGTTTGGAAGAATATTGCCCTTCATCAGAATAAGATAATATTTAGATGTCATTAGGCGTATACGTGCGTAACAAAAAATATTCATTTTAAACATACATGAAAACACGGTCTTGAGCCGTATTATTGCAGTTATAATACATATTTACATACGTAAAAACATCGATAAACCACTCTCTCTCATGATGGAGGTGGTGGAGAAAAAGTTGCTTCTTTATTTTAAATCATTTATTGCGCATCACTTGTTCTTTCTTTTACACAAATCTCTATAATCACCATCCTTCCTGCACCTTTCGTCGTGCGTCTTAATTCAACTGACGAATTTAATGATGCTAGATTTACTTTTTAAAGGGAATGTCATGGCCAACGAGGGCGGATCAGAATTTGAGAATGAAGAGTTTGCCGTTTCCCAACCAATGAAGAGAAAGATCGCAGGTTGTATGAAAGAAAAGACTGCTGTGACTACTGCCACCGCAGTAGTAACACCTTCGAGGAGAAACGGTCACAGCGAGACTATAGGATAGAGTAACACACGCACACACATACACACACAAACGAACACGTGCTCATACAAACAAGTATAAAGTATTAAAATAGTTATATATATATATATATATATATATATATATATATATATATATATATATATATATATATATATATATTGGGACACTTGTTTGAAAAGATAACTTTTTTTTAAATTGCCTCGAACACACTAAAAACATGAAATCGTAAATAATTCTTCCTGAGTTGATTCCCTGGTGGGTTACTGTAAACGTGGCCTTGAGCCAAATTTGGTTTCCTGTCAAAAGATATAGAACATTAAACAAATAGAAAAAACAAAAAAGACCTGAGTCAGTAGAAATTGCACAGAGCCTCTATAGCATTTTAGCATCGATATACGTATATATTTATTTAGGTCCATATATTTATTTATTCAAGTATTTGAACGAATAGATATTTTTCTTGGATTACCCAAGAAGAGCCACATTTTTGCAATCAGCATAACAAGGCAGGCATTTAGTCATGTTTTTGCTTCCGACTACTTAATTTCTGGGAAATGTTTTCTTTAGAGAATTAAATTGTTAAATGAAAAAAAGGGCAGCCCTATATCTGAAAGTGAAACGTTCCTATAAGACAATCAGTGAGCTAAAAAGGCTTGAAGCAAATAAGCAATCCATTATATTATTTTACAACGACCGATTTCGGTTGAATCACTTCGGGTTTTTTTTTAACTTTTGACTTTACCCAGTGACTGAAACGGTTCCAATGGTCCCAGATATGTTGTATATGTATGCAAAATTTACATGTGGCTCCCTGTTCGCAAAATAAATTGGGTCTGCGTTCACTCTCATTCCGATGATAATTTCGATCTATTTCTGTATAATACGAAAAGCCTGATTCGCCCAACCAAATTTGACATGCATACTCAATGGACAGAGGGAAAGGTTTAAAAGTAAAGTATGCACTACATCACAAGGCCAACTATTATTATATGCGTTGAGGGAAAATATTTGAGCGTTATCAGGCCCCTTCAAATTGTAATGATGATATGAATGTTGAAGTGATGGGAGGTACAGGAGACTTGGGTGTGGGAGAAATGAGAGGGGATGCGTGCTGTCTCTATGGCGGCTCACAGCAAAACAACAGTAAAAACAAACACTAAATGCCATTTCCGCTTTTCGCCCTTTTTCGTAAAAGCGAAAAAGTGGTGTAAACGAAATTTAAAAACGAGGAATACCTATATATGTACACTGTCATTAACCCATGCTGGTGTGAGGATGTGGTGTGTGTGTGTGTGTGTGTGTGTGTGCAAGCAAGCACGCACGTGTGTGTGTTTGTACGAAAGAGATTGCAATTCCTTCGAGCGATGAGACTTTTAGTTCTCAAATCTTATTGTCATATTTTTTATCAATTACAACCCACCGGCCTTCTGTTTATCCTGGATATTGGCTTTGAATTTTAATAAGAAGAAATATTTCAATACGTATAAAGGAAAAATGTGTGTACAATACCTCGACAGTTTAGAATTAATATGTATTATATAACATACGCATAAACAAATATCTATATAAAAGAATTATGATAGCTGATGTTAAAGTTGTATCTATATAGATTGGATCAACCAAAATATAAACAGGTCTGGTAAGTCCCTTTCAAAGTAATTGTCACGTGTCAAGATCTTTTGGGAGCATGCCATGTTGTTGGTAATTAAGTTTTTCTTAATACAAGCGTGAATGCTGCCAAAAACTAAGCATCAATCTACACTGCTTTCGCCATCGAAAACCCAGGGAGGTGATTTTTTGTTTACATAAGTAAATGTTTAAATTTTCAGTCCACCAGCTCAGTTGGTGCGGCCTACATGCGTGACACACACACACACACACACGCACACACACACACACACACACACACATATATATATATATATATATAGAGAGAGAGAGATAGATAGATAGATAGATAGATAGATAGATATCAAGCCAGCCGCCAGCCACCTGACCAACATAAAAACAGAAGAGACTTATGTTGACAGTTTTATTTGATTGTTCTAAAATCTATATTTATCTGCATATTAGTGTAAAAGCCGAAATTTTCAACCATATTTTCAAGGAAATATAGTCAATACACAATTATATGGATAATTCATTTAGGAGTCCAAAACTTACGTGTGAATCAAAATTATTCAAGCTTCAGTAATGGCTTAACTTATTGGAAATATTCAGTCCCCGTCAATTGTTATCGGGTTCTTCATGAAATCGCTTATTTATCTAAACAAAATTATTTGAAAAAATCCATTATTTATTCAATCAGAATATTTCCTCTCGGTCTTTAGACATTACTTGAAAATCAGCCATCGATCCCTTTCCAAGATAATTCTTCATTCAAAAATAAAATAAATTTATTGAAAGCTCTTTCGATTTGATCCTCAGTTGAGATGTTCTTGCAAATAAAATGTTTAAACCTGGTTATCCTTAGCGAAGAGTTCAATTGAATAGACAGCAAAATGATTACATTCGGGATTATTTAGGCGAAGGATCATCAATATGTATAGATCTTTTCAGATGTTTGTCCTTATCTTGGTTCATCTTTTCAACACAACGTTTTGATCGTTGTATCTTGCAACTTTCTTCTGGTGGGTGTCGTATATTGGGGTATACTTGGACGTAAGCGTCCCAATTGAAGCATGGGACAGAATGTCCTCATTCAGTTGTCTATTTTTGGATGGTAGAGTTCGTTAGGTCATTATCAGGTTGCTGGTGATTTTTAGTCTCAAAATCAGGTCGATGTCTTCCTCAGGCACCTCAAAAGCGTTTTTCTGGGGGAAGTTGTACTTCGACCAACGAAGAAATTGTTGGAATGGTAAGGAAAGATAACTCTTCCTTTATTTTCTGTTGCTGAAACATTGTGTTCAAAAGTTGATACCAGTCCGAAAGATTATGTCCAGCTGGTCTTCATATTTAAGCAAATTAATTGTCGGGTCACTTTTAAGGAAGCCATGATATATCAAACCAGTGTTGGTCAACCAAATGTTCATCCAAGTATTTCAGGTATGATAATGTTGTTTCATTTGATATTTCTTATCGGCATTAAGCCACTGCGCAAGATTTCCTTATACTGATGATGTTTTTTTCTAAATGGATTGATTTCACACAGTTGGACATGCGGACTTATCAATATTCCTACATTAATAAGTTCGCAAAGTTATTACGTAAAAAGCATTTATTTTACACATATTTTCAACATATCCTCCTCCATTTCGAAGCTATGTGCCAGGCCCAAGGGGTAATTGATCCACCCTCGTAGGTCGTTTTACTTTTTTATGTTTGATTTTTTTGTTCCTCGTTAAACTCATAATGGTTCCATTATATTTATGTCAGATATGTATCTGTTATAACATTGAAATTTCAATTAAAATATTTTAGCAAGTGTAAAGCTTAAAACTATTTCATACTCTTGATGAGCGACCGACAGAACAGAGGAGTATTAATCAAGATCGGAATATAAGAGAAAAGTCAACTACAAGTAACCTATAAGTGACTAATACACTAAATTCTTTGCTAATAAGGTTTATCTAACGAATCAATTGATAAAAACGAAAAAAGTCAACTTCAAGGAAATTAAGCTGTTTTTCTTTTCTTGTATCATTTCTTATCGCCAAATCATATTGTTTCCTCGCGGCCCGATGGTACATACTTTGTTGCCCTAAACTAGTCTGAAGCCTGATGGTTGGGGACCACCGCTGTATAGCACTATTTGATAGTAACTCATGTACACATACCCATTCACACACGTACATGGTGGAGGAACATGAACAAAATGTCAAAGCATGAAAATGTGTTTATATATATATATATATATATATATATATATATATATATATATATATATATATATATATACTCTCACATATATGTATGGTTAATAGACATGCGTATGTGTGCCTGCAAAAATATAAGAATATGTGTGTGTGTATATATATGAATAGACATATACCGTATATAGTATGAACAACTTATTTTTAAAATATGGGCATAAACATCCAACATACACGTCTCATTATTTAATAAAGGTATGACGTATACATTTTGTTCCACGTTCGTACACATACACGCATATATATGCATATATACATATGCGTGTGTGTACTTGCGTATATGCTTACTTATGAGATTCAAAATTTGTGCATGTCCCTGAGCTTCTTATAGACATATATATATATGATGTATGTGTGAGAGTGTATATATGTGTACGTACACATTGTCGTTATGGGTACGAGTGTTTCTATAAGTCAGTGTGTAAATAAGTATAGATATGTGTAAGTATATGTGTTGTCGCATGATTTTGACTTCTACTTAGCGCTGGGCGGTGTGTACACAACATCAGCTAAGAGTTAGGTAAACAGAACCGAGTTACAAAGATAAAATGCTTCATGTGCAACTTGCTTTTTTTCTTCAACTCGGAAATTCGACCTCAACCTTAAAGTCGACAAAACTCATCAATCTGTTACATAGAACTCATCCATCGTTTCTTAACCACCAGCAACTTTGGCGTTTTATCCAATGAATTCAAGGCTGTATATGTAGTTCATCGTCACACACACACACACACACACACACACACACATATATATATATATATATATATATATATATATATATATATATATATATATATATATATATATTGCCCAAAGGCCCGCGCAAAAGAACTTCAAAGAGAAGTGAGGCATGCACTCGGTCAACGTAGTCTTCCTAAGCAATGGTCCACCGGGATGGTGTGAATGGCAACATGGTCAGTAAGTAGTAGGTTTTGAAGGAGCTGTTCCAACTGCCACATACCCGAGCTAGCAATGGGGGTATGCCGCCCCTGTGGGGGATTATTTCGACATTATGGTAGAGCAGAGTAGTTTAGGCACAGGACGCGAACAAGACGTTCTTGATTGATACCCAAATTGGCTAGTATACTGGTTATTAATACGTAATGTTACATTTTCATAACATGTTTTTGTTCAATAAAAGAATTAGCACGACTTCAGTATGCTCACACATCTTATTACTATTGATATCACTACGTCTTTGTGTGTGTATGTGCGTGTGTGTATGTGTGTATACGTGTGTGGGGGTGCATGCATGCATTCACATTTTTTGGAGAGCAAAATGACTGAATTGAAAGAGTAATAAGCCTACTGGGATCGAGCCAATTTTTTTCTTGAACGAAAACATCTAATGAAACATACCACTGCCATTGTGAATTGGTAAATTCTCTCCTTCTCCACTTGCTATGACCATTCGTTTCGGAACAGATAATTCTCAGTTTCAGTTGTTGCGCTTGAAACGCTTTGAATTGTATTGGGGAAAAATAGCATATCTCTAATTGTAAATTTTGCGGACGATTTTTGAAGTATAATTTGCCATATTATTAATTCTGAATTTTGAATATTTCCAAATATAAAAAAATTCACGAATACCTCTTATCTCACTTGATTTCCGTGTGTATCCTAACGCCTACACTTCCCCATAGATTAGATAAAATTCATCCATCGCTCATTTCATGTTTTGTAGTATTTTTTAAAAACTGTCCAATTTGTAGAAGGGAAAGTTGTTAATTTTCCGTATGAAAGTATTTTTCCGAGCTGTTTTATATAATTCTTTTCTCTGTGTTAGTTGCGGTTTTATGGGATCAAAAATATGACTGACTATTACAAAAACATATTTAGAAATAGTTCTAATGATATGCATAACATTTTTAAAAAGATTCCACAATGAAATACTTCTAACATTGATCAGCTGTAATCACAGACTTTGCTTAATAATCTTTGAGGCCTTTTTTATGATCATCTCGAAGTTGAAATGATGAAGAATTTATATGTATGTTTTACACATCTGAGCTCTAATTGTACTTCTTCCGAATGTACATTCGTCATTTCCTTTCCCTTTTTAATTTATTTAAACGCTGGGTAATTCTGCCAGTTTCAAATTAGTTTCTGATATATTTGAGACGGCATAGAATGTCCAAAAGTAAATCATAATAAATTTGTTAGATCATGAGTAACTTGTTTGACTGGGATATTCGGAATATTGCTTTCCTTTCCTAAGTAATTTTTTTTCCAAGTAAAGTATGTAGGTATTTAACTTAGTGTGTGTATGTGATATGAATATAGGTATCTGTATTGTGTGCTAATATGTATTATGTGTATGCATTGTATATATATATACATATATATATATATATATATATATATATATATATAGATAGATAGATAGATAGATAGATAGATACATGTGTGCATTTATAATTATTGTATATATATATATATATATAGAGAGAGAGAGATATATGTGTGCGTTTATAATTATTGTATATATATATATATATATATATATATATATATATATATATATATATATATATATATATGCACTGTATAAATCGCAATACATGGTCTGTCAAGAGCAGACCACGTAGTCTCTGTCCCGTAATGACTGTTCATGTGGTGGTGAAGAACTACACCCTCTACGAGGTGAACAATTCGGATCGAGTGGAGTAAACCTCAGAAATATTTCCCCTGCAACCCAAGATGTCAGCCGTGTCGATTGGTAAATGTCCACTGCGTGATGGGGCCGTTTACGGTACCAAATGGGACATAACAACACCTATCAGTAATTAGACCTATCAAGAGTTTTGAGCGACTTTGGGTGGACCCATGTGTAAACCTCTTGGTTATATGGACACTGTTTACCATTGATATACTTAAAAACAATTGAACGAGAGCAGTTTGTCTCAAAATTATACTCTAGCATAATAGAAATGTGTTGTATAGTTCACAGCCCCAATGACTTGCAATCGTTGGTACCACAAAGTAGGTCTTATAAGGGGAAAACGGAGGAAAACAAAGTGAATGTATTTTCACAAAATATTCGTAGTCTTATGTCAGATGAACGTAGGGAGGAGTTTGGTCAATGAAGAGTCGAAACGTCTTTGCTACCCGTTTGCAAAAGACATGGAGAGTCGGGTAGAGTGTTCTTCAACATGGTCAGAGTCATTTGGTATTGGCTGGACTGAATCCAGAAAGTGTTACCAGTAATCGGGAGTCCCAAAGAGTAGGAAAGGCTTTGAGTAGAGAAACTGCCGATGCTTGGCATGTGGTAGGCTCGGAATTCCATTGCGATCTAGGGGGCATGGGTCATAGTGGTTTGGCTAACACTGAAAGACGGAGAGGATATGGACGTGGGTCTATATTCAGTATCAGCTTATGATCCCATTTACATTACTGATCATCGCATTGGGGAAGTTCGTTTGACCAGCTTAATCAATGTTTTTCCAGGAAACAATATGGTGATATTCTCTCTATTGGTATTGATACGAATTCCAGCTTTGGCATTGCTTCTAGTGAAAACACAAACATATATCGATTGAGTCTCGAAAACCTTGGTATATACTATGATAAAGAGTCAGGCAGGAGATTCTCGAAATATCTCCGTATGAATTGCAATCATCACCTGCTTTCAAAAAAGAGCTATGGGACCTGGATTCATCCTCGTTTCAAAAAGTTTACCAGCTGGGTCACTTTGTTGTAGATTTAGCAGTCTCTACAAGACAATAACTACACGCGGACAATGGTGATATGGCAACACGTGACAACTTGTTGAGAATTTTATTTCTCGTGAGCATTTCGTTTCTAATCGTGTATATATTAAGAAATATTGCCTTTCGATCATCATCTTGTTGTTCAATGTATAAACTTTTTTCTATCATAAGAAATAAACATATTCGTCCGTTCAGTTCTTTCGTCTCTTCGTTCACTTCGTTGAACCTTGAAATAAGCCAAATTGAATGATAATAATATACACAGATAATCGCTACCGTCAACAAACTAATGACCAGCTACTTGTGTCTCTATGCCAGATTGATCCCTTTGTTTGTGTCCAGCAGCATTCCATTTGTTTTTGTTCTTTTTTCAATTCAGACTCTTTAGTGATCACTACCCAACAAAAGACTTCATGTCTGATCACACATTAAAACAGTTTGGGTTGAGTTGAGACTTGAAAAAACTTGAAATTGGAATATCTGAATTTTTAAGAAAAAATTAACAAATAAAATAGCTTTAGGCTCTTCAGTGCCGATCAATTCATAAATAACCATGTCATTTTTTAAGGGTATAAGCTAGTTCCTGAAATAAATGAGATTTCTTGCGCTATTAAGCATCATTAGGCACTGTAATGGCGGCTGTTGTAGGGTGGAAGGCATTCAAAATATTTGAAATGGGTCAGAAGTTGATGAAGGAGCACAAAACTCATGCTGCTGTCTTGCTCTAATAAGAATCGCTTCAAGTTTGTTCTCTCTTAAGCTTGTTGACTTAATCCCATTACTTGAACTGATTTTTACGTAACATTAAAAGATGAAAGTTCCAACTTGGCCTCATTAACATGGTCGAACCCTACCCTTCAAATCACAAAAACTGGCGAGTATAATTGATATTAAGAGTATTACTGTTTTTAAAACTAAAATGAAGAAACCATACTTCAATTACAAGGTTTGTTTAAAGTAGTCAAAAAGTAATCCTTGTAGTTACAGTAATGTACCAACAAGATGATATACCATTCGCTCCTTAAGATCTAATTTAGATTGTATTGGTCTTTCCACGGTACGATATAAAATTGACGGCACTACCTATGGCATTAAGATGGGAGCTCATGGCGCTCTCTCATATTTTTGTTAACAAGTGCATTGCTACTACACTTTTTAATGATATCCAACATATATATATATATATATATATATATATATATGTGTGTGTGTGTGTGTGTGTGTGTGTGCGTGTGTGTGTGTATAGGTAGAGGCTTTAGAAGAGGTTGAGGAATGCATTTACATAGGCCAAGTAATAGGAAAAGACCATGGAAGCACGAGGTTGAGAGCATTTTGTATGAAAAAACATATTGAAAAAGCGCTTAATCTATACGCTCAGAACACAAAGAATGCAATGAATGCATAATACTAGCTGTAGAAAGCATACTGGAAACCATCGCACGGAGAGCTTTGGAAATACCAATGCAGGAGATAACTCTAAGTGATAGAAAAAAATCAACATAGATCCGAGGGTGGATTAGGGTGAAGGATATTATACAAATAATTAGGCAACAAAAATGGTAATCGGCTGGACACTAAGCAAGAATAAAGGATAACAGATTAGGAGAGGTTAGTTGATCGGGCCTACGGAACAGCAAACTCTACATGAAAAGACACAACACAAGATGGCAGAATGATATATTTTGGTTTGCCGTTAAAACATTGATGTGAGCAATCAGACATTCATGTGACGGCAAGATATTGATTTCAGGGTTTCCAGTGTCTTTAAAAGGAGAGCATCTCCATATCATTATATTGACATCACTATGTTAATTTTGTGGACTGTAATATCCAGCTTGTAGACATCATATTGCTTTCTCCAAACTTACCGGCAGCATTGAGACCAAATAATTTGACTAGAGTATAATGCTGAAATGCACATAACATGGCTTGGTTAATCGTAAAGTACGTTACTAACTACCTGGGGAGTGATAACCTTTCCTGTTGAACATCTTCGACCAAATCTGATTCTGTTCATCTGTATGTGACCTCTAAGGAACCAAAACGGCTCAGTGTAGTCTGTGGTGTTGAATTAAAGTACCTCTAAAAACCAGTTTGAATCTCTTATAGGGGCCAAGCCTCCATTCGGGTCTAGTGCAAAAATTATCCGAAATACTCTCAAAAAAAGTCCTAGATATCAGATTTTTTTTTCTAATGATGTTACTAGGCTATATTAGTAAAGAAATTACCTCTACATTATTTTACTCATTCATGAATACTCATTACATGAATATGCAATGCTTACGTGATTTCTTTTCTTTCTTTCGCTAACTTTTTATCGATTCTCCTGTTCTCCGTTCAATAATCAACAACTTATTGTTTCGAAACAGGAAGACACATTTCCGTATTTACCTTTGTTTTTTTTTTCTTTCTCATTTTTTTTTTCTTCAAGTTTCTTTTTTTCCTATCTTATTTGAATCGATTCTATTTCTTTTTTTTTTTCTTTTTCAATTTGGTGGTTATTAAGTTTTTGCTTTTTCCATTGAAATTTCTTTTTCCATCAATACATATTTAATCCCACTAAAATACAGATTAATGTGACTTCCTTTTCTTTTGATAGTCAGAGCAGTCAAAGAAAAGTGTGGTTTAAACATTTTCCGACATACTCTATATGGTACTAGATGGGATAATGGAAAGTCTATAGCCATACTGAAGAGTTGTAATATAACGAAAAAGCTGTTTTTGGATGCTACAATTATTAATGCTCCTCTATTCGGGGTTGAGCACTCTTTAAGTGAGGTAACTCATCCACTGTAAGCTTATGCAATGCTCTTCCATAGGAATAGAGCATTCTGCTGGATGGGGAATTTCTGCGTAAATCAATATATCGCTTAAATTTAGCTTTACTGACCGTCTGGTTCCGTAGCTCAGAGGTAGGATATCAGCCTCCAGGTCTGAAGCGAAGGTTTCAATCCTGCCTCGTGGAAAGTCTATACTGAAGAGTTGTAATATAATGAAACAGCTGTCCGTGGATGACACAATACATATGTATATATATATATATATATATATATATATTCATATATAAATATTCATATATATATATATGAATGCATTATATTAATAGACACTTTATTTGAAATGGTCTTTCTGTTACACAGAGAACGAGTCACTCGGCTTTTATTTATTTCTATTTACGCTATCTTGGTCAAGTGACTCGTTCTCCGTGTAACAATGGGGGGGCCATTTCAATACATTCAATAAGGTGTTGATCATTGAACAGATAACAGGAGAATCAATTAGAAGTTAGCCACAGACAGAAAAAAACTGTAGTATTGCATAATTGTGTAACGAGTATTACTGAATGAGTAAAATATTACAGAGACAATGTCTTTACAAATAGAGCCTACTTCCATCCCTGATATTTTTACATATGGTTTACAAATAAAATCAGATTATGTTCAAAATAAAATCCCCATTTATGTTTATGAGGTGCACAAATAGAATTGTAATTTGCTGTGAAACAAACTTTTTTCTCCTATTAGAATTATGTCTATGTTAATACGTATTGTTCAATAAGATTTAAGCAAAAGCATGTTATATGCTTCATGAATAAACTCAGATTATATTTAAAGTGAAATTCTCATTTATGTATATTTTCGTGAGGTGCATATATAGAACTGCAATTTGCTATAAAATAAAATCTTTCCTACCTGTTACTAATGTTTAAGTAAATTCGTACTGTTTATGAAAAAATTCAAAAAGCAAAAAATTTTTTGAACATGTATTTTTTTCTCTTTGTCCAATCTTATGAAAAAACGAAGTTATAATTGTTATATGTGTGTGAGTGAGTGAGTGTGTGTGTGTGTGTATGTGCTTGTGTATGTGTGTGAGTGTGAGTGCCGTTATGTGCTCATATTTACACTCTCACTTTGTTAATCAAGATTTAGTCTCGACTTCCTGACCAGTGACAAGCATTTCAAAAACATCATATTGGGGGGGGGGGTCATATCCGGTCGTATGTGAATTCATACATAAGTGCGTTGTTAAAACTGATCCCCACTCTTCTATACACACTGCTCCTAATTTTTATTTTTTATCATGATTAAAGGAATATCCATACACACATTTACTCAGTAGTTCACTTTAAATACAAGTATGCAAGGTTCTTTGTTAAGTCTGTTAGAATTGATCAATCTTATACGCTTTGTAATTCTTTATCTTGAATTATTTTCAAGTTAGTCCTTTCGTATATACACACATGCAATTGTGAATCTCATTCCTCGGTACATAGTGTACAGATGTTGCGATGTGTTAAGTAACTTTTATCATATATCATTACTTAGGTATTTCCTCACTTGACTATAGGTACATGTTTATATCCTTATTATTCACATAGGTACGCCCATGTTTTACTTCAGTACTCGGTTACATATTTTGAAACACATTCTCTGATATGATTTACCACTTCTTGGAGTAGATTTAGTGAAGTAAGGCTTGCTATTATTTCCACTTTTGGACTATTAAGCTTTAGATTCTATGATGGTAATATATTGACTCTGGCGGCCTGCAAATGCTAAATGTATTGTATCGTTTAATTCAATAATAATGCCTGTGTGTGAAATTTTTGTATGTGGTGAACTTGAGTCATTCGTAGAAAGTGACGTAGCTTTTTTCGTTACTTTATATTATTTAGTTTCTCTATGACTAGTATAGAATCGTTTACAATCCAAAATAGATTTGAGTCACCACAGAATTTACTCTTTTATGGAATCTATCTTTTTGCTTATGTAATGATTTGAACACTTTCGAGATTGCTCTACTTACAGATTTGGTATTATGAATCTGGTTATAATAAATCGAGCATTGGTTGGAGTTTTATGTAGTTTATGCATCCAATATATGATGTGTAATGTATTTGATTTATCTTCAATAATCAATTTTAGACTTTTTGTTAAATGCTAAATGACATTATATTTATAGTTTCAACTGGAGATGATGTAGTTACGTCGAAGTTGGTGATCCAAGAATTCCTACGTCTAGAAGTATTCAATGGACATAGTATCCTTTGCATAAAAATACAACATTATTTGTAGTTTTGTCAATTTGAACAATAAGGTACATTAATTATTAGCATTTTTTAAAAATCATTTCATGTATACTGGATTGGTTTTATGTAGGTGTTTTAATTTCTGTTGGTATTGTATTCTTTTTTCACTGTTGTAATTATCGATTCTTCCCATTGGGTGAATCTAGATGTTACTATTTTGTATCTATTTGTCAGAGACTCAATGCAATCAACAAGTGCTGTAGTAATTTTTTTTTACTGTTCTTATCATTTATACTTTTTCGTTCTTCATAATTTATTTCTTTAACGAGGATTTTACTGACTTCAGAGCTTTCTTACATTATTTTCAATTTTTCTGTCATCAAATGTTTCGGTCTTCATCTCACAAATGGTCACCATTCTCATTCAGAGATATTGATATTATTTATAGTTATACCATCTATTGTTTTGTTTTCTTTGTTTTTTTATAGTAGATATTTTTTTCGTATGTTTGGTCCTAATTTATATGTTATTAATGGAATTTTTTCTAATTTCGGTTCATTTGGATCAGTTTTTATCATTTCTTTATTTTTCATAATTTTCTGTAGATTAATATCGTTAAATCGTTCATTTATGCATGGAATGGCTCATCAATTCCTAGGAATCAAAATTTCTTTCATAGTTGGTGATTTGTATTATTCAGTGTCAGTTATTTCTTGTATGTATTTGTACCATTGATGTTATTCTGCCATTATATATTTGCTCTGTTTTAACCATTATTGTTTATGCTGTATTTCAGTGTTCCTTTTTTTGGTTTCTGATAGTCACCTATGGAGCTGAAACATGGAACCTAACCAAGAAACTAACCTGCAAACTAAGAAGCATGCAACGTGCACACAAAAGAATCATGCTCAACCTCACATGGAGGAATCACAAGACAGCACAGTATTTCAGGAAGATAACGGGTGTCTAACACATCATAGAATCCACAAGAAAACTCAAATGACAAAGGGTTGGACATGTTGCAAGAATGGCAGACAACCGATGAACATCAAGACTCGCAACATGGATCCTCAGAGATCACATTCACAACCAAAGTCGGTAGATTACAAAATAGAGAGACGAACCAGGTAAAATCAGAAAGGATTGGCTCCATGATGCCCACGATAGAGAAGTGTGGCGAATACTAGGGAGGTTCTATGTCCAACAACGGATGTTGAAAGACTAATGATTGGACGTTCTCCTATACGTGGAAATAAGGAAAGTAGCATTCCAACATGGTCCCTTCTGTCTAAATATTATTTTTTTTTACCTTGCTTTGCAATTCAATCCATGTGGGTACATTACAAGTATTGTTCCGATGATCTCGTCTTCTCGTTTTAGTTGTTTTTCACGCATTCTTATACCTGCCGTCAATTCTTATGTAACCATTTCCTTCGATTATTTCCATGATTTATATGGAAAATGATGTCCCAGTACATGTTCCTTTAAAATGGTCTATAATGTGTCAACTGAGCCCTTTATTGGTTCTGCGTACATTTATTTGTTTATTTAGGGCGTTACTGTTTTACTCATTGAAGATTACAATTTTTCAAGATAACAGGTAGATTGCATGACAAATCCTCGTTATTATGATTTGAGACAGAATAGTTTTGTGGGTAACATTTGCTGTATATTCTCTGTTCATGATTATGGATGTATAGAGAAAGGAAGAGGAGATAGATGAAATCATAAAACATGAATGTATCATGATCAGTAATAGCTATCATAAGTCAACTGCTGGACAAAAGCCTCTCCCAACTCCTTATTGACCATTATTCTGCTCACCTCTGCCATGTCTGAACGGCAGACATTTTTATCTCATACCTCCATTTGGTTTGATCTTCTCTTAATGTGTTCGCTTTCTCCTGGGCACCAATCTGTAACTCTTTGCTGTATCCGTAATCCCCTCTTATTGTGAATCCAGCCCATCTCCTTTTTAGCCGAATTACTTCAATGCTATATTTTACTAATATCTGATCTCGGATTCATATTGATCTTTTCCATCTCTTCCTACCATTTCTCTATCATATCAACTTATGTACATACAGACATACATAAAGATGTAACATTATCATCGACATATTGAAATGTAAGAGGATGATTCTGGTAAATCACATAAAGTGTGGCCTCATATACCGTTTAGAAAGATAGTTCGTCAACTATCTTCTTAAAAATACAGCCATGATTCATTGAGACAGAAACGAAAACACATACATTTGGCATTTTTATACTGGACACTTATGTAGGCCCGAAAAAACATCACTTTGAAAATTTGGATCTTTCTATCCGCTCTTCAATGATAAAATGATAATCAATCTAAATTAAAGTATAAAATTAAATACATCATAGATTGACGTCCTCCTGGATAAAATAGATTATAGCGTTGCTATCCTATTTTCATTTTTTAATTGAAAGTGGTAAAACTTTTGAAAAATTATAACTTTGATTATGACCTCCTTGAATCGATGTACATTCATGCTAAATTTCAGTTACCAATATTCAAAACTGTAGCCTCCTATTTAGAACACGCACACTGATAGATATATGATGGATAATGCTCTGATTCAGTGGAACTTTCGTTTATCATATGAATATTATATTGAATGAATCATTGTATAATCTCAATCTATCTATTTCTATTCATATGTATATATATGTGTGTGTGTGTGTATGTGTGTGCATTTTGGCAGATTTTGTGTAAATAGCAATGCAAGTTTGCCAATAGATTCACTCACACAGACACACATATATATGTTTTTGTTTGCCTAAATAAATATATTTTCATATATACATATGTAACATATAAATATATAGAGTGATATAACAGAACTACATGCTATATCAATATATAAACTTTATTACAATGAAAAAGAATTTGAATTCATTAACGTCAGTGAACACGAACGCGTTGTCTTGATACACAATAAGATATATGAAACTTGCTTAAGATGAAATGTACATGAGTAGAAACAGCAAAAGGAAAGAGAAGCAGACATGTTTATGCAGGCAAAAGACAAAAAAAAAAGAATTTCAAAAATAATAAATGTAGAATATATAAAAACGCAAGTGTAGGTGCCCGTGTATATCACATCGATCTCTTTAACATCGGATCGCATTTTCGTTTTATAATTTTTTATCATATTTTTTTCTCCAGTATAACAGATGTATACCTGCGGTTATTGCGTTTCTAAGTAGAAAGTGGAGGTGGGGGTGGGGGAGAGCAAGGGGTTTCCTGGTTTGGAGAAAAGTTGAAAAACGGTGGATGGAATCGCAGTGTAATAAAGAGGGAAAAAAGAAATTTGCAAGAATACAGAAGAAGAATAAAAACAGTTGAAAGCGGAAGAATATTGTATAATGTGAAGAAGAAGAAGAAGAAGAAGAAGAAGAAGAAGAAGAAGAAGAAGAAGAAGAAGAAGAAGAAGAAGAAGAAGAAGGGGATGGAAGAGGGGGAAAGTGGAAAAGGGGATGGTGAACAAGTGATACTAATGGCGGCGAAGGAAAAGGCAAATTAAGGAAAGAAAAAAGGGGAGGACAGAAGCAATAAAGAAAAATGAAAAAAAGACTAAGAGAATTGCCGAAAAGATTAAGGCATGAAATGTTAAAAAGATGAATCGACTAGAAAGCACCTGGAGAGCACATACCTCTGCCAACGACAGGAAAAGTAATCATGTTTTGATTCGCCACCAAATTCCTTTGTCGTGACCCATTACCCACCCTATAATAATACATCATTTCATTGAAATTCATTTGAAACTTTTGCAGATCTCGTGTGAATAGACATGAGATTTTGGCGATATTATGGGGTTTAAACATATAACTATGGTAGGGGGCGATAATCAGACACGGATCCATCTGCGAAATTTAATCACTTCTTTTGTAGCCTATTGCCCACCTTTCCACGAAATCTTTTCCAAATTCACAGAGAACCTTTTGAGATATCAAGTGGACAAGCGGAAAGACAAAAGGAAAGGCAGACAGAAAGACGGAAAAACGTAATCGAATACATATACGTCTTCAACAATAAATGTTCCAATGATATAAGAATTAAAAATGAGGGGGGAATTAAAAAAAGAGAGAGTGAAGGAAAAAAACGAATGAAGAAAGTAAGCATGCAGGCAACAATTGGAGAAAAGGATTTTTAAAAAAAGAGAGAACAGAAAGAGAAAAGATAGGAGGAGGATATTGTAGTCAGGAAGGATATAAAAAGAAAGGGATTATGAAGGAAAGAAAGAGTGGTAGGAGGGACAAATGACAACGCGAGGTGTAAAAACATGATATGATCACTTAAAACATATGTTCTGGGGGAAACAGAAATTCGCCGAAATATTTTTTTTATTTCCCAACTCTCACTAAATATCTATCACCCAAAAACGATTAACAATCATTGCTAACAGCTGCATTTCATTTTTTTATCTTACAAACATACTACATTAAAACGTTTCAAGCTAGCTCACTCTCTATCTGTGAGTCTCTCTCTCTCTCTCTCTCTAACACTTTATCTCTATCTCTCCCTCTTTCTCTTATACACACGTTTGAATATATTAATTCAAGCACGAAAACACAACCCTATAAAAGATATACAGATCGGGTTCATCAATCTAGAGAAACAGTTACGTGAACGACATCCTCTGGCAGCATTCCGTGTTGGGAGTGATCAATAGAAAAAGGGTGATCAATGAATTAATTACTTCTCTCACTCTTTGGTGGGTGAGAACAATTTGATCTTGCAATTGCAAAGACTCACTTGATAAACTGAACTAACCCTTTTCGAATAATCGGATAACTCTCCGAAAAAGAAATAATCATATATATATATATATATATGTGTGTGTCTGTGTGAACTCTATATATATACTATCTATAGACTACATATAAATGGACTATATATACGTACAATGTATGTATACGTAAATGCACACTATATATCTATACATATACTTTATATATACTATATATATATATGTCATATACACAATATATATGTTATATATACACTATATATATATATCGTATATACTATATACTACATATAATACATATATATATATATAATACATATGCATACTAAATTATAGTACATATATATTGTGTATATATACCATATGTATATATATATACTATATATATACATATATATATATATGTATATATATAGTATATTACATATACATACAGTATATATATGTAAATATACTATGTGTATTATACATTATATATATATATATATATATATATATATATATTCATATATATATTATATACTATATATATATATATATATATATATATATATATATATATATATATATATGTATATATATATATACTGTATATATAATGTGAACAATAGGAAGTGAGACAGATGCAGGAGTGAAAGTGTATGGGAACTTATTTCATTAATTAGTTAAATGTATGGATTGTTGAGCAAAACAATTTTCGGGAGGTATTCCCATCTTTAATAGCACGTGCTCTGTGTGTGTGTGTGTGTGTGTGTGTGTGTGTGTGTGTGTGTGTGTGTGTGTGTGTGTGTGTGTGTGTGTGTGTGTACCATTTATTGGTTAAAAGTTTTCTGCGGAAAATAAATTTACCATCAGATGCTTTCCTCTGGAAGCAAATATTGGGATCCATCTTTTAGGGTCATCCTGATGTGTGGGACTTAGTTCAGACTGTGATGGAGTCTGTACTTGTCCGTGAGGAGATATAGTGCTAGCCGCAGTAGTTGGTCTTAGAGAGTCCATAGGGTGTCAGGGTTGAAGGGTAGTGGTTTAGTATTGGATTGCTTGGATAGGTTCGGGATAATAGAGATGGTAGGGTGATGAGGCCAAGGATTATCTTTACAGGTCATTGAAAGTTTGTTGACTGATTTGTACGAGTGGAATACCATACAAAGGTTTTAGTTGTTATGGGTCTGAGTGGCAGTGAAGTTCCCATTAATAGATATACCTGAGGGGGGATAGAGTGTGGATGTGAGGTTGTTGTTAGTGAGAAGACTATGATTTAGAAATCTGTGAGGTTAGGGTTGTTATATATGTATATAATATATGTATAATTATGAATTTGTTAAATATTTGAAATCACCTCCCGTTATCACACAGATATTGAGGTGCTAGACAGCATAAATAGAAATAACAATTGAAGTAGAGGGAATCGAACCCGTGGCATCTTGTTCATTCAGTGTCCATGTCTGCACTGTTGTTTCTAATGCTAACAATTTTATCATAAAATTGATGTATAATTCGACAGAATGGTTATAAAAGCGTTATGTTATTTGAAACTCTATTTGAAATTACCTCCCGTTATTACATGAGTCATTTGGCCTAAGCAAAATGAATAGAATGAACAATTAAAGAATGGTAAAGTGCAATGCTACGTTGAAGTGGCTACTTTATCGGTCGCAGGTTCAATTCCTGCAGCATCCCCATTTTTCTTTAAACCAATGCATTACAGTTTTATTGGAAATAGAAACCATCCATAATTCTGAACTTAACCCTTACTTTCCCTCCCAAAATACTGATTTGAAGTATTTCGTTCCGGGTTTTTTCTCGTTGTTTTGTTTTTTCAGGATATTGTCCATTTTAATGATAATTAATATGGTTCATACAAATTCTCGGCTATCGGTTATCTGAATCTCTGTAAAATAACAATGGAAATGATATAAACCTTCACAACGATTTGCATTCTTCGTGTTAAAAAAAAGTAAGTAACAAATGAGAATTGGTATGATGGAGGTGGTTCAAGTTGTAGAGAGCAACTCGAAGTTTCGGTCGTAGAGAACGAATCGCTTATTCGATGTTAAAAACGGTCAGGAAATGAAAAAGAATTCTATTTATTCAAAGCAGTGACAGAATAATCATACATTTACTTCCATTATTTTTCACGTTTCTTTTTAATTTGTATGTTGTTTTTCACATCGAGTGAGCGTGATGGTGAAATTCACACTATAAAATCGGTACCAACTTCCTTAGATTGTACCTGAAAACATGATAAAAACAGATGATAAAATAAAAACAAATGAACGAATAAAAATGACGGGCAGAAAGAAAGGGTTCAGTTCAGTATCATGGCTATATCATGAAAAGACCCTTCCCAAAACTTAGAAAATGTTTGTTTGTTTTGTTTTGTTTTTTCTTTCAAAATTGACTCTTTTCCAAAGGTTAGTTTTAGTAATTAAAAGCACGAAAATATTTTTCGATTTCTGCATTATCCAATCTTGACTAAATTCTTTTCGTTTTTGTTTTTTTGCTGTCTTTTTTTGTTTTGTTTTCGTTTATTTTAATATTCGACTGAAGTTGATAACAATTGTACATGCAGGTATTCTCATGAAACAATACAGAAACCATTATAAATGAAGTCGACTTATACATGATAGATACCGTATTTTTCAGTTTGGAGTACACTCCGACGACCTTTGCACCCTCAGACGGACGCTCAACATGACCTAATGCACGATCCAGTCACACACATTTTATACATATATTGTATTCTGCAACCATACAAAAAATCATTCAATACTGAAAGATATTAGAACCTCACTGCTTTGCCCAAATAGGTATGGAATTTACAATGAAATGAAACATCCGTGATAAGATGGGAATTTTTCAAATCAACTCCAACAGGCAACCCCCCCCCGAAAATGCCTACTATGCCTAGAAGGAAACCTCATGAAATTTATGAAATAAAAATCACTATTCAACAAGAAAAAAAATACGAATTAATTGGAAATTGTAAACACAAAGATATTTCCTAAAAAAGCTATGACAAAAAAGCAAAAATTCTAACGACTACAATAATACCAACATCATCAAAATACTATTTAGACTATTAAACGACCTAAACAATAACAATAGATAATCCCCAATTAAAATAGATACAGATATAAAACAATAACACTTAAAATGACTAACCAATATCACAGCAATCTTGATGATGAAATTTTTTACAAAAAGAGGAAAAAGGAAAAGAAAACAAGAAACAGCCACAGCACATTGGAAACAGGATATCTTATCCAAATATAAAACGCAAAATCTCAAATTGAAAATATGTTTTAAATCCATATAACATACGCTGGAAATTTCAATAAGGAAACTTGTATAAAGTGAAACTAAAAATGTGGGGTTAAGTAAACACATTAGTTGAACTAAAAAAAAATAATTCCCAAGTAATGTCTAAATGCAAAACTCACCTGGAGAGCGAAGGATCGTGAATATCCATCAGTAGATAGAAATTCAGTTAATCGCAGTGACAATGAGTTTCATGATCAGACGATTGCAATAGCATGAAATTTGGGATCACTGAATTTTCCGTGTATATCTATTTATATATGCTCTATCCCAATAATAAACACTCTTCACTCATAGATAACTAAACCATCAGAAAATATAATTGATGCCCACAATATCGGCTCCACCAATAACATGAAAATCGGTCAGTGGCATAATTTTGCTAAAACATGGGTTTCAACTATTTTGTCGTGGTTTAAAACGGTGTTCGAATACACTCAAGAAAGAGAATTGCACGCATAAAATGAATAACAGAATTACCTTTTTGAAGCCACTTTTTTACATTCAAATTTTTTGCCATTTTTGTACGTAACATGGAGGACCGGAGCCTCTGATCTAGACCCCTTTTGCAGTGCTGGAATTTGAATCCTGTGACTTCGTCTCCACCTGATTTTGTTTGTATTGCATCGATTTATAGCTCGTGTAATCATAACACGCTCGATTCGCCGATTCTGGTTTCTGTGATTGTTATGTCACTTGCCCTGTTTCCTTTTTTGCTGTAATTATTGAAGTCATGAATTTGAGAGTAACGGCCCTGACAGTGGGCTCTGAGGGGAAAGGGAAAAACACTCCAGCAAGGACAATTCGTGCTCACTTCGCACGAATGCCCATGGGAAAGGCTTGACTCCTTTTCTCCCAAGAGCTATGGGTAAAAGGGCAGGTGAAGTGAGTGAAACAACTTAGCGTGCTCATCATCTTTCACGTATCCCAAACATGAACCGAGGAAGTAGTAATGTGTTACGTGGAGCCTAACTTAGGAGCAACTGAAGCCTTGGCCTGCCAAAGGGTACTTTTTTTTAATAGATCGACATATGCAAAAGCAGCATCTCGGCCCAAAAGTCATCATCAGTCTTTTAAAGTCCGTCGTTGGACATCGATTCGCCACACTTCTCTATTGTGAGCGCTGCAGAGCCTGTATTTTGTAGATTTGTCTAGTTCATCTCTACATTCTGTCAACCTCGGTTTCGCATGTGATCTCTGGAGATCCATGTTGTTAATCGAGATTTTCATTGGTTGTCTGTCATTGTTGCAACATGGCCTGCCCATTGCCATTTAAATTTTCTAATAGATTTTATGGTGTCTTTGACTTCCGTTTTCTTCCTGATATACAATGCTGTCATGATTTCTCCATGTGCTCGTTGCATGCTTCTCAGTTTGCAAGTCTGTCTTTTAGTTAAGTTCCAT
The DNA here is from genome assembly GCA_963457665.1 of Thysanoteuthis rhombus. Taxonomy (NCBI): domain Eukaryota; kingdom Metazoa; phylum Mollusca; class Cephalopoda; order Oegopsida; family Thysanoteuthidae; genus Thysanoteuthis; species Thysanoteuthis major. Next base: position 43,861,599 of record OY735205.1, on the reverse strand, counting down.
ATTTCAGCTCCATAAGTGACTATTGGGAAGATGCATTGGTTGTATAATCTTTTTAGGATTACTGGGATCGACTTGTTTTTGACGTTTGACCTTGCTTTACCGAAGGCTTGCCATCCTAGGGTGATTCTTCGCTTGATCTCTCCCTCTTTCGTGGGTTTCATAGAGATTCGTTGTCCTTGGTAGAAGTAGTGGTCTACTTTCACCAGTTTTGCATCTTCGATTTTGATAGTTACATCCTTATTCTCAATGTGATCATTGCACATGATTTTTGTTTACTGAAGTTCATGTGTAGGCCAACTTTTTTGCTTTCTTTGTTTAGTTCATCTAGCATCTAGCAGATGTCGTCTGCAAATCTTAGATTGCTAAGATATTCGCCGTTTATTTAGATTCTTCTATTTTCCCTGTCCAGGTTTCGGAAGATCAACTAGAGGCAGACTGTGAAGAGTTTGGGGTAGCAGGTATTACCTTGTCTTACTCTTTTTCGGAGCTGGAATGGTTCAGAGTCCTTGTGTAGCCTGAGAAAGGAGTTGCTGAGATTGTATATATGTTGTAGTTCTTTGACATATACAGGGTCTACACTTTGAGTGGTGGCCTTCATGACCATGGGAAGTTATACAGAGTCAAATGCCTTCTTGAAGTCTATAAATGCTACAGTGAGTAGTGTTTTACATTCTGCTGCTTTCTCTTTTAGCTAATTTATTGAATGGAGATGGTCAATGGTCGAGTAGTTTCTTCTAAATCCAGCCTGCTCCCGTGGTTGGTTTTCATTTTGTATTATAGTGATCCGGTTGGTGATGATTTTTGTGAAAAGTTTATAGAAGGAGTTTAGTAGGCTTATAGGCCAGTAGTTGCTGAGGTCTCTGGGGTTTCTTTTTTTATGTAGAAGCATTATGATTGCTGTGTTCCAGTCTTTTGTAACTTCACTCTGTTTTAGACAGAAGTTGAATAGAATAGCTAGTTTTTGTTGACGATTTTACCAGCTTTTTTGAGTAGATCGATGGTGATCTTATCTGGTCCAGGGGCTTTCACTCTTTTTGTTTGTTTGATGGCTTGCTTTATTTCCCATTGGTGTAACTTCTGGGAAGTCCTCAAACTGATTGTCAGCGTCTTGTGTATTCTGGTTGTTGTTTTGCTGCCCGTGTTTTGAAGAATAGAACTCAATCCCGCCATAAACAAGGCAACTCCACTGGAAAAACTGCATGTAATGCAGATCCCCTTTCCCAATGGGGTCTGGGAATAGATCCTCGTTCTATTCCCCCGCTACACTTTTTCTTTTGTCGGGTTTCTGTCACAACGCCATTAAAAATATTTTCCAAACATTTCATTATATAGGAACAGTTTTATTCATATCAAAGAGGCGGGGTCAACTGATCCGCATAAGTTTATTTTCTAACAACTACAATAAATTTTGACGGGAATATTTTCTTATTATCTTTATACATTCGAATATTTTAGCGCACTCAGAACTGGTTAAGACTATTCTAGAGTCTCTACACTCGAGATGGAAGAGAACCAGTTCTCTGAGAGGAAACGACTGAAATTGTAGCCAGCGTTAGGACATTTTTATAGTTAAGTGGGTACAAAAGATGCACCTTGGTTCAAAAGTCTCATTTTCAGCTCAATCCGTCAATCTATTTGCAACGTCGTTGGAGGAAGCCCCGGATGATCCAGACCCCGTTGCTAAATAGAATCTGTATAGATCTTCGCTTTGCTCCGATGGAAGAGCTTGAAATTTTGTTCAATAAAGTGAAAGAATGCAGTGACGACGTTGGAATGGGGTTAGGGATAGAAAAATAAGCATAAATGGCAATGCACAAAGGTAAGCTTACAATGGCAGAAGGGATCAAATTACAGCAGAAAAAAATCAGAACGTTAACCACCCAAGACCGATATGGATACATGGAAGTTCTCGGATGTGACGCAATAAAATCAATGATAACTCTATTCCTTTATACTCCTACCTTTTTGGTAACAATAAACACATTTGCTTTTGCCCAACTCCCCTGATAGCTGCCGGTCCTTAATGATTTCATTACCCACCAAGCCTTTGATTTGAAAGATGAAATCAGTATATACTAAGTATCTTTTGCATGGGTAGCACTACAATTAAACTAATGATAATATATATATATATATATATATATATATATATATATATATATATATATGTGTGTGTGTGTGTGTGTGTGTGTATGTGTGTGTGTGTATGTGTGTGCGTGCGTGGGTGTGTGTGTGTGTATTATACGTGTTCATCTTGGTATTTTTGCTCCGCAGTGTCAGACATTGAAGTGTGATTAATTTTCTTTTAATGAATAAATGCTTTCATGATTTACATTTCAAACAATGTTAATGAGATATCAATACCCACACCAAAATATATGTTTAATGAAATAGAATTATTAAGCTTTTTATTCACTTATCAGGATTATTATTCACTTGATAAGTGTATTAAAAATTATCATCTGGAATAGAAAATAAATTATTAGGGCAAATTCGGGAGTTATCAGCTGAAATATATAGAAGACTTTAGGAAAATTGCACCTGTAAAATGTGTCTCTTTACTGATGAGCTTGTAATTCTTTGTTAAGTTCCGTATATTTGACTCACTTAAATTGGAGTATATTTCAATGTTGAATACGTATTTCTAATTTAAATTTATGCCCATAAAGGCATCTTTATTTAATAGATAGATAGGTAAATACATTTTATTTCATGAATGAACAATAAATGATGCTATAAAATACTGCCAATTTATATTCAAAGTAAACTGTTTTCATCGATTACTGCATTCATTAAGAATAATCGATTGAGAATAAAAATGCTTATTCAGGAAGAAATATATTCTCCAATTACAAATATATCGGGCTTCTATATATTGGATGTGAACAACAAACGACAAACTGCAAATTTAACAGTGAGCAGTAATTAAATAGTGAAAATATTGATCTCTGCAGATACTTCTACCCTGATATTACGGATGGCAAGTTGTACTGCCAGAAGCGCTCGATCTTTTCGCTATCTTGAACAAAACTTGTACTCTTTTGATAACAAAAATACGTTCTTTCTTTCAAAAACAAGAAAAACGTATTAAAAATTGAAAAATCAGTGTGTGTGTGTGTGTGTGTGTGTGTGTGTGTGTGTGTGTGTGTGTGTGTGTGTGCGTGTGTGTATGCATATACTAACATGTTTGTATTATAGTTGTGAAGTGATCCAACAGAATGTTGATGAAAGTGATAATTGGAAGGTGAAGAGGAAAATGAGAAAGCCGGTGTTACAATACCACGTGGGCATGTTTTGATGTATTTCGACACGTGCCAGCCATCTCGTGTTGGGGCTTGTCTCAGATAAGAAGGAGCAGTAAGGGGGTTGGGATTAAAATGGTCAATTCTCAGGAAAAGGAAAAAAGCAAAAAAACACATTCCCGAGAACTGACCATTTCAGGCCCAACCCCTTCACTGCCCTTTCTTATCTAAGACAAATCCAACACTCACTGGGACAAAAAACAAGCACTCTCTGACCACTCTTCTCACAGACCAAACTTCACTCTCACCTACACAGATACAAAGGACCCCCTTCTGCTCCTACTAAACAACCAAACAACACAGAAATATCCCCATTTCTCTCCTCAATCTCAAATATGTAAACAACAATATTTTCTCTTAACCACTGTAAATTTTTCTCTGAAAAAGATACCTGGCACTTCTCGAAATGCATCGGAACATGCCCACGTGATAAGAAAAAAATTGCAGAGTAATACCAGCATTCTCTTCAGTTTTTCCCCTTCACCTTCCAATTGTCATTTTCATCATATACTATACTAACATATACACATACGAAAGTCACTCTTATCATACACATACACAGATCAGTGTGTGTGATGTCCGTGTGAGTGATTATGCATGTTTGAGTGAAAACTCTTAGTTTCAAGTCTATTTTTAATGATTAGTTCTAGTAATTTTGAAACTAAAGGGGAATTCTCCTCATAATTCAAATCTGAATGTAAACGTATATGTGAACATATACACATGCTCATATAGTCGCCAATAAAGGATCACTTTTGAGAAAAACACATTTTAAAGTTTGGTGTGGAATTTCTTTACCTTCCTGTAATACAAAATCAATCAAATTCATCTGTTCATCAACTTGAAGTACATCATATTCAAAGTCGAGTAACAGATGAAAAATTAAAATTTGAGGGAGTTCCATTAGATACAACCATTTCATTACATAAAGGTTTTACAACTTTTAGTCCATTCTACGGTTCGTACATCTGCCACCAACTTATCGTAATGGTAGCTATTCAGTATTACGAGTTTTTTGACAGAGGGTGACAAGATCTTTTTTATTCTGTTCCAAAGTGCCAATCCGACCATGGTACAGTCAATTCAAACTTTTCAATTAACATTTTTTCATTTTTCTGACGCCATGTTTTCTTTGTTTCAATGAAATAGAGTGACAATTACCATCTGTTGTGAATTACATAACTTTTGAATTCGAGATTTTGACATGTCTCTTCTTGTTTATTGTGTCTTCGGGAAATCTTTGGATGTCAAAAATAAGTTTGGTCCAATTGAACTACCTTCGATTTCTTGGAAGACTACGAATAAATGTTGTGAAGAAAAATTTTCTACTTGTTATTCTCCAATTCAATCTCGATCATTGCATGTACGTTGATTTTCTCACTTTCACTGTGACCTGATTAATATTTGATGATTGATCTCCTTCATGCTCTTGATGTTAGAATTCAAAAACCAGTTGTGGTTTTGACCAACACAAGCATCACCAAAGATATTAATGGTAACCTTCTCTATCCAATCAACAGGCTCCTGGCAATTTCCGTTTACCCTTCTCGAGTATTAGTTTCGCCCGAAACAGAAGAGTACTTTTTCTTATTCGTTAAATCAGTCACTGTAAAATGATACGTAGGCAATTTTCTCAAATAATAAAATATGGGCACTTCGACTTCGGTGTTTTAAGGCCGTCTTGTAGGTCAAAGTTGACTGTAATTTTTTATTCTATTTCTAATGTATTGAGACTATCTTCCAGTTCTCTTACTTTTTCTCCGTGCTCAGTGGAAATCAGATTCTTCCTGGTTAGTTTTTATTCAGCAGGATCTATATTTCAATGTCTTTTGCATATTTTACATCTGCCTTTCTTTGGAAGTTGAAAGGACAGGTTCATTTACTGAAATGGTAACCAATATGTTGAGTATGACAAATGTGTTTCCTGTTATTTTCTAAACTGACGTTTGTACAAGTCGTCGTACATTTTCATTTTGTTGAGATCGGCTGGTGGATACAGCAAGTGACTAGATTATCAAGAATAATGTGAAGTTAATCTTGGAAAATACAAGATTTATTACTGTCAAACAACAAGACGGTTGACTTTACTATTGCGAATAGTCAGACATGGAGTTCGAGATTTCTGAATTTAAGATGTAAATAACAAAGAGAGAGGGGAGGGATAGTGATTCCGTGACGTCATGATATTCATGATTACAAACAAATTTCAATTTTCAGTACTAAATTATTTTTTTCGTCGGGAACAATCTTGCTACGAAGAATGTCATTAAACAGTTAATATAATAATGGAACCATTTAACGATATAAAAACATACAAATTTTAATAAGGCAGTGGATATTCGCCCGTGATTTTGAGATATTCGTCCGAATATGTTATTTATAATCATAAATAAATTTTGATTCTCAGTAGTGTTCCCATGACTCAGTGGATTAGGGCTTCCTGCTAGACATCAGTAGAATCATCTTGTTTTTCATCTGAATCAAAAGTTGTCTCTTTATTTTCAAAAGATCGTTCATAAGTGACATCCCTATTTTCTCTAATATACTTTTTGAAGAGCAGACCGCTGGCTGTTCAGAATAAGAGGTGGTCTGCATCTAGAATCGAATGAACAAGATCGTTAATCGGGGCTTAGTAATGTTTCAATGTCAAGTGAATCGAATTCCTCATTACTTTGTAAAACCCAGTTAATAACATGACCAATAGTGATTTTAGACCTCTAGGGTGGCAAAATTAACTGATAAAATGAACGGTGTGATTTTATTGGTTCTCTGTCCGTAACAATAGACTCTAAAACTATGGAACATTCAAGTGAAACGAATTTAGTATTTTTTCTTTCTTAAAACTATACCATAGGAATTTTAATATATCCGTGAATTTTTTCACGAGGATAGAGCCTTTACTGAACCATATGAGAGACAGGAGTGCCACTTGTTGACACTGATGACATGGCATTTTTATTACATCATTTGAGTATGAATGAATTCCCCTTTTTACTACATCAGTTGCATGAATGGAATTGTTTTATTACATCAATTGCATACCTTAGCGTGACAGATGATATATGCACATTGCTAATTATCATCTGTCTGCATGTGATTACATACACTTGTATATTGAACTTGAATGTCTTCTCTCTTTAGTCGTCCATTGTTCGTGGTCTCTTCAGTTTTTGTTTTGTTTTGTTTTTTATCTTGCAGTGAATAGAATTAAATATTATATTACATATTAGGCGAACCGTCCTGAACGGCCCTGGCCTTTCATAATCTTTAGAACAAAGAAGACATTTTCCTCTAACTATAAAGCGTGCATAAACAAAGATAGAGATAAAAGTCCGAATAATTCATGAAATATTGACAAAACTTCATTTCAGTAGTGAACAATTGTTTTTATTATTATAAATTCTAATGGATTAGCTGCTTGATGTATATGTGAAGAGGTCAATACATTTCGTATCGGAATTTACATTTCTTCTATTACAATAATTCAAAAGAGCATTTCCATCATTCTCCCGTGGAGTATGAAAATTGCAAATCGTCTAATCTTTGAATTGGCTACCCACCATGGCGACCTATCGTTTGCATGTTCCCTAAAAAAATATCAGAATGTGTGGAAATTCCACAGCGCATTTTTCTCAATTTATAAAGGGATAATACAGTCATTATCATCAAAAGATAACCAATCAATTTACGACTTCCTGTACGCTTGATTAATCAAAAGCACGTTGTCCTTAATTTTCAATAACAATGAAATTCATTAGAAAAATATCATTTTTTTCCTGCCAATCTCTGCTCAATTATATAATATTGTGCATCATATTTTTACCTTTTCTTTGCTCCATTGCAAAAAGTGTTATTTTCCGATTGATTATGTCGAAATAATATTAAAAATGTCAATTATTGAGCTATGCTTTTGCGACTCGGAGTGTGATAACTTAGAATCTGAATATTTTCAATTAGAATTTTCAATCATATAACGTAAGAAACACAATTACATATGAATATTACATAATAAAGCCGAGTTTGAAGGGAATGATAGTCATTTTCGGTACATTTTACACATAGGCAACCAGAAAAATAACACTCACTACCCAGGAACAAAAACTGTGTTGCACAATGTTAAACGACAAGTGTAGCATAAAGCGAGGTTGATAATGCATTCGAAGAGCGAGAACAAGAGAGTGATGTTTGGTAATATGTGTAAAGATTGGAAAAACTGAGTTGTTGGAAATCCATTCAAATGGAGAGAAAACGAGTCAGCTCGTTGATCCATGCACAAATGGATTCATGAAGAAAAAGAGTTACACCCCTCTCGAATATAAATGTAGATGTATTGAAAATTCCTAGTTAATTCCCATGAAAACAAATCTCAGATATATTTTAATTTCTACTAAATGAATTTTGAGAGAAAGAAATTACTAAACTCGTTTCAGTGAGAAACTCCAACGTTCAAATGGTGGGTAAGAGACATTTTTATCAGCAAAATGCTTATCTTTAAGTGGAAGAGGCCAATGTAAAGAATAAAAGAACATAAAAAATCACATTGTTCATTATATTGAATTAGTAGATATTTACACGAATCACCACCAACCATACCAAATGCCTGTGTTCACACAAGCAAGGTAATGCTGTATATATAGTGGGACTGGAAAGGACTCCCTTACTATGAGCCTCTTTATTAAGCCAAGCCATTGTTCTTAACAATGACTGTTCCCAATTAGACAAACTAAAGATAGCAATAGACAAAAGGTATCTGGAATTATTTCACAAAAAAGGAAATTGGTACAGCTTAGCTGGAAAATGATAACCAATTTTGCATTTCCATTTATCCTGGTCTTTACTGGATTCTCTCAATAGAAAGATCAATTCTTTATTTCTACTTTATGAACCGAATGAACTTTTTGATCATCCCAGTATATATATGTATTGATTAGTGCAGTTAATTCGTTCCAAAATCTCGTACTATTCAAATATCGCGCAGTTCGAGGTTTTATTACAATTTGATGTGTTTTTCCAAGATTATATATTGTTACATTGAATTGTATTTCAATGCCCTAAATGTACTTAGCCAATAACGACAGTATTCATATATATATATATATATATATATATATATATATATATATATATATATATATATATATATATATATTATTGTGTCATCCACAGACAGCTGTTTCGATGTATTGCACATCTTCAGTGTGGCTATAGACGTTCCATTATCCCATCCAGTATCGCGAGGCAAAAATGAAACCTTCACTTCGGACCTGGAGGCTGATATCCTACCTCTGGACTACGGAACTGAATGGTCAATAAGGATGAATTTAAGCGATATATCTATTTACACAGAGATACCTCATCCATCAGAGTGCTCTATTCCTATGGAAGAGACTTGCATATATATATATATATATATATATATATATATATATATATCACTTCTATCTCTCACATTGTTTTTCTCTCAGATCCATCTTAACCTCTTGCTATCCCTCAAAGATATTTCTAACATCGCTCTTTCCATCAATCTCAGTGCAACTTTGAGTTTGTTCCCAAGCAATTTTGTTCATTTCCATGTTTCATATCCATGTTTCATAGCTCATCACACCTCGTGTCATTTATTCATTGTAAACTTCACGTTTCAAGCGTATTGTCAAGGTGCTTTCCATTATGTCTCTATTTTTACTTAAAGCCTTCCAACCAACCTATATATACTGTTATTTATTCATTTTTTTAATCTTTCTCTGATTATATCATTTTCCCTAAATGGGTTTTCATCCTTTGTTCCGATGATCGTCTTGCAGCGTTATAACTGAACATTATTTCTGTCATATTTCAGTTCACCTTTAAACCTTCCTCCACTAAACTTTCCTATTCGGATTTTTCAGCATTTCTTGTAACTCATCCGATGTTTCAGACATTAGTTCAATGTCTTAGAATTGTTTTAGTTTAGAGAATATCACCAAGTATGTTCAGACTTTTGTCCTCATCTTGGTTCATTTCTTGAAAACGCCGTTTCGGCCGTTAAACAACAGACAACTACGAAGTTTTGAGACCAATAACTAACAACCACAATGTTTGGGACCAAAAATCAACCAACCCGAAATTAGACAGTGGAATGCGTTTCAAGCGATCGTCGGGACACCTTTACCCACGTCTTGATGATCAAAAAATGTATCCATCGATCCAACGATCAAAAGGTACAACGGCCAAGACGTTGCGTTCAAGAACTTGAGCAAAATGAGGACAAAAGTACGTACAAAACTTGCTATCAGCAAATCGGAGATACTTCAAATAGCCTCTGTTTATGATTAGGCCTTTTTCCTCTTTGTTCATTTCTGAAAGATCCTTTCTATGCATGAAGTAAATAATTCAGGGAAAATCGTATCCTCTTATAATCTTTTTACAAAATTCATCTTACTCCTTGACTTTATGCAGTTGAATTATTTCCATTTTCGTATATATTTTCATAAATAATTTTCGTTGATAGCCTGATCTTGCATCGACTTGCCAACTGCTGATTATCCCACTGAGTCAAATGCCATTTCTCAGTTAACAAGAAACAAACAACTTCATAATACTTAATTATATCCAGGGGTATTTTTTTTATCGACTGATTTATTGTTTATAAATGATCTATTGTTGAGTAATTACTGCGTGGCTGACTTTCATCTAGTCTGTTTGTAAGGACTTTTGAGAATAGTTTACATATGTTTCTTGTTAGGGAGAATCTCTATTTCCAGACAGAAGTTTAGAAGCATCTTTCTCCTGGATAAATAGATGTGCTAATCCTCTGTGAAATTCTTCTCCTACACTTACCAAAAGGTTTGTTACCATGCCATATTCGCCTCTGCATTTGGCTTTCTGCATTCCATATTCTTAAGCGCAAACACTATTTCGTCTCGTCTGTTGTTACATCTCAAACCTCACTAATATCTACCGGAGTGGCAGTTAGTGATACTTTTTTTTTCGAAGCATACATGTTTGCATAGTATTCTTTGGATATCCTTATCATCTTGTCATTGTGTGTGTGTGTGTGTGTGCGTGTGTGTGTGTGTGTGTTTGTGTGTGTGTGTGTGTGTGAAAACGTGAATACATACATATATGGAAGGTGGACAGGAAAGAGATAAATTGGAAAGCATGGTGCCAGACAGATAAGTGCGTACATATATTCATGTATAATTCACTGATAGATAGATAGATAGCAATCGACTAAAATCATATATATATATATATATATATATATATATATATATACCAATGTGTGTGTGTGTGTGAGGTACATATAAAAAGAAATATTAAAATAAAGATATCATGACCACGAAAAAATGTATAATTCACCCTCAGTAAAAAAAGCAAATTCTTAAACCTGTCGATGGTGTAGCCACTCTGACGCCCGTAAAGCATTTTACTGTCTCCTTTGAAGATAAGAGTATCATCGGCTCCTATGTGGATTTCAATGTAAATTCACACGCACAAACACAAATCGACGAAGTAAATAAACGCATATTTATGAACACAAACAGAACTATTTGAATCCACACATCTATTTATCACTAACAAACATGTACACATATCTTTATGATAACGTATCCAAGCATATAAAATAAAAATATAAAACAACACGTTTTGTGCTTATTTGCTGGAACACATAGGGTGTATGTGAGCGAACACAAACATATCTCACAGTCACTCATTTTACATACATAAAAATACACATCATACATTATATAAATTATATTTCAAAATCCATACCCACAAATGTACACAGAGTTCCCGACAAGTACATGTATATAAAAGTGTGCAAAGATGTGTGCTTGTGTGAATTCATATTTCATATGAGTCTTTATTCTAAATATATTTAGACTGGAATATCTCAAATTCAAAAAGTTCATGTTCATATGTGTGTTCAATACTTAAGAAGGACGTGCGTGGTACGGCACTGTAAAGGCAACACAATGGCCTTCTAAAATCTCATTTTCGGTTCTTTCTTTTGTGTTTTTGTTACCTGAAACACGCTTGATTAGTCTTCCCAAAACTATGTTCGCCTTAGACAATCTGTTGTCTATCTCTATATCCAATCCAGGCGTTGAGGATATAAAGCAACTTAGATAAGGGAAATCCAGGACAACTTTCAGATTTGTCGAATCGATGAAGATAGAAAGTGGCTGGTGATATCGCTTCGGTGCTGCTTTATGTAGGATGACCGCCTTTTTATGGTTGACTTCCAAACCAACGAGTTTTATGGTCATTCCAAATCAAGACGTCACTTGCCGGATATATCTGACTCGTACGAGCTGTGCCTCGTGGAGTTGATGATCATGGTGAGTAATTTGGGTGGTAGCCCGATTTTTCAAAGATTTTTCATGGGCTCGACCTTAATACCAAGTCAAACTCTATACTTGGGTCGAAAGGGTGACGAACAACCATCAGTTTTGTTCTCATCAGTTTTCCTGGACCTGTCTAAATCTAAATCCATGTTGGTCGTGTTCTGTTAAGCTCTGAAACTGCACTGGAAGTGATTCTCGGTAATTTGATTCACCCGTCTGTTACGTAATATACCTGCAAGGATTTTGCCAGCAACCAAGAGCACAGTAATACACCAATAGTTCGGGTATACGGCTTTTCTCCCTTGTTTTTTGTAAAACTTAGTCTTTGAACTTCTAGTATGGTTTGCCTTGTTCCCAGTAGTTTCATGAAATCTTTCCTTCAGAGCAGGGCTACTCTATGTAAGATTTGTGGGGCTGTACCATCAACTAGAATGTAGTCTATGAAGTGACAACGCCTTGAGCAATGGTGCATCTTGCTGTTGAAAGAGTGTACTGGTAATGCATAGTTCTTGTCCAATGCAGAATTCAAGAAACTACTAGTTGTCCTTCGGATTACTTACTCTGTCTTTCTTAGGGACACCTTTCAATGAGCCGAAATTCTGGTCTAACCTAGCGTTAAAGTCGCCAAAGATAATGACTTCGTTGTTAGAATTTTCATTGGGAGGTGGCGCAAGCTGGAGGTGAATTTGAATGTTCATATATGGTCTGCTTAAAGCATGGGGCATAGACACTGGAAGTGTTCAGTGCTGCTTGGTGGATATTGGTTGCCTCTAGCTGGTTATGAGGTCAAAGTACGAATGTACAACAGTGAATACATTGAGAGATAGTGGATAAGTATACTCTCTCATATTTCATGGGAATTAATTTTAAATACTAAACTGAATTTATGTTTTTATTAAATGAATATATACAAATAAAACATATTTTATCAATGGTACATGTACATTTATATTTGTAACTGTATGAATAAACATATTTGCACATGCACCACTGTGCAATAAAAACGATAATAAACATAGGTGTAATCTTGAAAAAATAAACGTCACTAACGTGTAGTATGTGTCAATATATAATATTTACGTGTATATTTATCTATTTTATGTAACATCCTTATTAGCTCGGTAATGATATGTATATATACTTGCTTTCCTTTTTCGGTGAAAGTAAATGAATTTACTAAGAAATTGAGCCACGTGAATGACTAAATTATTGCGTCAAGAGAATGACAAAACCAATCTTGACAAGAAACGTTGTAACGTTCCTAATTTAATTGAAGACGGTTTTGACCAGCAAGGCCGAAATGTCACCAATAAAAGATTAAATAGAGTAGAACGTTCACCGAATATAAAAACAAAAATATGTATTGATTTAACTATATATATATATATATATATATATATATATATATATATATATGTATATATATATATATTCAAATACTTCTTTTCTTTGGAAGCCTTGAATAAAAGAGAGGGAGAATGGACCTTGGAGGCAGCACTTCTTTCGCACTGAGCATTCAGGCATAGCAGTCCAAGTGGCTAAGACCGTCTGCCAAAACGAAAAGAGTCTATCCACCATTCTCACCGGTAATTTGAAAGAATTTGGGGCATTAGTGCACCGAAATGAGAGGTTAAAAAATCAACTGAAGAAAAATGTTATCAAATCATAATGAGCGAGATTCTTGCAATCTGCTTCTTTTTAACTAATAACACCAGCAGCCTTCTATTTTAAAGGCTGGGGAAGTGGAATAACTCTGAAGTTATTCTTACCCTGATTACGACTTAATTCATCACGCACACACGCACACGTATATAAGCTTTCTGCTTGTATGCCACTCTTATGATAAAGCTACAAGGCTCATTGACCTCATATTTGGTATGAAAACTCACTAGACATCCAGTTCTGATATAGTCTGAGTGGGTCATACATGATTAACGTAGAAGGTTTCTGAGGTCATGAGAGGTCATTTCATTCTAATTCCAACAAGTTCTACTCGAGTGATGATTAGTCTGCAATGAAATAGAAAAATGTTTTCGACTTCACAAAAAGATTAAATTCGATTACATATGTAGCGCTCATATCTTTGATGATTAGAGCCCACCAGAATTCAATAAAAATAACATTTTGAGCCGTATTAGAGTCTAACGATTACATAATTGGCGGTAAATAGGGGCAAACTTAAGCATAAAAAGATAACAGGATATGTGGTGCTAACTTCGAGGATCAGTGGAAGTCATCAAACATCAATTTTGGATTCAATTGCTTTTTTCAGTCACATTGCAGCATTTTCGGAGTTGGATTCGGGAAGATAGAAAGCAATGATAGAATCGGTGGTGCTGAGCTCAAAGGTCGTCACAAGTTACAGAGGTAAATTGAAGATAAAAATAGTTTTTATCTTCAGCCAGATATCCTTGCCCATATAGGTATATATATATATATACATATATATATATTTATATATATATATATATATGTGTGTGTGTGTCTGTGTGTCTGTGTGTGTATGTGTGTGTGTGTCTGTTTATGCATATGCACTCATGAATAAAGGGATATAGGTTATGACAATGAAAAACCTTGTCTTCTTTTAGAATTGTATACTGCCACATCAAAAACAGACAAAGTGATAATGCGCACGGAACAATGTATACATGTGGTTGAAACAAAGACAAGGAAATCAATTGAAATATACCTTAAATTACGGTCCTCAAGTGCACAAGTATGTAGAGATATGGATAGCCTAAGTTTATATACGAATCATTGGAAAGAGATTTATACGTCAGCTTTTTAATCTCTTTTACGATATATATATAAATAAATAAATGTATATATATATATATATATATATATATATATATATATATATATATATATGGGGGTGTAAAATGATGATGTTATTTATATATGAATCGGCACTAAGGAATCTAAATCTGTTTTTATCAGTAATACATTTTTTTATTATTCAGATATCCAATTTGTAAGTGTAGTTCTAACTTTTGACTCAATTCAAGCTGTTTCAAAGCATGATCCGACAATATAGTTGTAAGTCTTAAGTAAAGCATTGAACTAACGTTGAACATTTTTTGTCACTCACACACTCTTTTTTATTTCATTTTAGTTTCAAACAATTAGCGTTTCTATGACGTTTTCTTTGTTATCATTAGAAGAGACTGTCCTTTTACAGCTCTTCAATTGTTTTTGTTTTTTTATCTTTATAACTTACAGATAAACATATGAATTTGCATGAATGGCTTTTATATGGATATAAATCCAATTAAAACAGGTGTAAATAATGTGAGACTATCTGCAATATAGTGTATCATTTGGGTTATTGTACCTATGACCGAGTATGTCATAGACTGCGGTGTGCTGCAGTGGTTTCGAAACATTGAAAACTCAAGGACCCCTCCTTGAAGAGAAATATTCTGACAGACACCTATTTTTACCATTCAGATTTTAAACTAAAATCAGTGAACAGCAATAAAATGTTGTTTTTTTTTTATGGTGGTGCCACAGGATTCACAATCACAAGTTTAGAAGAGACACTCAATTATTACCTGACGGAGATCGAGTGGTCTGAAGCTCTTGGTCTAAAAAATCAGTGCTATACAGTATTATGCATTGTTCGCATAACGTCTGAATCGCTTAACGTCCTACTGGCTGGAACGTAACGATTATATACATATATATAAACACACACATGTACATGTATACACATACATGAGCGTTATATATATATGTATATATATATATATATATATATATATATATATATATATATATATATATATATATATATATATATATATATATGTAACGCTATATACATAACATAATATATGTAAACATCGATATACATATATGTAAATATATATATACACCGCTAGATATATATGAATATATATGTAACACTATATAAGTATATGTATGTAATGCTAAATATCTCTCTCTACACACATATATATATATACATATGATATAAATATGATATAAATAAAATCATATATATATATATATATATATATATATATATATATATATATATATATATATATATAACGCTATATACATATGTAACGCTATATATATGTGTGTGTGTATACATATAACACTTATATACAACGTTGTATGTAGCACTATATATATATATATATATATATATATATATATATATATATAACGCTATGTATATATATATATATATATATATATATATAGCCATGAATATATAAGTAACGTTATGTACATAAATAATTCTTCATACATATGTAAATAGCACAATATATATAATGCTATATATATAACACTGTACATATATAATTCTATGTATATAACGATCGATATATATATATATATATATATATATATGTATATGATATATATATATATATATATATATATATATATATATATATATATATATATATATGTATGTATGTATGTATGTATGTATCTACATAAAACGTTAGAAAGAACATTTCCTCTGCGCGTTCGACACATTTCTTGTGAACATTTTCTTGTATGATACATACAGGTGCCAGGAAACTGCAGCGTTTAAACACACATATATAATTATGTATACTCATATACATTATTTACAATTTATATTATATACTTGAAGAATACCACTAAGCAAATTTTAAACGATGTAATGGAAATTCTTCGAAACACATTCGATGGTAAAAAAAAATCACAAATGTCCTCCTGAAGTTGTATGCTTTTCTGCTTATAACTAAATAAATAAATACAACCTTCAATAGTCAGTATATGTACATGAAATTTTCGATACATATTTATCAGAATTGACAAATCAGAATATGCATTTCTGTATTCTCATTTGTATATATACGCATACGTTAATTCATTGATCTGCGATGAAAACGTTTTATATCTCTGTGTAAAAAAGAAATACATAAATAGGTGTTCATGAGTGTGAATATATTTTGTAAATATGCAAAATAGATGTATTTATTACAGTTTTATGTACTGTCTTTATGCATCTGATTGCTTACTCATTTGCATCATTGTTTTTTTTTCTTTTATATGTACATACACACACACACACACACACACACACAAACATATATATATATATATATATATATATATATATATATATATATATATACAGGTATGTGTGTGTACACACGAGAGAAGAAACGTCAATGATGCAAATATCTATATCGAAAAAGAGAGAGAAAGAGATTGAAATGCGAATTAACACACAAATGACCTATGTAGGGACATGCAAATACATATATACATAGATACATATCCATGTATATATATATATATATATATATATATATATATATATATATATATATATATATATATGTGTGTGTGTGTGTGTGTGTGTTTGTTTGCCTGTGTGCGTATCTTCATTAATCAAAGGAATTTTTATAGAAATGTTCATATTTTGTCCACACCGTGCGCAAAACTCGGACCAAAAATAACAAACATCTTTTTAATCGTCCTTCTGTCAAGCCTCCGTAAGTTGCTTTGTAAAAAAATGCCTTATTAGGATAGCCTCTCTCTCTCTCTCTCTCTCTCTCTCTCTCTCTCTCTCTCTCTCTCTCTCTCTCTCTCTCTCTCTCTAATGCATATGATATCATATATACATATAAATAGTCTACGAAGCTCTACAGTTTTTAACACTAAAAAAAGATATTTTCAGTCACTGCAGTCACCTATTTCCCAAAATCTGTCAATGCAATTATATATGTATTAGTCCATGGCCCAATGATGGAATATGGCAAATAATTTGCACAGCAAATCTATGTTTATAAACATGATAATTCTTGCATATTTGTGGGAAATACATAATCTTCAATATTTTAGAAAATAATCTTTAAAAGTAATTAACAATAATTCAATAAATCTTATAAAATCTTATCTTTATAAAAATGAATGTAAATGTAAATACTTATATACAAATATATACAGATACAAATGCATATATTACATGCTTCCAATATTGAAAATACATGTTTACATTGAATTAACTCATTTTGATTCTAACTAAATGCCAAAGATTAGAGTTTCATCAAGATTTTGATCGGATATTTAAAAAGGGATGTGAAATATCTCAATTAAAGTGTGTTGAAGCGTAAATGAGTTTCGAAAATTTCCAGTTATATCTAAATTGGTCTGTTTACATCACTAATGTATCTCAAAATATATGTAATACACACATGTATGTTATACAAATATGAATACATATATAGTATAAATGAACATATAAGCATATATATTGTATATATATACGGATAACAGACACACATAAACATATATATATAAGTATGATATATATATCGCACTCATATGAACGTATTATATACATACATGTATGTATACATATACATCATACATACATATATACGTATGATATACATATATAAATATATATTTATACACATACATATCAAGCAATTATATACACGCATAATAAACATATGTCATACGTAGATATATATATGTACGTATATACATATATATATTGCATATCTATGTATATACATACACATATATACATACATATGCACATACATAAGTATATTCATAGTATATATATACAAATATATCATACATAAATATATATCATACATATCTATACATGCACATCATGTAAACTTATATATCATACATATGTTTAATGCAATTAATAATTCATTCATACATATATATCATATATATACATCATACACTTAAATATACATGCGTATTATACATATACATATGTATCATACATATATATCATATATATTCGTGTATATATATATATATATATATATATATATATATATATATCATACACATATATCATGCATATATACATATATATACATACATATATATACACCACGCATATATATACATCAATATGCATATACATATATACATAGAAATGAATATTCACGTACGTTTATATACATATACATGTGTATACATACATATATACATACGAATATATATGTATACACATATACATTCATATACATATATCCATATATATATATATATATATATATATATATGCAAATATATACATATCCATATGTATACATTTAAAGATATAAATGCACGTACATTTTTACAAATACATACATAAACATACACATATATATATGCATATGCATTCAATCATATATATACACATACATTTTTGATTTACATGTATATGCATATATTCATATATCTATGCATTATATATATACATATGCATAAAAGCATTTATATACATATAAATTAGTACATATATATGAATTTATGTATATATATAAGCATATGCATTTTTACGTGTATATACATACACATATAAACACATATGTATGTATACATTTGTACATATGCATTTCTACATATGTTTGCATTCGCATACAATCCACATGTATATGCATATGCATTTATATAGACATATATAAATACATATTCATACATATATGTACGTAAACATACACATACATATACATTTGTACTAATACATTTATACACACATATACATTTGTGTATATACATACATATTCATACATGCATATATATGCATATATATATACATATATATATTCACACATATATATACACATATTCATACATATACATATATACACATATATATATACATATTTATATATATTTACGTACATTTCCGTTCATATATACACATATGTATATATGCATATAGACAAATGCATACATACACACACACATACACATATATTAGTATATATAAAATGCTGTTGCCTAATGTAGTTGCATAATTTTGCTTCGCTATCGGTAGACGGTTTTGAAAGCAGGTATTACCCATGATTTTTCAGGCGTGGAAAACTTCCCCGTTTATATCTGCATTATGTTTTATATTCGTATAATTTACCCCATAGACTTTTTTTAACTTTCAATAATGGTTTTTTTTTTTCAATCAATTCGTTTAATAGTTGAAAATATACGTTCATGAGATTAACATAAACTTATATGCAAAATCAATCTTTTTGTGCTCTGAGTGGAATAGGAAGCTTTTCGTCAAAATTGTAACTGCTAATTTGTAGCGTAATAAAATGCAATCATAAATGACTTGAGGTGTCCACGAATATCTATTATAAAATACGACCAATTTTTTTTCACCATTAAAATTCATTTTTTCCTTTTGGTATTGTTTGGGGTTCACTCTCTTCTTTCTTCATCACTTCATTCATTTATTAGAGACTATCAGTCAGAACTGTCAACAAAATTGTCATCAGATTTCTTCAGTTTTCAAGTCAGTCTAGTCTGCTTCATATATACGAATCTATGCGTAGAGCCTGCACCAGAGGGGCTAGAAGGCTGAAACCCTGAATATTCCCACCTTATGCCTAAGAAAAACAGTTTTTTTTCTCCAAAATCCACTCTAAGTAGGACTTTAGTGGGGTTCAATTAACAGCGCAGTGTTTTCTATCAGTTTGATCCCAGCATTCATGCCTTTTTTTTCATTCCGACCTTATTATCGATTTTGTGTTTTTTTATTTTTGCTTTTTTCGGCTTTTTTGTTTTTCATTTCTTTCTGCATTTATCTAATTCTATCTTTCATTCCTCGTCGTCTTCTCATTTCTTCTTTTCCTAACTTCACCTCTCTTTCTCTCTCTCTCTCTCTCTCTCTCTTTTAAACTTTGTATCTTTCTTTCATTTTGTCCTCTCTTGCTTTCCTTCATTTCACCATTTCTTTCATTTCTTCCTTATTTTATCTTATTTCGTTTTTCTACCCGTCTCCTTTTTTTCCCTTGTAAATCTTTCATCTGCTCGGTAGACTCACCCAAAAGTAAAATATCTATGAAAGGCAGGCGTACATTGAAGAAAGAATCTGCTGCTCTCATTCCACAAGGAAAGTGAAGGGAGGAAAAACGTCGGATGGAGTAAATTCCTTGTAAAAGTCCACACTCATCCATCCACAGACGGTCACACGTACACGGGGCACATAATCATACGCGGTGGGGCACACTCTACCAAACATATCGATATCAACACAGCACTAGTATGGATCTGTTTCAGGACCTTATGTACATAGAGCCGTGTTTGATTGTACATATCTTTGTCAGTGAATAAACTTATTTATTTTTTCTCATCTCTTTCAGTTTGTTTCAATCCGTCTATCGATCTATCTATCTGGGTCAAGTCAGAGCTCTCTTTATAATTTAGTCTCTTCACATCTATTTATCTATTTATCTATTTTTCTATCTTTC
>OY735205.1:43828261-43838261 GCA_963457665.1 Thysanoteuthis rhombus | reverse complement strand
GAACTGGCCGATTTTTTATCCAATAAAAATCTGATTTTTGTTCGTATACATGGGTTTTGCATGACATTCAGTTTTATTTTCATCACTTTTTTCTATGATCTATTTGAATTTTAATGTCGAAGTTGACATTTATGTTAACAATTTTTTCTTGAAAAAAAATCATTTAAATCTACCTAAATTAAGTTTTTGGTTCGAATCAATAACATATTCGAGATGATAAAAATAATTCTCCAAGATATCAGGGATTTTTTATTATTTACATTGTTATTTACATTAGCAACATAATGTAAACTTGAGGGCGGGCGATACTCATGTCAATCGTATAACTAGCCAGTTACTACATTCAATGCACTCAAACAAATTTTTCGGCCCCTATGGCTATAATGATAAAGAAGACTGTTAAAAATATCGGTTACGATGGAAGAAATCGTTTTATTAATTTCATATGATCGGAATCTTAAAACCCAACTTCCACTTTCAAACATTTTTATAACAGTGACGGAAAATGCAACGCGAAATACATTGACCTATTTGACGCTGCGTGCGGGCCTGCATGAGTATGCCAAGGGATGTGCGCAAACCTGCCCTAAGGTTGGTGACTCTCATGCCATGATCGCAGAACCTGCCCGTTACTAAGCTCAATGCACTCAAACAGTTGTTCAGCCTCTGCCACTCCGCCCACCTGGTTGTGTTGTGAAAGTAAATATGTTTTATTTGTATTGTTAGATGTTCAGTTATTTTTCGACGGTCAACGCAGGGATTCCCTGCCTGTACACACACACACACACATATATATATATATATATATATATGTGTGTGTGTGTGTGTGTGTATGTGTGCGTGTGTGTGTGTGTTAGACAGTAAGAGAGACGATATATCAATATACATACAAATATATTCATTATTTATGTATGTCATAACTCTGCATGTATACATGCATGCACACAAACTCATTTACCAATTTGCATATGAATGTGTGCGCATGCGTGCTTACAAACAGTTCATTTGTTGATTACTGATGTGATCATTGACGGAAAGCTAATTCAACACTGGTAACGAAATTCTATAAAGGGAAAGCCAATTCAAGTCTATAATAAAGACTAAGTCTCAAAAAAACCTCAGCCAACAGATACAATATGATGGACTTAATATACATTTCTGTGTAATTATTTATACTGATGCACGAGATGGATCTAGAAGTCAGTAGCCTGAAAGTTATAGGTCGGATTCCGATCTGAAATGTTCATTGTATAATGTTCGACCTATATGATTAATGTAGGGGCGATGTTTTAAGGGCGTTTCTGAGGAAGGAGATTTTGTTGAAAATCAAATATTTGTAGCACGAAATATATGCTTTTTCTCGCCATTAGGCTGCAGATTTTTATATATATATATATATATATATATATATATATATATATATATATGATTATTGGACATAATGGTGAAAACTGGGTGAATAGGTATTCATTCACGGACGTTTCGTAGGGTGTGAGGCACATCATTATTTCTCCATCTCATTGATGATATGGGCGCACATCCTACGAAACATCCGAGAATAAATACCTATTTGCCTCATTTTCACTATATATGTGTGTGTGTGAGAGAGAGAGAAAGAGAGAGAGAGAAGGGGTGGTTGAAAATCATAAAATCGCTTCCATAATAGTCTTTTCTTTCTTTTTTTTTTTTCGAGTTCCAATGACTCTTGTACTTTTTTCTCTTTCATCTACTGTCTCTCTTTCTCTCCTTCCCTCTATCTCTCTTCCCTTCTACCCCATTGTCTTACTCATTAACTTTCCCTCTCCTTCCTTCTCGATATCATTCAACAACACCAACAGCGCTCAATAAACAGGCTATTCTCATAGAGATGCAAAAAACTATAAATACCAAAGATCCCGTTCACGAGCGGGTTTCCATACTTTTAGCAACTGTTTATTTCAAATTACTTTCAAATTGCGCATCATATATTTTTGTAATCAGTGCTAGGTATATGCGATTCACGTATGGGTACATACATGTCGAAGGTCAACTGTCCTGCTAGACCCTGTCCCACACTTGCTCGGGGCCTGAACATTTCATATGCTAGTGCTGAATACTTGTGAGAAATTCGCAGATATAACTATTATAAATTCTCTTGCAAAACTACTGTAAGTGTTCGTGTAAATGTCGAATTTTCAAGAACAAACGTTAAAACAAAAGTTTGGGACATCGACTTGCCTATTAGTATTAGTTTCGTTTGATAGAGATCTCTGCTTATAAAACAACATTCGTCAGTTAAAAAAAGAAATTGTATCAAAATAACCAATAATGAATTCTTCAAAAGATATAGGAGAGATGCAGAAAAGTTGTCAACCCAACCAAGGAGGAGATGACCTGGGTTTGACCCACTTCCAAAAATTTGAGTTTCATTTTGTAACTCTAACTGGAAAGATTGTTCTTTTATATTGTAAAGCGCCATTTTGCAGAATTCTTACATTTATTTTTTAATTCGTATCAAACCATTGACTATAGAGTCGAGCAAAGTACTTTTCAGCACCTCTTGGTGTAATATTTCTGCTGGAATTTTACGACTTATGGTGTGAAGAGCTGATATTACACATATAAAGTTTTGCCTTTGGGATTCAGATGCTGCACACTGATAGTTTATCGGACAAAGCTGTTATTTCTTAGTGGAAGTTTCTTAAAAAGTATTCCATATCATGAAATATGATGCTTTCATAATTTGTCGTTAGATTTCTAGGAAGAGTGGGCCAAGCACAAAAAATGATTAACTGATAATTACCGGGTCAAATTTTGAAGACGGACCTATAAATGAATTCGCACGTATACAAACACGAAATAGTGGCATAATGATGAAAAGAAGTATCTATTTTACACAAATATCCATATTTAAACACGATCTTCATGTTATGATGATTTATTGAAAGATTTCTAAGAGAAGTTGGGTCAAATTATGCACTAGGAATAATAAATTGAACATTACTAGGTCAACTTTCGAGGACAGACCGATAAATTAAATCAATTTTAACACACATACAAACACAAAAAATAGCATAATGCTGGAAAAATGCATCAATTCTGAACAAATAATCATTTTTAAGACGACCTCTTCGTTGACAATGCACTTAATTCAACACTTCTCCATTATTCACATCGTTCAGATTATGCAGTAGAAAATACAGCTAATAACACTTTGAGGCTTATTGACTTATTGATCAACTCTCATATAAATAACTATACACACTTGATATATATTCATAAACCATCAATCTTTATATTCTGATATTTCATATGCACCATTATATATGCAGATATACATAAAGAGAAATAGGTGGATAGATACATATATACAAGTAGAGAGACGGATATATGGATATAAGCAGAGGTATATATGTGTAGTCGGGTATAAGTTTTTTTTTTAAATGTACTTCAACTCGAAAAACGTTCATTATCTTTAAAGCAACAATGCTGAGATTTATTTTGGAGTTTCAGTACATACATTTGATTTTGATATGAATGAAAAATATTCCTAAAAAGTAAATCATAGTATATATATATATATATATATATATATATATATATATATATATATATATATATCGCAGAAATGCATTTATACATTAAAAAAATACGTATATATGGTATGTAAAAAATACATGGTGTGGTTAAAAATATGTACATATTTATGGTATAAATATGTATGCAAATATATATATATGGCAACGAATACATATATAAATATATATATAAATATATATATATATATATATATATATATATATATGTATATGTATGTATATATATATATATATATATATATGTGTGTATACATATATGTACATATATTTACATACTGTAAAATTTTACAGTATGCATATATATACATATATATATGTATATTATATGTGTGTATGTGTATATATTTATATATATGTATATATAAATTTTACTGACATACGAATTTTCATATATATATATATATATACACACACACTTATACACCCATATATATACGTATACACATTCATGGATATACAAATATACATATATGCATGTATATGTATACATATACATCGATTAATGTATGTGTAAATTTGTAAGAATATCTATACGTACATATATTATATATTTACCTACATTCACACATGTATATATACATATATATGTGTGTGAGTGTATGTGTGTATTCGTGTACCAACACATATATCTTCATATATATATACATATGCATGAATATATCTATGTACATATATGAGAGGTACATATTTATATATATACAAACATATACGCTTATACACACGTATATATCCATGCATACATATAT
The DNA here is from genome assembly GCA_963457665.1 of Thysanoteuthis rhombus. Taxonomy (NCBI): domain Eukaryota; kingdom Metazoa; phylum Mollusca; class Cephalopoda; order Oegopsida; family Thysanoteuthidae; genus Thysanoteuthis; species Thysanoteuthis major. The sequence continues at coordinate 43,833,937 of OY735205.1, read as the reverse complement.
AAATATATATATATATATATATATATACATGTACTTGATTATGCATATATACATACATATGTATATATACTCATATACATATATTTATACATATATATGTACATATACATATATATATGTACATATATATTTAATTATCTATATTCATCTAAATAGATATATATATAAATATATATGTACTTATATATATTATCATTTGAATATTATTGTACATAAATATTTATAAACATAAGTTCATATACTTATATATCCATATACATATATATGCATGCATATGAATATATTTATGTATATATATATATATATATATATATATATATATATATATATATATATTTATATTTATCTACATGCATAAATGCGTATATCTATCCATATATATATATATTCATGTGTATGAACATATACATGAGTGCATATATAAGCATATCTATGACTATGCATACACAAGTACATATATATATATATATATATATATATATATATATATATATATATATATATATATATATACTCAAATATATAACCATCATATACACTCATATATATTTATGAATGTACATTCATATTTATATATATATATATATATATATATATATATATATATATATATATATATATATAATCATCAATTATTACTTGGGAATAAACCACAAAATTGAAACTGAGATTAATCCATCATATATCCTTATTTACAAGCGAAAAATATAAAAACAGTACGTCACTCTCGACATGTTACTGAAAATTGATTCATAGCTAACTCAAACTTACAGTAAAATGTGACATAATTAAACAAACATACACATGCCCAAATATTGAAACCCCATGTTACCTACGCCTAAATGAGAAAGTTCAAATCCCCAAGTTTGCCAATCGAACAAAAGAAAAAAAACAGGTTTATTAAACAGAAAAAAATTAAATATCGTTAAATGCTGACATTGCTTAAATTTTCTATTAACAAACATAATTTAATGACCCGTAAATAGGTATACTTAAAAAAAAAAAAACACCTTAATTATCTTATTGACATAGCCCCCTCCAAGAAAAACTAAATCAACAAAATTATCTTGGACATGTGGAAACAAACCAAACCTAAAATAGACAAATTAACAATGAAAGTCTTATAAAAGGTAACTCCAACAATGGGAAACAGATTTAAGTGAGAATAAAACACTCTCAGAGAAGAAACATACCACAAATATCAGTCCCTTGAAGAAAGCTGAACGGGATAGAAACATGGGTTTTTTATGTAGCAAATCGTCGTCCTATTACACACACACACACACACACACACACACATATATATATATATATATGTTGGTGGGGTCATATTTGAAATGACTTCCCTTCATTACAAAATTGATATATCAATCACCATAAATAACGTAGATAGAATAACTGATTTAAGAATATGGGACTGCTGTAAGAATGAAACCTCCGAAGTAGTAGCTGCTTCAACGTATACCACCGGCTCTTTAGCTCAATGGTAAGAGCATCACTTCGTTGAAGCAGCTACACTATCAGAGGCAAGATTCTTTTCCTGCAGCAGCCCTATCTTCGTGGGTAATTTATTCTACTTACGCTGTCAGGGGCCAGTGATACATCAACCGTGCAATGGCATAAGTTTCCACATAATACAATTTCTAGTCAATCTGTTGGATTATATATAACTTTCTTTTCATTTCTCAAAACTTAAATGTTTATATCTATTCATAAAAGCATATATTTTTATCTACATATATTTACATATACATGTTTATATGTTTAAATGTACACACACAAACACACACACACACACATATACATTGAGAAATGAACATATTTGGTCCGACAGAATGGATTATAGATTGCATTATACAAGATAAAAATTATTTGTAATGACATTCCGTCGTTATATAGTTGTTATATTACTTGCCCTAATAAGATAAACTGAAAAAAAAGATGGACAGCAAGATTCAAAGCTGCCACCGATAACGTAGCTGCTTCAAAATAATGACCCTCTCACCATTGAGCTAAATACTTACAAAATATTAGAGCACAAATGAGTGCTTTCAACAAAAAATTCTCATCTGACTTATTCTTGTTCAATTAACTTCTTATATGTACGTATATATATATATATATATATATATATATATATATATATATATATATATATTCATATACGTATATATGTACATACATATGCATATATACATATACATATACTCATACGCATGAAAATAATCTTATATACATATATATACATATATTTATGTACTTGCATATATACATGTATGTGTACATGCATATTCATACATATGTATCTAAGTACATATATAGGTATACACATGTACATAAATATATATATACATATATAAACATCCATTTATATATGTATATATATATATGTGTGTGCATATATATATATACATATATATGTACATATCTATAAAGACAAATATATATATACGCATATATGTACATATATATACACATGCATACACGTGCAAATATATACATATATATGTATATATGTATATATGCATATGAATATACATTTATACGTACAAATATACACATGTATATACATATATGTATATACATACATATAAATATACATATATAAGTATATGTATATACATATATATATAAATATATATATGATATATCTACGTATGTTCATATATGCGTATATGTATATACACATATATATTCATATATATGAATACACAAATATATAAATACGCGTATATATACGTACATATATACATATATATATGTATATACATACATATAAAAATATGTACATGTGCACAAACATATATTGATACATATATAAACGTACGAATGTATATACATATATATGTACGGATGTACATATATATGTATATACACTTATATATGCATATATATGTACTTATATATGTACGTATACATACATATATGCACACATATACATTTATATGAATAAACATATACATATGTATATACATATATAAATATCTATATACATATATACATATATAACTTTATATATACATATATGCATAGACATATATGCACACTTTCATATACATATAAAAATGCATGCATATATACGTATGAATACATATATATATATATATATACAAATATATGTATATATATATATATATATATATATATATATATATATATATATATATATATATATATATATATATATATATATTTGCATACGTACTTATCGATAAATTTGGAGAGATGTACATACACCCAGAGATAGGCAATCATTGCATTTTTCATGTCAGATACGTAGATATTTTTCTCATATATATATATGAGTTGAATTCGAAATAGATGATATTTTCCCCACACGTAAACTATACAAACCCCTCAGATATGATAACGAGAAATTTACTTTGTCCGTACCTTCCCAAATACCTGCATATACATCGATGATAATAGAAACTCCTGGGCCATCCTTAATGCAAAACTCAAAGACACTCAAAACTACCTTCACTCTGAATCAGCCCACTCTCAACACCTGAGAAGATTTCTCATTTTCACAAGCACTTAGACCAAGGAGAATTTAATCTACAGATGATGAACTCAGCAGACACAGCTATAACCTACTACAACGTTTCTCTAAACGAGGATATTCTTTAGAAGATAAAAATAATCAAATAAACGAGGTCACTTCAATACCCCAAAATAAACACTTACTCGTTCTGACAAAAATCAACTTGACTGCATACCACTCAAAACCAACGTCCACAGCACACTCCCACTTTTGTCACATATAATTAATTAGAGAAAGAATATTCTTACACTCAAAACAGAACTCAAATAAATATTCCTAAAACCATGTGTAATCACCTACTGCTGACAACGAACCATACAAGACATGATTAGCAGTAACAGTATAATAAATAGTAAAGTGTCACACAACATCCCCCAAACCATTAAATTTTTCCAACTTTGCTGCATGAGAAATAGTCTATGCTGCAACCACCTTAAGCACACTAACAGCTTCACTAGCCGCACCACTAGCAAGACTTTCTACATATGCCGTAATTCTAACTGTCGAAGCAATAATATTATATAACTCCCTGAGTGTAATAGACGCAAATTACAATACATAGGCAAGTCTGAATGGTTAGTCAACATTAGACCTAATCAGGCACAGATTCAAACCACTCAAACATCCAAACCTACTCCTAGTAGAACTACAATTCCGCAACCCCGGATATAATTTTGGTGCAAACGCGAGATCCGTAATCATTTTTTTTTTAAATTGAAAAAATGAACCCGCAGACACGACAAAAATTCTAGAACAACTTGACAAACGGACTTAACACTAAACTTAACAACCGTAACCACACAAATCCCTAGCATCATAATCCCCCGCCTCATAAACCCCCCACACGTACATCCTGCACCCTTTCATGTATATCCAATATTGGGAACTTCACACAGTCACACAGACCCTACCTATAGAAACCTTTGTATGGTATTTCATTTGTACAATGCAAAGCCCTTAGACGTTTCAGAACATCCACAATGAACATGAAGGATACAGAACGTACATTTCCCTGAAGATATTCGATCATAATCGAAACGGAATCCCTACCCAACCATCTGGGCTATCCCTAACTGACCAAACCCCTAACATTCTAATACAAAACTACTACTTACTCCGGAGTATCCGTGACAACCAATGCTCCCCCCAAGCAGCAACATCCATGACCCATGGCTGCTACGAGGGTGTCTAGAAGCATACCAACACAGATTACACCACAGACGGGACTCAGTCCTAACTTAACATGATGACCCAAAAGGAATCCTCTTACTTGATCTCAACTTTTACTTCCTAATCAAAAAATCTGATCCTAAAATTGTTTTCTATGATAACCCTTTAAAACCACTGCTAGGTACACAAATGTTAATGAAGATGGGGATCCTTCCAAAAGCATGTATAAGGTACAGATTAATTGATTTATGGATTATTAAATTGATAAACAAGGTCTACACCTGTATTTACTCCAAAGTCTGTATGATTCCCTATTGTCGACACACACACACACACACACACACACAAACACACACACACACACACACACACACACACACACATACATATATATCTACATACATTCCTTGGATACATATCCATCGGGTTTAAACAAACGAATTGACCGACAATAAACGAAGAGGAATTTTGGTTTAGAAGAAGTTCTTTGGCCTTTGCATAAGCAGCAACTGTTTCAAGACCATTGCAGGATCATTGCTTCGTTAAATCAGCTACCAAGGTTCAATTCCTGCAGCAGGCCAAATTTCTTTATCCGTTCATTCTATTCCTGTTGATTTAATTGACTGATGTATTGAGCGTGTAACAACGAATGTTAATTTTAAGAAAGTCTTAATAGGATATAATTCGTAATTCATGCATATATATATATATATATATATATATACATACAAATACATGTATATATATACACATGTATAAATACATATATACACGTACATAAATATACATATATATATATAAAGAGAGACATACATATATACGTAGAGATATAAACAAATATATATATATATATATATATATATATATATATATATATATATATATATATATATATATATATATATATATAAAAATATACGTGAGTCTTGCAAAAAGGTAACATGAATTTAATATTACATTAA
>OY735205.1:43775761-43825761 GCA_963457665.1 Thysanoteuthis rhombus | reverse complement strand
ATATATATATATATATGTGTGTGTGTGTGTGTGTGTGTGTGTTTATATATGTTTGTGTGTGTGTGAGAATATTTTTGGTCTGAATGAATCATAAATTGAGTCATATTATGTTATTTTAGATGATCTCCCGTTGTTGCAGGATTAATATATCATTTGCTTTAAAAAACGTAGACAGAATAAATAATAGAAAGTGGAGCTACTGCAGGAACAGAACTTGGGTCGCGGTTTCAACACAGCCATGCCCTTACCATTACTTAAACAGTTGCCGGTGATGCAAAGACGCCGAGATTAGAGTTTGGTGTGAAATTTCGGCCTTTGCATTACCGGTGGCTGTTTAGCTCAATGGTAAGATCATTGCTATGTTTAAGAGACTAACTTTTGGTGTGGACACTTGAAAGAATACTCAAATCCACAAATCAGGAAGTTTCAGCCTCGGACTGAAGTTGGCCACTGGCATCCCAAAAAGGAACATCACTAACATAATAACTAAGAATTACAGAAATTCCGACACAGACTTCAATAAAGGCTTCATTCAAGGAATCATCACTGCTGCCATCAATACAACAATCGACTCCAACACATTACTACTCGGGTTAATCCCTGAATTAAAAAAAAGAACTTAGTCAAGATGACGACATACACATCATCACCCCAGACAAAGGAGGGGGTGTCGTCATCATGAACACAAGTTTCTCCCTCTCCATCTTCAGCGACAATAACTCATAAAAAACAAACAACACCTCCATCGACAAAGAAACGTGTAAGTTAAACAAATCCTTCCAAAAAATATTACAAGACGGAAATAAAACATAGTCCAAATTCATTGTATACCAACCAACACTACCCACCACTCAACCCAAAACCCACAAACCAAACATCCCCTTACGACCAATCATCTCGGGAATAAGCAGTGCACCCCACAAGATAGCTAGAGCTTTAGAAAAAATCCTGACTTCTCTCCTCGGCACAATCAGCCCCACACACCGTAAAAACTCTGGAGAACTCATTCACAAAATGAAAAAAAAACATAGACAAAAGAAACAGCCCATGGACAGCCTTGATGCAACATCTCTTTATACCGACATCCCAGTTAAAAAATGTCAACACCTACTTAGTGACCACCTCAAAAAGGACCAGATTAAAATAGCCTGACCCACTAACAAAATCATAAAAATATGTACATTCATAACCGGCCAATGCCCCTTCAGCTTCAACAGAAATTCTTACCAACAAAAATTGGGTTACCGATGGGGTCACCGATAAGCGGAGTTTTAGCCTATCTGTTTCTGGTATTTCTTAAATCAAGCCCTTTCATATATATCATACCTAAAAAGCCTCCTACTTTTGCTACATCGATGAAGCCTCAATCTACCCTCAGCACACAGATCTAGGCAATTCAGTTGCTAGACCGAACTCAGTGGAACCATCCAATAAATTCACACAGGAAAAGGAGTCCAACAATACTCAAACTTTCTTCGTCACCATAATACACAGAAACAACAACACAATCAAATGCAATACCTTCCGCAAAGCCACCAACAAGAACAACCACATACATCAATACTCCCAACACACTCCCAAAATTATGTCAGGACTAATCATAGGCTTTTACTTAAGGGCCCTCAGAATATGTAGCTTCAAATACCATGATGTCAAAGAAGAATAATCAAACAATCCTTCTGTTCACTTCAATACCCGTGACATTTCAAATACCAAACAAGACAAAATAAAAACATCACCCCTAGACGTATCATATTACCCACTAACAAAACCATCATCAATTTCAGCTTCTGCTAGATGGAAATACACATTGTCACCAACACCTCAACAACCATCAAAGATTTGATAAACAAGGCAACGCAAAAACACTCATCACTCGAAGCCGGCGTCTAAGCAATTCCGTGTAATGACTGCAACAAATCTTACATCGGACAGACATAAAGACCTCTCAAGAAAAGATTATTCGAACATAAGAGAGTCCTTAATTGGATAACAGTACATATGCCCGGGTCGAACATAGGAACATATACAGCCACTGCTTCAACTTTCACCGAGCCCATCTCATCAATAAAATTCACAACTACTCGATACGCAGGTGTCTCAAAGCAGCCCTTTTATCTTAATTCGATTCAGTAACACAAATGCATAGTCACTTTCAGATCGCAAATCCCCTAAATATTTTTATTCTAAAACAGAATCACTTAAACATAATACATTACAACACCAACATACAAGGTATTCGCTAACAACCGATCGTCAATTCGAAAAACGTCACGAGCACTCATACACCACCCCTTTAAGAAAAGTAACAAAAAAGTCTTATCCACCATCAACCAAAAAGATTCAATAAAACAACATACTTACTCCCACCCTGATCCACTTATACCAACACCTATCTATTAAATGCTAGACATCACCTCTCCATCCAATAATAAAGAATAACAAAACCCACCATTCCCTGAGAAATGACCATTCCAGGCCTTCACTACCTTTCTTACCCAAGACAAGCCAAACACCCACAGACAGGACGCATACACCCCAAATTTCAAACCGAATGTCACCCTCATTTACACAGACATAATCACCTCCTCTCTTGCTTCTACGAAACAACCAATCACAGAAATACTCACATTCTCTTTTTCAGCATCGAACATGTAAACAGCAAATTTCTCCCTGTGAACTGCTGTAAATATTTTTCTATGAAAAAGATGACTGGCCTCCATCGAAATGCATCAAACTATTCCCACAGAATAAATAAAAATTGAAATGTAATACCTCGCTTTTGCGTTTTCTCGTCACCTTCCAATAGTCATTTTTATCTACATTCTCTCGGATCATTTCACATCCACAATACAAACATATATATATATATATATATATATATATATATATATATATATATATATATATAGCGAAAATAGACTTATTTGTCTTGGTTAAGCTCTAAAAACATTCTTATTAAGCATCATCATTTTTGAGAAAATTTGTTTTGTATTTTTTTTCTATAATATCATAAGAATCTATGTTATATTTATAGTTTTTTGTTGTTGTTTTATATATGAGGCTATGTCTCTCTTAATGTTACCGTAAAAACAGCAAAAACAGCACATGGTGGACAGTGTATTTCTGGCGCTACAAGCTCTAAATGCTTAAATAATCCGGCTGATTATCAACTGATACTTCATGTTACAAGATAAGATTCAGTTTACTATATGACTATAATACTGAATCAAATCCATATCCTGTGCACATAAGGAGAGACGTCGATAGAAAACGTAATATCATTCCAGAATGATGTCACTTCATAAGAAGACGTTTACTAAGATATCACTTTTTCAAGTAGGTTTTTCAGCTAACGTCGTATTCTGCTAACACCGGGGTTGTTGCGTTGATTGTTTACCTGAAGTGATATTCTGATCACACCTTTTTTTTTTATCTTTTCTTGCTTAACATCATATTCTGATAATACTCTTTTACATTGTTTATATATCTCAACGTATATCATTGTCACATTTTCTCATTTAGAGTCCGAAAGTGAAAGCTAACTTTTATGCTTAGGTAACAAAATTGAGAGGACACTTGTTTCCCTTTTCAGGGGTCCAATATTTGGGGTAAAGGTTTTTCTGTTTTTAGTGTTTTTCTTTCATTTGGGGACAAATACAAATTATAAAGCAGTTTCTCATATTTATCCATTCATTTATTTATTTACAAATAATTGTGATAATAAATCGATACTTAGTAACCGGCGAAGTGAATACTGATTATCAACTGCAAAAATGTTGTCTTTTGAAGTTGAAATCAATTTTTTTTAGCTATTCTACTTGAAGCTCACGAATTGGAACAATTGTTCATTTTCTTAATGATTTGATATGTGAAAAAAATAATAAAGCTATAGGGACAAAGAGTTACAAATATATAGTCTATTAGACCTTTCATATGATCACACACACGCACACAGAATAAGCAATCATATCATATTTGTATTTCATACATTATTTGCGCATTATTGAGAATTGAATATATTCAGATAACATTCAAGCAGAAATTATTCCCAAAATATGAGGACAAATATAATTGCAATGTACTATATATAATCTTCTGCATATACGCTTAAAATTAACTAGATTCATTGGTTTTAAGCGATTATAAAATTTCAGGTCTGGTTAGTCATTCAATGGAAACTGTTTCGTGACCAATGTCTTTTTATTTGGCATCACACTTTGTTAGGGGGGATCCGTTGGAAGAAAGGGTGATCAACGAATGGATTATTTCTCTCGCCTTTCGTTAGGCGTTGATCAGTAAAAAAAAGTTTAAATGTGTAAATAACAAGCCTAAATGCGACAAGGACAAACCAAGGGGTCAGTGTAGAATAAATTTACATTGCACATTGAACATGCATTAAAAAAAAAACTATTCAGGGAAGGGCATTTTTTTATAATTATTTTCTGGACGTAATAAGCAGATGCCGAAATTTCCAGCGCTCTAATTCCGTTGGTTCGGCCTGTACACGTGGTTCATGAATATCTAGTCAGCCAGTCAGTCAGCCAGCCAGTCAGTCAGCCAGTCAGTCAGCCAGCCAGCCAGCCAGCCAGCCAGCCAGTCAGTCAGCCAGCCAGTCAGCCAGCCAGCCAGCCAGCCAGACCTAACTGAAAATGAATAAACCTATGTTGACAGTTTTGATTGACGGTTCATCATAAAATAGAAGAAATTCATTATCTACTATTCAATATCAGGCACCTTTTCTGTATTTTGGTAACTGTAAGGAACCTTTGGACAGCACTCTGTGTGTGTGTGAGAGAGAGAGAGAGAGATAGAGAGAGAGAGAGAGAGAGTGGAGTAGATCGTAGTTTCTATCAATGGAGCTCTTGGTCAGTGCATGAATATGCGTGTATTTATGATTTTATATTTATATATATATATATATATATATATATATATATATATATATATATATGTATATATATATATATATATATATATATATATATATATATATATATATATATATGCTCACAAATATGTATTTACACACAAAATAAACACAAACATATATACACGCACACACACTCAAACATATAAGACACGTTGATTTATACACACACACACACACACACATACATATGTATATGAAAACAGATATATATATATATATATATGATTTATTAGATATTATTAAATTTATTTTAACATACAATAATTATGTCTGCGGGGAGTAGTAGTTTGAATATGTATATATTTACACAAATATTTCAGATATACCATCTTTAGAATCAATATTACCAAGTACAAATTATGTACATATTAATATAGTTATTTCTAACTACACACAAGGAACATAAATATAATATTCGGTTAATTTGAGAAATTAGGTCTCTACAGAGCATCTCTATATTTTGAAAATCTTCATACGTGTGTGTTGATATGAGCACCGAGATAACCTGACAACTGATCATTGTATGAAGCTGATATTCGCCAGATATGTTGTTCCGAACATCGGATATTGTAGTGCCAAGTTTGAAGTCGTTTACGGTTCTCAATATCTCGATTTACAATTTTAAAAATATCATCGAAATGAACACATATTTTGTACCCATTTTGGAGAAATGTATTAGACACGATATTTGTCCCAAATCATTTCGATGTGGTTTCGGAATAGCAGTTAGAGAGAGAGAGGGGTAAGAGAAAAAGGGGATAAGATCGAGAGGATGTTTAGTTTTTATGATTGAGTGGAAAAAAATTGAAACAAAGGGTTTATTTTTTCACGATAAAGAGAAAGAGAGGAAGGATATTTATCTTTGATGAGAGAAATATAGCGGGGGATGTTTATCATTTTACGATTGAAAAGTGGGTAGAGAGAGGATGTTTATCGTTTTACGGGAGAGAGAGGCGAGTAGAAAGGATTTTTTTTTCATGATAGAGAGGGTAGAGGGAGTGAATGTTTACCCTTCCTTATTTTTACCCCCCCTCTCCAAAAGAAAGATTATTTTGACCCTACTTGGAATTTCACCCCCCCATATGTGCACAATTTTTCTGCAACCTCACTAAGAGAATTTTTAATTGTTTTAAGAATGATTAATTTCTTTTTTGATCCAAATTCATAAATGATAGCTGAAATTCTATTTTAACCTAACATAATTCTGATTTAACTGAAATTTAATTAAACTTCTTCATGAGTGAACAGACTTGAAAATAAACACTCAACCGTGACGTCTATATACCAATTTAACATGAATTTTTAACATTAGCTCCCTCCTTTTAAGACTTTCGAATCAAATCACTTTTAAAAACAAATTACATTAAACACTGTCTGATTGCCACCTATACATAAATATGTTTCCGCATTTATTCATGAATATTTATTTATATATGTGTGTGTGTGTGTATGTATGTATCTATCTACATATATATATATATATATATATATATATATATATATATATATATATATATATCATGGAGTAAGAATTTGCTAAACAAACACGTTTATGTTTCTGTCCTGTTTGGGCTTCTTCAGGCGAATGATTTGGTCTATTTTAGATTCCTACTCAAGTCATTTTTGCGGGGGTCTATTCTTCCTATATTGTAGGATTTCATTTTTATTATATACGCACACACACACACACACACACACACACACACACACACACACACACATATATATATATATATATAGAGAGAGAGAGAGATAGATAGATAGATAGATAGATAGATAGATATGTACATATTGTTTTGTGGTTGGTCATCGATTGTTATGTTTTTTTGTTTCATTTAATGGGGATGCTGTGTTTGTCAGTTGTCATAAATTATAAATTGGGAGGGTATGGTTTTGGCATTTTCGTTATCAGCATGTAGTTAATCCATCAGTTTTTTGTGGTATTCATTCTTTCCAAGAGTATTTTATTCTCACTTATGCTGATTGGGTTGTTCTTCAAAGTGGCTGAGTGAATAAGACATCAGTGGGGGTTATTTCTAGTATATGTATATCTGGGTTATCGAGTTATGTTTGTTAATAGGAATTTTGAGTAATGTCGGCATTATAATGCTACTTTATTTTTCTGTTGAATAATTCTATTTTCATTTTTTGTTTTTGTTCTCTTGGCGAAAGTGAAGAAATCCAATGTCTTAATTAAGCATAAGTAACATTGGGTTTCAGTATCCTGGCGTATGTAGGTTTGTTTTAATATTCTCCATTTTACTGTACGTTTGGGTTAGCTATCAGTTAGTCTCCAATAATATGTCAACTGTGATCTACTGTATTTATATTTTTTGTCTGTAAATGATAATATATGGTTGGCTAATCTTAGCTTAATGAGTGTTTTTGATATTCCTATATACGATTTCAGTCTCTCTTGGGTTGATATTTCGGCAAAGGGTACCAGTTTTTGTTTGTACTATCGTAAATTTGGTTTATGTTTTCTTTCTCCGTTTTTATTATTTATTTTTACGTTTTGTTATGAATTTATTAGAATTATTTGTACAACCACAGCAAAATTTTCATTTTGTTCTTGTTAAATATTTTGCTCAGGGGGTTGCTCAAGGGAGAGTGTTTTTCTATTAATTGGATGAATATTTAACACTCAACTTTGGTGTCGTTGATCGGTTTTACTCTACTGAATTCAACATTTTCATCAAAATTAAAGCTAGTTTTAGTGAAATCGCTGACTTTTAAAGTGTTAGCATATTTATTTAAAATATTGTTGAATATTGTTTCATTTGAGGAAATTTGATTCATTTAATCTTGTGTTAATACATGTAATTATAGTATTCTCTTTTTTATGTGGCTTATTGGTGTTATTATTTGAATTATTGTAACAACTGGAAATGTAGAATTATAACATGGTCCTTGATTTCAATTTTGAAATTCAGTTGTATTGAGTATATTCATTTATATATTTATACGTATATATACATGTGTGTGTGTGTGTTTGTGTGTGCATATATACATGTATGTATGTATGTATGTATGTATGTATGTATGTATATGCATATATTCATTTGTTTATATATATATATAATTTTTATATATATATCTTATATACATATATATATATATATATATATATATATATATATATATATATATATCCATTTATATATATGTAGATATTTATTTATGTAAACATATATATATGCATACAAATATTTTTGACGTATTCATTTATTTATTTTGATATATTTATTCATGTATGTATATACATATATTTATGTATATATATACATACATATATATATATATATATATATATATATATATATTTACACATATATATATATCCATTTATTCATATATATACATATACATTTATTTATATATGTACACATATTTTATACATATATATATATTTATATTAACATTTATATGTATACATATATATTTATAAATATACATATATATATATTTGCACATATACACTCATATATATATATATATATATATATATGTGTGTGTGTATATATATATGTATTCATATACATGTATACACCAGATATATATTAGATAAATTGATAGTTAGTTTCAAAACAAATATTAGAAATATACATGCAATACAAAATATGCGAACGCATAAACATTTGTCCATGCATAAATGCCTGTGTGTGTGTGTGTGTGTGTGTTTGTGCAAGTATATGCTTGCCCGCGTGCGTGTGCACATTAGCTTCCTTGGGACAATAGTGGACTATAGATGAACGGGGCCTTCCGCTCCAGATTTATTGATAGTGTCGTCTATTGCATTCTGTATACGCCTGGAGGAAGACTTAAGCGGTATCTTTTGTGATTCTATCCATATTCGTCACTTCAGAAGAGTACGAAGATTAAATAAAATATCAATCCATGCATGCATGCGTGTGTGTGTGTGTGTGTGTGTGTGTGTGTGTGTGTGTGTGTGTGTGTGTGTGTGTGTGTGTGTCTACAAGTCACATTATATATAATGTGTGCTGATTTAAAAAAATCACTGCGCATGCAAGTAAGAAATTCAGGGCTGTCCCCCATTTAGAAATTAACGTCCGTATGAATTTCACCCTAATTAATGGTAAATACATATCCATACATGAAATATACAATCGAAACATTCATATGTAACTTTTTAAGTGTTTATTTTATAACTGGATTTAAGAAAATAAATGTACTTTTATGGAACACAATGTTGGCAAACTTATTGTTAATAAAGGTCGCTTTTCTAAAATTTCACTTTTTTTATTATTCATTTCTAAGATATACTCTCACTGACAAAAGCACTGGAAAGATAAAACATACATCCTTTTCATAGACGACGATGTATTTGTTGCTTTACCAGTAATTACTGGATGAATTTTGAAAATTTTGCAGTTTGATACTCGATCTATGTGTGCATTGACAGATTTGGAGGTTTTGTTGAAAAAATTGTTGTGTGAAATGAATGCTTTTTACGTCATTACTTTGCAGACTTATTAATATGCGTAAGTAAAAAATGTTGTGAAAAATAAATGCATCATTCGGCTGTAGACATTTATATATATATATATATATATATATATATATATATATATATATATATATATATATATATATATAAAAAAAATAAATTATAAAAACGAATATGTATGTTGAATGATATTAATTTATTTGGGGAGGTCTTGATACCGGAACAGAGAAAATGATATCATTAATGATATATATATATATATATATATATATATACATATATATATATATATATATATATATATATATATATATATATATATATATATATATATATATATATATATATATATATATATATATATATATATATATATATAAATATATATATATATATATATATATATATGAATATATATATATATATATATATATATATATATATACATATATATATATATATATATATATATATATATATATATATATATATATATATATATATATTCTTTCACGAGTATTCATCAGCAAAGCATGTCTGGATTTAGTTGAACTTTATATATATATCCATTCTTGATCATATGCACTTGTTTAAGTCGGTATGAGATCACAGGAAAATAATCGAACATTTGGAAAGGTCCATGAATAATTTTTGTATACTTTATCATACATATTTGCATATCTCTCAAATTCTTACTATTGTTTTATGTATGCTTTTTTATATATACTTTATTGATATATACCTATATGACAATATGAATACAATATATACATGCATGTTCATATGAAGATAGGTCAAATAGCTGATCAGGGTGTTGATAAAACATTTATATATTTGTATGTGTTTGTGTGTGTTTTATATTTCTATATATATTCTTTATCATACACGATCTAATCTACTTAAATCGCTCTTCATATGAATATATAGGTGTTAAGTAGCATGTCTTATTACAATGGGAAACAGAATCGACTTGGTTCACATTATTGCCTATTCCTTGTACTCTATTGAAGCATGTTATCTCAACAAAAGATCTTGTCACTGATATGACACGATGTTTGAAGGATAAGAGAGTGACTGAAGGAAAATTTGACCAAATCACTCTTCTATCATTACAATGCCTACCCAATAGCTCAACCATGATGGGGCCTTTAATATGTATATTGATAAGTATACACGTATATAAGTAATCCTATGTATACACACACCCAAAAAGTGTACGTCGTTTTTTTTTAAGCCTAGTTGGGAAAAGCGATTACAAGAGACGAACACACAGACACAGTGCCAGCCGCTGCCTTTCCAGGTTTCTATTCACAGTAAAGCTTACATGAAACAACTTGATAGAGCGCTGCATAAGGAAATTCTAGTCCGGTGTGTTTGTTACTGGCTTCGTTTCCAAGGCAGACACACCTACAAATACTTTCTATGCTCTCTCTTTCTCTCTCTCTCTCTCTCTCTCTCTCTCACACACACTCTCTCTCTCTCTCTCTCTCTCTCAAATATGTATTCACACACGTAGGTAAGTCTGCATCTCAATGATGAGGAAGCATGTATTTTACACAAAAAGTATTTATTTGTCAACGTTATCCCCTTCCTTGTCAACGCACTTAATTCGGGGACTACTATTCATCACATATTGAACACTATCCAGTAAAACATTTCATATAAAAATTTAGATAATAATACCTCTCTCGCGTGCACACACACACACACACACACACACACACGTATATGTGTATGCATATGTGTTTACACACACACACACATGTATGCGTATATAAGTGTGTGTGTGTGATGAAGGTAATATCATGTCATAGCATGATGGTTAGCATGTTAAACTCATACACCATTACGAGTGTAATAAGTTCGATCATCTGATAAGTGCATTGTTCCTGTGGCCTTGTGCCAAACTGTGCAAAGCTCAATAGATATTAGTAGAGCAAAGATTAACAAGTTAGTCTTGCAAACGATCTGCGTTGTTGCCTTGTGTCAGACTAAGCAAACACCAGAGTTTGAAATGTCCCTTTTCTCGTTGTTTAAAAAGATTCCCTCCAGGAATTGGAGTTGTAAGTAGACTAGTGATTATTACTTGCCCAAGATTGCCATCAGTAACACTTATATTCAATCATGGAATTTCAATTTACACGACAAACCAAAAAAATTACCACGCATTTGTGTGTGTGTGTGTGAATGTTTATATTCTTGAAGACACACCCTCATACAACTCTCGCAAAAAACGTTCAAGTCTCGAATTTCATACTTAAAGCAAGTAACCACATCCTTCATTCTGGGGCTATTTAATCCTGCGAAAATCAATGGGAATCCTGCGAAATCAAAGTTTGACATGGCTTTCTCACTCTTCCCAATATATTTCTCAATACTCAAATACGTATGCAAATAAATAGAAATATCTTGAAACAAATTTCATCACGGGTGCACATATACACGGGGAGATATTTCTACCATGAAGGCATAGTAGATTTTATAGATACACAAATGTACTGAGTGCTGGAAGGTAGGAGGTTGGTTTGAAAGAAAATGTCTTTTTCCTAACTTTTACTGATCACGCTGGCCGAAAGAAAAGTCACCAAACAGACCCGGAAGAGAGTTTTATGAATCAATATCATGTATGTTTCTTGTTACTTGCCAGATCACAGATTTAGAGGTTACAAGTTCAATGTATACAAAACGAGTAGTAAAAAGGATATCATATCAGAAGATTCTCTTTCAAGTGCCGAGTCACTGATCAGTGGAACAATCTTCCAGGGGTAATTGTGGAGGCACCGAGCCTGAACGCATCCAAAAACTACCTGAACAGATCGTGGGAGCAAAAGGGAATTATTTACGACCTTGATATAGATCTGTATGCAATATCATCTGATCGCAGAACAAGATACAAAGCGATCGACATATGTAAGAACCTGGTGCAAGAGGCCATCACCAAGACCTAATCCTATGAGACTACTACTGTTTTTACTACTACTATTATTATTATTTCTATGATTATCATTATTCCATGACCGGTTAGATAGATTGATTGATAATCAGCAGGTACCTCGATATACTTTTCAAAAAATCATTTTCGGGGTTTAATTTGGTTTTTATTGTCGGAAAATAGCAAGAA
This sequence comes from Thysanoteuthis rhombus, assembly GCA_963457665.1. Taxonomy (NCBI): domain Eukaryota; kingdom Metazoa; phylum Mollusca; class Cephalopoda; order Oegopsida; family Thysanoteuthidae; genus Thysanoteuthis; species Thysanoteuthis major. Next base: position 43,813,239 of record OY735205.1, on the reverse strand, counting down.
GTTATTCGTAGAACAAAAGTATCTTTGGGTAGTTGTATTTAAGACAGTTTTGAACCCTGCTTGCATTTATGTCCACAAATTACTTTGAATCTGTCATTACTGAGTGTGTCATCAGAAACTCTGTTTTCAAAAATCTTCCAAAAATAGAATTTTCCTCTTGGAAATTTCATTCAAAGAAAATCAGTTAATTCAATGATTAATTGACCGGATCATGGAGAAATATTCACCTGTCAGTTAGGTTCAATGGTCAAGCAGTAATTGAATTACCATTCTTTACCCACAGCTAATTGAAGTCTGTATAAATTTACGAGGATTTTCATGTCACAGCTGTCGTATGGATGACGGAAAATGACAAACTTCAATAAAATCTTCGGTATTAATTCATTTATGAATATATCTATTCTTGAGAAGGGTATAGAGTCAGGTCAGGGCCTGCCTGTGACTGATACCAATGTAAACCAATTCTGTCTGTTCTATGGTTGTGTGATTAGCAAATAGACTGACTCTCGCTTTTCACTGGTTAGGCTTTTGGAAAATAAGACCTATCAAAGGGTGGATGAACAAGGGTCTACAGCCAGCTAGCTAGGGATGATGTCTCGATAAAATTACCGTAGTGAAGATAACGAGTAGTCAGACCACTATTGATTCCAAGAACAATCATGGCGATACACAGTTTACAACGACATGATGGTGGTCAGCTCCTTCGGTACTGATTCCTAGCCCGGAATGGACTAGCAGGTGTAGCCTGGTCGTCATTCAGTGTCTGTCCACAAAAAGACAGAAAAGAGGGATGTCGTTAAGGGACAAAAATCGCTTGAAGGGACGGAGAAAAGAAGCTCAAGGGACATAGTGAAGAAGGAGAAGATTTCGTGGTAATATTTTTTTTTTCGGTCAGTGAACTCTACATTTTATTTGATTTCATCGAATAGATAGAACCACCAGTTACAATCAGAAAGAGCCGGAAAAAATTAAAATGGTACATAATCATTTCTTTAGCCTCCTTCATGGATTCGAACTGCATAATAATTGTACGTGGAATAATGTTCAATATCCTCTTTTTAAAAATCGTATCAATCAAATTTGGTGAAACTGTATTTTTCTCGATTATCAAATCAGTGTTATAACTAAATAACAATATTCAAGAAGTGTCTAAGTTACATAAACAGTAATAATTAGATTGAAAAATTTAAAATGATTTTTTTCAAGTTTTCAACCGATATTTTTTCTGGCATTCCAAAAGGCTACATTATATCAAAATAATCATTCAAAAAACCTAAAAACTTTCCGAATCAAAAAAAGTTTTTATTGTAGTTTTTTTTATACCAATTTACGAAAAAATATCATTTGATTCCTCCGGGGGCTTCCCTTTACAGAAATGTAAATATTTCATAATCCGATTGAGATTTTATAAGATCGAAAAGGTGCAGGTGGTTACTGACTTGAGAAAAAATCCCTATGAATTTCTCACAAAATACTTTCTTCAAAAAAAAAAAATTAATCAATAAATGGAGAAGTACCGAAAATCTATTGAAACGAGTTCATTAGTTAATTTCTTGTCGAATATATATATATATATATATATATATATATATATATATATATATATGTATATGTATATGTATATATATATACGTGTATGTATGTATGTATATATGTATGTTGTTTGACCGTGTATGATAACCCCAAATAGTACAACTAAATATGTTGAGTGTATTCGACTGTAAGGTTGTATTGACCTAATGATATGTATTACTTTTTTTATTCAACCCACCTTATTCAAAGTACAAGTATTACTCATACCTACTGTGTAGTTGATGAGGAACGTGCATGTTAGAAAGAGTGTTTGTGAGAGTTTGACTAATCACAAAGTCAAATACTAAATAGTTCTATCTGGAAGGTTCTGCTGCTTCATTCAAATCTGCCATTCGATAATCGGGGGAAATGAAAGACATCCAAACCAGGAAAAGGCGCCAAAATGCGCAGATTTTCATCCTTTGGGGAGAAGCCAAGTGCTGAGACGGTGGTAGATGAAGGTGTGGCTGTTTAGCTAAGGGCGGAGTTTCAGGATTTGGCCTTGCCTCCAACGTTTCGTATCCGTGCATTTTGATGCCTCTACCCGGTATATAAAAATTATCTTATTTATATTGATCTATATACAACGCTCTCTTTAGCTGCCCTTTACATTTCCTTCCAGATATTCTCAAACTATTCACTCATCATATCTTTTTCACCACTGGCTTTCAATATTTTTGCAGTTAATATTTTCTTGGAAAATGTTCATTTCCTTTTAATTTACAAATATTCAATTCCATGGCCCCAGTTCGACAGGCGTTTTATGTAAGAAACGACTTACGCGGATGTATTAAAAATAGGAACATAAAGTACCTGACACCACTTATCTATTTGACTATTTCACTTTTCTACATGATTCAGTTATCTTTATCGATAGATAAGTATCGAGGGTGTGTGCGTTTATGCATATGTGTGTAGGTAGTGCATTCGTATTTCTGAATTAAAGTGCGTATGAATCAACAAATCTTTAATTCATAATCCCCATCACTGCATGCTGCCAAAAAACATTGTTCGTGTGACGGTGTCTATTGAGTGACGAACCAGACCTGTTTTTAAATAACTGAAATAACAAACGTGAGGAGGAGATTATATTGTAAATCTTTATTGTTTCCATCAAAAATATGATCTTGGTAGGATTTACATTGTTATAGAACCTCAAATAGGTGTGCCATATTCTTTCTCTCGCTTATTTCAGGAAGTTCTACATATTCAGAACTGGTCACCAGTATGATCTGCAAGATACCATGAAAAAACTTATCGAAAACTATGATCCCTTACTTTGAGCATAAACATCCACATAATGTCCTGTAACAATTGTGAGTGTACACGACTAGAAGACTTAAGAGTGTCACTACTATCGGACGTAAATGGACGAAATGGAAAAAATCTAAATTTTGAGCATATACTAAGAAATTGTGAGAATCAAGTTTCGACAAGGAAATGTCGAATGTGGGGAAACTGCTATAATCTTAAGCAGATTCCGTCATTCTTGTAAACTAGATATCCCCTATTTATATTACAACGACCACTGCTTGATTTACGAGATGAAAAGAAGCAATTCCATTACACCATACCTCCTGTTCAAATTCTTACTGAAAATAATAGTCAATCTATTATCAGTCCATGTTGGAGATAAAGTAACAAATGGGCATCAATTTGCTTGTATCGAATATAATTGTTGGTACTGCGCAAATGATTCTACAGTTACAACTATCCAAATGCCTAACGTCATAAAAGATACAAACATGATACTATATGCAAGGGAATCGTGATCAGATTAGGACTGAACCCTGAGCATTTTGTAGGGGTTATCTTATCACACATATAGCATCACGATTGATCTACTCGACCATCAGCGTTCAACTCATATATATATATATATATATATATATATATATATATATATATATATATATATATATATATTCTGATGTGTAAATTTAACTGAACATATTTGTCCAAGGATAGACTTGAAATCTCTCAGTAAATCTGTAGCTCCTGACGTTGAAAAATAACTAGAGACTCCTGTAGAAAGAGAGGTCAGAAGTCTGCCATAGGTAAGGTGAAAAATCATTATTATGCAACACTTGGTACATTTTTTAAGAGACAAATTTTACCAAACAAAATGTTCAATTCTATCAAATTTATAGTGTCTTGATCATTTGAATAAATTCATCAGATTACAACACTATTGGATTGTACATATGTCTTTCTCCCCAAGTCAAAACAAACGTTTTACATGAACTTAAACGATATGCCCATAGACTGGGGTATAATATCTAATCACCAAGATCAATGAAATTCAAAGTTCAGTGGGGGTGTCATAAATACAATGGATTATGTGGTCGCTGGTGATTCATAATCTCATCGTGGGAAGGAAATGGTTATTATTATGGTCATTATAAACAACAGCATCTGAAAGAAAAACGTATAGACGAAATAATGCTCATACAAACAAATATAACCCTCCACATACACATTGATTGTTATTACAGAATATATATATATATATATATATATATATATATATATACATGTGTGTGTGTGTGTGTGTGAGAGAGAGAGAGAGAGAGTGTGTGTGTGTGTGTGTGTGTGTGTGTGATTTTCATGATTCGATCGTCCCTCCACGAGTTCCTCCCCCAAATAATTGATTATCAAGTTCAGCATCTCTGGGCGACATGTACTGGTAAATATAGGCCTTCAATAATTGGCATATTGAACATCAACACTGCCGTCATGATCAGCATAATCACAATTGTAATATATATCAATATTACTATTATCATGAAAACAAGCATCAATACTAATCTTTTAGGTGAAATTCGGTATGTAAATGAATATATATATATATATATATATATATATATATATATATATATATATATATATATATATATATCAGGGAGAGAAAGCGAGAGAGAAAAAAAGAGAGTGAGAGAGAAAGCAAGAGAGGGTGATATATATATATATATATATATATATATATATATATATATATATATATATATATATATATATATATATATATTGAGAGAGGGGGAGAGGGGAGAGAGAGGGTAGGTAGTGAGATAGTGAGGCAAATGATTAAAAAAAAATGACTAACAAAAAATCTTGGTGCGTCAAATTTATTGATGTCTTCCATCTGATCGTTTTCCAAAGTGATAGACTTGAGAAACTGTTGATCATCTTTTTCAATGTGATGTTTTCATCTGTGTGAAATAGTAATTGAAACCCTTACTTTCATAGTCCTGAACATAACTTGAATGACTGTAAGTATTTGCTTCGATCTTTCGAATCGGTCAATAATTGATTTCTGGTCAAGATGTCATAAATTTATTACATGAAATCCCGATGTTTCTCCTTATCAACACCAAATTACAGTAATAAATCGTTCTAACCTGAATTCCCTTATAAATTACATAATCCTTTGAATTGACCGTTGATGAACATGAGCACCAAGCTCCAAAGACAAGAAGTTTACTATCGCAATTTATGCTAAAACGCAGAATGTTTCACTCATACATTTCCATTCGAGAATTTTTTAATGCAATTAGGATTAGACTATCAATACGTCTGTCACGTTAACGAACATTGCACTCTGATTGGGAAATTAGTAAAAAGACCAATCACGAGAGAAAGTTCTGATATGCAGAAAAATAAATAAGACAGTTTCATGAAACAGATTATCTTTATTCGTTACGGAATGACAAATTTATAAAATATTTCGAGTTACTCGATTGAAAAGATAAGGGGAGAAAAGGAGTTAGGTAGTGTAAAGGCATAGGAAGACAGTGGAGGAGAAGAGGGGTAGGGTACTATAATGAGAGGTAGGAAGAGTGGCAAAGAAAGAAATTTAGGTAGTTTACTGAGGAAGGAAGAGAAGGAAGGGAGAAAAGATAGTTAAACAGTATGATAAGATCGTAGGAAATAAGGGGGCAGAGAACGTTAGGTATTTTACTGAAGGGAGAAAATCAGAGGCATGAGATAATGGATAATCTCATTTGTCAACGCCCGTGAAATTTCTAGGTCCAGCGAGTAGAATGTTATTGTTATATTTTAGTAACAGGACTTTTAATGACGGATGCATGTTTTTCATATCTGATGCTGCCTCTTTACATTACGAACAGATTTCTACCGAACAAAACTATTACTTTGCCTAATGGCAGACTTGTGGTTGGTGTCAACAGGGGTGGTAACTCATGATATCACCGACCTGCCCCCCTTCAAGGACTTGCTCTCTTCCCAGGATGTCTAGGATTTTGGTGATTTTCTGTACGAATACTATTCATTATTCATCATGGCTCTCCCATATTATTGGATGTCATCACCAGCCTTTTAGCATCTGTCGTTGGACATAGACCTTCCCCAAGATTTACCAGACCTCTCTATCGTGGGCGTCACAGAGCCAACACTTCCTGAACTTGTCTGGTTCGTCACGTCATCTGATTTCCTGGCGGTCACAGTTTCGCATATGATCTTTCGGGATCCATGTAGTGAGTTGTGATGTTGTCTGACATTCTTGCTAAATGACCAGCCCATTGCAATTTGTATTTTCCGATGGATTCCATGATATCTCTGACTCCTGTTTTTTCTCTAATATACTGTAGTGTCTTGCGATTTCTCCATGTGATGTTGAGCATCATTTCCTGCTATGCATGTTGCATGGTTCTGGGTTTGAGGATCAGTCTTTTGATTAGCTCCCATGTTTCAGCTTCATAGGTGACTATCGGGAGAATGCGTTTGTTGTATATCCTTCTTTTTGGACTAATGTGATGTTATTGATTTTGAAGGTTGAACTTGCTCAACAGAAAGTTTGGTCTATATTTACTAACAATTCTACGGACTATAGTTTTTATTTTTTCAGTTCTGTCTTTGTGGAATAATATGAAAATAAGTATGGGTACCATGAAAATTATTTTATTCAGCTTCTTTTGAAAAAACTAAGCAATCAAAGAGCGCATACCTCAGCCAACGGGAAGTAATTGCGCATAGAACCGCCATAAACTTTTACCACTTCTTCCATAGCCCATTCCAAAATATTTATCGAAATTTATTGAGAACTCTTGGAAATATCGTGTAAAAAGACATGAACCTTTAGCGATATCATGTGGAGTGGACTTATGACTACGACGAAGGTGGGTAATTGTACCACAAAATGTAATTACTTCAGTTGTTTATTGTCCATCCTTCCACATAAGATCATTAGAATTCATTCAGAATTTTTTAGATATCATGTGAACGTACACATAAACGTATATGTCAGTTGAGTATTTTTAAAATATACACATCATTTTTCTTTTGCAATTAATGTAGTATTTGTAAAACATATGTTACCTATGAAATGAAAAGTTCAATAGTACACAGATTAATATTAAAATGGTGCAGTACATTGTTGATCAGATTTAGGAGTAGATTCCCAGAATTCAGCAGTAAAATGGAGATAACACCTGATGAAATTATGAATGCCCCACCCTCGAAAAAAAAACGTTTGCTATTGCTTTGAATAAGTTAAGTTGTTAAATTGATGGCGGTGGATGGGCTAAGTGAGTGAAGCGTTGAAGGATTGAATAGAAATAAAATTGTTTTTGTTTATTTCATTTGTGCGTCGTTGATAATATCGAGTGGGCGAGTATGTGAAACGTTAGAGTTTTATTTTGTTTTGTTTTTTAGTTGTTTTTATTTATTTCATTTGTGCACCTTTTATTTAAAAAAAAGGAAGTTAATCGTTACATCATTTGAAGGCTAACAGTAGTAATCTCATTCTACTACCAAATTCTGGTAATCAATCTGTTGCATAGTTGAATCTGATATGATATAAAGTATTTGCCTGTAAAGTTCATTTTTTTCTGGTTCATATTGAATTTCAAGCATAGAAACACTATCACTTGTATCAGAAATTTCGGATCAGTTGGTATTTATGAGTGCAGTTCAAGAATTACTGTTGGATATAGGCTGAGCGTATAGAGATTCCCTATATTATGTTCGGGCAGGGAATCTCAAACTTTTGCCATTCGTGATCCCTTTTGATGAGGCATTTTTTTACAGCTACTTTTGATGCAGAAAATTTTTTCGCGACTCCCTTGGATGAGGCAAAAATTTTTTGCGACCCCTTTTGATGAGGTAATTTTTCGCAACTTCTCACTCGTCGTTATTATCGCAATCTAACCGTAACTAAACATAGAAACAAATAAAGACAAAAAAATGTTTAAAAATGAAATGCATCTATAATTTACTAGCTGGGCTACCAGTCATTGCCCGGAAAAAAGGAAACTTCAGATCGAACAACCCCAGAAAGCAAATGATATTTTATTGAGATTTCATGAAAGAAGTATGCTTGGAGGTTGTGCTTGGTGAACCCCTATTCCTGCCCTCACCAGTCAGACCAGTGCACACTCCACACAAGTATACAACCTCAGGTAGGTCTGCGTACCACCCCCTAAAACCTCAAAAATACATATTTCCGAAAACTGAAAATTTTCGGTCTGCCGATTGTATTCACCCAGTTTCTAAAAACAGGTGAATTGTTGCTCTCAGAAACAAAATTAGTTGTCTATTTTTTTTTTTTTATCTGAACGCAAATGCAAACACCATATAGATTTTCTTCGGTAAAATTCGACCTAAAGATATGTGATGTAGGTAAATTGAAACCGGCTGATTTCAGATAGGCGTTTGTAATGTGTAGTTTTTGATTTATAAGAGTACTATCACATACACACAAATACTTATATATATATATATATATATATATATATATATATATATATATATATATATATATATATATATATATATATATATCATCAATATTATATGAAAGGTTTCAAGACAAACATTTTGAAAGCATTTAAAATTTGGAGAAAAGAATCTAAACAACCGAACGACTCTTATTCTGAATCCAACGAATTAGAGCTTTGAAAAAATGAAAAAAAAGCATTGCCCCCCCCCCTCTCACATATGTGAAGGTCCAAATAGATGATGAAAAAAAAACTTCCCCGGATTGTGCTGATTCCAAAATATATGTACGTAGTTTTATGTATCTACTTTCCATAGTTTATGAGAAAGTCCAAGATGAAAGAAAAAAAAACTCAATTTGATTTTCTTCAGAAAGTGAAAAGGCAGACCCCAAAGAAATCGACAATTCTCTTTTGAAAATTCAACCAAAAGATATGTTCTGTAATTAATTTGAAACCTGCTGATTTCGGACATGTCTTTGTTTCCGTTCTATAATGCGTAGTTCTCGAAATCTACTCGTTCTAACCCATTTATAAAGTTTAGTACTTCATAAAAGAGGTTATAAGTCTCGCGGTGTTTATAATGAGAAAAATTACTTTGAAAAAAAATGAATGACTAAAATTGAACAAAAACCCATTTTTTTCAAAAATATAGTGAATATCATCAAACCATTTTACTATAATCATGAGAAGGAGTAGATTCTGGCATAGAAATTTTAAAAAAAACAGAACCACCAGTTCAACGACCCGTACACCGTCGGTGGTAGTAGTAGAAGGAGGAGGAGGAGGAGGAAGGGGTGGAGGAGAAGGAGGAGGAGGGGAGAAAATAGTCTCTGGTTATTTTTTCAATAAAAATAGTGAATGTTATTTTTTGACATTTTTTGGCATTTTTGGCTTTTATTTATACAAAAATGCTGGCCTTGGATATTCTATAATGACATCATTAGCAGCCTGTAAAATAGAATTGATGGGGATAGAGTTTATTTTAATTACGTCACACCTTTCGATGACATCAAACCTTTCCTTCCTCCCTATTTCTGTTGTTTAACGTAACTGGTACTGAATGACAAATCGGCCGACCGAAAAGCGTCTTATAGAGACGTGTGAGCACACCTAAGAAAAAAAAATATTTGCAAAACTATTCCTTACAACAAATTCAAGTATTTCTTCGCCCCTCAATGATCTTCATGCGACGCCCTGTTTTAGTTAGCTCATTCTTTCATATCAGTCTATAAAAAGTTAAAATCTGATTCGAAGATATGCCTTTTTGTATCCCGTCTGATCCTGTTCAAATCGACGGTCCCGGGTATGGATAAATAACCATTTTAAAGCAAGCCTGAGTGACAGAGTATTCAGACCTCTGTTATGAGAGTGCATACTCTAAAATAGTGCATCCACACACCTACATCTATGTAATTCTTATACGTATATAAATAGTCAAAAATTTTGCTAAGTCGAATGCGTGCACTCACGCATCTTTCTCGGACCTTCGATTACTGACAGTAATCGCGCGAACACACAGACACAGAGTTGTATGAGCACGAACAAATGATGCCTGTGTGACCAGCGTTGAACTGCACTCGTTAAGGTACTTGCTGTTCGATTGTCAACATTCAGCTATATTCTGCCACGTCGGCTAATTCCAGAATTCCAAATGCTGTAGAGAAAAACATTTTCTCTTGAAACTGAAATTCTACAAAAATAATATTGATTCTCTTATCTATATTAAATAAAAAAACTCACCCTCTCATATATATATATATATATATATATATATATATACACACACATATATATATATATATATATATATATATATATATATATATATATATATATATATATATATATATATATATATATATATATATATATATATGGTGTTATTTTGATCTGTTTGTTCATTTGTATAGTTAACTGGTGTTTACCGTGTCGAACATTTTCACACATATCAGTAAATCATTTCACCAGTAGCCTCACCCTCAGGTTTTTTTTTCCTTTGAGGAAGCTGTTTCAAGTTCCACCTCATACGCCTCAGACACACACAAAGAGTGTGTATGCGTATGTATGTGTGTATGCATGTATCGATCAGTGTAATCGTATAATAGTGTGTGCATTCAATAGAGATTGAAAGAGATTGCAGAAGTAGGTACATATATATATATATATATATATATATATATATATATATATATATATACATGTGTGGGGGGGGTGTATGTGTGTGTGTGTATGAAGAAGGGCACGATGAGAAAATATGCTCTTGCATGATAAGGGTAGATGCGAACAAATGGGGAAATAGACAATTTATGAAGATAGAAAATAATGAAAAATGGATCGTGTGATGGGGAGGGGGAGATAAAGAAAGAAAGAGACCGGGAAGAACTCTTCATAAAAAGAATGAAAAGAGTTTAAGAATGGGAAAGCGTGAGAACAATAGAAGACCATAGATAAGAGAGAATGGGGAATAGGGAGTGAGAAATCCACTGAGATTGATAGAAATGAATGAACGATAGAAAGACTAAGAACAGACTTTGTTGAAAACCTGCGATATTAGGTATAAGATTTTTAACAGCATTTGGCAATATTTGTCAACATTTGTTCCTGTAACAAAAATATTGATAATACTAAACAGGTATCTATTTCCAGTTGATTTTTCAAATCAATCCACGTTAAAACGTCTAAAACAAAAACAAAGTATCATTTCATCGAAATAAATGTAGAGATATCACCCGAAATGCGATATAGTGTCATTGGCAAAGGGAAAAATAATAAATATATATATATGGAGGGTATACATTAGTTATAAACACTGTTTAGTGTGTTTTCTTTTTTCTTTCCTACATTCTTTCTCTCTTAGTTGGATTCCATTTTTTTACTTCGGGAATTGATTTATAAAAAAGAATAATATGACGTGGTACGACGTAAAAGAGAAATAACATTTCTCTCTCTCTCTCTCTCTCTCTCTCTCTCTCTCTCTCTCTCTCTCTCTCTCTCTCTCTCTCTCTCTTAGTATCCCCCTCTTATTAATATGATAGCTTTCTTTCTTTCTTACAATCGCTGTCTATATCTCGTCAACCATTCTCTTTGCAGGTCACTTAATTCCTTATAACACCGTTAACCTATCTTAATCTAGTCTTGACATAAAATTTTCCCCGTCCTTAGAAATGTCGACTTACGTCACAGTTGAAAAGAGAATTAGGGTTTACCGTAACGGAATAGTCAAATAGCGAAGAGTTTACTCCCTTTAATTAGGTGAGGATTGTTCTTGTTGTTACGGTGGAAGAATAAAGTCAATTCAAGTGTCCGACTTGGACGGAACTTTGACAAGAGAGAAACAGGAGGAAAAAGGAAACAAAAACGAAACAGGTGAATCGTTTTCTGTATAAGCAGGGAGGGAAATGAAGATGGGTTTGCAGGGATATGACGTATACCTACGACTCAATTTTCAGTGTTCTTGTATGTTCAATGTCTATGGATGAAGACATTAATGTATACCTAATACCCAAAACTCACCGTATACCTAGTTCCCCAAACCCATCACCATTGCAGTATATGAGAAAATGTAACAACAACGAGATATACAAACATATAGTTTCAATGTCCGCATTGTGCAAATAATGAATTAGTGAGTTAAATAGTGTGAATTCTTTCAAAAACAGACTTGATAAATGTTGGTATGAACCGGAGATTCTTTACAACTACAAATCCACAATAAACACTTGCAAGTCAAAAGTGAAAGTCTAAAATGATTACAAGAGTCTGGTGAAGAGGATTTTACACAAAATCTGTCCCAGAAAATATCACTAAGCTAAGCTAATCTAATCTAGAAGAAAAGAAAGAAAGACAAATGAAAGCAGATAAAATTGGAAGGGACGGAAGTTGGGAAAGGGAGAGAAATAAAAAAAAAAAAAAAAAAGAATTCCATATATAAGAAAGAGAAAAAGATTTAGAAGAGAAAGAGGGGCGTAAATAAAAATCTGAAAAAATGTTCAAAAATGCGTTTCAAATTTCTTAGCAAGCTTGCCTTGCATTTTAATAACTTCTAATCTTTTAAATCTGTATAGTCGAACAAACAAATAATTCTTCAGAATTCAATCGGCTCGTTTTTTCTTTGGAATAAAAACAAAGAAATACAACCTTATAGATATGCAACGTTATGGTGGTTCTATAGTACGAAAAGGATTTTCTTTTTTCCGTAGTTTTCTTCTATATTTTCTGACTTGGAATGGGTTAATGCATTATCTTTAGTTTTATTTTTTTTTTTGTAGTCCTTAATATGTTCCTTGAAATGTAATCATGATTCGTGTTATTATCCCCAGCAACTACTCAAGTGTTAATGATTAGGATTTTCTATTACTGCAAGTTTGAAATGAACAAGTTATCTCTACAGTCGTTCATTTATCTGTCCGTCTATACTTTTCCAGGTCGATCATTATCTTAACATGTAAGTACGCGTGTGTGTATTACTCTATCTACTCTGGTTTCACGATTAATACACGCACACATATACATATATATTATAAGTTGTATTATATTATATTGAATCTCTTATATGAAATGATCTCCCGTTATTACATAATGAATGTGTCATTTGGCCCAGACAAGGTAAAAAGAATGAATTAAAGAATTGCTCTTACCAATGACCCAAACAGCCGCCGTTAATGCACAGGCTGAAATAACTGCTCAACTCCAAGTTCTCATTTTGTTCATTCACTGACTATATCTGCTCTTTTTGTTTCTTTTGATATTATTCAGAAATTGAGTTTCAAAATAATTAAACAACTAACAAGCACACCACCCCCACAAAATAAAACAGAAAAACATAACAAGCAATGATCAATCACTTAACAAAAATGATTATTTCTGGCGGATTATATATCCACTTCATATATATATATATATATATATATATATATATATATATATATATATATACAATAAAAATAAGGGATGTAATAAAATACAATATCCGACATGTGATGGGTTTATTTCATGAAATTTTCGATACATTAAACATTAAATATTAAGTTGATTTAGAGTAGTGCTTAAACTATGATGATTCGCTACACAAAGACGTTGATGTTTCTGCATTGGGATTCTTCTGGCAAATGATTCGGTTTATTTTAGATTCCTATTTAGAACATTTGGAGAGTCTATTTTTGTAGTTTGCAGGAGCTTCCTTTTATTCTATCTATAGACTCCTCTTTTCTTTTATTTTTATTAAGTGAGCGGTCATTGCTTGTTATGTTTTTCTGTTTTATTTTGTGGGGATGCTGTGTTTGTTAGTTGTTATGAATTATACATTAGGAGGATATGGTGTAGACATTTTCGATAACAGTATATAGTTAATCTATCATTTCTTTGTGGTATGTTTCCTTTCTGAGGTCATTTTATTCTCACTTAAATCTGTTTTCCAATGTTAGGGTTCCTTTTCATATGACTTTGGTTTAATAATCAGTCTTTTTGTTCTATCTACAAATGTTGGGATTTCAAATTTCTCATTTAGGCATAAGTAACATAGAAAAATGAAATGCCAGTATCGTTCCAAGTTTATGACTCACATATAGATATACTAAAAATTAATCACCACAGAAATCTTATTCCCCTCATTATTACTATTGACATTATCATTATTTTATACCTCTAACCACTCCAAAGACCAACCCAATCAGCATAATTGTCTTAAATACTTAAAAACTAACCAAACCCAGAATAATCAAATAAATTACTAAGGTAATATAAAAATGAACCCCAACGTTGGGAAACAGCTTCAAGCGAGAATAAAATACTCTAGGAGAGAAAACATACCACAAAGAAATGATGGATTAACTTCATAGTGATAGCAAAAACGCTGACACCATATCTTCGTAATCTATTACAACCAAATGCTTTAACAAACAACAAAAAGGCGATATATGAATAGAATGAAGAAAAGATCCTATAACCTAGAAAATTGACACCCCGAAAAAAGGGTCCTAAATAGGAATCTGAAATAAACCAAATCGTTCGCCTTGATAAACCCAAACGGCAGAAACATAGCAGTGTTTATGTAATGAATCCTTACTTCATTATATATATATATATATATATATATATATATATATACGTATTTGCATTGCGAATCCTTATTCCATTATAGTTTAAGCGCTAGTCTGGACCAACTTGATGTTTAAGATTGAATGTATCGAACACTTCATGAAATAAACCCATCATACATCGGATATTGTATTATATTACATTGCATCTTTGATTTGTATGGTATAATTATATATACGTATATATATATGATACAAATCAGGAATGTGATATGATACATTCAAACTGCAAACTCATTCGCTGAAAGCCCAAACAGTAACGTGTTTGTACCCTGTTTGGGCTTCTTCAGGCGAATGATTCGGTTTATTTTAGATTACTATTTGGGACGTTTTGGGGGATTTTTCTATTATTGTAGGTGGTAGGGTCTTTCTTTTATTTCATTTATATATGTTTTAGTCTTTAGTGATTGGCTATTGCTTGCTGCATTTTTTGTTTTATTTAATGGAATGTATGCCTGTTGGTGGTTATAAATTACAAACCAGAGGGCATGGTGTGAGTGTTTTCATTATCAGTGAGTTATATTCTCACTGGAATCTATTTACCAAAGTTAGGGTCCCTTTTTTTTTATTACCATAATGGGTTATTTGATTATATTGGGTTTGGTGCATTTCCTCGTGTCTAAGATTATTATGTTGATTGGATTTTTCAAGGTGGCTATGTGAATGAGATATCTATATTGATTATTCTTAGAATATCTATACATATTTTTCTGTTTAATAATTCTGTTTTATGTTTGTTTGTTCTATTAGCAAAACTAAGGATTTTGAATTTCTGATTTAGGCATAGGTGACAAGGAGTTTTAATATTGTGGCATATGTATGTTTGTTTTAATATTTTCCATTTTATTGCAAGGCTTGAGATTGCTATCACTCAGTCTCCAATAATGAGTCGACACTAATGTGAGAGAATTATATTTTTCATTTGTAGAAGATGATATATGGTTGGCTTATTTGAGTTTAAAGGATGTTTTTCGATATTCCTATTTAGTATTGCACTTCTAAGGGTTTCACTTGGGTTGATATTTCGGCTTAATATACAATATTCGATTTGAGACATTTGTTTTGCAAAGGGCATCTGTTTGTCTTAGTCCATTCACAATCTGGTTTATTCATTCTTTCCTCGTTTGTATTAATTTTAATTACTCTATTATGTTTTATGATGAGTTTATTTAAATTATCCGTTCTAAAACCAATTTTCAGGTTTGTTCTTACTAAATATTTTGCTCAGTGGAGGAAGTTTTTTCTTTTATTAATTGGATGAATATTTCTCCAAAGTTATTTTTTTACTAGTTGGTTGAATGGTTGTTTATACCTGATGATTTTCCTACCCCTACTATATCTATTGTTGTTATGCTTCACTCTTCATTATCACATTCAAAGCTAGTTTTTGTGAAATCACTGTCCTTTACGCTTTTAGTATATTCATATCTAACATGGTCGAATATTGTTTCATTTGAGTAATTATATAGTAGTCTAGTTTCTATAGATTTGGGGATCTTTTCAGTGATTTTGTTTGGGTGGTTAAAACTAAATACTATACATATATATACTTGATTACAGAATTTTCTTTTCTATATGGTTTGTGGGATTTACTTTTAAAATTAAAATTGACTTCTAAGAAACGTAGAATTCTAATGTTGGCCTTGATTCCGACTTTAATGTTCATTTTTTTTTTCATTTCTTTTATAATGAATTTTTCAATACTTCCACGTTTTTGTGCATTGCTAATTTCTACAATTAGTGGGCTATCATCCCAGTACAGTCCTATATTTTTGGAATCTAGTTTCCTGGTGAGGTTAAACGAAACATGCAAATCGATTAGATCCGACATCTCGGCTGAATTGAGACTGCCCGTCGAAACATTAAAACTGCAGACGTCGGTTTTTTAGTCCATCGTTCCTGATTGTGGAATATTATCGTCAGTCTACAGTGTTTGATTATTTATCATGTCTCTATTGTTAATATAAGTGTATATTCTGGCAAATCCTCTGTCTTCCTCAAAATTTCCTTTGGATATGGAGGGGTAGAAGTCCATGATTTTGAATTGTACAAAGGCACAATTATTTTTTCTTGATATTCCTGAACCAAGTAATGGCCTCATTTATATTTATCCTTTGGTTTAGTTGTCATCGTTGTTTTATATTTTTGTTTATGTTTTCTAATATTTTTTTATTAATTTTCCTATCTTTGATTTAGAGGGGTTGATAAGTCCTGTTGTGGGTTTGCATATGAAGTCAGGTTTGTGGTCCTCTATGAGAATGTATGCATTTTTTGTAGTTTTCCTACCTTATCACTGATCTTTAATTTGTCAGTGAAGCTTTTTTCTTACTTATATATATGTTTGTATTGTGGATGTGGAGTGATCCCTCGAAATGTAGATGAAAATGGTAATTAGAAGGTGAGAAAAGAAACTCAAGAGATAAGTGTTATATCTCGAAATTTTTTCATCATTATTTTGTAGGCGTTGTTCGATGCAATTCGACGGGGTGGGGGCAGCCATCTTTTTCAGAGAAAAGTATTTGCAGCGATTCACAGAGAAAAATATGCTCTTTCCATGTTCAATGCTGAAGAGGAGAATGTGAATATTTCTGTGTTAGCTTGTTTAGTAGGAGCAAGGGGAAGTTTTTTATATATGCATATATACATAAATTTATATATTCATATGTAAATAATGATCTAATATATATATATATATATATATATATATATATATATATATATATATATACGTTATTGTATATATATGTGTGTGTCTGTGTGTGTATTTAAGAAATAGACATATTTGATCCGACAGAATGAACTATTGTGATATATTAACCGTGTAACGACAAAAAATCATTTTAAATAAGTTTCTATACAATATAATGCGATTTATAATTCATATATATATATATATATATATATATATATATATATATATATATATATATAAGTTAAAAGTTACAGCAATTTGAAGAAGAGAAATTAAATCATAAAAGTTTGAAACTCTCTTTGAAAATATTTATTTTCCAGATAGTTCACGGTATACTGTCATTACCAATTGTATTAGCTTTCTGAATACATACTGTAAGAAAAATGTATTAAACATCAAATGGCTTTGATGATTTGGGGGTATTTCATTATTCTCATTCCTTTTTGTTTTTCGTTTTTTTTTGCCTCATGTTATTTTTACGTTTTCACTCTTTTCCGACATATCTTGAAACCTCATTTCTTTCTTTGCACTCTCTAATTTCTTTTATTCTTTTTTTTTGTACCCTTTCTTTTTTTAGTGGGTTTTTTTTTTATTACTTTCTTTTATTGCACACTCTCTTCTTCCTTGCTTTCTCTGTACACTCTCTTCTTTCTTTATTTTTTTCTATGTGCCCCCCACCTCTATTTGATTTGTTAGCCTTCTTCGGTATTTTCACGTCTCTTATTTTCATCTATCTCCTTTTTCTATTTTTGTTCTTCCTCTCGCTCATTACCTTTGCCTTCCCCCAATTGTTTCTCTTTGTTTTTATCCTTTATTTCCTTTTATATTTCTTTTTATATTTCCTTCTTCCTCTTTTTGCACTTATTTATGGACCCTGGTGTTATTTTCTTTTCCCTCTTTCATTTTTTCCTCCTCGTTTGTCGCTATTTTTCTGGTTCTATCACTCACCTTTCATTTTGAATATCTACATTTTGTGAAGCCTTCTTATGCTCAATCTCATTTAATGTTTTGCGACAGAAAACTTGCACCAAGATTTGTTTTACAGATACCCACGCGACTGAATAAATAAAAACTCGTAACGATATTTCTTCATTAGTATGTTTCCCTCACTGAGTTCGCGAACAAAATCTCGTCTGGCGCGTGACAGTATTGGAAAGCGTAGAATATTTCAAACTCTTTCGACTGAAGATTAACCTCTTTCGTAGCTGCGAAGTAAATACCAAATATAGACGATAAATAGAAAGAAATTATTTAAAGCTTTCAAAGAAATCAACGACTAGTTAGAAACCGTCAGTCAAAACTGTCACGAAAACTGTCAACATAGTTTCTTTCAGTTTTTAAGTGATTTTGGCTGGCTGGTTACGTATGTGTATTTACTTCGGTATTTACTTTACGGCCACAAAAGACGTATCAGTGAAGCTGAAGGGCTGAAAATTTATTTTACTAATTGTATTTAGAAAAAAAAATTATCCCCCGTCCCCGATTCTTCGAAGAAGGTCCAATTTACAATGTAATTTTATGCTAAATTTGTTTTTGTTTTTGTTTTTTTAAATTGGCCTTTTTAGTGATCAGCGCCCATCAAAAGGCTAGAAAAGTACGTTATTTACGTTTTTATGAATTAGAAAATTAATTTTTTAGTGTTTTAAAAGTCTGGATCAGTGATATATTTTTGATGATTATTTGAGCTGTATCAAGTTACATTTTGGTGTGTATGTGTTGGATCAAGGAGTGGTGTTTTGATCTAAACACCAAGATATTATTTGATACCCTTCATGCTGACAATTATGCGTAGTCCAGACCTGCCCTTGTTTTTAAAACACTTAAAATATACTTAGTTTAATTATTAATCACTAAACCCGCCAACCACCAGACAAGGACTAGGTATGACAGACCATACATTGTATCTCCATCACTTTTTTTTTCTGAAGAAGCCAGGATGAACTGGCAAAATGTTAAAACAAACAAAGGAAACATCATCTATACACATAATGGTCCTCTGAAATACATGGAGTATGGCATAAGCTATTAAAATCATACCTTAGCGGGAAATTTGACCAATACTGCTGGCGTTGTCTTTAAATCCCTGAAACGATTACATTGTAAACATCTGATGATCCCTACAAGAAAAATACATATAGTTCCATGAAATATGCTGATGGAAATTACTTATATTACATTATCAGATTTTGGGAAACAAGTGACTGAAGTAACAGGAAAAATTGAAAAATATTTTTAATACATTTAATGTTTAAAGCTGTAAAGTTTGCTGGACTATATATATGTGATTAAATAGAGAGAGAGAAAGTGGGAGAGAGAGAAAGAGAGAAACAGCATGCTGAGTTCTTTGTGGCTTCTGATGACCTTGAGTAACCTTTTTCACATAGTCTATGTCACAACTGGATGTTTTGTCAATCTTCATGCCAAAATTGACCGTGTCGTTTTTGCCTGATTATGGCATGGACACAAAAACAAACAGTAAGAATCCTCCACTATGTATATTAATTGCTCTAGCCACTGTTCATTGAAATTCAGTTTCTCTCTTTTAATACCTTCTTCGCAATCATGTCTATATCTCACCTGAAATCCCTTTTTTTTTCCTTTTTTTTGTCTCTTGGAATGTTCAGGTTGCTGGTTTTCTTCTCATTTTTGATTTTCCTGTTTTAGGACTTTTCTGATCTCACGTCTTTTTGACTGCTCTACAGCAACTTTGGGTCCTTATGCTTCATTACTTTTCTTATGAGTTGACGCAATCCTCAATTCTGATGAGACCTCTTCCCTTATTTTTTTTCATCTCATGCAATCTATGGACGCCATTCCCCAAGTTCAAGGCTTATATATATATATATATATATATATATATATATATATATATATATATATATATATATCCACAATCATAGGGTTATTTGTTATCGTCTGTTAGCCTCAGAATTAATTGTATTTTTACGTATTCCAATGTATTATTCATATTGTTCCCATTTCAACAATGTGAGTCATCTTGAAACTGCAAAGCTTTCATTTTATAGTGTATATGCTTCATAGGTGAGGCGATAAGGAGGATAGAACCCTAGGGTTCTGTGGTATCATCCACTGGTATTCTGTTGCCTAAATATATGCAATTCTATTTTGTAGCAAATTTCTGTTTGCATTCAGTCCTTTCCAAGCCGTTTGAGATGTTTACTCAGATAACTATCAAATGCGTAAACGCTGTAGAATCATTAATATATACATAATAAATGAATTGTGAAAAAGTAAAAACATGAAATGTTTGGCCGTAAATAATATCAATAATCTTTTTGAAAAAGAAATTTAGTTTTAATCCTCCATTTGTATTCTTATTTATCTGATAATCCCAAAGAAAGCATTCCACTGTCTCTTGATAGTGGGATGATTCTACTATCTCTTTACGTTTCTTGATTTGTTTTTCTTCCCTTTTTTTTCAGTATATCTCAATTTTCTATTTTTGATTGATTTGCAATGAATATAACTACGTTGTGATTACTTTTCGGATGAATAATTCGAAGAAGCATTTTAGAACTTACATTGTTTTTACGACAGTTAAATACAAAAAAAAATTGATTACATCATATTCTTGTCTATTTGCTTCGTGAAGGTACTTCTGTAAAATTTCAGGTTGCATCATGTGAGAAGTTCAAGACCGTAAATGAAGAATTGCATATAGGGAATTGTTCACGGGAATGAAGAAAATAAGAATGGCTGAAATTCGTGTCTTCTCTTATAACAGACAATAAATTCGGAAATTGTTGTTTATATTTTTGTTAATTGTTAACATTATTTACAATTCTGTTAGTCTACTAAATTGACTAAATTGCATTTTAGCTAAAACATTTCATTCATTGTAATTTTGTACTTGGTCTTGGTAGACTTCAATGTTAACACAGATTTCCGAAACATCATCGATTTCCTTCTTCGATAAAAACAATTGCAGATATACACATTCCACCATCGCCAAATGTTATGTAAATCAACGAAGTAACTTGGCTTTATTCCGGTTGCTTCGTACAAAACAAAAAAATTGCAATTCCCAAAACAAGACAAGCTAAAGGACTTTGTCATAAGTTTGTATAAGCGATCAAAGTCAGCTTCTACTTGGTCATAGTTTGTGGACGAGACATCCCGAGAATATTGACGCGAGATGTTAATTGGCCTTGGCATTCAATGGGAAATGGCGTGCATGATGTCTCCAAGAAATTGGGAATCAAATGTCTGCATGTTTATTGAGAGTATACGACGAGGAATAACTGAATGAATTGATGTTATCAAAATGTCCCCGGGCTTCTGTCACTATTGTTTCAAAGAGAACGCATTTATTAATAATCTGTCAGCGGTTTAATATCGGGCAAGTACAGTAGTAATGCTGGGATGAGGAACCCAGTATTAAACGTGGGAGGGAGGCAACTGACAATAAAACAATGTAATATCCGAGTCCCGTGCGTCAACATAGAACAACGGTTAGCAAGCTAATCTTGAAAATCATTATTACTCGTGTTCGATCCTTGCAGTTTTGTACCGTACAAAGTTATGCTTATAAAAGCAAACATCAACATAATATACGAGCTTATGTTCTTAAAACAGCAGGTATAAACTCATGTTGCTGATCCACTGAAATTGTATTCTACGCCATACAACGCACACCTAAATTTCATCAAAAATAAACACACTATACGTCCGAAGTTCTTCAAAGAAACAGAAAAAATTAGATCATAAACTAAAAATGGGGTCGGCAGAAACATTCCACTGCTAAGGTGAAGTTAACTTAATATTATAAGAACCCTCAAAATTTAAAAAATTGTGCCTATCGTCTTCAGTCTCATATAATTCTATTATCATGATAATATAATGAATGTTAGCTTCGAGTGGCGCCTAAAATTTTCTTTTCACGTATCATAAGCAGATTCTTTGATAGTATTCTATATGTGATTTTAACAGTTTGCGTTACACACCATGAAATACGGTTTACCAAGAATATCAATACCGTATATGCATGATAGAAACACCAGTGCAGTGGTAAGCAGCCTTATCTTCTGAGCTGGAGCCTCACCAACTTCCTGGTACATACAGGCTTCTGCCAAAACTTGAACCCGTCAATCAAATACCCTAAAAATGCAATCTGTTCATCGATATAATCAAACAAAACAAGACAGAAAATATGAATTTGTTTCCATAAGCGACCTCTGTTTCCTAACTGTGGCTTCTGTGCAAGACTCGTTGTTTCCAAAATGGGTTTGGTCTATTTATAATGAAGAAAAACAAATGAATTCTCATTACTTGCTGAAGTACTCGTTTAGGCTTTGAAAATGAAAGATCATTATTAGCCCCTAAAAGAGTAGAAAAAGTTTCTGTTCATTTTTGACGCCTCGTAGAGGAGAGACGTTTCCCTCCTCTCTAATACTTAAAAGAGAAGAAAGTTCGTTATTGATCCCTAGACGAATTATATATAAGCGTACAAATCACAAAATCTGTTGATATAGACCTGATCACCGTTCTTTGTTGAAGATTAGATAGAATTTGAAAAAATATTTTCTTTAATATTTGACCCCCTAAAATGTGAACGTTCGAATGAATTGTGCAAAGAACCTTCCACGGATGATGTTTGGCGGAAAATCCCAAATAAAAAAAATTATTATTAATGAATTTTTTTCTTGTTGCGCACGAACGAAGACAAATTGACGATTTTATTTTTTGCGAAATTCGACCGAAATGTGTGATCTTGGTAAATTTGACATCTGCCACTGTTTCTCTTCTATAAGGTGTATTCACCACTTCATCATCTAGACTGTGATTTTTTGGATAAGCGTGAAGGCTGCTGGGCACAGAATAAAGGACTAATTTCGCATAATTTTTGTAATCGCAAATTCAACACCCACCACCTTCACCAAAACCTTATTTTCAAGGTGAATGTTCAATATCTAACCAGCTAAAATTCTACTCTTGAGTATTGTCAGTAACCACAGATAATTTGGTGATCATGCCTTCGGCTGTTCTTCCGTTTTACAATCACGAACGGACAGATATTTGATGAATCGTATTAAGAGAGTAAATTCTCAGGTTAGCGTGAGTGCTGCCGGACATCAACTAAGGGACCAATTAAGCAAAAAAGATTCATTGAAAAATTAATCCCCACTAAAACCTTGAGATGAGGGTTCGAAATCTAAGTTCAGGACCTGCTCCGGGATCTCATGAATAACCCCAGAAAATTTGGTGACCATCGTCCGTTCTTAGGCGGCGGACAGACATTTAGTGAATCATGATAATAAGCTGGAGTTGCCGTCTTCGCTGCGTTAAATATTCAAGGAATAGAAACAGAACCACTAAAGCTATCAGACATCTGAAAAAAAAATTCCATTCACTTTTATCCACTCAAAGGAGAGAAAATCTCCCTCAAAGGGATGAGGAAACTTATTTTTCCACTTTTGCCCCAAGGAAGGGGAAAATCTTTTTTCTTTCGAAATCTTAAGGGGGGTTCCATTCATTTTCGCCCCCTGAAAGTGGAGGCCAAGTTTCCTTTGACTTCTGGACAGTTGACACCATTGACGGGGGTAAAAGTTTCCCTACACTTACGACCCTTAAAGGGTGAATTAAGGTAATAGTAGATTTTAGGTAAGCATGAACGATGTAGAAAATTTTGTTTGTCATAGTTGCGACCGATTTTTTAAATTATTATTTTGAATTCACTGACAGACGGACAGACATTTGCTTAATTGTAGTGAACTCTCACTGACACAAACCAATTTAGCATAAATTCAAATTTAGGGGCAGAGTAAATTGCTGTCAAAGATAAATTTTTAAAATAATGAATAGTTAGATGGAAATAAGATAGGGCCATTCAGTGGCTTGTTCAGGCTTAACATAAAAAGTATCTCCATATCGGATAGTTCTTCGAAGTTCGTGCTATGTGAAATACATATAAAGGCAATAAATAGTCGAAGTGTTGTCACTCACAATTTTACCCGTAGCTGGGATGAGGAGATGGATTCATGCCTTACCCTTGGACATTAGTGACAGTCTCAGTCGGGTTTGATCTCGAGGCACCAAGCCCATTTTCTGCACTGCTAACTGCATGTCCCAAGACTTTTGGTGTATTATGGAAAGATGGTAAGTTTAAAGATAAGCTTGGACGATGCTGGACAAACTAATAGACCAATTCGGCAGAAACTTTCATTGCAAACCTGTCTGGAGCGAAATTTTGAAAAACTAACATGAGGATAATTTGGTTAGGGGTCCCATTGATAATCAGCGAAAATATGGTGGTAATCGCTTTGGATGTTTTTGATTTTGCGATAACAGACGGACTGACATACATTTGCCGAATTATAATATGCTTCGTTGAATTACGCGCCTACGTCGCGTTAGATATTCACACAATTCACTCTTTTTGAGTTTCATCTGACACACCGAGTCTCTCAATAAATAACTTCGCTTCTACATATACTAGATGGTTCAGTTCGGTGATATTGTCAGCACCTATATATTGTGAAAGCTTATTCATTTTCTCGGTTTTTAATTTCACTTTTCTCCAATTTTGTTTTCTTAGTGGTGGTAGTGACATTTTGGCTTTCGTCATGTTTTTCTTTATTATATCAATTTCTTTCCTTTCCTTTCCTATCCTTTTGGGTGAAGTCTACAGTATCTGTGAGCGGCTGGGCGGTGTGGTTTAAAATTAGCATCCGAAATTGAGGTTTCCATCTCGACACAACCAGCAATACCGACACTGTCTGCAAACAAGCAGGTAGACACTTGGATATTGACTGAACAGTATATAGAATTGAACTAGTAAATTGGCTGCGAAACTAGCTCGTTAACAGTCGCTCGAAGGCAGGCAACCCAGGTACATAGGTAGATAGATAGATAAATAGATATAGATGGATAGATGAAGCAGATAAAGACAGACTGGATGAAAGAAGTAAGTGTAGATGGTGTATTGATCAAGGAAAAATAAATTCAGATGAAAGAAAATGAGAAGAAAAAAAAGAAACGATTGAATAGAGGAAATTCAAAAATAAAGATGAACAAATCAATAAAACACTACTTACAATGAAAAAAAATAGGAAGAGTGAAGAAAGACGATAATGATGACACAGGCGATGTTGTTTTCAAAGGAATAAGAACGCTTGCAACCAATCAACACTGAATAACACATTTATTCTTCATTGGTCGCAAAAGGCATTACCTGCCCAAACTGCCGGGGTTCAAACTCTTGCTTTCCAAGCCTTGACCTTAATCATTCTCTCACACAAAAATCCGTATGCACGAGTACGGACACTTATTTACAAGTAAATATCCGAAAACTGCAAATCTCGAGGGCTTGTATTGTTTTGTTTTTTAATCGGGTTCAACAATAGTCCTCAGGCGATCAAGATTTTCTCCGCCTGCCAATATAATTATTTGAAAAGAAAAACTCTTCAGGGCTTTTCTAAGCAAGGGGTATGTGAAGACGGGAAGGATAAAGGGTGTGGGAGGAAAAGACAAGTCCAGTCATCCGTAGTAAGTAATAAGGCGGTGAGGGGCTGGAATTACCGTTGAAGACAGACGGTGATTTGTATATGAACCCTGATGGGGATAATGAGATAGCAAACCACGCCGAGATTTCGGGGATCGGTGCTTCGGTCCCAGACTGCAGGTCATAGTTTTCACGTCCTACTACCCTCGTCTCGCGATCCCTAGGGCCCAAAATGGCGCTGTGTTATTTGAATAGTTATCGACAAAAATGCAGAAATGACTTGACAATATTCATCTCTGGACGAGCATCTGTGAGTGAAACCTTTCCCCTCTTTCTTGTTTTAGTTCTCATCCATGTTGATTTTGAATTTATCAACAAAAATAATATTTAAATAACTGAATAAAGGATGAAACCACTGGGACGTAGAAATTGTCGTCTGCCAATAACTGACAGCAATACATTTGTTCGGAATATCTTTCTTTCTTTGTTTGTTTCTTCTACTTAGCAGAAGAAACAAGCAAACAAAAATTAAAATTCACCTCCATATGTTACTTGCCCTGTAAAAGGATGACAGTGAATTTGTAAACAGTTATTCTTTTATATTCTTCCACCCTTCATGCTCTTTCGTTGTTTTGTAACGTGGACTAGAAATGATGACTTGTATTTCTATCTGATCGCTGGACTTTGTGAACAAGCAATACCGAATATGCAGAATGGGCTCGGGATGTATCATACTTTAATAACAGGGAAAATTTAAATACTCTTCTGCTTCTTGGAAAATACTACGTCAACATAAGAAAAATGCTACGAATTGACAACCTGGTTTGTGTAACGGATTTTCAAAATCAGTTTCAGAAGTTAGATTCTATGAAAAGAAGCATCGGATGAATATGCTTTTCTTCTACATGACACAAACATTTATCAGATTGAGAATAAATATACTTGATGATACATACGTGAGGGAAACATACATAACTTGTGACTTGATTGCTATTATAGAAAAATACAGGCTAAGTGGATCCTGTATTAATTACCAAAAATTGTAAAATGGACAAGTGAATAACTGAGCTCATACACACAAACAAACACACACACATTAAATTGCACATTTGAAAATAGGTGTCAATTTACTTTTTATATGTTCCTCTAATATATATATATATATATATATATATATATAAATTGCGTCATGTTATATTGGAACTCTTATTTGAAATGATATCCCGTCATTACACGGTGGATGTATGATTCGGTCTGGACAACGTGAATGGAATAAACAATTTAAGAAGAAAGGACTGCTCCAGGAATCGAACTTGCGACCGATAGGGTAGCTGCTGCAACGTTGCATTGCACTTAACATTGAGCTAAAGAGCGGCCGGTAATGTAAAGGCCCAAATAATTGTTTTAAATCCGAATTCTTATTTTTGTTTAATCGCGGTCTATAACTGCTCTAGTCATTCCTCCCAATGCGAACAGTTATGTAATCAACTAATGGATATGTGATCCAACAGAATCATATATATATATATATATATATATATATATATATATATATATATATATATATATATATATATATATATATATATATATATATATATTAAAAAGAGAGGGACATCAAAAGAGTAAATCGATGCCTATTTTCAACGTAATCTCCCTACTTGTCAATGCACTCAACCCAACGCTTTTCTATCAATCATATAATCTAATATTACACAATGAAAATGTCAGATCAGAATTCAGCCAATAACTGTCAGGTTACGGACTTATTGATCAACACTCGTAAATAGACCATTGTGGCCCAACTAGCTGACACACACACGGTAATCTTTCTATTCTCTACCGCTGAAATGAAAAATTTTATTAGTTAAATATTATATTGTCCTTACGTATTGACGACTACGTGCCATGCAAGTCATTCTATGGAATTTACGTACATTTATATTTATACTTTTAATTTTATTCTTTATTATGGAGTTCATCAGCTGTTTCATGAGACTAAAAACAGGACATGTATATTGCTATGGCATTCCCATCCTATTCACATATGGTGATATGAATATATGTACCCCAAAATTTCAATTTGTTATGAACGAAACTTTTTTTCGTTCTGTTTATGTGAACATGTATTGTTTTACAAGGTTTTGGCGACATTTCGAATATGTATTATTTGATGTGCTTTACAAATAAATCCAGACTATATTTGAAGTAAGATTCTCATTATATCTATATTTATGAGATGAATGATTCTATTTACCTCATAAATATAGATAAAACGTAATTCATGTTTATGAGGTGCATAAATAGAGCTTCAATTATATATGAAGCAAACTTTTTTCCTGTCTATGTAAACATGTATTGAGATTTGAGTAAAACTTTATTTCACGCAGTTTAGGAATAAACTCAGATAATATTTAAAGTAAGATTCCCATTTATTTTTGTGATGTGCATGAATAGAATTGTAATTTGTTATGGAACACACTGTTTCTTCTGTTACAGATATGTTATGTGATCATATATTGTTTAACAATGTTTGTAATTAGATTCAGAAAGCAGAATTTATTTTGACCTTGTATTATTTCATGTGTTTTTTTTTAAAAAGACACAAACTTTGTATTATAAATGAGAGGCTTCTATTACCTTTGATGTGATCATTTTTCTATGCATTTTTCTCTTCTCTGGGTTCATGTTTTCTCTCTTATTCCAACCTCATGAAGAATTGGAGTGATGACTGTTGTTTTGCTAGATATATATAATGCTATATGGTAATATTCACACTCTGACTTCGCTGGCTAAAACTTGGTCCCGACATCCTGAGGAGTGACAGCCATTTCAAAGCTGTCATGTTCATTTTGGGGGCCACATCTGGCGGGACACATAGAAGCTTACATTCATACACAAGCGCGTTGCTAAAATTGAGCCCCATTCTTGTGTGTGTAAATATATATATATATATATATATATATATATATATATATATATATATATGTTTCTTGCTTTGAACATAGTGGAAGCTTCTATTAGAGAGTTTGTTATTTTGCTGTAGAGTTCGTTGATGTAGGTGTCGTTCTCTTCAGTGAGGATTTTATATCTGTTTTGTTTTGTTTTTTTCAATTCGAGCTTGAAGGATTGGGTGAGTTCATTCGGTACGTTTAGCGGTTGCAGTTTGGTCTGGAACATTTTCCTACACACTTATTGGAATTTACTTGCATCTTACAATTCTATGATCGCTTCCTATATTTACTTGGTTTAGAACTTGAATGTCTTCGATGGTGTTGCTTTTGTCCGTTGGGATGTAGTCTACTTCGTTCTTAGTTTCGTGGTTGGGGTTCTCTCAAGTCCATTTTCTATTGGGTTCCTTTTTGAAGAACGTATTCATGATTTTGAAATCGTTTGCAGTTGCAAATTTTACAAGATCTTCACCTCTCTCGTTTCGTATTGTGTATCCAAACTCGCCAACGCAGCGTTCGTTTTCTTGTCCTACCTATGCGTTGAAGACTCCCATGATGACTTCGAAGTATTTTTTAGTATCTTACAGTAGGAAGTTCAGATCATCATAGAAGTTGTCTATTTCTTCTTTGGTTGATTGTGGGAGCGTACACTTGGATAACATTCAACTTGTACCTCTATGAGAGTTGTATGGTGATGCTGGCCATGCAATCTGAAACAGCGTTAAAGCCTACCCGTTATCTTCAAGGTCTTCATTGATGAAAAAGCCCATTCCATTTTGTTTTACTTTCTCTCTTCCATTGTTGTAAAGAAGAAGTTTGCTTTTCAGTTCCTCTCCTTGTCCTTTCATATATATATATATATATATATATATATATATACTTCATTCATGGTCTATATCAGCTCCATTTGTTTCTTTTCACACGACAATTATGGTACCAAAAAATGGATCCATGATCCAAGAGAATGATTATGAATTCTGTTGTATGATGTAAATTATGTATAGATGCACACACACACATATGTATAAAGGATGTACCTATTTATATATACATATTAAAAAAATTTACCTACATAATACATATCATCATACAAAGTAAGCTGTTTATGATAATCACTGAAAATGTTAGCAAACAGTACTTATCAAAATTAATCGGCCTCAATCATTTCATTTAATATGAATCTGAATTCATTTTAATCATTCATCATGTAAAGTTGTTTATACACAACAATGAATTTATATCAATTGATTTTAATTAATAACTATAAGTTCTTTTTTCTATGTTTTGCTTAACATTATCAGTTGGTTATTTTTTTAATCTAAAACGACCGTGTACCAATGTGATCAGATCAAGTTGTTTCCTCTGTACATATTTGATATTATTATACATAGTAGATACATCAGTTTGTAATAATGTACATAAACCAATACTGAACTCCTTTTATCGATGACTTCAGAATTCATTGCAAAATGAAATATATTCTAGAGAATATTTAGCGCCAATTAGGACAGCATAATTTGTTTGCACTCAGAAAATGTTTGTTTCTCATGGCCGATGGTATGATAATGAGTGTCACTCTTCATTCAATAAAATATACATGAACCTATTTCAATAAGTCATTTTCTTTCACATCAGGTTGCCAAAATTTTGTGATAGACCATAAAAATTCTTTATATAGTGAAATTCATCATCATCATTTTAGCATCCATCGTTGGACATAAACCTTCCCCAAGATTTACAGACCTTTCTATTGTGGGCATCACGGAGCCAGTACTTTCTGATCTTGTCTCGTTCGTCACACTATCTTATTTTCTACCGGCTACAGTTTCACATATCGTCTCTTGGGATCCACGTTGAGCCATGATGTCAAGCCGTTCTCACTCTCACTAAATGACCACCCCAATGCCATAATGGCGCTAAATTGGTGATTTTGAAGCAAAGTTCTTCTCATATGAAACAATGATACTTGGGAAGATTTTGCGTTACAGAAACAAAATCCATAATGCATAATATCTTAAAATATCCTCTTTGTATATAGAAAAGTGAAAAAAAAACTTGAAATCTTAAAACATCAATATTTAACGCAAAAAGATCTATCAAATATTGATTGTGATCTAAGTTGGTTACTTATATCGAACTGAAAATTTGATTTCACTTTTTAAGCAATTGCATGAAAGTAATTAATTTTCAAACTACAATATATGGTTGTGCTTAGATATGTTTGTGGCATTTATCGATCCAAAAGAAATCATTAAGATTCAGTAACACGAATCCAAGAACCTGTAATCGATATCATGATCATGATCATATTTTTGTAAGATGTTTTTTTTACCTGGATTCATTTTCTGATTATACTTTTTTCAAGTTTTACTCTCTTACCAAGCGTTATATTCCGCTGACATTTTTATTGAACGTTAGGGTCAAAGAGAGGGAAAATATTTCTCCTTTCAGGTGTCAAAAGACAGGATATTATAAGAATAATCGTTGTCTATGATTTTATTAAAGAAATGCATTGAAAATCTGGACGCAAGGGATTGCCAGTGGTCAGGAATTGAGGAATGTCTAACTGACAGGATAGGGCCTTTTTAGATATAAAAAATTAAATCACAAATGAATTTACAATAGAGATGCATCAGTATTTCCGATGAAATATAGACATTTTAATGAAATTCTGTAATTCTGCCAATAACGTCAGAAACTAAAGTCAAAAATGCTGTAAATAACTTTTCAGGTTATGAACAGGGTCTCTTGTTCTGTTTTGTTTTGTTTTGTTTTTTTTAATTTTTGTTTTTTTTTTTTCAATTTGCCATCTTGAACGACTAAAAAGGTATTAAAAATATTCGTTGAACACCTAAATCCTGATTAAAAAGGTAGTGAATATTTTGTATGAATGTGATATTAGCTTGATTAATCCTAGGGTTATTCTATTAGGTTATTTGGAAGAGTTGCCAATCTTATTGAATTGCATTGAACCTGACCAATATATATATATACAAAAACAAGCAATCATAAACAAGAACACAAAATTTCTTCTTACTCAAATACTTATAAACATTACAGTATGTATGTGCTATGTAATAATTACAACAATTATTAATATTATCATCATCATCTGAGCTCATGGAAATTCCTCGAGTGTTGACAACTAACCTTATCCATTATCTCATTTTCTTCCCTTTTCTTAACCTTATCCTTTCCGTTGCTGGTCCATGATTTGATCTAGATATTGTACAAATATTAATTAGTTTCATATGCGAAAAATTTCCGACCCCTTTAGTCATTTACCAAACTTTATTTTCTGCCTTATGGCTTCCCACGCTACCCAAAGCGTCTCTCAACTAGATCTCCAAATATCTTCGGATAGATTTCCCGTCTGTAGCACTCGATACAACTGCCTTGCACGGTGCATTGAAGCCTGGGCGGTTGGGTTCGTCCTTTAACATGTATTTTATCAAGTTGTAAATGACCTGCTCATACCCAAACTCAATCATATTTATTTGAAACTAAAACTTGAACAGTTGGTTTCTATCTTTACAGCACAAAAAAAGCTGAATGATTCCTGTTTTGCCGGTTAGATATCATTCGTTGGAAAAAAAAGAGGTTAAGGTTCGGATGAGGGGGTTAAATATAAGATTTTCAGCTTCCCCCACCCCCAATCTTATTTGGAAAGAACCTCGAAACAATCACCTAAATTACTGTCATAAAAATGCTACATGAATAAACATCATTTGCGGAAAAAAAGGTATCGTCTTTGATCCTCATAACTTTTAACCAATGTCGAAATTGACAACGAATGCACCAAAGACGACAGAAGTATTTCACTGGGCTACTTACAAACACTTATTCAACTGACCATCTATCGAATTCACTTGATATTATTTCTAAATTAATGATCAATTATTCACATTTACATTTATTTATTAATTTTTTTTTTTCATTTTAGAGCCCAATCCAAATTCTGTTTTTCTTTCATTGTCTTAATTCTTTTTATTTGTGCACCGTTTTTAACATCGAGTGAGCGAAGGTATGGAACTGTATAATTGTCAATCGGGACCACCATACCTACAGTGTACCGAAAGAGCTTTTGCCGTCGGTTGCTGTTTGTTGACAAAAATATTTTGCCCTTCAGGGCATCCGTAGTAGATTTCGACAATGGTTAAAAATTACAGGGACACAAAACAAGAGTTTAAATTCTTCCAAAAATAGAACTGACTTCATAAAAAATTGACTCAAAGAAAATTAGTCAATTAGATATTCTATTGATTGGATTTTGGTAAAATATTAACCACTAGCTGTGTTACCCAGCGTTACCCAGGAAAAGAAAGCTCTAAATCTAAAAACGCTGCGAAAGCAAATGATATTTTATACAAATTTAATGAAATCAAAACCCACGCTGGCCGGTGGACAACTTTGGACTGCCCTGTTTATCCCCCTCCAAAAACTTGAAAATTAATGGTTTTTTTTTAAATCATACTTCCTTTTGGCGTCAGTTTTTCGCACATTTAGATAGAGTTTTATTTCGCATCTGGGTTCGGATTAGAGTTAAAGGAAGGATTACGGTCATACTGCTTATAAAAATGTTGTATTATTGTCAGCTTCGGGTTAGGTTCCTTTCAAAAAATACTACCAAACTGGCATAAATACAGAAAAAAAAACGAAAATTCACATCCATGGTTATCCATGGCGAATGGAGAGTATGGATATTGCTTAGAATTATAGCTACATTGTAAATAGCCCTCCCCCCTCCTATAAAACCTTCAAATATTTCCTTTCTCAAAATTGACGAATTAAAAGGTCTAATACATTCAAAGCACGGGAAATTGAAAGAAAAAAATAACAGGAAGAAAATTAAAATTTCTCTCTCAGGATGTGAACTCGGTCCGCCAATTCTACTTACCTCACCTTACCTAATCACTAGTGTCATGTTTCTCGTAATGATTCCTTAAGCAATAAGATTAGTTCATTTATGCGTTTGCAAACGCAGATTCACTACGATTTTCTTTTGTCCAATTCGACCCAGACTCCATAGAAATTGACAAACGTTTGGTTTTGGTTTTGTTTTGTTTTTTTGTAAAATTCGACCTCAAATTGTGTGCTGACCTGCAGATTACGGATATGCCTTTGTTTTTCCGGCAATGCATAGTCCTTGCCCTTTTAGAGTGCGTGTACACACACAGACACATACACATACATACACACACACACACACATACTTTTGAAGAGCCAAAATTACATCAGTACTGAAAGAAAAAGAAATCTTCAACCATAAAAGAAATTCCAACAGATATATTTTTGGTAAAACAAAACTGGCTATAATTTTTTTAAGAGTAACAGAAATCTTGAAAAAGAAGAAAATGTTTCAGTTTTATTGCATTTCTTTTCCTCGATTAAGGACCAATAAAAAAAATAGTTTGCAATATCGATCAAAATTTCAACTGATCTCTGGGGACCAATCTTTATATTTTTATATTTTCATATTTTTGGTAAAATATCAAAATTTGTACGAAAATTGGGCTAAAATTCCGTTATGATAGATGTTATTTTGGTGGCTCACTTGGTTTTCTCTTTCAAAATAATAAATGCGTTCTAAAATAAAGTTTCCATTGCAGCAGGGACATGAAATGAATCCAGTGTTCATAATTTTAACTGTTTTTTGTTTTTTTAACAAAATGCAGGGCGGGGTATCCTGTTTTTTATGTGTCTCTCATTGGGTTATGTTATATTTGCCTGAATATTTTACGATTTAGGGTGCATAGACTTGCAACGGACATCATTTTCATATAAGTCTTAATCTGTACCCAAGCTTCGCCCGTTTCACTTCGCACGCTTGGATAGAATATGCAATATTCTAACTTATTTAATTCAAAGTTAAAGAGGGTGATATTTTAAACAAAATAGATAACATTCTAATTTATATAATTTGAAGTAATGAAGTAATATTCTCAATAAGATTAGTAAGATTTTTATTTATTTAATGTTAGGGGAAAAAAATGATACTTTTTTTTTGAAAAATTACTACAATTTGCTAAACTGAATCGTACCCCAGATTTTTTTCAAACTTTCAATTCTGCATCATGGCAAACACACAAACGCCTCTGT
This sequence comes from Thysanoteuthis rhombus, assembly GCA_963457665.1. Classification (NCBI taxonomy): domain Eukaryota; kingdom Metazoa; phylum Mollusca; class Cephalopoda; order Oegopsida; family Thysanoteuthidae; genus Thysanoteuthis; species Thysanoteuthis major. The sequence continues at coordinate 43,778,635 of OY735205.1, read as the reverse complement.
CGTCAGCTCTATTTCAATTTCTGCGTTCTAAATTCTCTCTTGTTTTTGACGGCTCGACTAATCACAGCATAATGATCGTCACAAGCATATTATAGTATAGATTATTATGAGTTGTTTTAGTCGTAGTAGCAATAGTATAACCGATACCAAATCATTCTATAATGCATTTCTTGAAAAATTAATTGACATCAATTTTCACTACCACCATCCCCCCTCTCTCTCTCTCTCCATCTCTCTCTCTCTCTCTCCCTCTCTCTCTCTCCCCCCCCCACTCACTCACGTGCACTCTCCTTTTGTCGACTTTAGCAGAGCAATGATTTGCACACTTTCTTTTGTCTTCATTTTTGTACTAATTCCTCTTTAAATCGTTCAGAATCTGTGTCCAGTACTCAACGAGAGGGCATTTTTCTTACCTACCCAACACCAGGGTAGTTCATGGGCCCTCGATTAAATATGCTTGATAGGATCTGCTAACGAGTTTACTGAACTTTTCAATTATTAGATATCTTGAAGAAAAAGGAGTAAGCGCTGCTACGTCTCATAAATCCACAAAGAGCGAAAAATGACAGTTTGTGGATTGGAGGCATAGTTGGCGGAGGGGCTATTTTGAAACTCCCCTAAGTCCCTATAACCTTTATGAATAGTTCGTCAACAGCTGAATTTTTACAATTATACAGTAACATGGATGTATTTATATATACATTAATTGCATGAATAATAGTTCAGCTTTCAGGGTTATTTTTCACCAATCAAGTGACAATGTGTGTCTATTACAACTTTTCTTTTTTCATCAAATCTCAGAGAGATCTGATGAAAGAAAAGATTTTCTCATTGAATGTTGGAGAGGGCCCATCAAGGAGCCAAGCCCCCTGTTGTGGATGAAGGGAGTAAAAAATTCGCCATTTTTCTTTTGATTTGATTTTTTTTTTTCATTAATTGAGAAAAATTCGCCGTCAAATATTTGTTGATATACCTTATGAGTGGCATTGTGGAAGTAAATGTTGAAATTGCCTCAGCTATTGAATTTGAGTCGATTTTTTAATGTGAGACACAAGTCCGGCGGGAAAAGGAGACATTTATTAAATGCATTATTCTTGCTATATGTTTGTTTATACATGCATAGCTAGAACAATTCTTGATAAACCAAACACAAAAGAAAAATATATTCATATTGATGTTCAGTAATGAAAGGGAAAAGAATTGGAAAGAAAAAAGATTAAAAACAGATCAGGTTAGTCAATAGAAACCGTCATGGAACCGACATATGTTGTCAGCATGCCGTGTTGGGGGTGATCAATTGAAACTTTGGGAAAATGGGGTGAGCAGTGAATAAGTTACTTTTCTCGCCTTTCATTGTGTGGTGATAACCAAAAGAGCCTATTCTTTTTAAACTAGTGTGAACGCTGTTGAACACGAACTAAGGAACTAATTTAGTATAAATTGACATTGTAAATTGAATTTCCGATTAAAAACCTATTTTGTGGGAGGGGGTTTTCAAGAAGGAAAAAATGTTTTTTCTAGACACATTAACGAGTGAATGTTTAAATTTTCAGCCCTAAAGCTCCATTGTTGCAACCAATACGCATGATATATAGATTTAGATATATATACATTGCTAGCTAGCCAGTCCAACTTAAAAACTAAAGAAACCTATGTTGAGAGTTTTGGTGACAGTTTTGGTTGATGGTTTCTAAAATGTTCGACTGACAAAATTGTGAGAAAAAAACAAAAGAAAGAAAGAAAGAAAGAAAGAAGTGGAATAGAGAGTAGAAAGCCAAAATGAAATGATAAAACTGAAAAGACTAAGTAGGAAATACAAATAGTCAAAGGAAGAGAAAGCGATGAGAAGACAAAAAAAGACAGAAAATACAACTAAAAAGGGAAAATCGATGAAAGAAAGAAAGGAAATGTAATGGTTTATTATCGGAAGAAAGATAAGCAAAAACTGATTGATATTCAGATGTTGAGTCGGCGTAAAGACGTGGTGAATTGAAAATTTGGAAATCGAAACGAACAGAAGAAACTCGAAGCGCATAATAAACCCAATTAAAAAGGCATCTACAAAAAATTGCAAAGAGACGATAATAAGAAAAAAATCACAAGTTATATACAAACAGGTTATATATACCTACCCACCTACATGCATACATAGACACATACACCTATTTGTATGTGTGTGTGTGTGTGTGTGTGTGTGTGTAACTTGAGTATCCATCGCTCAATACTGGAGTCATCGATTCAAAACTTGCAACGAGTGAACGAAAATGCTGAAAACAAAAAAAATGAAATAACAAAAAAAAGCTTGGGAATAAAAATGGGAGTTATAAACTGGATGAATAGACACATCACACTTATTGAAAACATATTTATACAATGTAGTCAATGAAATAGAATCAATGGAAAAAAGCACAAGTTATGTTGATTAAAATCACATCTTTTATCTTTAATTTCTTTACTTTTCATATATCTCTTTATCCTCTTTTTGACATGAAAACTTATGTACGTTGATATCTGCGCACACTCTGAATATATATATATATTTGTGTTTCATCAGTGTGTGCTTCTTTGTAGGTGAATGTGTGTACTTGCGTTTGTATGCGCTTTTCCAAAGCCTTTTTTTATTTGTATGAATCACGAAGATGATATGAGAGATTTTCTTTCTCCAGGGTTATGCTTGACTGAAAACCATAATTTTCATTTTGGGTAAGTTCATACTATTCTTTTCTATTTTCAATCTGTTGATGTCTGCCTTTTTCAAAATCTTCGTTCATATCTATCAATTAGAAACTGGCTAACTGGCTATTTATCTATGTGTCGTGCAAGCCATTCCAATGATGCTAAAGGGCTGAAAATTTAAACCTTCACTCCGTATTA
>OY735205.1:43725761-43770761 GCA_963457665.1 Thysanoteuthis rhombus | reverse complement strand
ATCTTCTTTTCTTTGGCTGAGTGTGTGCAAGAAATATTTGCCTTGTGTCAGACTTACCTAAGTTTAAGTTTATATCTATATACAAAAAAACATTCCGTATCTGTTAAGCATATATCGTTTTTCTTCTTATATTTTCAGAACTATTTTCATAAAAGAAACTTTTTTCCCGGAAGATAGAAAGATTGACTGCGTTAGCTATTGATGTTGATATACGAAACACAAGATACTGAGCATTGATGATCTTTACTATGTAAGGCGCAGGAGAATTTTGAAACCACATTAAAAAAAAAGATCGTCTTATGCGCTTAAAAATAATGTTAGTATTCTATGGGTAGTTATGGCATGCATATATCTATACACAAGCTTTCTGTGTGTGTGCTTGAGTTGCAGTTTTTTTGTTTTTGTTTTTTCGGTAAAAGGTATACCATAGACAAATCTGAAAGAGGCAAGGAGATAGTGGTCCATATATATGTGCAGGTATGTATATATATGTATTAGCATGTGCGTAGCTTCGTATTTGCACCTATTCATGTATATGTATGTGTGTGTGTGTGTTAATAAATAAGAACAGATACAGCATGAAAAGTGAGCGCTTTCGCATGTGATCGTTAGTCACACTGCCGAAGGGGAACTATTCGCTGGGTTAGCAGAATTTTCCTCCACCACCAACGTTCTATTCAATATTTTATCTCAGGTCCATATCAACTCCAGGGACATGAAATTGATAGCCTCCGTCCAAAATCAAAAACCCTGTCGATCGAAAAGTCGAAGGGTTGGAAAGGGACGGATCTGTTGGTGGAAATCAAAAGAGCGAAAATGGAGGAGATTACGTTTTGCTTTGTTGTGTTGCCGAACCTCTCGTGGTTTGCCAGTGCCGCTTCACGTTTGGCTATGTTAACAGGATATTAATTCTGATTCTGTCAAGAAAGCTTGTTTGGCTCTCCGGTCAAAAGTGCAGAAGGATATCTAGTGACAATTATCATGGACTGCACAAATTAGAAGTTTCAATTGATATAAAATATTGAGTTATTCAATGGGAATGAAAGTAGACAGAAAAAAGCAACCGAAGGACTGAGATCGATCGAGAGATATAAATTATGACATGAATAGAATGAAATAGACTGAGATATCAACAGGTGATAGATAGATAGATAGATAGATAGATAGATAGATAGATAGATAGATATGGAATGATGGCATGATAACAGATTAAGATAAATAGAGCAGGGTAAATCAAATAGATGAATTAGGGAATGGAATTAGTGAAAGAGAGTAAGAATAATATACATATATAAATTAAATACATAAAAATGGTCAATAATGCAAGGGAAATAAAATACCTGATAAAAACAGATCGATTGAATCCCGGGGAATGTTTAAAATGAAACCATAAAAATTTGCTTCGACGATGTACCTCACATAAGAGTGCGCGTGCATGTGTGTAAGCGTATGTGAGCGTACACAGGCGTTTATAAGAGTTTCTGCTTGTTTGGAAATATACACACATACGATAATAAAAAGAATATTGAAAGCCTTTTCATAGATTCAAGGGATATGTTTTTGAATCAATTGGTTAGTAGAGAAATACGTTGTCATTATTTAGACAAAAATATGGATATTTGGATAAAAATCTGTTTAAATATACATATATATATATATATGTGTGTGTGTGTGTGTATGCGTGTGCGTGTTCAAAGCAAAAATTACCCATAAATATAGACATATAATTATTTACTAAGCTTGTATTAGCTTATGCACAAGGCCTCACAAATGAGTCACCCAGTGAGGACTAAATTCATTACTCAGTAATGATGATCATCAAGACCCGCTCGGTAACCAATACATTAAGGTGCTCATATTAAATAGATGTATTTCACTCTCTATGCATGCAAATGTATATCTATGTATATGCTAATGTGTGTGTGTGTGTGTGTGTGTCTCTTTGTAATATCATTTATATTATATAAGTTCCAAAGAAAGGGTTAGTTGGAAAGATAGATAGACAGATAAACAGATAGATAGATTTCAGACACAGGAGAGACCGAGACGAAGTTAGATAGCAAAGTTAGGCAACGAAAGACGCATCGGTTGTCAATCCTTCAACAAACGAAGTTGGTTATGTTATCTTCTAATATTTTTCCCCAATTGGGAAAGAACGAGGCAAGATTTTCGAGACGCGACTGAATGAAGTCTAGTGTAACTAAACACTTTGGGCGAATCATGACCCCGGGTAAAAACAAACCTCTGTGAAACCATGATAGAACTCATAACACACAGAGTCAGACAAGCACATACACACATACATACAGATATATATATATATGTATGTGTGTGTGTGTACAGTTTCAGTGGTTGTTTTATCTATGGTGAGAGTGCTTAATATGTTGAAATAAAGCTTCAATTGATAGATGTTGAAACTGATAAGTAACAACAAGATTGTAAATATACATGATTATAATTTGTGTTATATTACATAGAAATTCTTATTTGAAATGATTTCTGCCATTACAAGGTTAATATATCACTAGGCCTAGACAACATAAATAGAATAAACGATTAAAGAAAATGAGGCTGCTGCAGGAATTGAACCTACGACAGATAGGGTAGCTACTTCAACGTAACGTCTTCCTCACCATTTATCTAAACAGCTGCCGGTAATGCAAAGACCCAAATCACTGTTTCCGCTCTAGATTCTCATCTCGTTTATTTTCGGTCTAAATCTGCTCTATTCGTTTCTTTCTTTTCTGTGTGTATATGCGTGTGTAAGATTTATTACTGTGGAGCCATGATTTGCGAGACCATTCTCTCTCAGAAATTCATTCTCATGGCATCGTGTCTAATTGATCTCAGCAAATAACGCAATGTGTTTCTGTGTGTGCGTGTGTATGTACGTGCGTGTGCGTATACAAATTTCATTAAATAGAGATACCTATACGTAAATATATGTCAACAAAGAAGGTATATTGTATGAGTTATAATAAAAAGCATATTGATCTTTACATAAAAGTATCTACTCTGATAATGAACATTTTTCTTGGATTGCCGTTCGTAACATCGGATTATTCTATTGAGTGTGTGTTGCGGGTGGGTACAGGATTAGATTAAATTTAAACTCAATTTAAATCAAATCCTGTATCAACTACGTCCGGGCGAGTTGCTTCCCTTCTATCTACATTTGAACAGACGAAATTAAATATGTGGACATTATTTGTATTATAAACAGTGTGTTTTCTTGGTTTGCCGTCCGTAACACTTGACCTTTTCACTCAGGGGTGAAAATTTTGCTGATAAGTTCCTTCCCACCATTTGAAACTACAGACTCTTCATCTGAAACAAATGTGCTATTGTTTTTCCATCCCAAAAAGTTCCGTAGAAATTCAAATACATCCATAAATATCTTTGCGCTTATCTCACCGGTCTCCGTTTTCTGAAATTATAGATACCACTAAGACTGCTGCTGAATTAAGAAACTAAAATGTGATTCAGCATATTTCATCTACATTTCAGTCGTTGCTTTTTTCTCTGAGTGAAGCAAAAAAAAACTACAAACTGTCACGTGACCAACGTCAATTGATAGCACGCTGTGTTGGGGTGATCAATTAAAGCCTTGGAAAAAAGGGTGATCAATGAATAAGTTACTTTTCTTGCCTTTTGTTGGGCAGTAATCACTGAAAAGTCTGAATTAAAAAAAGAAAAGCAGACAAAAACTAAGGATCAATTTAGCACAAACTTTCATGCCAAACTGAACCCCCACAAAAAACTTTATTCCGGGGAGGGATTGAAAAAAGAAGTTTTTGTTCAAATAATAAGAAGTAAATGTTGAAATCTTAAGCCTTCTATCTCCATTGATGCGGCCTATACGCGTGATACATACATTCAGCTGGACTGACTTGAACACTGAGAAACCTATGTTGATAGTTTTGGTTGGTTTCTAATTATGAAGAATTGGACAAAGATTCATTACTTTTATTAGATGAAAAAAAGAATTTTGGTTTTTAGGTTAATTTATGATCAGTTGGCATTATATGGAGGTTTATTTGTGAAATTTCGTTTTCTAAATATTTTTCAAAGTGTGGTTTGCCCAAGCCCGTAACCCTTGACTTTCTCACTGGGGCTAAAAACTTTCAAGTATCTCCTACCCAACCTTTGGAACTTTGGACCTTTGGAATAAATTTGCTCTTATTTTCCCATAGAAAATAGTTTCATTGAAATTCAAATGTATCCGTGAATCTTTTCACAGGTATCAACTCGTGAATATATTATCTTATTTGTCATGCATTCTTGGGCAAAAATATATCAATACATCTTTGTGTGCCACAGTACATAAAATAAGGCTGGAATCTATGTCTTCTGCTCCAAATGTATCCATCTTACATATATTATAAATACACACTCCAATGAAAACTGCTTTTCATGTACTCTTTTCATACATCTATTCAATTGTTTCAATATGTGTGTGTGTGTGAGAGAGAGAGAGAGAGAGAGACGGAGTGAGCGAAAGAGAGAGAGAGAGAGAGATTCCATGCGCTATAACAGGAAAAATATCTGCTCATACGCATTTGTAACCTGGAAATATTGTATATATATCGCCACAAATCAAAATGTACTCACACACCCATGCTTACACACATACACACACATGCACACATACATACACCCTTGCATAAGTATATATGCGCGTACATGTCTATATGTATTAGGTAATATTGAAAGAAGACTGATCGCCGTCTTATTGGGACTTTGGCTAGCATAACTATTGACATTTCTCTTGCGTTAATCAACATGTGGACAGTCTATTTGCAATTGGATATCCAAATTGTCTCTGCGGTTTTTCTTCTGGGGATTTGCAGTGAACGATCTCTTGTCACATGACCGCTTCAGAACGGCGAATCAGCAACAAAATTCACAAGAAATCGACAAAGAAAATTGAAACTTCTTTTTCCACGCTGATTTCTCCTTCCGCCCTTTTCCCTTTTTTTATATTAGGTACAGCAATGACATGGACAACTTTGCATTGTTTTTTTTCCTTTTAATATTTTGTACGTTAGCCAATATCTATTCTGAATCTTCGCTCTCGCTCGAAAATGTGAAGTTTGGAAAGAAAAAAGTTGCGATGTTTTGATGGGCTGTTTACTTTCATACAACTTTCATACATAGTCGAGGAACGGGAATGAAGTCATTTTGGAAAACTGATCTCTATAGAAACTTAATATTAACTGGAAGTTTTGCGAATTTTCATTCTTTTTTCCTTGTTATGATAGCATCATGAAGTTGATTCGAACCCCTGTTGACGAAAATCTGACGTTATCTTTGTTGCCCACGCTGCAGTGGATCATTATTTGTGTTATTTCGTGAATAAATCCTACATATATCCACACTTTTATCATCTTTATTATTAAATTTTGGCCTCTATTTTCTTCGGCCGTCCGCAGGTGTCATGTAAGCTTTTCAAAAGAATCTCTGCTCTTTTCTGCTATACATACTGGAATCGACGTACAAAATCATGATTTCTGTTGATCTCATTTTTTTCTTTCCCAAATCCAATTTATATTGTGCATGAGAAACGAAAAATTTAGATGTACGTGAACGATTAGCACAGAAATATTATGAATGCACTCCAAAGTGTCTTATTCTAGAAGAAGAAACTATTCTCGATTTATAATGTTCATCAACACGAGAATATTTAATAAGGTTACCATATTTTAGACCGTCCCAAAAGAAGGATATTAAAACCAGATTTGGGGCTGAAACAAGTGAAACTTACTGTCTAATATGGTTATGGATGCTCGGGTAGCTGATTGCAAAGCCTTTTTGAAAAGATTTTCCAAGAGTTGAATAAAAAAAATATCCTGACTCAGAACGTCCCAAAATAAATATATGATTTAAGATTGAAACAATTGAAATCATTTTACATTAATCAACTGTTTGTTATGGATATGAATGCAAATGAATCGTTTGACAAAGACTTTTAACGGAGATTTTCCAAGTTCTGAATAAAGAAATAGTTGGGTTTTTTTTTTTTCAATTTTATTATGATACTGTTTCCCATTTATCTAAAAAAAGAAAAATGAAACCATGCTATAAATTACTGCTTCAAACAAATTCTGCGCCGTGAACGAATAACATAGAGACCCGGTTGAAATTAGTCAAGCCAATTAGTTTCTATACTTCGTATTACTTTTTATATTTATGTGAGTCAACCAAATGCTTAATCTACCTTGCATTATTTTTTTTCATCAAAATCATTTACTATCGATACCACCGTCTCTTTTATTTATTTTTACTTTTCAATTTACCTATTTTAATCATTGAAATTTGGCCACTATTTTCTCTGGCCGTCCACTGGCCTTCCTAATAACATTAAATGCCTCTCCCTTGATATGTACTAAAATGACCAAATTTACTCTCGAATAATTTTCGTAATCTCTTCTTTTATAGTGTGAAAAAAGAAAATATCTACATATATTTCAAGTATTTTTCCATTTTCTACGATTGTGTTTATTGTATCTTTCTTTGTAGAATTTATACATAATGTATTCACGGATTGCAAATGATTACGGTCTAGATGATCCCAGTCCTTTTTCTGCTGAAACAACTCCAGCATGCATTGACGGAAACGTTGTGAAAATAACAAAGACTCGCTATCACAGTCAATAGTTGAAGAATCGTAGCGTCACAATTTGCAGTCATGTAAAAAGAAACTCCATCGAACAACAAATGATCAGAATGAATTTTATTTATGATATCATTGGCATTTTCTACTGGAAAACATTTGAAATAGAGAAAACATCAAGATATAGTAGAATCTTGGTGTTGTTAAGAAGCCCGTCAAAATGAGCCCCCTTCTCGCCCAAAGGTCAAAAAAAGTTTCTTTTTTATCCGAAAATGAAAAAAAAATTAGGGGAGGTGTAGCGGAGTGCCGAAGTCTATTTACAAAACAGTATGGCCAGGAGCGCTGGAATACACGAACACACGCAAATATATTTTTAAAAAAGAAGTAGACATCCTTGCCATCTTTGATGGCTACAGCGGTTCAATAAAGACAGTAGTCCGAATAATTCCAGGATTGATAACATTCAATAAATCATCTAAAAACCATACTTCAAGATTATCTTCAGTTCAAAATCAAATGTACTTTCTACGGTATTCAGTTGAAGGAAGATGTCTGATTTATTTGTATAGGAATAAGATTTTCTTTCTGACTCTCGTTTTGTACAGAAATCTTCAGAGATTATTCATTATTATTTATGTATGTGCTACGATTTACCTTCATCTCAATTTATGTTGTTTTTTATCGCAACTAGACTCTGACAGATCTCATTTCGACAATGAGTAGATAAATAAATAGTGCATATTGGAAGAGAGAATTAGTTCCCGGTGAGAATCGATCTCTCTACGATCCTCTATGCATAAAGGTGTCCAGTTTGATAAACAGAGGTACAAGAACTAGTGGCAAGTGCGAATTCCACATTTAGATTCATCTTCTACACTGACCTCTTTTACACATCATTTTTTTTATGGATTATGGAACATTCATAAGCAGCAATTCATAGTGAACAAATGATAGCCGTAAACAATTCAGAGCCGGATACATCCATGACTAGATGTAACTGAACTGGCGTCGCTAATCAAAAGATAATTGAAGAAATTTCAATCTTAGTAAAAGATAAATAGGTCAAGCATTGTTTTCGCCATGCATTCGAAGCCCATCCTTTCTTCCACCTTTGTAACAGGTTCTGCTGGGAGGAAAAAAAGAACACCGGAATAGAAACTTACGTACCCAAAGTTCTAAGACAAACAAAATTCCTCAAAAGACGACGTAACTTTTAGCGATCAATGTTTTTAACGGGTCTCATCATCTAAACATAAATCATTAAAGCTTTCTTTTTCATCCATTCCAAAAAGTAAAAAAAAAAAATAGGCTACGTGATATTGAATTTTGTACGAATACAAATAGCAGTAAAAATTTTCTTAGTATTTTGCTGTAACAAATATGATGATTTGGGACACTAAACTACCAAGATCACTAATTAATCGAAATCATTTATCAAGTGATGCTATGTAGCATAGTAAAGTAAATGATTTATTTTAATCTTCGGTTTTAAAAGGTATTTTTCGGATCTCTTAGATTATTGACAAAAATTAGATCTGATTTTTATAGTTTTTCTCAATTGGATTTAAAGATCATAGTCTGGTACAGGATTAGATGTCTTTTATATAGTTATATGACTGGTTACAGTAGCTGCAGTTTTGATGTAGTGCAGTCAAGGTATTGCTGAACAAAGAATTGTTTTAACTGAGTATGAGCTGAAAACAACACATTAAACTATTGAACAGTACGGGAAATACCTGTATTCGTTACTTCATGCATTGTATTGACCATCATCCCCATCGCTATCGCTTTGAGGACCACATGTAGACAGATGTTTCCCCGACCTTCTTAGTATTACTTGGAGTTCACGTATTAAGCATTAGCATTATTCCATGATATATTCAGACTAGTATTAATATGTTTGTTTGTTTTTTAACAGAACTTTTATCATTTGTGCTTAGGAAGTAAATAACCTTTTTCCGTGAAAAACAGGCTTTTCTCCTTCTTCTTGAAATAAGGCAGAGATATTATTTGAAGAAGAGAAAATAGTTATTCATGATTTCATTTGTTTCTTTCTTTTGGTCACTATTGTCGCAATTTTTTGCTTTGGCTTAAGCATGTGTTTTTGCATGAGAAATTGCACCCTGTGGTCATGCAACGGAGTCTACGCGTTCTGAGAGCGTTTTGTCATGGCAATGTGGTAGAAATGTCGCAGTTTTTATTTGTTTATTTTACTCATCTGTTTGGGAGAAATTAACCCCTTGACCACCTGTGGGAATGAACGATAGAGCAATGGCGGTTTTTTTTCCTCTTTTCATAAAGCAATTTGTCGCCAACAAAAAAGGCAGATGATTCGCTAGTGAAATGGCGGCTACGTCAAAAAAACAAAAATGGATAGAAAAAATAGAATTTCATGTTAGTGGCTCTGGAACCACCGGTTTCTTTTATTCCTCTGTCTCAAGATTAGGCACACGCCCTTGCATCTTAAAATGGCTCTTCCATCTTTTTCGGTGCCATCTTGTACTGACAGATGCTTTTTTTCATTTATAACATACCTACCTTGTATCGCTAAAGATACCATTCTCATTCAACTCCTACCTTGAACTCATAAAAGCTTTTTCTATCTGATATCAAGTATAGTCTTCAATTTTAAGATATATGTTCTCAATCAACAAAGCAGTTCCCATCCCCAGTGACTTATGTTCAAGCTCTGAATAGGAGACACAATATCGTTATCAGTTTATTATTAATCATGAAAAGCATTTGACTTTGCTCCAAAAATAAGAAAAGGAGAGTGTTCACTCTTGAAAAATTAAAAGTTAACGTGAAAAACATGTTGTTTTCATAAGTTATCAAGAATATTCATTTACAAGGATGGACGATAGCTTCACAGAATCATCTCAGATACTTTATCACAGCTTTATTCAACCAACCATTTAGAGATAAGAAGGAAAATATAGAAAGAACGAAAAAAGGTGTTGTAGAAGAAAAAAGGAAAGAAGAAAAAATGAAGTGAAAAACGAAAGACGAAGAATTACATACTGAGATATGTGTACGTCTGTTAATATATCTGCACATGTAAAGGACCATAGGGTTATTAGATAAAATTCAAGTCAAAACACATTCTTGTCAATCAAATTTTGATTATATATATATATATATATATATATATATATATATATATATATATATATATATATATATATATATATATATATATATATATAATGGCAGGAATACCTGGCTTTGCTTGGGAATAGTCAGTTCAAGGTCGGAGTGAATTGAATGTATTATATTAAGATAGACATCAATTATTTTGGCAAGTAAATTATTTTGCTTTTAATCCATAATAGCGTATATTTACCGCTGGGAATGTGTCAGTTTTGAGAAGAAATAATTTGTTTACGTAAAGTTTGGGTGAGGGTTCATAGATATAATCTAATTGTAATCTGAAAGTGGGCCATTACTTAGTGTCCGTATTACGGGCATAAGGCCTCTGGGGAATATTATGTAAGAATAACAAATGAAAACATAAGGGAAAAATGTGGAAAAGACAAGTTCTACTCGGAAAACAATCGTTTTTTATCACACGCAGGACTGACTGCTGTATCGGTAATCACTAAAAGTATTTAAATGCAAGATGAACTTTGATATTATTTTCAGAGCAAAAAAATTTAGAGGTGATCTTACACGCTGTTATGAAGCCAAGCCGTTAAGTGAGTGACCACATTAAGGAACTGATGCAATAAAGAACAGTTTGATTGTTTACCAGACGCAGAATTTTATGAAACGACCCATTCGAATATTACAGTTGCATTTCCCTCTCCAACCTCTCTAATAGTTATAAAATTCAATTCATCTCAAAACTCTCAAATGCCAATCGTTAGAATCCTTGTGATGGATGTAAAGCACTCAAAAATGAATGGCAAAACGATTTTCCTTCTTTTTACTACGTATTAGTATTAACAGTGAAAAATATGAAGTTTCGAGTTCCACCCTGCTGAAAATAGTGGAATCTGGTCTGACATAATCTAAGTAAAGGAAATATATAAAGAAAAAGTTCAGAGGATATTTATCTTGAAAATAAAACATCAGGTTTCGTACAGGGTGACACAAAGTCAGGGTTCTGTTTAACATAATGTGTATATTATAAATCGGTACCCCACTTTAAAGCCAATCCACTAGCTTCTTTTCCAGAAGTCCCCAAGAAACTAAGACCAGATTCATTTGAAGCAGTTCATTCTGCATAGGAAAAATTTGTGCTTATAACGATTTGTTGATTTCGATTCAACGAATTTTCGAAGTTTCCGGATAATGTCTTCGGATAGTGTAATTAGTGCTTGATTAATTTTGGTCGAAACAAGGGCCAAACTGCGACTACTATGTAAATCAAAAATGCTGGATCACATATTTCTTTAAGGATTTAGATGTTTGAAATGATTTTTATTTATTTTTGGTTCTGTGTTGAATTTAACATTATTTTTTTTACTTCATTCTTTCGTCAAAAAAATCTCCAGCTAAAAAGATATAACTCAAACATAAGTGGCAAATGATGGATCACACATTGAGAAACCGATTTTGATGTTTGAAAATTTTTTTTTTTTTTTTACATGTACATTCTTTTTAAAAATCAAATCAAAAGCAGAACATCTTGACTACACAAGTTAGAGTTGCTTGTTCGTTAACTTGATTAGAATCGCCCGCCTGAAAGAATGGGAGGAAGATGCAGATTCCCTAAACACATCACTTTTGGTGCGTATATAAATTCGTACGCGCGTGTGTGTGTGTGTGTGTGTCGGTGTGTGTGTCGGTGTTTGTTTTGTTACTATTAACTATAATAAAAACATTCAATTCATTGACAAAAAACGCCTAAACTCGGATCAAAAATCAATTTTTACTGTCACAAAAGTTCGTGCGATCCGAAAGAATAATTGTTGAAGGATGTTTTAATATCAAGATCATTTCTTTCCAATGTTTAGAACCAGAGATTGACTGGTAAATTACCTTAAAAGGCGTCTGAGGTCAACCTCACATAGCCTATGTGGGAAGCTGATTTCTCCTCAGTCTAAATGCAGAATGATTTGTGATTTTAGCAAAGAAGCATGGACAAACAAACAAAATAAGTATCAGAATAGGTATGTGTATGTATGTATGTATGTATGTGTGTGTGTGTATGTGTGTGTGCATGTGTGTGTGTGTGGAACTTGCCGTAGTCATGTTTAGCAAACTAGACTTTCAGATCACTCACTTGTGTTGTAAGTTTTCTTATCACTTCGTGTCTCATACATAAGATTAATTTGGGCTAAGTAAATAGCTAAACACATAGTTGATTTATAGTTGCTATTCTCAAAAACAATTTTACTGATATCGTTCTTCAGTGAGTGTTCTTTCAATTTGGCCTCGTGATAAAGTCTGTGCAATCCTGCAAATTAGTGACTTGAGTGCACGGTTGCAATGGAGGAAAAGCGGACGGTTCACGTTCCATGAAAAGTCAATGAATGTGGAAAATAACGTCCATAAGGTCTTCCTCGCAGATGGAGAAGATTCGATCTTAGACGGTTTTGATAAACAAATATCAGGGATGAATTTGGCCCTTAAGGATCAAAAACAAAATCTCGTTTTTAAAACTTTTCACATGGATATATTACTACTTGAGCTAGCTTTTTTTAACTGGCAGCTATCTCTGATTTCACAATTACAAGAATCTATCCGATGTTACAAGGAATAAAGTCTGTGTAACGCTATCTCCGTAGAAGCTTGTCTCCCACCTTCAGGATTCGAAAAAAGAAAAAAAAGAAATAATTTCGCTTGTAAAGATTCATTGGTCTCATAAATCCGAGTGAGTGTCGTAGTGAAAGAAATGTTGGTTTTAAAACGTTTGACGAAGAGTTTTTCGATAGAAATAAAAAAAAAATCAAAATTAGAAATGAAAAGTAAATACTCACTTTTTAAAAAATACAATACACGCAAGACGCCGAACAGGTCATTTCGCTATTAGCACTTCATTTCTTATTGAATCTCGTTCAGTGGCCCGATGTTCTTATTTGTAGACGAGTTGATCACGTGACATACTAGATATTTCATTTCAAGAGGGTTTATCTTCTAGCCTACAGCAATATTTGAAGAAAAAAAAACATATACACACACGTAATTATGTTATCGTCAAATTGAGAATTATTTATACACTGCAACTAGTCTAATCAGAAAATTTGCATCATTTCCACTTTTGCAAATAGAATGACGGTCCCAACATAATATTTCATTCAATATTTTTAATTTTAAGACATGCATAGCACCCACTATCTACATATGCATTTATAAATACTCATACATACTTAATGCATATGTGTGTGTGTGTCTGTGCACATAACCGCATTTGTGTGTGTGAGTGTGTGTGTGTGTGTGTGTGTGTGTGTGTGTGTGTGTGTGTGTGTATCTGTGTGTGTATATTTGTGAGTGTGTCATGTTATCTATGACTAAAACTTATCCGGATGAGGAGAATAATTGAAAAAAAAAACGCTATAGTGTTACTGCAAACAATAAATGAAAAATAAATCTTTGAGTGGGGGGCAAAATTATGCCAAGTCAATTACTTGAATAACTAGAAAGCACTGAAAAAGTACCACATCATTGCGCATGGATCCGCCCTAAAATTTGATTACTTTCTCTTTGGCCCATTATCCACTCTTCCACAAAGTTTCAGAGAAATTCAGAAAGATCTTTTGCAGATATCGTGAAGATAGACATGAGCGTATTCATAAATGTATGAAAAATATGGCTCAATCAAGAAATAATTCCTAGATCCGCCCCCAAATTTAACGATATCTATCTAAACCCACTGCCCAAATTTCCCCACCGTGGGGACAGGCAGAAGGAACGACGCAATTTACTGAAGTTCAAGACGAAATTTTGTCCTTATTGTCCTGCTGTTCAAGACAACGTGACTTTTCACCGCTGCTTCGAGCTACGTGATGTGACCTCGTGAGTATTACCAAAAACAATATGACTGCAGATTCTGATTGATAATCAATGATGATATCATAATAATGTCCATTCTGTATATATATATCCCTGACTTGGTCTCTCAACAACCCTTTCAAAACCTCTACCCACCCGCTTCTCAAATCTACCCGTTTGCATTTTTTTTTTAATTCTATTTTCCACCTCTCTCTGGAGCGTACTTTTTTTTTCCTAGCACAAGTTAACAGCCATATCTTTTCTCTGTCGACGCCATTATCTATTTACCTTCAGTCCAGCCAAATAAATCACTTATCTGTAGTTCGAGCCTCCGGTCAGCCTTGCCCATTGACTGGCGTGAGAGTTCATCATCATTTTTCTTTCCCGTACGTATTTGCTTATCAGTGACATCAGCCGTCTGCGAACGTCTTGCTTGCGCGCATTTTTTCTCTCTTTATCCCCTTGCCTTTTTCATCTGAACAGATTGCCGGCAGCTCAAAGGATTTTATATCGTCCATTACACGTCCGACGGACAGCTTTTCTGTTTGAACACTTAGGAATATTAGGCGACCGAATCTTCCACCAAGCAAATAATCATACGTCAACTTAGTTCTTCGATTCGTCCATCAATTTGTCTATCTCTCAATCTGTCTCATTGTTCAATTCTTTCTCCTTCCACCTCTCTCAATCTAAATATATATTGACACATAGAAAACAAAAAAAAACATACTAAACCAAAGAAGCCTAGTTAGTCGCTCGATAGAGACCGTCACATGATCATTGACTTTTAACAGCATTCTGTATTGGAGTGATCAATCAAAAAAATTGCAAAAAAGGGGGATCAATGAATGAATTACCCATCTCGCTCTCTGTTGATGGGTGTTCACAAAAGAGGTCTGATTTTAAAAAATCAAGCGTGAATGTTACCGGACGTAAACTAATGATCAATTTAGCAAACAATCACTTGACAAATTGACAACCCGCCACTAATACCTACTTAGGGGATCTAAAATAAAGCGAAAATTCTAAGCATAATAAGGAGTAAAAGTTCAGATTTTCTGCCCTCTAGTTCAATTCGTGCAACTTGTATGAATGATACACACATAGTCCAACAGACAGCCAGACCAACTTGAAAACTGAAGAAAACTATGTTGACAGTCTTCATGACAGTTTTGGTTGACGCTTTCTAAAAATGATAAAATGAAAGGGTGAAGAATTATTTGGCCTTTATTTACAAGCTCTCACACACACATACGCATATATATATATATATATATATATATATATATATATATATATATATATATATATATATATATATGAGAATTCGTGGAGATATTGATTGGATATAAAAGAGAATGACTAAGCAAGGGACCAGTCCTGTTATTTTAATACTCCCGAAAGAAGGCTAAAGTAAAAAAAAACCTGATCAACTCGAAAGAAAAAATTGCTTACTAGAATAAAACTATATTACATGCACCAAAAACCCAAACAAGTATACTAAACAGTTAGAAGACAAGACGTTGAAATAACGCAAATCAGATTAAAAGTGACGCACGGTCATGGATACATTGAGAGTATAAATAAAAATTAACTAAAGAAGTTCTTCTTCAGCATTACAATATGATAAGTTTACATGACTATATATATATATAATATATATATATATATATATATATATATATATATATATATATATATATATATATATGTATATATATGTGTGTGTGTGTGTGTGTGTGTGTGTGTGCTGAGAGGAAAAAGAGAGAGACAGGTAATTCACGCTGTTGAGATTTGTTTTGTACAGGGAAAGTAAGCGGCTGAAGAGTATTTCGTTAATTTTCCCAATTAGAAGATCCCGAAAATTAGCATTCACAGCACTGTCGTCTTTCACTAGGGCACTAACACCAATTAGTGGGAAAGTAAGTAATCAAATAATGCACACCCACAGCCTCATTTATACTTATATATATTCTTTTTCTTTCTCTGTCTAGCAATCTCTCTCTATCTCTCTCTCTCTGTATATATATATATATATATATATATATATATATATATATATGTATGTATGTATATATATGTATATATATATATATATACATATATATATATATAAATATATATATATATATATATATATATATATATATATATATATATATATATATATACATATTACTCTCTTTTTCTTTCTTTAAAAATCTATATAAAAGTCAGTCTGATGACTTTTAAGCAATATTTTCTATGTATTTGGTTCTCTCTCTCTCTCTCTCTCTCTCTCTCTCTCTCTCTCTCTCTCTCTCTTTCCATCACCACATCTATTCCCCTCCCCTGACAATGAGCACCTTTCAGAGAGAGGCTAATCTCTCAAGTCACTGATATGGAATTCATCCCAAACTCTATGCCCCCAAAATACCAGATTAAGTTGACTTCGATAAAGTCAACTGTCATAAAGTCAACTAATCGGCCAATGAGTCTATCTATCAATTTATTTATCAGCGAAAGCAGATGCATATGTCTGTATCTGCGTACTTAGTGCTTCTAGGCTAGTCTGCTCGCATACACACACACACACACAAATACACTCAGATACGCACACACGTGTGTGTGGGTGTATGTTAGTATACTGTAAGTGAAGAGTTGTTTTTATAGAAATAGTGCTCTTTAGTTTTAATAGAGTTTAAATAATTATTATACCAACGACAAATCTATTTCACGATTTTACGATCATCATTATAGTATTTTTGTATTAAAAAAGTACTCATTACTTTTAGTATGTGGGTGATATATATATATATATATATATATATATATATATATATATATATATATATATGTATATATATATATATATATATATATATATATATATATATATATATATATGTGTGTGTATGTGTGTGTGTGTGTATGTATATATATGTATATATATATACACACACACACACATATATATATATATTTATATATATATATATATATACATATATATATATATATATATATATATATATATATATATATATATATATGATTATGAATTGCGTTATATCAAATTTGAAATGATCTCCCGTTATTACACGCTGAATGTATCATTTTGCCTTGACAACGTGTATAGAATAATATATATCTATATTTGTTTCAGTAAATCCGTGTGTCAATTCTGACTGATGAAGACATGAAAAGAATAACCCTGGCAACTGGTGTTTCAAAAATTGATATAATCATAATTTAGATTCCCATATAAATCTCAGATTCTAAAAAGTTGTACCCACGTAGTTGTCTTTTTTACACGAATATATATGGTATGATGTTGGAGCCTCAAAGCAAAAGAATTGTAGAATGGGAAACAAAAGTAAATAAATTAGAAATGAAAAAAAGAATTATGTTTTCATTACTTCCTTCTGATTATCCATGATGGTGATATCTTGCATTTGTTGTGCCATCTTTCTTTTGACGATATTCCAGATTCTCAACTGGATTGAGGTTCTATGAGTTTTGCAACCAGCAAATCGAGCACCATCCAGCATCAAAATGTTTACTGTTTCTTATTTGCATTAATGGGAGTAGATGTGACCTTAAGACGGCTAAGTACGTCACGGAGATCATTTCTGACACCATTTTGATTGCTGAAAATGAAATCCTCTCCTACGACAACAAGAAAAGCATTCCAGATCACGACATGAGGAGTATGTATCATTGATGGTTGTATGAAATGTTGACTTCTTCGTATATGCATATTAAATTGTTCAAAAATATTTTTTTTTAATTATCTTTGACTAATCCTCTTACAGAAGTTCTTGGGCTTTAACAAGTGTTTTTTGGTGGGGGTGGTATCATCAATCGTTACAGAATGTAATTCACCATATCAGATGAAAATATTGTAAATTCAATTTCAGTAATTTTTCTCAAGTTACCAAAGGTTTCAATAATGCAGTGGTTTCCAAACTTTCGGAATAAAGCGTAGATATCTTAGTTATGCGATATATTGTTCTAGCTGGATAACCGTATTCGCTGGTTAAAACATTTAAGGATAAAAAATAGTACGAAAGCCCTAAACAAGCAAAAAGAAGTTTGGAGCCCCTGGGTCTTTCAAAAATTTGACGACTGTTGTTAATGCATAATGTCTATGTAAATGCAGAGGATGAACTACAATTAATAAAGCTTATAAAGGTCCCTACATTGAGAGCACGGTGTTTTTTTTAAAAAGTCCCCACCTTCTAAGTCAGCTACAGCTCTACCTCGCTTATTACCCTCTCTGGAGGACATGTTTTCCTTCAATCCTGACGCCCTGAAAAAGAGGCAAACGTCTCCTCTCACTTCTGACCCCCTTGAAAGGAATGAAACGTCTCTGACCCTCTTAAAGAGAGGATAAAGTTTTTCTTCATTTTTTAACCCTCTTAGACGGAAAATGTTTTCCTTCACTTTCGACCTCTTAAAAGATAAGGAAAATGTTTCCCGGCTAGGTTTGACCACATGATGGGACACAAGTCTATTTCACTTTGTCACCTAAAAAGAGACTTTTGACCCTTTACATGATGGAAAGAAGCTTTCTCTACAATTCTGACACCTTAAAGCTGGAAGTAATCTCCCTTCACTTTTGACCTCTTAAAGGGGGGACTGCAGTTCAATTTTGACCCCTTCCAAAAAGGAAAAGGTCTCTCTTCACTTTTGACTCCATACATAGGAGGACTCTCTTTTCTATTTTTCATTCCCTTCACGGTTCCCTTAACTTCTGACGTTTGAAAAAAGCCAAAAGTCTCCCGTCATTTTTGACATTATACAGAGGAAAATGTCTTCTTTTACTCTTCATCACCAAAAAGGTTCCCTTCACTTTAGATCCCTTGAAAATACACATAAATATATAAAATAAGTGTATGCCTATATGGACGGAAAGAAAGTTCCACTTTGGCACCAAAATTACATTGAAAATGGAACCCTCCTCTAAAACCCCTGAAAACATTTCACAAGGCTTTTTCTCATTTTACAACCTTTCCCTGTGTCTATTGATAATGCATGCCAAATTTGGTTGGGCAGTGTCCATATTTAGGTGTTTTTATAGCGCGACAGACATTCAGACAGAAACCTCTATCTCTCTCTTATATACAACAGAAAGGCAGCCTCAAACTGTTCAACTAGGCTTCCATTGTTTGGGTGGCACCCTCTAGAGTCTGATGGTTAGCGTTAAAAACAAGAGAAAAGGAGACAAGGGATTTATGATAAGCATGAAGTTAAGGAAACATGAGGTAAGAAGATTGAAAATCTAAAAAGGAAAAAGCGCAGATGTTCTGGTTGAAAACAAAAGGAAATTACAAGGTTTTCACACAGGGAACGTGGTCGGACAAAAAATAAGGAGGATTCGTTTGAAAGAAGAATCGAATAAAGAAGAAAAAATAATCTTTACGAGAAAAAGAACACAAGAAAGTAAAGTAATGTGGATAGGTATATATGAATAGACAGAGATAAAGATACATGGACATAGATAGGTAGATAGATAGACAAACAGATAGACAGTAAGAAAGAAAGAAACAGACTGATATCAAGATTGGCGAAATAGATGGAAAGCGAAAGCTCTTAGTTGAAACATTCAAGTTAAAAAAGATTCAAAGGATATAAAACGTGAAAAATAATGTAGACTCTCAAGCAAATAACCTAACAGCCAGTGATGTAAAAACGATAGATCAAACTTTTACAGAAACACGACTAGGACAATGTTGCTGTACATGGGAATAAACTGCAAGAAGAAGGAAGATTTGATGAAAACTGAGGCAGACGGATTGGTCAGGCAACTGAAGATGATTAAGAAAAGAACGACTGATTATATAGGGTGGATGAAAAGAAACTCCCAATTGGAAATTAATGATCAATTTTAAAATCATTGATTGATTGTAATCAAACTCACTTCACTTTGGTACTTACGATAATAACATTTTGACAACTCTATGGACCAAAATGAAATTTGTTTTGCAAAAGTAGAACAATATTTACAAAAGTTACGTATAATTTCATATAGGGAGTTTCTTCTCACCCATCCTTTATAAAATGGAAAGAACGTGAAACTGAATGAAAATGATGAAGTATAGAAGAGAGAGAGAGAGAAACAAACTAATCTAGAGAAATACTAAATCGAAAAAGAGACGAAATTTTGAGGAAGTTACGAAAGTGAAAAAAGAAGTGGTTCCAAGACAAAAACTTGCAAATGCAGTCATGAACAGACGATGAAATGACACTGGAGTGTCCCTTTCAAAGTTCATGCCTGGATGCAGGGTATGGAGACCCTGGAATGTTCAGGAAAGCAGTGAGCGATATGTTTGGCATCTGCTTAAAAGCAGGGGCTCCCTGGATTGGAATCAGAGTTGTTCGCTCCCTAGACTGAGCTCACTTGGAAGGCAACCAATCTGCCCTGCTGGGAGGAAAGAGACGGATTCATACCTTTCCCAATGCAAAGTGAACATCAACAGCCCGACTGGAATTTGAACTCGGGTCGCCAATTCCATTGTTAACACCTTCAACGCTATAGTAATCGCACCTCCTATAGACGAAGCAATATAAATATCATGTGTCTTATTTCTATTTAGATGCAGCCATATAAATAGAAATGACACATGATAACTTTTAAGAAAGTGTGAAACGCAGTGTTTAAGATATTAGAAAAGGTATACAGATTGAGGAAAAGTAGTGATGAAAGAAGAAAAGACAGAAAGACGTAAATGATTGATAAATGGTTTAAATGAAAAGCAAAAAGACAGAAAAATACAAGAAAAACAGTGTAGGAACATCTTATTGTATAATCCGAGTAGGATAGTTGGCGCCGTATGGAGCTCTCTGGCGAAGAAACTTTTTTTTAAAAAGAGAGAGAAACATAACGAATAGTATAAAAGAAAAATGGAAACACGTTGTTGTCTGCTGACAGCGCCTACTCTAACCATTATTCATCTACGCATGACTGGAATAGAATCGAGTCAAAAAATAATTACGAAGAAGACAAAAGAGAGGTAAAAGAAGGAGTAACGAAGGACAGGAAAGAAAGCTTAAATTAGAAAGTAGAATGTTTGGAGGTAAATTTCTAAAAGAAAAATGAACCAGGCCTTTCAATCACCCATCCTAACTTTTCACACAATTGATTCTTTGTTCGTTTAATGATATGAAAAGGAATAAGGCAACAGTTCAGGTTAGTCTTCAATAGAAACTATCATGTAACCAACGTCTTTTAGCAGCATGCTGTGTTTGGGGAGAGCAATTAAAATTTGGAAAAAGCGATGATCAATGAATTAATTACTACTCCCGCTTATTGTTGGATCACCAAAAGAACCCTTGTGAACACAGCCAGACACAAAGTTAATGGCCAATATAGCATAAACTTACATTGTAAACTGACCAACACCACTTAATCCTATTTGGAGAGAATTTTGAAGTAGAAAACGTATTTTCTTGACATGATAAGAAGTGAATGCTTAATTTTACAGTCGTCGAGCGCCATCAGTGCAGTCGGTACGCACGATATATACATAGCCAGCCAACCAACCAGACCAAGTTAAAACTGAAGAAACCTATGTTTACAGTTTTAGTTAGAGTTTGGGCTGACAGATTCCGATAAAAAGACATAAGGAGAAAGCAGAAAACGAGAGAAAAGTGGCAAAAGAGAGAGAAAATCATCTTCATCAGTCTTTTATCGTCCGTCGTTGGACATAGATCTGTCTCAAGATTCGCCAAAGCTCTCTATCACGGGCGTCGCAGAGTCTACACTCTCTGAAATTGTCTAGTTCATCTCTCTATCTTGTATTCTATCGACCTCGGTTTCGCCTGTGCTCCTGAGGATCCATGTTGTGAGTCGAGATGTCCATTTGTTGTCTGCCATTCTGGCAACACGACCAGCCCATTGCCATTTGAGTTTTCTTAAGAATTCTATGATTTGTTGAACTCCTGTCTTCTTCTTAATCTAATGCGCTATCTTTTTATCTCTCCATATAGGTTTGAGCGTGATTCTTTCATGTGCACGTTACATGGTTCTCAGTTTGAGGGTCAGTTTCTTGGTTTCTAGGGAAAATGAAATAATAATTTTTGCTGAAGAAGATGATAAATATTATAGAAGAAAAGAATAAGAACGAAAGAAGTTTGAATTCTGCTGCTGATAAAGATGATGATGTAATGGAGGAAAGCGTTAATCTAGAACAAACTGAAAGAAGATGATATTGGATAGGCAAAATGTGTTAGATGATGAGGTTGATGGTTATTGTTGTGCTGCTGCTGCCAATGATGACGAATCAAACAAAGATAGAAATACCTTGCGGGGGGGGTGGAGAAGAGAGGGAAGAAGTTATAGAAATAGAAAGATAAAGTTAATTAGAAAGTAGTACGAACAAATGAGAGAAAATCATCAGAGATGTGGAGTTGAAAAAACATGAATGGAAAAAAAAGAACGCATCTTGGAGAAATCAGACGGGAAGATCTGAGAGGGTCGTCTTTTATTCCCCAATTTTTTTCTGTAGCTATTTATGTTGACTTAGCATATTTTGTCCTGCACCAGAATGAACCAAGTAGCAAACCGAACAACCGACCACGTAAATAAA
Organism: Thysanoteuthis rhombus; assembly: GCA_963457665.1. Taxonomy (NCBI): domain Eukaryota; kingdom Metazoa; phylum Mollusca; class Cephalopoda; order Oegopsida; family Thysanoteuthidae; genus Thysanoteuthis; species Thysanoteuthis major. Next base: position 43,748,642 of record OY735205.1, on the reverse strand, counting down.
AAAAATGAGTGCCATGCGGGACTTGAACCCGCGTCTAACAACACTCTTGCTACACAGGTGTTCGAAATAACGCACTTAAACCACACATCTCTCTACTCAGCGGTCGTCGGCATAAATATTTACACATGTACCGTCTTTCTTCCTGATAGAAAAATAGACTTTATAATTAGTTTTGATCGTTTTTGTTGTCGTTTTTGTTTGTTTGTTTGTTTTTTCCCAAACTTCACAACGTCATTTCGGCTGAAATGCAACGGTAAACATCATTAGAATCGACAAAAATGTTGCCAAAAGTTCGATTCACTTTGGGTCACGGATATCAACTATTATCTTTTCTACGTTTGTGAACTATCAGCCTCTACAAAACGCTTCTGAGAACGTCAATATTACTAAGTTTGGCTTCCTTTTCATCGGAGCACGGATTCCTAGAAGAAATCACCGTCCAGTTACTCAAAGTAGGAACTTGAGATTTTTCTAAAAGAGAAAGGGTCTGTAGCTTGACTGAGGTTACTCGGTATTTTTTTCAATTACCTGAGGTAATGAAGGACCTTGTGTTTTATTCTAAATAGAGTAAGGATGCATAATATATATTTTCAATTTACCAAAGTCAAGCTGGTTTGTTCTTTCGCCTTTTTTAAATGAAATTTTGTCTAGTATTGATGAGCTCTTCTCCAATCATCCTGTTTCTGGTAAAGCCATCTTTGGCTTAAAGATTCGCACAATGCTATTTTGCAACAGTACGTCTATTTCTACCCTTCCTATTCACTTTTTTATGTTCTCGATTCTAGGGTCATTGTTCTGTTTCTGACCTGAATAGGCCAAAGAATGGAATTCAGAGATGAATAAAAGAAAAGAAAAAATAAATATCACAAACCATCAAAATCTCAGACCAAATTACTAATAATCCTTTGTTCAATTTCAACTTGGTCCTAATAATCTATAATTGTTTTTAGTTTGTTTGAAGCTCATATTTTACGAAACTTGCAAAATCCTACGATCTGTTTGATGTCATAAAGTCATGAAAATAACACAGCTACGATGAACATTTTTGTAATATCCTTATGAGACATAATTAGGTTATAGCAATTGTGAGATATATCGTGAAACGATTGCTGACATATGTTCAGTTTTCCTTTTATTTATTTATTTTCTTGTTTTCGTTTTTCTGTATTGCATTCGAACAATTGTCTGGTTTGGTTAGGGGAGTGCAATTTACTTTGTATAGTCACGTGATGCATTACATTCTCTAATTATATAACATGGCTGTGCCTTAATTGCATAATATAATTAGAGATATTTTCAACAGTGACCGTTGTTAGAACATAGATCAAATTAGAATTACAAAAGTATTTGGTTTGTTTAGTTACAAATGTAATTCACGATAGATGCGTGATATAATACCCTGTTTTCACACAAGGTAATGAATATGAACGCACTATGCATACTTATGGACAATTCTTACACATACTTGATCCAGACCAACAGAAGATTGTCAATGGATACAAATGCTACCGAACTCATTTCAAGCAGCAGCCATTATATGACTTTCCCACCTCCTGCGATGACGTGGGTGATGGTGCTTACCTTTACAATGTCTTAGTGGCAAGTTTTTCTGTCTCATCACTCCATTCAATACCTGGTCTGTTCCTATGGTGTTTACTGTCGCTCAGGCACAAATCGATTAGCTTTTTGCTACATCTATTTCCCCTTTGTCTTGCTAGATATCCTGCCCATCTTCAATTTTGTTCCTCAATTTCATGTACGATATCCTTCACTCTGGTCCTCTTTCGAATCCATGTTAATCTTTTTCTACCACTGAGTTATTCCTAACATTGCTTCATCCATTGCTGTCTGTGTGCTTTTCAGTTGGTTTTCGTAAGTTTTTTGGTTTCGCACACAACCATCATAGCCGGTATTACGTATCGATTGTATACTTAACGTTTTGAGCATAATGGTAATTTGATTTTTCCCCATATCTCTATTTATACCAACTGATTTCTAACCAATACGTCATCTTATTCCATTTCCCCTTCTCGCTGTATCGCCTGACCCAAGTAAATGTATTCCTTAACTTATTCTAAAGCTTCACTTTCTATTCTTATGATCAGGATTTTATTATTGTGCATTACATTTGTCTTTGTTTTGTTCATCTTTAACCCTACTTTTGGCATTCTCTACTTAAATCACTTTACATGTTTTGTAGATCATCCACACATACATACACATACAAATACACACACACACACACACACACACACACACACATATATATATATACATATATATATGTATATATATATATATATGCATATATATGTGTGTGTGTGCGTATGTATGCATATATGTGTGTGTATGTGTCTGACGTATACTTGTATAGATATGAGACATAGACATAGAAATAGTGCTATTAACGAAGAACTCTGATGAAAATCATCGATTACAAGAGATTGTAAAACAAAGATAGAGAATAAATCAATAAAGAAAAGAAATGAAAGATAAACGGGATTAAAAAGAGAAATAAAAACCTTCGTTATTTTTGCATTCAACTCTATCGAATCCACTCCCCGCTCAGCAATCTTATCGTGTCTCTATTATTAAATACTTTCATTAACAACCAGTTCACAACTTTTTCTTTACTGCCTTGTTTAATGCCTCTATGTGTTTGTATTAGTTAATATCCCGCAACAATTGGAACTTCCTGTTTAATTTTTACTTTCTTTTAATTTTATTGTTTATTTTAACAGCATTATATTCGTTCTTTTTTCTTTTGGGTAGGACGAGACAACGGTGAGTGGGGAGGGTTGCACAATTTGGTTTTATTCTCATTCATTATTATTGTTGTTGCTTGCTTTGTTGTTCTTTTTGGTCCATTTCGTTCATTTCTATTTCGTCGTCAAGATTATATCTTTAACATTTTCTTCTTGTTCAACCTTGCCTTACTCTTTTTTTTTCTTCGTTTTTCGTTTAGTTGATCTGATTTTTTCCTTTCCTTTTCTTCATTTTTTGCCAGCTTGATTCAATTTGCAGAGTTGTTTTCTTAACGATTTACTTCTAAAATGTTTCTTTTTTCGTGTTTCGACGGGGAAGGTATAGTAGAACTCTTGCAAGTGATTCAATTCTCTCTTGTCCTTACGTTCACTCATCAAAGCAGACGTTTGTTTTGTTTCCTTGTGTATTTGGCATCCATGTTATTTGGGATGGGGGTGTGAAAATGGAGATAGAGATGAAACAGATCTTTTTTCTAGGAACAAAAATTAATCCTGAAGGAAGTTTAGGTCGGATTAATTGCCGCTTCTTCCTTAACACTCTAACCTGTATTTCCACTTAACAATTGGATTAATAATTGGCATTTGGACAATTTAGACACACCAAAAAGAATATAAATCAGATCTTCTTACCGTTGATAGGAATCTGATATCTTAAAAAGCAACGTTTTATCAAATACGGATGGTTTGTAGTGTGTCCTATGTATTTTACTTGCTGTTGATTCTTATTTTGTTTTAAGACAGAGAAAAACACGTATTGGAGATCTTCCTCGGTTTATTTTCTTTGGTTGTTTTTGTTTTTTATTTTTTGTTAAGTTTTCGGTTTTTATTTTCATCCTCAGGTTTTTGTACTAAGTTCCTGATCAACATTTATTTTAAATGTATGTGCATTGCTTTCTATTTGCAGCATATAAACAGATTGCAAAAGAAATTCCTACTTCCAGTCCTCAGACAAACGACATGTTTTTCTTTTTTCTTGATTCAACACTAGGAAATTCTTTGATGATTTCTATTGTTTCAAACCGAAGTCTTGTTTCGTGATTGTTTTGAATATGGATCCCATAACACTTTACTCAGAAGCAATATGATATATGATGCTCCCACTGGTTCTGCATGATTTTTCTGCGTTACAGCTGAATGACCAGATCGTCTCAAGTCGAGAATGCTTTTCCTCATTTTCATTAAAATGTATTATACTTTGGAGAATAATTACTAAATCTCAGCGAAAATCCTTCTCTTATTTTTTCAAGATGCCTTTCTGTACAAGTACCAGGAGCCGTACATTTTTCTATGTATCTTGTTTTTCTGTTAATGACAATGCTATCAGCAACAACATTAATTACAACTGAAAAAAAGAAATTGAAAAATGCACATTTTGTGTCCACCCCTATTTGTATATATACGGTATGTTTGCATGAAATGGAATTATACAAACTTATCGATTTTCAAGGTGGTTAAAAATTGGTCAGCAAACAACGCAATGCTTTTTATTACGTTCGTTGTCGGGAAATATCCTTTTATTTTGTTGAATCATTGCCTAGTCTACTCAAATAAGACAAGAAGAGACACATAGATTATGGTTGGTAGGTTCTTCATTGTACAACAGGTCTCTTCCTAGTTCTTAGATGATCAGACTCGAAATTATTAACTAATGTAGAAGACTTCTTTCCGAAAGTCAGTCTAATGTAATCAACTGTATATTATTGGCAGTACTTAAGTAAAGAAAACAAAGGAAACAACAGTTGTAGCTTTTTCAACAAGGTCTTTGTTAGATAAAGCCCATACGGCCAGGTGAAATTTCGTGGCTGAAATTTTTTTTACTATGAATCCATGGCGCCCCAGGAATAACTTATCTCCTCAGTTGGTTCTCTGTCACAAAGGAGTACTGTATATCATGTAAATTATAAAATGTCATGAAAACATGAAACTTCCAGAAAAGTCGAAGCATAGAAATGAACACAAAATTTGTGAACATTTTTATGGCTTTGGACATAATAATATTTTTTTATATCCCACGTTTTAAAGCTTTTTTTAGAAATCGTTCATGAAAAACAATCAACATACATTTCTTCAGTTTTTTAATTCAAGTCTGATTGGCTGGCTTGCTGGCTGGCTATGAATGTATAATGCATATGGACCACATCAATGAAGTTAGCAGACTGAGAGTTTGAACAATTACTCTTTAGGCCCACGAAAAACTTTTTTTGTATCTTGAAAATCCCCTTACCAAAAGGTTTTTAGTGGGGGTTCAATCTGCAATGTAGTTTTATGCAAAATTGGTCCCTGTGCCCAAGCCTTTTTTTTTAAAATCAGACGTTTTTATTGTTCGAATTAAAGTCAAGTGAAGTAACTTATTTATTGATCATCCCTTTTCTAATTTTTAATTGATCATTCCCAACACGGTATGTTGCCAGAAAACGGTGGTCATGTAACGGTTGGTATTCGGTGGCTAAGCAGACCTGTTTTCATATCGCTTATGTGGTTAGCCTTTGGTAGAGCAAGCTCAACTTTCAAAAACAAGAAGATCCCATTAATCCTTCTAAGTAAACAACCAATGCATCCTTCCGAATCTCACCTATGGAGCTAAAATATGGAACCTAACCAAAAACTGAGGACCATGCAATGTGCACATGAAATAATCGTGGTCAACCTCACATGGAGAGATCACAAGACAGCACAGTATATAAGGAAGAAAACACGAGTCTTAGACATCACAAAATCCACTAGAAAACTCAAATGGCAATGCGCTGATCGTGTTGCAATTATGGCAGACAATCGATGGACATCACGACTCACAATATGGATCCTCAGATATCGTAGGCGAAATCGAGGACGGCAGAATACCAGATGGCTTGACAAATTAGACAAAACCAGAAAGTACAAGCTCTGTAACGCCCATGATAGAGAAGTGTGGCGAATCCTGTGGAAGGTCTATGTCCAACGACAGACACTAAGAGACTGATGATGATTATTATCATGATATCCAGAGTATATGTCTGTTCTCTTTCATTCGTCTACACGTTTAAAAAATATCTATTCGTCTCGTCGTGGGAGTGATTTCTTCGCCTTACATTTATGAAGACTCATAACATCTTTGTGTTTATTATTTTATTCATTTAAAGTTTTATATTCTTCACAACTAAGATGTCATGAGATACTTTTTTTTAGGTCAAATCCGTAAAGTCACCATTTTTCAGTATGTCAGCTTGTGCTGCCCTTATAAACACTCTCGTCGTATTATATCGACCCACACAAATACTCAGTTACATAGATAGATAACATTAAAATATATTTCGAATTAGTAAATTTGTGTATGGTTCCTCACTCATGTTTGTTCAGAATTTTAACGTAAAAGTAAACGAAAATTATGATTTTTAATAAAAAAAAATATAATTAATATAAGGGAAATCTACTTTTCAAAACCCATCCGCTATTTCCTATCTTCTGTTGCTGACAATTTGAGTTTTCTTTTGATTGGCCGAGTTCAAGTAAGCAATAAAACCCTGGGATTCGACTTCAACAGTAAATATATCAGTCATTCAGCCATGTCATATATGTTTCCGTATTTACTCTTGTCTATACATATATCAAACAACGATGATTTCTATATTTTTGTAAAAGCAGGAATCCAATTTTTTCCTCATCAGATCAAGTACAGTAAATCATTATTATTAATTTTTAGCTACTAATAACTTTCATCTTAGCTGATGTTACATTGTTTTAATCACAAACTTGATTATTTTCTTCTCCTAAAATTTATTCTTACTTGTGTTGTAGACAATTTTTTTTTAGGAGACATATCCGTAACAATTTCTTGTACCCTCTGTTAGGACCCAAAGCACCTAGTTGTGTCTCCACGTGTAGCTTTTGAGAGATAACTTGAAACCAGTTTGGATATTCAAATGCATCGATTTAATCTTATCGACTTCCAGATTTTGAGGTTGATGGCGTTGGTAGGATGTCGTATACTGCCTTTATTTGGAAACTTATTCTCTATGTATGCCTCTGTTTATTGTTGTACTATTTAAGTGGTATTCCTTTGACCCTCCCATGCTTGCTCCTCCGTGCTCTCTGTTTTGAATGCGCGACAGCTATAATAAAAACGCAAGCTCTCATCAATATATTGAATTTCTTCTATTATCATATTTCTTCTGTTCTTTGTGGTGTCCTATGACTACTAACGATATGGATGGTAATCCGCACCGGTTCTACCAGTTTCCACAGCTCCGACCACTTCCTTCATCCTGAGGGATGATTCTACATCATTCACATATTATTACCTGGAGTTCTAAGTAAAGATGTTTTGTAACATCGCATGTACATAACTAATGTTTTTTCATAATATTTTTCCGTTGGTATAATAGTTTGATCTGTCAACCAAGTCGCAAGTGAGCAGCGAACCCGATTATGTTATGATATATATCCTTGAAATCCGTCAAACGGTAACAAGAATTGACATGTGCTATTTACCACCAGCGGGTAGGAAAGATATGTACTTTTGTGAGACCTCTGAGATTGCATGTTTGTGTAGGTAAACATGGGGACAATTGTGTGTATTTACGTGCGTTCAAGTATAAGCGGATATGTTCTGGCAAAACTCAAACTGCGAATAGCTTTCAAAACCAGATCTCTAGCTGAGGTGTTGATGCATGTGAATTTGGTTTGTACATATGTCTCTTATAGACGTATACCTGCTTGCATGTGCACAGATGTGGGTTTCATATCAAATTCTGTGTGTACACGTTTTTAAAAGTACGTATGTGCATGAGCGTGTGTATACATGTGAATGCATCTCATTATCCTGGAAATGTCTGCCAGTGTATTTATATTTGAACGGAGGTGCAAGTTTAAACTTCATACCTGTATTTCGATCAAGTGAGATTATTTTATCGAAACCAAGAGACAAGACGTAAGTGTTGTGAACAGAGAAAAGGATATTCTTTCAAATAGTAAACGTGATACTTCCTTAGCTTGAAAATGTGGGAAAATTGAACAAATCCAATGAACAGGATTTGAAATGATGAGACTTATACGCACAATAATTTATGCAAGTGCAAATGTCCCAAAGGTCCTGGTAGGAAGATTGGAGTAATTGATGATTTGAGGAAGATTTTAGATGATTCAGAGCATAGCAGTGTAGAGGTCAGTGAGAATGTAAGAAGAAGTGTTTGGGATTTGGAGGCATTTGCTGCCACCCAAAGAACAGCCTGCAGTGTGTAGATACATGTCCATACATAAACATGACATGAGTAAATAAATACCAATAATTTACATCGTGAACAACTTACTCATACTATTCACTGATGAAGAACAGGAAATCACTGCCTCGTTAAGGTCAACTTGCGCCATATGGAAGAAATCACCATTTCGCGATTGCACATGTGGCAGTGCGTGTCCAAAAGTGACCATTATATAACAGGACATTACCTTTCCCACGTGTGCTTGGTAGAGTAACTAGAAAGAAGCCAAATGTTAAACCCATCAGCATTCAACATAAAAAAACAATAGGCAGTCAAAATGGTGCTCAGATTATCCACCGTCATATTTTCGCATCTACTCAACGTTCGGACGGAGGACGAGTTTAGTTTTGAAAATTACCTCGGTGACAATCTTATTTGAAGAAGAAGAAGAAGAAGAAGAAGAAGAAGAAGAAGAAGAAGAAGTTTAATTTTAAAAATTAAAGATTGGACCCCCTCTTTCCATCCATTAAACGACATACAAAAGTATGGATTCGAAATATTGTGGGGGTTTTCTTTTAAGGGTGAAAAGTGAGGGAAACCTTTTTCTTTGAAGGAAAAATTCCAAGTATAGAAAATGGCAATTTTTTTTTTTTTTTTTGTGAGGGCAAATATTTTAACAATTCAAAATCGATTACGGATGTGCAAAACAGCAAAAACCAAGAGTCATGAGTGAAAACCGTGAAAATTAGAATTTAAAGATTGAAATGAGTACACTGACTTGATTATTCATTAAGAAATAAATTCATAATCTTTCGGAAATTATTTAATAAATAACATGAACATTAAACTTACATTTTCACATAATCAATTCGATACAAATGAATGAGTTGATATCGTGCTCAGTGACCGAAGAAGACGGTCTTCAAGCTAACAGTAGTAGTAGTGATAATAATTATTACTGCTACAATTGCTATTGCTACTACTACTACTACTAGAAAATTGAACCACTTAATATAGGTAGATGAAATATTAATCTCTGAAAAAATATCGAATGTCCTGAGAAAACAGCTGCTGTGAGAGAGGCAGTGAATGGATAGAGTTGAACCATTTACAGACAAAATCAAATGTGCCAAATTAACGAAAGTCAATTTTATAGACAAAGAAATGGAGAAGCAGGAAAAACCGAGAAGCCAAAAGTTTCGAGAAATAAAAATTGAAAAAAAAGGGACATAAACGTTCAGGTAAGTGAATGCCGAGTCTAAAATGAATGACATAGACTAGAAGACGGACATGATATACAAATAAATCTGAGCTTTAAGTACTTCGGGGAGAGTTGTCAACTGGAAAGCGTCAGGATTCGATGTGTATGGATATATTAGAATATATAGATATACGAACAAATTGAACTGAATGAAGTTCTGATAATCTTCCATTATATTCAGCCATATTCCGTCGGTCAGCAAGAAAAACAATTGTTTTTGTTTTATTTGCATTTTGTTTTTTCCTTTATCGTCTGTTGCCATAGAAGTGAAATGATTGATATCGTTACTTACTGTCTCCACGTCCCTACGTCCATGTGTTTTTTTCTCTGTAGTATGCATTACAAAGCAGTTTAGATTGAAGGAATTTATTCGATAATCCATTACTTGATGGATAAATACCCCGTGTCGACAGTCTGATAGTCGACTATGACTGTTCCGTGCAGGTTGCTCGCAGTGTATTTCGTGCTGTATTGGATTTTTAGTCCCTTGGTTATTTTCTTATTTTGTTTTATACGCAGATCCACATAAATCAGCCGGTAAAGTTACTTCCGTTGGCAGGGTATTGAAGATGAGGCAAATATCAACGATCACCAACCAGCATGTTTTTTCGGGAGTTATCTTTTTAAAACCTTTATATATATATATATATATATATATATATATATATATATATATATATATATATATATATATATATATATATATATATAATGGCTTTACTCCGCGAACAGAGAGCCGAGAGGGTTTTCTACGTCTTTTCAGATCTGAAGTCGACGAGTCCTGAACTTGAATATCGCAAAGGCCTGCACAATGGGGTTTTGAGGTGAAATGCGACGCACGACGTGTACACGACCGACCCTACCCTTTAAACCACGGTGGTGCGAATAGCAACAAGGCCCCGAATGAATAATGAATTGTGAATATATATATATATATATATATATATATATATATATATATATATATATATATATATATATATATATATATATATATATTTATATATATATATGTATATATATATATATATATATATATGTGTGTGTGTGTGTGTGCAAAGATAGGTGTATAGGTAGATAGATACTAAAACTCGTGAAATAACAACAAAGAAAAAGAGCATAAAAACAAAAGGAAGATTGTGTTCGGTTTATAGAATGAAAAAAATCATCTGACAACGACATGAGACAAACTGACAAAGGACACACAGATTGATCGGCCCACACAATAACTCTAAAAAAATCGTCAGTGAAGGCAGCAATCATATTGTCGAAATAGTCCAACTCCTGAATGATAAAACTCAATTTCCTTCGCGTCACTGTCCTTTCACAAAAGCACTGCAAGTTGATTTCGACCCGACTCAATTCTTGGCCCATCTTTGACAGAAGCAGACTGTCGACTAAATGGAACAATGAAGTTCAAGTAATACCTCCTCTTTTTTTTTTTTTTTTTTTTCACTCTATACCGGTGTGTGCATCTGGTTTGGACGTATCACTTATCTTATTTATCCTGTCCTAAGGTGAGGGGTGGGGGGAAGTGCTTTTTTTGACAACATGCTCATCTGTAATGACTGGAACACACGTTTTTTCCGTCCTTTTATTTTTATTTAATCGTTTTAGGAGTTTGGTGAGGATGATTTCGAAAATTTATCAATTTTTTATAGATTGCTTAAGGCTTTGACAGATATATCATATTTTGAGGGTGTTTTAATTATTTTTAGAGTGTAGTTCTTATATTATTTGATATTTGATGTGTTACTGGTGTTTTTCGTTGCTGTCATGGAAGATATTATCGTCTGGAAATGTTCAGCTTTCTCTTTCTGTCCGGCATCTGACGTGCGAGTAGAAACAGGGCATACATTTGTCAGCCATCTTTGTCAAACAGGGAAAAGTCATTTCTTTAACTTCCGGGGAGTTTTTCTTCTTCTTTGTGCGTGTGTGTGAGTGTGTGCAAACAAAAGAGATATACATTAGTAAACTGTATCTCAAGCTTGCTTATGCATTTATATGTAGAAGCGTATCAAGTTGTGAATGGGCACATGATAGGAAGGGGGTGAATCAGGGAGAGACAGAACATTAAGTGCTGCAGATATGCATTTCATAAATAGTTACCCCTTTATAATTAAGTAACAATCAATTTGCACTTATTATAAGTTAGAAGTTCTTGTTATATATGACTTCAGATAAAAAAGAATCACACGCACACACACACACACACACACACATATATATATATATATATATAGTTTAGAAAGTTTTAAAGCTTTGAACGCTAAAAACATGATAACTTTTTCAAAAATTCCTCTGTGTCACTTCAGTCACTCATGTCCCAATGATGTAATTTAGGTAATTTTCTTCAGTGGTTTTTCTTTATGTTTACACATACTCTGATATTATGATACTATGTCTCTTGTTGGAATTATTAATTGTTTACCATTTTGAAGATTTAAAAACAAAACTTATTTCAACATGGCATCCCAACAATGTTGATCAAACACCACCTCTCTTTTAGCTATATGATTTAATTCATAACTTATGTCATATATGTGGTTTGTTATTTTATATTGGGTATTATTTTGATGAGTTGTATATGCATGTTATTTCATTCAACACATTCTTTAAATACAAGGCTTCCTTGCAAAGGTTACACAAAATATTTTACGATGAAGGATTAGTAATTGTGAACATAGATGTTACTTGTTATTCGTGTCACTTCTATCGAGTGTTCACCCATATGAATATCCATTTATGAATAGCTATCTTCTTTTAACATCTGGCTGACTTTGTCCTTATATACATGCGACCGATAAGGTAGCTGCTACAACGCAACATCGCTCTTAACCATTGAGCTAAACTGCCCGATGGAAATGCGATGGCCAAAATAAGCACTTAATCCCCACCCCTCTATGCTTTTCCATTTACTGCCCATGTCTGCATTTGTTGTTTCTAACGAGAACAATTATATTATTAAGAAATGGGTACATAATCCAACAGAAATAATTATAAATGCATTATATTACTTTGAAATCCTATTTGAAATGTTTTCATGTAATCACATGGTGAATGTATCATGGGTAGTCACTCAAATGGAGCGTCGCACTTCCCATTGAATTAAATAGCCCCCCCCCCCCAGTTAGTCGAAGGCCTGAATAACAGCTGTATATTGAAATTCTCATCCTGTCCATTTACAATCTATATTTGCTCTATAGTTTCTCAGCACAGACACTCAAATAAATGCTTTATATAACTTTGAAACACTATTTGAAATGGCCTCCCATATTTACACAGTGAGTATAGCCACTTCAACATAACATCACCCTTACCATTGAGCTAAACAGCCAACCGGTTAGTCGAAGGCCCTATCAGTCGCAGGTTCGATTCCTGCAGCAACCCATTTCCTTCAATTGTCTATTCTATCTACGTTGTCTTGGCCGAATGTTACATTCGCCTTGTAATTAGGGGATGTCATTCCAAATATTGATTAAATTCCCCTCGGGGGCTGAAACTAATATAAAGTTTGCTCGTTAGCAATACTTTCTCTAAAAATATCTTCATGCTTCTACCGAATTCAAGCATAAAGTGTCTTGATCCACGGGGTTTCTTCTTCTCTTCTTACTCTCGTTTCTTCTTTCAATCAATTGACGCTTCTCACCTTCATTCTCCTTTTCTTCTACGTTTTTCTTGTTTTCTTTTGCTCTCTAATGAATTGTTTTTTGTTTTTTTTCATATGAATTGATTCCACCTTTTCTGTTTACATTTCTTTACATTTCCTCTCCATCTTTGATTTCCTAATTTGCATTTTTTCCTTTCTCTCTTTCTTTGTTCTACTCCTTTTCTTCCTTACGCCATTACCCCTATCACCCCTTCACTTGTAATATTTTATTCACTTCTTTTCTTCCTCTAAGTTTCTGTACGTCCTTTTCCGACCCGTTTATTTCTATTTTTTCTCTTACCGTCTTCTTTCTTCCACATTCTACCCCAACATTTTCATAATATTTTTTCGCCCATTTATCCACTGCTATCCAAAAAAGAGTGGTTTAATCCCTGTTACTGGGTTCAGGTGTTTCGTATGATCTGAATTGTCTATCGATTTATCTATCTGGATTTGACCAGTTTCAAAAAACTTGAAATTTTACATACACACTCCCCTCAATGGGTACAGTAATATTTTCATGTACTCTTTTAAATTTGCATCCCAATATGTTTCTCAGTTAGAGGCGTTTAATTCTAAATGTAAGTTTGTATGCTTTTTTTTTATCTACACCCTTTTTTAGTGATTATAGTCCAACAAAAAGCGTGAGAAGTAATTTGTTCATCGATCACCTCTTTTTTAAAACTTTTCAATTCATCATCATCATTATCAGCCTTTTAGCATCAGTTGTTGGACATAGACCTTTCTAAAAAGTTGCCAGGCCTTTCTATCGTGGGTGCTGCGGAGCCAATACTTTCTTAACTTTTCTTTTGTCTCGCAATCATATATTCTGCCGTCCGCAGTTTCGCATGTGATCTCTGGAGATCCATGTTATGAGCCGTTATGTCCAGCGGTTGTTTGACATTCAGTCTTTTGGTTAGGTTCCATGTTTCAGCTCCATAAATAACTATCGGGGAGTGCATTGGTATACCGTTCTTAAAGGTTGGGCTGGCTCTACCAAAAGCTTGTCATCGTAGAGTAATTCTTCGCCTGATTATTTCTTCTTTTGAGGATTTCATGGAGATTTGTTGTCCTAGGTAGATGAAGTGGTCTACTTTCTCCAGCACTGCGTTTTTTTTTACTTTGCTCGTTATGTGTTTGTCTTCAATATATTTGTTGTAAATGGCATTTCCTAGAGTTCAAGTGGTAACCAACTTTCTTGCTTTCTTCATTCAGTTTGTCTCGCATTAGATGGAGGTCACGAAGGTTCTCAGCAAAAAGTACGATATCATTTTGGAAGATTTTCTTGAAGCAGGCTGCAAAGTGTTTTGGTGAGTTTGTATTACATTGCCTTACCCCTTTTCGAGCAGAAAGGTATCTGATTCATTATATAGTTTGATAAAGTAATGCTGAAATGGTATACAATACTCGGACACATACGTAGTTTACACCCTGTAGAGTGATAGCATCAATGAACTTGGTGATTCCCACTGAGTCAAAGGCTTTCTTAAAGTCAATAAATGCTGCATCAAGTGATATTTTATATTCTGCTGCTTTCCCTTTTAGCTGATTTATCGAATTTAGATGGTCAATGGTCGAGTAGCTTCTTCTAAAGCCAGCTTCTTTGTGTTTTGGTGATTCGGTTGATGATAACTTGAAAAGTTTGTAGATGCAGTTGAGAAGGCTTATTGATCTGTAGTTGCTGAGGTCTTTCAGGATTCCTTTTTTATGTAACAGCATTATGATTGCAGTGTTCCAATCTTCTTGAACTTGAACTTCCCCCAAAAAGTGTTATCAATATATCAGTATACAATATTGTATACAATATGAGCCTAGGTAAGGAAAACAACTTCCGAAACAAATGTATCACACAACTTCCAAAAAAGTGTTATTAGAATTTAATATCAGGTTAAAAAAAAACATAAAAAATATGTCATCAAAATATGAGCTCCGATAGAAAACAAATTTCCACAAAGTGGTATTAGAATATGAGGGAACAAGTTTCAGAAAAAAGAGTTATAACAATTTGAGATTAGGCTAAAAAACAATCTCCAAAACAAGTGCCATCACAATATGAGCTTAAGTGAAAAAATTAATTGACCCCACTCCCTACTGAAACATAATGTAATAGGTGAAAATCACATAGGTTTGTTTCATTCTCTAAGTTATAGCACCCCAAAGATGCAGTGTTAAAAATATAAATCCTTACCAAATGCCATTCTCCGGGTTACGTTAATATACATATATTGCCACACAGAAAAACCCTCATTATCATAAAGATTCCCATTTATTTCGCCAGCTTCTTTAATTCAAAGGTGTAAATTAATTTTACTCCTCTTAAAAATCCTTTTAACTTTTCTTCTTTTTCTTTAATGATTCTTTATGTACTACCATTGTTTCATTCTTCTCAATTCCTGGTTTTTCCCACCGCCGTAGATTAACAAATACAGTGAGTTTGAACCTCACTAGATGCCCCATTGTTCTGTGTCAGTGCCAAGAAAGGCTGATCTAAGTGAATAACTATTTTCTATCATTTTCTTCTTACTTTTCATTTTCTTTATTTTCATTTTAATCCTGTTCAACTTAATTTCTCCCTTTCAGATCTCTCTTATATTTTCTTCCTTTTAATTTATCCTTTTTTTTATTCCATTTTCCTATTTTAATTTTAACGTTCCCTTCTTTTCAATTCTTTCTTTCACATTTATGTGTTATCTCTCCACTCTTTCACTTGAACTTTTTCGTCTTTTAAAATTGAGCTCTTTATCTTTTTCTCTCCTTCTTCGCCTTTCCTTCCAAATTCTTTCCTTTAATTCTTATTCTACCCTTTTTATTCATTTATTCTATTCATTTATTTATTCATTCCTAGCTTCCTTCCTTTTTTTCTTCATTCCTTCATTTTTCTACCCATGCATTCATATCCTGACCTTTCCATAGTTCGATCTATATTTTTTAATTTCCACTCGCACCCTTAAAGATTCCTTTATTTTGATTCAATTCCAATCTCAATTTGCCAGTTGTTTCTTTTTTTTTCCTTTTGTCTCACCTTTCCGTTTCTGTCCCATTCTGACTTGCTTTTGCACACCATTTTTCTGTTTATATCTGTTCTGTTTCGTTTTTTCATCTAATTCTTTTCTTTGTCTCTTCTCTTTTTCCTTCCTTCTTTTCTGAATACATTTTCCTTGTACTATTTTCTGTCCATCTCTCTAAAATATCTTCTTTCTTGTTTCCTTGTTAACGTGTAGGCTATATGAACGGACAAAACCCCGTGATAAAGAATAGACAATAAAAATATATTCAAAAGTTCGCCCTCTGGGCATGAAGCTGGTTTTGGATGTTGAGGTGTTCTTAGAGAGATTGCGACAAAAGGTGTTGGGTACTGCACATGTCAGGTGAAGACAAGTGCAATCAGAAATACGTGAAGGCAGTGTGATAAACATTTTCTACGTGGGCGACAGGGATGTATAGATGACCATATCAACAAAAAAAAACTAGAGGGAAGGAAAGTGTGGGAAAAATAAAAAGGTAGAAGCAGACATGGAAAAGAAAAACGTTGGATGATTTATATAAATAGAGGTCTAGTTTGTCGCTCAATGTAAACTGTCACGTGACCAACATTTTTGGCAGCATGCCGTGCTAGGGGTGATCGATTGACCATTCAAGAATACTGCAATAGGTACAGTCTTGAAGAGTTCATAATTATTCAGGGATTTTTCTTTCTAATTCTCTCACTTGAATAGCTGAATCAGAATAAACAGAAGTACATTTTTACATCAACAATAGAAAGCTTCTCTTTAAAAGTAAAATTTTTAATAAAAGGTTGAAATGTGAAGTTGTTTCTTTTCGTAAAAACGCTTTCCTAAAATCAAAATTACAAAAGTAACTCTGTCTCCTCACAACTTTGAAAAGTTGCTGTAAATGCGAATAGCTTTTGGTAATACTGCATTTGTTTTTTTCGTCTGATATCTAAACTTGTGACGAATTTCAAGACTGTCTCTAGTGTTCAGATGATTATGGATATCAGTCGTTCTCATTTCTTGCAATTTCTGAATTCCTCGATTAAAGAGACTGATGATGGATTATATGCAAACTAAAGGACCAATTCAGCAGGAACTTACTTTGCAAACCTGAAGAAACCTATGTTGATAGTTTTTGTTGATGTCCAGACCATTGCTGTTTGAGTTTTCTAAAGAGTTTTATGATATCTCAGACTCCTGTTTTTCCTTTGATATACTGTGCTGTCTTGTGATCTCTCAATGTGATTTTGAGCATGATTCTCTTCTGTGCACGTTACATGGTTCTCGATTTAAGGGTCAGTCGTCTGGTTAGGTTCCATGTTTCAGCCCCATAGGTGAGTATCGGGAGGATGCATTTAAGGACCAATGGGATTTTCTTGTTTTTGATGTCTGAGGATAACTTAGAAGATCAAGAAAACCAAACTATGTCGCAGAAACTTTATCATGGGAATAAATACACACTTAGTTTCCATCGTGATATAATCGGGACCCTTCCTAAACTGGAAAGGAGAGGAACTCAGAAACTTGGACAACAGTTCTCAGTAGACTAAAAAGACTCGAACACACACAAAGCACTACAAAGCAAGACTGGGAAGGGGGGTTGCACATCACTTCGACCTTCTTTTGCCATTTGTTGTTGGTAAAAACCCAGCAACAGATTGTACTGGGCAGAGATCAAGATAATGATGATGATGATGATGATGATGATGATGATGATGATGATAATAATAATAATAATAATAATAATAATAATAATAATAATAATGATAATAATAATAATAATAATAAGAAGAAGAAGAAGAAGAAGAAGAAGAAGAAGAAGAAGAAGAAGAAGAAGAAGAAGAAGAAGAAGAAGAAGAAGAAGAGTGAAGGCTATTTATACTCTTGCCATTCCTATTGTAACATATAGATTTAATATGATTAACTGGAAACTAGCGGCTGCGGGGCAGTGGATTGAAAGCAGAAACCGAGGGATTTATACTGGTCGCTCAAGGCCAATGTTTTTCCACATGAAACTTCCAAGCAAATATCACAATTGTCAGAGCACTAGGTATGATCAAGAGAGACAGATAAAAACATCATTCTGTAATTTCTGGTAGCCCTTATCTCTGATAAATAAATTCAGAAAAAAGTGCTTCTAAGCACAGTCTGAATATTTAGAAGGGCCCTATCAATTGTTGTAAACTAAGGTAAAGTGAAGCACACAAAAAAATTTCCTATTCATATCGATCATTTAATTTGAGCTAGGAATCCAGATTTAATATCTATCAACAAAAATAAAAATAAAAGCATCATTGTTGATTTTGCTATCCCATACGATAGCCGATTTGAATGAAAGAAGAAAGAAAAGGCTGAAAAATAAGAGGACTTGAAAAGAGAGCTCAAGAAACCATGGAAGGTAATGATAGAACCCATTGTTGAGAACATCACCAAAGAGACATCAAGACATCAAAAAGAGATTGAACGGACTGGAAATTGAGATCATAACTGAGAAGTGCATAAAACTGTCATCTTGCATTTGGTCAGTTGACGATTGAGGAGATTTGTTGTCACCAATTTCAGAGAGACGTTACCATTGAATAGAATATCATTTTATCAATGTGCAGCAATTCAATAATAATAATAATAATAATAATAATAATAATAATAATAATAATAATAATAATAATAATAATAATGATAATAATAATAATAATAATAATAATAATAATAATAATAATGATGATAATAATGATAATAATAATAATAATAATAAAGTATTAACATAAAAAATGAGTTAATAAAGAATTACTTAGGTGTAACTAGTTTCTAAGAATCACCTTAACTTGAAAAGTGACTTTTAATTCGATTTATTACGTAAATCCATTTCATCACTTTTTCTATATAAAAAGTTTTCTGGCAGTACCTTGCTCCTAAGAACCTGGTCCGATTTTATTTCACCATGTCCAACTTCTTAGACTATTTCATAGTCTCTGCGTGTATGAATGGACTCTCTCATGATATCGATTGACAAATTAAATAAAGCGCAATATATTATTCAGTTATACAATAAGCGTTAGCATTCTTATCATTACATCATAAATCCTTATGCAATATCGCCCCATACTTTTGCGTTTAATTAAACGAAGTCTAATTACTTCAAATTTCTGTAATGATATTTCATGACTCACTTCAACACTACGTCATAAAAACAATCATTAATCTGACTCCATTCAATAAAAGTCATCCATACATCTATGGTCAAAACCTTCAAAAATAATGTTCTTCTAGGATTCCTTCTCGTTATTCTATGTTCTAATAAATCCAGTGTTTGAATGACCTGTTAACTGTTTTAAGTCCTTGAAATCATTGCGATATTAAGACATGGGTTATTTGTCCGCTAATTGTGTCACATTAAAGACAATCTTTCCATTCCGATAGTTGAGATCTGTCGAATAAAAAAGCTGTGAAAGGAAATGACATCTGCTTATCTGCACCTCTAAACGTCTTATTGTTAATTATTATTTGATACAGGGGTAAATTCTGGGGCCATCGATCTGAATAAATCATCTACCTGAATGGTGTATGTGCATATGGTTATACACATATTAATTTCACTATTTCTCCTCTTCTCTTTCTCTCCCCTCTCTCTCCCCCTCCTCTCTCTCTCTCTCTCTCTCTCTCTCTCTCTCTCTCTCTCTCTCTCTCTCTCTGCATGTTTGTGTGTTTGTACATGCATGTGTGTATTTGCGTGCAATATGCCAGTAATAAGCTGTACGGTGCTGTTTGTGTGAATATTAGCTAAGGACAAATGCGCAGTAGTTTTATACTGACTTCAGAAATTGATTCATCCATAAGTAATTAATAAAGTCAATCCATCAGACTTTATAGCCCTGTCCGATTGGCCTTTATATGCAATTGACCCTAAATTATGACCACAATGGGCTCTTCTCAATACCCTCTTCCGCTTCGCGTGACAGCAAGGCTCCTCAATCCTACTACAGCCCTCTTCTCAGGATTCTGACTGATTGTAATAATGCTGTTGTCTTACTGGTTTCAATTCTATCTCAGTTTTACAATTCTTTTAACCTTTTTGCAATGTTCTTCAGAACTACTCAATACACACCAATAATGATGAGTACAATCACCATCTTTGCATTCGACAATATTTTCAGTTGTCATGCGAAATTTGGGTATTTTTCTAACCTTTACTTTCAATTTTTTTCTTTGATCTACTTGTTCATAATGACACGATCTTGTCTTTTGACCTTGTCTCATTTGAATTTCAAGGATCTGCAGATTCTTCATCTTTATTCTCTTTTGGAGAATTCTGATTTCATATTTATCCTCTTCACTGCGATACAGCATCCTTTTGCTCTCATGATTAATCTCCGATTACTCTCCCTTTAATTGCTAACTTCACAAAACCCTCAATGCTAATGAGCCCCCTTCTTTCATTTCTCCATCAGTCTATCGACGTCATCCCTAAGGAACAACACTTTATGAATGAAGACCAATTTTATCGGGCTTTGATGGGAGAAAAATCATTAGTTCTTTCGATCAGTTTGAGAAGGGCCCAAAAATATTCACTATAGATACTGGCCGTGTATTTATGCCTTTGATTTCTGCTATTGAGACTAGTTCTCAAAAACCTTCCATGTTTTTTGTGATATATTCTTTTCTGTCCTATTTTTTCGTTTCATTTTGTTATTGAATCCGTTTTTTGTATTCTTAGATATTAGTAATTTTCTTTCCAGCATCCTGATAATGTATTGCTGGATACTCGAATTCCCTCTGTTTCTCACTGTTTCCTTTTGTGCATATGTATTATCAACAATGGACTCTTCCACTAGGGATTGAGTTAAGATTTTGAAAAAAATACTTCTTACCCCTTCCCCATTCAAACAATTACCATCGAAGGATGAATATGGTCAGGCGTTTAAAAGATTTTTTCAAAAAATGTCCAGAAACATCTGAACTGTACTTGTCAAAATAAGACCCCCCCCACCCACCCACCCACAAAGGTTCCAAAAACACGTTTAGAAGGGGTTCTCAAAAGCATCGATGCAAAATTTAAAGTCAATAGACATGCAATTATAAAAATCCAGACGGATCAACGTAATACAATCTAGCGTGCTTTTTAAAATTGTGTAATACTTACATAATCTATCTAAAGCCATAATCGCATTACGTCCACATTCATCTATCTATCCATCAATCTAAGTATGTCCATATCTATTTAATTTTCTTTCTCTCTGTCTAATTATCTATAGGTATGGACAGGATTCCTTGCAAAATTTGATCCGTCAATGTATCTAATTACAGAAGCGTGAATTTAATTTGCAACGTTTCAACTCAGTTGTAGATGGAGAGATAAAGGAACTGGATTAAAGTTGATCAAGATTGCATGTAGGATTGAATCGGTGCACTTCTCTTCCCTGTCACATTCTCTTATATCTGTATCTTCCTTGTGATGAATTGCAAGCGGCATTTGAAAGTAACATGTTTCTCTTTCTCACGGAATCCGGCAGTCATTTCACGGACTTTTCAAAAAACAAAGCCGTGCACATATTCAAGCATTCATACAGCATCTTGTACAAAGGATGTTCTGTTCTAAAAAAAAAGAATCTATGCATACATATGTGCACACATACAAACCCACAAAGATTAACACATACATATACATTGAAATGCACGTATATGGAAATTTCGGGCGTAAAAACAGGCTATTTAGACAGTATCATACACAATATCTCACATGCAGATACATACACAAATAAATAAATATATGTTAATATGTGTGTGCGTACGTAATCACGTAGCATTTTCATCTTGTGATGCTGAAAAAATATATTGTCCCATAGTATCCACGACCATCTGCCACGCAATATATATATATTTATACACATGCCTATACACACAAACATGCATCTATAAATACTAGTATTTAGACACATTCAATTTTGATATATGTATAACATAGCTTACAGATAACATTAATGTATGCTGGGGAAGTGTGTGTGTGTGTGTGTGTGTGTGTGTGTGTGTGTGTGTGTGTGTGTGTGTGTGTGTGTGTGTGTGTGTGTTGTCAAGCTCCAGTCCAAGTCACAGGCTGGAGTTCATAAAAACAAGAGCAATCCTCACCAAATTCAAGGCAAGCCACTTTTCACTGTTTGCATTTCAATTATTAAAATGGAAATTAAAAGTGAATTCACACAAAAATACTAGCAAATCTATTTTCCACCCTCATTGCAACGATTAATAATTGTTCTTCGTTTTCTCCTAATCAGACACTAAACGAGGAAAATTTTGTTTCTCGTGTTTTACGTTTTCTCTTCATCCATTTTCTTTATTTTCAAGAATCGGTGGAGTCTGTGAGCTATCACATTTCGAGTTGATTTTCTAGATCTTTCCTTTCTAAAATCATTCCCAATTCATACCTCCTATTTCTTTGCTTTCTTTCTTCCTTCTTTATATATATAAAAACAAACCGAGAAGAAAGGCAAATAAATCTATAGGAAGATAATATTATTTTCTCTCCTTATGTTATTTAGATGAAGTGAATTAACGCAAAAATATTGGTAAATTTATCCACACCTTACATTGTGCATCGATAACTTGAAAGCATTGTTCAGAGTTCAATACATTTGTATCATTATGATAAAGAATCAACGTTATTCTTTTGATATTATATTCATTTAGATAAGCGATAATAAAAAAATTCGAATATAAATAACACTAGCATTCCAAGGGGAAATCATGAACCACCGCTGCCCATATATGCTCACTTTCAAATTTAGCATAACGTATTTTGTAAATTGAACCCTCCACAGAAATCTTGGGGTCGACTTCGAAAAATTAGAAAAATACAATTTCACTACTCATTGAGAAGTGTGTGTGTGTGTGTGTGTGTGTGTGTGTGTGTGTGTGTGTGTGTGTGTGTGTTCAGAGTCATTACTCAGAATGTTTAGATCTGGGTAAAGTCAACATACATAGATAAATACTTGTATATAGCTGTCATAACACATGAATAACTTGAACCCTGCAAAAGTGTTTA
>OY735205.1:43685761-43720761 GCA_963457665.1 Thysanoteuthis rhombus | reverse complement strand
TGTTGTTGTTGTTGTTGAGTTTTCACACCAGCAGTGACTGGTGGCTTTACTGGAAATCGAGTGACAGCAAGTCAGGGTTCCTCTCAGTGTTCTAGCCGAATTTAGAATAGAATTTAGAATAGTTTCAGTCCTTCGCTGGATTCCCAGTTTCTCCAGCCTTTTTGCTCGGTTCTTTGGGACAGTTTGCAATGCCCCGACCACTATTGTCACTACCATCACCTTCATGTTCCACAACTTCTTCAACTTACTGGCAATCTCTACGTGTTCATCTAGCTTTTGATTCTCTTTCAGCCTCACCCTGTGGTCTGCAGGGACAGCAAAATTCACTATCGAATGTGTTCTTTCTTCATGTTCACTGCTACAAAATCCAGTTTTCTAGCTTGAAGTGGGTGCCCCACAGAATTTTCTTTTCCTCTAAGACAGATTTTATTTTACCCGTATACCATTGGTTTGCATGGTTAGAATGCACTCGTTTCCACAGTTCCCCAATGGGCGGCCCATCGGGGAGACGTTCATTTAACAAAGTAATTTTATGAAAAATTGATCCCTTAGTTTGTGCACTCACGTTTGGTTTTTAAAAACTAAGATTTTGTAGTGATCTAGGGACACCAACAGGCCAGAGAAGTAAATTATTCATTGATCCTCCCTATTCATTTTTTTTAATTGACCAACAAGGCATGCTACCAAAAAACGCTGGTGTCTATTGAATAACTAACCAGACTTGCTCCTTGTCGTCTTCGGTATCAGTATAGTTTGCTTTGATAAACTTGGTCTGAGTTGCTATTGATAGACAATGAGTTTCTTCTTTAAGTATCCTTTGCGTAATCATGCCCTTCGCATTTCTTTTGCAATTTCCTTAGTTTGTCTTTCGAATTTCGAATTGTTAAATCACAATCATTCTTTCTTTCCTCTGTCACCACCCTTAATAACCAAGTTGATACAATACTAAGTACTTATGAGTCAATTTCTTCCCTCTTTTCTTTCCCCATAAGATCTATCGACATTATCTCTGAGGAGAAGAGCTTTATGTCATTAATCTAGGTTTCAAATCCAAAATCTTCAGTTATCTTCTTTTTGGTTTAATAAGGATCTATCTTGCCAATGATACTCTGATTATTTTTTTGTTACTTAATGTCCTCTCTCAATTCTCCACATTTACTTATTGTTTGATCCTGTTTAATTGAATCTGTTTCCAGTATTTCGAGACATCTTTAATGGTCATTTCAAAGTTTTGATGACCTCATCATTCGATAATTGAATCCCTTGTGTTAATTTCTGTTTCCCTTGCTGAAATTATTAACATTGTATTCCTATTTTTATTCTAAATTCTATTCTCATGTCTTCGATAAAAATCCTGAATTTTTTTTACCAATGTCTCCAATTCAAATGCATTTTTATCCATATAAATCAAAAGACTGGGGATCGATAAGTTTGTGAACTTCTCCTTCGAATCCACTCTTCTGACGTTGACACTAACTTCCAGTCCTCTATTGTATTCGATATAAATTTGACTACTTTTTCTGTAATTTTGGACTTATTCTAATACCTGAATATCGAAGGCTAACACATTTCGTAGACCTGTAATTACCTACCGTTATTCATCTATCAATACAATTTGTGTCCGGGTTGTCTTGACTTTTGTCATCCGTTCTGACCTCCTCTATTCCATAAGGCATTTATTCAGATGATGGCTGAGTCTTTCATGAAGAGATGTAAATCCTTTGAACTAAAAACCAAGGATATCACTGATTTTACGTGGTGTTCTTCCTAATGTAGATGAATTGATACTATTATCATCCTCTGATCATTTCTACTCGACTTAGTCTCGATTTTGACTTGTTTGCGTCTATTTCTTCTGACTTTACTGTTTCTCCATTCACTTGACTGTAGAATTGACTTTCCTTAGTTTTTGAACATCTAATTTTGTCTCTAGTGAAAATACCATTGCAAGCCGGCAAAGTGTGTTGAAATGGACCCCAAAATTACAGTTCAGTATCCTCATCACATGTGATTTTTCTGATGTTTACGGACGTTTTTTGTCCCCAAAAAGTGCTCGGTTCATGCTACTCAATGAAAAGAAAACTTAGGAATAGTTGATCCAAAAATCTATTAAGCAAATCCTAAGTCTGATTCTGGTAGGAATACTACCGAACAAGTCTGAAATTAGTCTTATTGAATTTGTTGTGGCCATGTCAGTTCATGAAATATGGACGATGTTTAGAAAACGTAATACAAAAGAAGACTTAGCACTTGCTTTCAACACACCCTTCTCCGGTAATCCAAAAAATAAGATAGCAAATATGATAAATTCGATATCTTAAAGACTAAAACTTTAAAGTCTATGATTGACAAGTCAACAAAATTTCAATTTGCATGATAAAATATTCTTGGATTGCTGTCGTTAAAAAGAGGCTCTTCGTTGAAAATAGGCGTCTATTTACTTATCATATTTCTATAAATTTTCTCTCTCTCTTTATATATGTGAGCGTGTGCATATGTGTGAGCGTGTTCCTTTTTATTTCTTTCTTGCATTTCTTCTAATACCTAATTCTAAAAGTAGTAATTAAAATATATGAGTGTTGATTCTAAATTGAAGATATTTTTTACAGACATCTATTAAATTGCCTGCCTTTTCCTGTCTCTCTATCTATCGACCTCTTTCTTTCTGTCTCTCCCCTCTCTCTCCCTCTCTCTTTCTCTTCTCTCTCTCTTTATCTCTCTCACGCACACTCATGCACATTCTATAAAGTAGTTACCCTCAGAGAAATTTATCACTGATTTTCTTACTGTTCTACAAAGAATCAGATTGCATAATATTTCACCTCATCATTTACTCCTATTTCTAAGTGGTCTTTCATTTATGACGCAACAAGCACAGTGTATTACATAACTTCAATGATATAAGCGAATCAAGGTTTTACAAATAGTTTGGGCAGCACATCCAAATGCACAGTACCAATGTATCAAGAAAAATAAGTCTTTCTTTTCCTCCGTTTTTCTGCATTGGGGACATCTCTGTTTTATGCTGTCTGTCTGTCCGGTCGATTACTTGATCTATTTTGCTTCTTTTGTTTTATTTGTTTTTTGTTTGTTTGTTTGTTTTTGTTGTTTTTTTTAGTTTTGTTTCTTGTTTAGCTAATAAGTTTCTATCCACTCAAAATACATCAAATTACTTTTATTCATCTGCAGTTGTTTGTCCTGCCATAGATAAAGAGAAAAACACATTTTTGGCATAAAATTGATGTAAACATGTTATATACATATATCTTTTATTCTTTTATTATGATATTCACAATAAAAAAAGAATAAAATATTTTAGAGATGTTTTATTCCTATTATTATGGGATATTCTTTTTGCTTTTGTACGTAGTCCCAACTGTTAACTTTTTTTCATACATTCATTTTATATTCACTTTTAAAGATTTTTTTTCTTATCTGATCCTATAAAAGGATACATTCTAGGTATTACTTCAGGAAAGAACTCGATTTATGGCGATACAGAAACATAAAAAGACAGTATTGTAAGATTCCTTTATCTAAGCACATCAGTACACACAATTTGACAGAAAAATCTGATCATTAGTAATGAATATAAAATACACTCGAATTTTTTTCAACTGGATGTTTCATTTTTTCTTGGATAGGCAAAGTTTAAGAATATGAATAAAGAATAGTTTTTTTCATATGAACAACGGTTACTCTACCACAACCTCCCCCTTCAGCCAGTGATTATTGTGTTTTTAGAGTTAACTCTTCACACTTGCACAGCCCAACTCTCATTGCGTAAAGTGACGCAAGGTGTCAGTGAAGAAGGAACTAACCCAGAATAAAGTAGCCGCTGCCAATTCATAGGTGTTCCTAAGTTTACCTTTGTTTCCAGTCGTTTGTGTTCAAATCAAAGTCAAGACCAGGCTTCGAAGATTGAAATTCAAGCTTTTGCTCATGTGACTACACAATCTTTCAAGAATACTTTAGGAATTTTTTTACTGAAAATCAATCGTTACCTCACTTCAGCAAGGTAGCATTACCTTTTAAGATATAATTGTGAATTTTATAAATATTCAACCAAACAATTTTCATTTCGACCACATGAGATGTTCGAAGAGTCAGCCATTTTACCTTTTAGTACTTTAGTTTCCGTCACAGTTAAGCCCAAGCACTTTCATCAAAGTAAATATACCCCTGTAACTTTGTTGCAGGGGTAATAAAAGTTCTTTGCTGTCTTGAGGGTTGTGGTTTAGTGAATCTAAAGCAAAACGTTTACTGTTTAATATTACAGCATTTTACGCTGACATGCGTGAAATATCAAACATGTCCATTCAAACATTAATTCAACTCAGAGAAGAATATCATAGTTGCAACAGTTGCCTTTAGTAACTCGTGAATACTCTTGTTGGACCCTAAGAGTTGCTCTTAGACATTCCCATTGATATAACCACCAATTCACCCCAAAAATTTATATTAAAAATTCGATTTATACACGAGTCCATACAGCAAATTCAATGGATAAAAATGAGAGAAAAAACAGTGAAATTGCAATTGTCTGATCAGGTTCATCGCAGTAGTTGTCATTAGTTAGATAATATTAATCAGTACATTTTCATGGGAAATAGATCCATATTATCATACAATTAGGCCACCGTACTTCATTTACGTTGTAACAAAAAATGCACCGATAATGATAATATATAACAACAATTCGTACTCAAGCAATTATTAGTACCATTTGGAAATAGAAGCAATTTTTTATTCCATAAGATATACAGACGAGTATCCTCATCTTTATTGTATCCATTGATCCTCATACACACACACACACACACACATATATATATATATATATATATATATATATATATATATATATATATATATATATATATATATATATATATAATCAGCAGCTATTGTGAGTCTGCTTAACAAAGGTTTTCCCCATCTCCTTTCGTAGTGACTGCGATTGCGCTGATTTCTGCCATGACTTTCTCTCTCACGCCTCCATCTTGTGTCTGGTTTTTTCCAACTCAGTTCCATAGGCACCAAACGGTTTGTCTTTTGCTCTATCTATGGTCACCTTTTCTTGCTAAGTGCCAAGCCCATATCCATTTGTTCGTGCCTAATTAATTGTATAACCTTCTTCCCACAAGACCCCTCTGATATATCCTTTGACTAAGATAGGAACATTTGATTGGAAAAAGATGTTATGTTTTCTCGTTGTTAAAAATACGTAATGTCAAAATTCAGAGGTTCAAAGAAGTTTTCGATAAATTTGGCTCTTCATCGAATCAAAACAGTTTCTGACGACGGTGAGCCTTTTCAACACATCACTTACATACGAACGGACAGGAGATATAAAGTTAACTTTCAACCGGTTTCATTCTCATATACCTGCTTCTACCTCTTTCTCTTTCTTTCACTCTCTCTCTATCTATCTATATATATATATATATATATATATATACATATATATGTATATAAAGAGAGAGAGAGATACATGTAGTGAGAGAGAGAAAAAGACAAAAATACACGGATATACTAAAATATATATATATATATATATATATATATATATATATATATATGTATATATATATATACTTTTGTTTCAAGCGGTACCTAGTATGATGATGACGAAAGATTTGCTTACTACATTTCACTAAGACAAACTGATGCTTCCAATTTTCTTCCATTCTTACATAAATTGACTTTCTAAGAGAAAAAATTGTGGCTACAATTATTTTAACATTTTTGTTCGTAGTATATATATATATATATATATATATGGATGGATGGATGGATGGATGGATGGCTTGGCAAACGAAGATTACTGAATAGTTTTCCACGATTATTGGATCGGATGGTGGGTCCATGCATGCGAAACAAGACCCTTGCCACGTGGAGTGCGATGTGTGCAGGACCAACTGTACCCTTTAAACCAAGTTTTGCATCCTATAATTCCTTGGGTAGCACAGATGAGGGAAGGGCCCCAATATTGTAAATCTGACAGAGGTGCTTTTCTCCTGGCAGATGCAACCTAGCTATGGGTGTCTACAGTCGCCTCTGGAAGTATCAGTAAGGCTGATCTTAGGTTAGACCATAGGATGTGAGCATTCTTCATGTAGTAGATACCGAGCTAGCGATATAGTTCTACCGACCCTTTGAAGATCAAACAGGACAGTACGGCTGTCAGTAACTCTCAGCAAAGATCTCCAACTGTAAGCAAAGATCCTCCAGAATGTTCCGGTGTTTGCACATTGAAGAAAAGATTTCAGACACCCCAACAAAGCAGATGTGCTGTGACTAGTGACATGGCAGCATAGTGACCAAGGAGACAGATCCAAGTCATATCCCTGAAAAAGGAGGGGGACAACTTGGTAAGTTTTAACTCAGTATAAGTTCATACTTCCTCTCCGTGCTCATCTTTTTTTCAGCCGCAATAGCCCTCTCTCCCCTCTAGTACCTTTTTTTCACAAGATAGTCTGGCTACCAAGTTCTGGAGGATTTCATTTCCTAATGATATAATTGTCCACGTTGAGAAACAACAGTTGGATATGAACAGTGATTTGGTACCTTCGACTTTCGACCGGACAGTTTAGTTCAATGGGAAGAGCAATGCTACATTGGAGCGACTATCTCATCAGTTGCAGATTTGATTCCTGCTACACCCCCATTTTCTATAATTGTTTATTTTATTCATGCTACCTAGGGCAAGTGACTCATACTCAGAGTAATAATGGGAGCACATTCCAAATAGAGTTTCAAATAATATAACGCATTCATACATTATATGAATACATATGAAACTATAGAATTCCCATTGATATCAGAAATATTTGATCAGTAATTTGCTTGGCCGACTATTGAGCGTGTGACTATTAGGAAGCGACAACTGTGCCGGGACAATTGGGCATGGGAACAATTGAGCGTGAGAAAAATTGAGCGATGGATTAGATAATGAAGAAAATTTTAAAAAGCAATAAATAATGTTTTATTCAATTATGCTTTGTACATTTAACTACTCTTTCACTGAAATATTTTGGTTTGCTTACCTGTCGTGTTGGAACTGATGTTGCTAAGGGTGCCTAAGTTCTACTTGGCCGGCTCACCTTGAGGATCCTCGAGCCAGTCAATTGTTTGTTCTAAAATTTGTTTTACTATCATGTACTAAGTCAAACTGCCTACCAGAAAATCGTTGAATTTGCCACCTCACAAAAATAAGTGGTCTGAACGGTTATTTTTTGGCTTAAAAGTTTTGTTCTGATTTTGAATTGTTGTTTTGAAATAAAGTATTGTTACATCCAAATTGGTTCTTTTATTTGTATTCAAGATAAAATATAAAATAGTTTTAACATTAAACATAAATGAGGTCTATCCAGTGCAGTTTTGTCACTTTTCTTGGAATAAAGATACTTCAATTTTTCAACTTACAAACTTCCGCATTTTTTTCAGAAATTTTAAGCTAAATATCAAAATGCGTATTATGTATGATATAATATTATCATTATATATATTTATATACATAAACTGGGAATAATACATTTTACATTTGAATTTGTGGCTCAAACAGGAAGTGCAGATTATGTATGGTTGTGGATTATGCATGAAGAAATACGGTAATAAAAGTAGGGATGAACATTATAATCGCAAACAATTTTAGTGGCGAAATGTGAGTTGAATTCTAAGTATTTGGTGCAGTTTTCTTCAATTACTTACATCGCATAGTTCTTTCGTTAGCATTATTGCAATATTCTTTTGATTAACTCTGGAATTTTGTTAAAAGCCTTCTTTCAATCGTACAACACGCAACCCACCTCTCTATCATGAGTGAAATTAATTTGTAATGTCTTAGATTTGTATTTAAGCTATCTTGCAAACACAGTGGCGAGAGAAATCTCTCCGAGCAAAAACTCTCTGAACTGATTCAGCTGAAATGTAAGACTGAATTAATGGTAATTCTATTTTCGTTGCGTAGATCTTTTTCCAGAAATCTATTTTTTTGGTCGGGGGTAGTAATTTCTTATTAAATTCAAATCTCCCTTTCAAGTATAAATCTAAAATATTATAATTTATTGCTTCTCATGACAGTTTAATTTTTCAGGCGTAAATATTTCGATTTCGACAGGACATCTTTTTTCCCATTATTAGCCTTTTAGTTATCATTATTCGATTCTTAATGGTAAAACCAAATAAAGTTAGCATCGAGCTCAACAGAAATGCGTCCAGTCTTTTCATTTTCTTTACTGCAGAAAGCAAATGAAGAATTTTCCACATTCTGAATTGCGGTAAACGTGATTGGGATGTGTAGTGAAATGCTTGAAACGACGATCACAACATATGCTTCTCTTATCTAATGACTGAGAAGTAGACTTGAGATATCCATCTGATCTTTACCTCTGACACAGGAGTTCGAGACGTATATGTATTCGGTCGCGTCTTTCTGTCTGTCTGTCTCTCCACAAGATATCTCCAAAAGAAATCAACAAAATCTAAAAACTGTTGCATTATAGTGATACTCTATACAAATTGACTTAAACACTTGGACGGAAATTCAGAATATGTTTGCCTAAACTTCCTGCGTTCAGTGCACAGTACTATCAAAGTTATTATGCACTTTTTCAATTTTTTTTCTATTGTATTTTGCAAAAGACAACTAGCACACTGACTTGTCTTTGATTAAAATCCGCTTTTGTCTACACTTTTCGACACGCTGAGGAGATAGATTTGACCATTTTTTAGTTTTCTCTTAATGTTGAATACATTTTTTGATATTCCCAATTTTTTGGTAATTTCATCTCAGCTTGAGGAGATATCTTTCAGATAAACTTTTCTTGAGCTCAAATCTCTACCAGATTCCATGCTGACAATATTCCCAATTTTTTGGTAATTTCATCTCAGCTTGAGGAGATATCTTTCAGATAAACTTTCCTTGAGCTCAAATCTCTACCAGATTCCATGCTGACAATATTGGATAAGCACGCATGGTAATCACGACGACAAGAATGACATGTCTAATTTGAGACATGTCACTATAAATGAGGGTGAATGGACACACAACGAGAAACAGGAAGTTTTAAAAGGCATGCTAGTTCACCTTGGATCAGCCACCATCCAGGGGTAGATTGAAGACAAGTTCATTTAAAGTCAACGGGGTCACATGAGGTCAACCATGGTTTGAATTCTTCTTGTGCAGAATACTAGAATGAATTTAGAATCTTAAATGCATGAAAACATATATTACTGTTAACATCTTTGTAGTTTAGATAGAGTTTTAAATTGAATTAAGTCAATTTTGAAGAAAGTGCACAATAATTTCAACAGTACTGTAGAGTTGTAAAATAATTAGATGACCATTTTACAACGGTGTTCGGTGTTTCAGGCTAACAGATCGTCAGTTCATAAAGGCGTAAGGGAACTTTTAATGAGAGTTTTGTAGAATGTGCTTTTTATGACTTAGAATCGGTTGCTTTGTTTCCTCAATTTGTTGAAGAATCAAAGTAAAAGAAAAGATGATGGTCGACCAATGCGCAGGACTTATATATGTATATATATATTGTACTTAATGTAAGTTTACGAGGCGTAATTCCAAAGTAGATATCCAGTTTTTTCTTCTCTATGAATGAACATAAAAGTTTAAGTGTGTCATAGCAATGTGATTACACTTTCTCTAAAAGAATTAAAGACACTTTACGGAGTAAATCTTTATTTCGTTATAATCGATTACCTGCTAATGGCTTCGATTTTGGTTTGGCATGAATAGACGAATTGATTGCTCAGAAAGTTGCCTCTTCAACTTGACATGTTTTCATTTCTAGCAAAAGAACCCCACAATAGTTGTATTTGATCATTCTTTATTTCAGGTAATTTTCTTTTTCTTTTTTTCAAATTTTAGTCTTTAGATATGATTGAAAAAGCCTTGCCTTCACTTGTATATTATGCTTGAATATGTTTGTATATTTTACGTCTAAAAAACTGAAACGAGACTTTCACACTCAACAAAATCAAACAACCTTTTCAAGTAAATTGAATTACCCCGCTCAAGATATTCTTTAGTCAGATCAACAAAAAGCCCGGAATTCTTTTCTTTCAAAAACTAAATATTTAATCCTTTTGGGTAGTATTATCTGAGAACTAAAGAGTTTAATTCTTGTCTATACAAGGACAGCGTCCTTTCAGTCGTAACAAGTAGTGATTGGAGAATAGTTCAGTTGTTTATTCTTATCCGTACAAGTTTTGAATGAAATTAAAAACTAATTCGAGGCAATTTACTTTACATGATTGATAGAGTACATTTGTCACAACTCATAAGATGATCTACACATTTTTGGACATCCCTTTCTATATACAACGTCTATCTTTCCCCCCATAAATGTATTTGTTTGCTCTATTTCAAATATCAAAACTCAAAAAGAACATTTTTTAGCTTTTATTCTCTAAATGAATAAAAAAAAAAGCTGAATATGAACAGATTGAACTAGAAAGAAACTGAAACCTTCATGAATCATGATTTATCTGGTTAGAATTACCGAAAACTCAGTTTATCGACAATTTATCATAAACCCTTCCATAACGAGTAAAAAACGTTTTTAGTAGAGATTGGTCAGTGGTAAATCTAATGGGTTTGACGTTGTATGGTTCAAGTGAAAACAAATGTTAATATGTCACGGAGTGCTCATCTACACCTGGGGGTTACTATGACCTGTCGTTTGTGGAAAGTGGTAGATGTAGCAAGGCATGAATGAGTGTGTGAGTAAATGGTCTGAATGACAAGCAAAACATTCCAAAGACAACATAGTAGCGTGGGCTTGTCTGATCAATATATAAGTTTACAAACAGATATTTACAAAGTTGTAATGAACCCTAAATGTAGCAGTCTGAGGAAATCGACGAAAAACCTTCGTTTCCCAAATTTCCTTGCGTGACAAACAAGAAGTAATTTAGTGTGAACATTTATTTTCATACGTGGAGAGAAATAGACCCCTGCGGAAAAGCATTCCAACATTAACGTCTCTTTTCCATTTTACTGGAGCGACAGGCGTTGACATGCTCAATTCTTCATTGCTATTTTTGTGAGAGGAGAAATCATCACTCAGCTTGCCTTTCCGAATTTCTGAATGCTACTGGTTAAAATGAGGCGGGAACAATACGTTTTTCGTCTGCTTCTACTGGCACTTTCGAATTCCTGCGTTCGAAAGTTTTTTCTCTGTTGATTCGTGTCTTTTCTGCCAATCAACGCCCATAACGTATCTTATAAAAATTTCGTCAAGGGATGGTAAACCACATCTCTCCTTTCAGTAGTTTCTTCTGGACAGCCAAATTGTTATCATCATTGTTGAGTTTTTATACCAGTAGTATTTGGTAGTCCCCACAGGTGATTGAGTGACAACATGTTTTCTTGATACTCCAGCACTTTCCTCGGAGTCTTTGTTGATATTAATGTTATCGACCGAATAGTTCCAATATTTCCTCGGGTTTCTAGATCCAATTTTTTTAAACACTCTTCGGAATTGTTCCAAGGGCACTTGAAAGGATGGGCACAACTGTCATTTTATATTCAATGATTTTTACAACTTTTCATTTTCTTTAGTTTTTTGTTCAGAAATTGCAGCATCCATGCAATTACACTTCTGCCTTTCTTTGTTTGCGATTAACAGATCTTGTCTCTTAACATAAAATGGGTAATCTGTTTGAATTTTTGAGTTTCATTGAATCTTACGTTTTCATCTTTTGGAACAGATTCTAGTCTGATGCTTATACAATTGTATTCAATGGTCAAATTTCAAGTGTTTGAATTATGTCAAATAGATCACTGTTCTTACAAGAGGTGTAGCAAAGGTGGATGCAGATGTGAAAGGGCGTGAATTTTGCCCTACCTTCTATGCTCCCAATCGCCAAGATCAAATATTGTGCTGCGCCTTGGCTATCTTAGCCTTATCTTAGTTCCTTCTCATACACTTCTACTAATGGAAATTCAGTTTCTCTTTTCAAGTGTCCTCTACAAAATGATAATCAAGCCATTTCATCTACAATTCCCTGCTTGTTTCTCGAATTTTCCATTAAGTTGTAACTACTGGCTTTTTGTTTTTTTCTGGTCGATCAATTTTTTTTTTTTCAGATTTGTGGCCCAGAAACATGCGTATTCAGAACCGTGGGTTGACCAAAGAGGGTTATGGGTTGTTACAGGATCGAAGGACACCTCCGTTATATTCTGCAGAATGGTGTGACTATAAGGACACATTGTCAGCTAATTCCGTGTCACGAATCACATAAATAAAAATCGACGATTTACGTCAGTAACTAAACATACAGAATGCCAATGTGGATTTGACCATGGAATGCATATTTAACGGATATTTGATAGTCATTACGGCACAACGGGAGAATGGTATTTTGCAAAAAGCCTGTTTTTTTTTCCTGCCTTTCAAGAGCCAAGTGCTTCAGCACAGTGTGCAGTGCGATCTACACAATAGGAACAAGAAACCTTGTCCCTTCTTCAGCCCAGACGATTCCTTTCTTTTTTCCTTTCCTTCTTTCTTTCATTCTTGTTTCTTTCAGAACATTAATATCTTTATTTCATTTTCATTTTTCCTTCATTCCTTAAATTTTCCAAAACATCTTTCTTTTTTCGTTTCTTTTGTATTTCTTTCATTCTTTAGTTCTCATCTTCCTAGTTTCTTTCTTTTTTTTATATTCTCTCTTCCCTCCCTTACTATGATATTTTTCTTTTGTGGATAGCTAGCTTTCTTTCTTTCAGTTTTCATTCCCCTCCTCTTCCCCCTATTTCATTCCTCCCTCCCTCTAATACTTCTTTTGCTTATACTTTCTCACTTATTCTTTTATCTCTCTTTCGTAGAGAATAACACCAGAAAAAATATGTCCGACGTCCAATTAATAAAATTATCTTCGCTTCCTTCTGAAGAATCCCTACTTATTCTGACAGAATGATTTCCGACATCACTGCTGGTCGGTCTAATTCTTCACATCATCACCATAAGATGGATGGCCTTTTTTATCCGAAGTTTGGATGGGGTGGTTGCTTCTTGCAGTTTCGCATAATGGAGGTGGCTTGATTTTGTTGATTTTCTTTTCAGATATTTTAGCTGCAGGTTACGAGATCTGAGTGAAGGAAAATGTCAGGATGAAAAGAAACAACAAAATCGAAATAAAAACTAAGAAAAGTGAGAAACATTTGAACAAAGAAAGAAAGAACCAATAAGCGAAATAAGAGACAGGGAAAAAGAAGAGATGTCAACAGGAAAACATGTCTTCCTTCATATATATGTGTGTGTGTGTGTGTGTGTGTGTGTGTGTGTGTGTGTGTGTGTGTGTTTATATTGGAGGTATGTGTGTGTGTTGGATGTATCTGTGCGTACTTGTGTGTAAAAATATGCATACACACACACACACATCAGACTGGATCAATATGTCGTAGCTTGACACGTAGGTATTAGCTGAATCTTGATCTGAGTTTTTCTTTGTATATTGTTCGATCTACGTCATTATCACTCATCACTGAATTGAGTGCATTGACAAAGGAGGAGATTATCCTGAAAAATAAATGTGTGTGATATAATTATTTTCATCATTAGGCTGAGTTCTTAATGATGTATTAATTCGGAACAAAATAAGTGACCGTCTTTGCGTTGCATTAGTGCGATCATCTTCCTTTTTTTTTCTTCTTTTTTTTTTTTGTAATTACCCCCTTCTTTTTTTGATCGTGTCAAAGCTCCGCGTCTCCTTTTTAAAATGTTCTTAATATCTTTTTCTATCTTTTTATTTTTTTGTTTTTGATATAGTATCGAAACAAAGATAAATATTTTTTGTGTCATTATGGTCCTTGAGTTCAAACTCTACCATTTTGCTGTTTAAGCCAAGTGCGGCATCAACAGGGCTTGGTGCCTGGAGTCTGTGTCGTTGGTTCCAAGTATTCGCTTCTGGTGATCTGGATCCCCAAGCTTGGTTATTGTCAGAAATCCTCACTCGAAAATGAAGACTTGAGAACAGCCGCAGAGGCTCATCGAGAAACAAACAAATTTTGCGTTGGGAGCAAAGCTGGGGGTAGCTAATTCAACAGCCGAAAGACATCTGGCACAAATGGGCAAATAGAAGAAAATGCAAAAAGTGGGTACCCCGTGATAAGCTGCTTGCAGGGTTTGACACTTACTTCAATAGGCTTGTTCGTTTCAACCATTTGGTTTGTTCAAATTTGGTGAGAAGCAACAGAAATGAGATAAAAGCAAACTAGTAAAAATTGATGATGGTGACAAAGCTTTATCTAAGGAGTTGGATGACTAATTATCATACCATTTTAGTGACAAACGCATTTAAAGTCAGTTTACGCAAACAGGGTGTTGGCTTTTCTCATTGCTGATCACTGACTTTGTCGTAAACTCCATCAATTTTCAATTTTCTTTATGCAATAACTAAATATTCCAAGCTGTTCCGATGAGTAAACACTGAATGACAGCACTCAGTCTGTATGTTATGCTAAAATGTTATCATTAAGAGGGAATTGTGACGTAAGCATTGGTCAAGTGTATGAAGGTGGTCGTGAGTTTAATCCCTGGGTCAAGCAGTGAAATTTGTAAATTCTGGTGCAATCTGACGAGCAGAAGCGGTATCACAAGGAAGAATTGACGTAGAAGAATAAACTAAAACCAGATATCCCTTACCATCGGCAGCGAAAACGCTGCGAACCTGTGAGTTATATAATTCATTACATGGGTGTTTCAGAAGAGAGAAGAGAAAGGGTAAATATTACTTACAGGTCCAAGCAGGGCGTTTTCGTGCAAGAATCCAGATCAACTACTACAGCTGCTGCTTATCTCAAGCTAATACATTTCCTTTCGGATATTAAAGTCGTCAACTCTGAGTGCTACAGCTGATCTCAAACTAAAAGGTGAATATTTTTCAATCGTAGTCGTGACGTCGTAGTTGGGAGACGTTTTTTCGAGCTGATCTGTCGCAAAGTCGACTGTAAACCGTAGCTATCGCTAAGGACAAAGGTAAAAATGGAAGAAGGCGCTTATGCTTGAATGGGAACAAAACACACACCCACGAACCTTTGTAATGTAATGAATATAACTGTCATTCATTCTGTCACTATAACCCTTATTCATTAATCGCTATTCCCTCAAAAATCTGAAGATTGAAAATTATTTTTTTGTAATTATAGATCACAGGAATAAACGTCGATAGCAAAAGTAATCTATAATAATAATAATGATAATAATAATAATAATAATAATAATAATAATAATAATAATAATAATAATAGATAAATAGATAGATAGATAGATAGATAGATAGATAGATGGATCAATTTTATTTGTATTTGTGTGTTATTAGATTCAATATAGATGCATCCTATAAGTAATGAACTATGTTTTTTTTAATCTATGTATATCAATTGCAGTAATATATATTCAAGAGCAATGGTGAGATCTTAGTTGTCATCACCCCCTGCAATTTCCACCGGTCCAGCTATTTAGAAACCGTCAACTAAAACTGTCACAAAAATGTCCAAATAGGTTTCAATTTGGTTCAGCTGTCTATGTATGTATATATCACATGTATACGCCGCACCAATGTAGCTAAATTCAAACATTTACTCTTTGTAATGCCTAGAAAATCTGTTTTTTAGAGTTGGGGGTCGATTTACACTGTAGGTTTATGCTTAATTGTTTTTTAGTGTTCCAACAAACAACGAGTGAGTAAATTATTATTATTATTATCATTATTATTATTATTATTATTATTATTATTATTATTGCACTAGTTGCCTGGACAGCAAATCTTCTCAAGTCTCCGGCCTTCCTCTCAGCGCGCTCACAGTCCTCAACAGTGCTATAGTATATAGTTTCTCGCCAATTGCCCACTGATTGTTGCTGAAGGTTGAGTAACAGTAAGTCCCCAAAGGTCTTCAGCTTTCCTCTCGTATTGTCCTCACATCTCACAGTAGTGTTATGGTTTGTACTGTTTCCTCTATGTCTGTTTCATCCTGTCTGTAAGACCATTGCTGAAACTGGAGGTCGTAGATCTCTTATTTCCAGTACTCTCCTGTTGTTATCTGCACAGTCTCAGTCCTTCCCCCTTATCTAAAGCTCTTCCAATATCGTTTTCAGTATCTTTGGTACGGTTCCAAGTGCACCTAATATTATTGGTACTACCCTGACTTTCATGTTCCACACCTTCAGTTGTCTTTTCAAGTCCTAGTATTTCCCTAACTTTTCACTCTCATTCATATTCATTCAATGATCCATCGACACAGCCACGTCTATTATTTGTCAGGTTCTCTTTTCCTTGTTCACGCCTACAAGGTTTGGTCTCCTTGCATGGCTGAGATGGTCAGTTTGGATAAAATTCCAGAGTAATTTGTGGCTTCTATTTACCAGGACTACGGTCTGCATTGATACAATTTGTTCACATGGTCGAATCCTAGGCGTTTGTTTAGTTCCCAGTGTATAACTGATGCTACCCTGTCGACGCAAGTTTTGCGCTCTTTGTGTTTACTACATTCACTGGGTATGTGGTTTACTGCCACGTCTCTTTCTCCACATAGACGACATTCGCTATTTGTTTGGATTCTGCCGATATTCGCCTTGAAAAATAGTCCTAATGCATTTATTTTAGGCTGTCATGATGAGCAATTCCATTCCTCTATTCAGGTTTCCTTTGCGTAGCCACGTCCATAATATCTCGTCCGCGGTATTTTGTATCAGTCTTTTGAATTTCCCATGTAATGTTTTTTCTGTTCCCATTTTTCTTTCCTTTTCCTACGCTGCTCCTTCATTTGCTGCCTTATATGGTTGCTGTTCGTTGCACTGCTTCGGGTGCTTTTTATAATGTCATCACTGTTTGCTTGCACACACTTTTCTAATCCCGTTTTGGCTTTTGGAAGTCTTTTATGATGAGGAGTACTCTGCCATCTTCTTTCCTGTTCGCATACAGTCTATCTGTGTCATCTCTGGGGTGTAAAGCTTCGTGTGTTGTCATACGCTTTCTCGTCCGCCGGTTCATTCATTGGAGTTCTGTCTTTGTCCATACTAGGAAGAGACCTGGGCATCTTTTTACCGATACTGCCAATTCATTTTATCAGATTTCAGCTATTTTGCTCGCTCTTTAATATTTTTTCATATCCTCGTGAGATATGCCCTTCTTATTTTCTCTTTCAATTCTTTTCGTTTTATCGCGTCATATTCGGGAATTCCCAGGTATTTAAACTGGTCCTGTGTTGCCCGGTAATTCGATTCTTTCCGCTCTTATGAGCTTTCCTTTATGCATTACTATGAGTGAGCATTTTTCTTTTCCGAATTCCATCCCAATGTCGTCGTTGAATTCTTTCACTTTGTTGAACAACTTTTCGAGCTCTTTCCTTTGTAATTCTAAAATATTTACTTGTTTTGTTTTGCTTTGTTTTCTTGCAGGGCACTGGGTTGGAGGTTCATTTTTGAATCGTTTTTATCATTCGAATTATTTGTCCTGCTTATTTACAATGTCACCCTTAAATGAATACAATCCCGACACTTTTTTGTAGAAATTTAATTCTCTCCTTAACCAAGCATAACATGATTTCATTATTTGTAGTGGAACATTACAAAATCAAAGTGGATATTATTAAACTCTACAGCAATGAAACTTTGTTACTGTCCAAAAATGAGTAAACCCCACATGAAAATAGTTTAATTCATTCTTTGTAGTAAGTATATTTTAAACCATTATTGATCCTTTCCTCAAACAAGAGTTTTAAATAAATTTAACTGTAAATAGAATTCGCAATGTGAAAAATAATTTTCATGAAGTCCCAGTTTTCAGTTTACAAATTTTTAGTTCAGTAATGGCTCCAAAAGGGAAAGAACTCGCCTCCGATTTGAAGGGACGTATTTCTAAACAGAACAACGACTACCAAGAAATGACTACATGACTGGAGTAGAACAAAAACGCTGTGGACAAAAATTATGCAAAATCACAAGAGAAATATTGGAGGTGTACAGAAACGAACAGGTCGACCTTGTAAGCTAAGACGAAGAACGAATCGTTTTGTTAAGACATTTGGTTGATGATAACCCGAAGAATTCTTCTGCAGATGTTTCTAATGAGGTCAAATAAGTGTCAACACTTGAAGTTTTTCCAAGAGCAATCAAACGTACTCTGA
This sequence comes from Thysanoteuthis rhombus, assembly GCA_963457665.1. Lineage (NCBI taxonomy): Eukaryota > Metazoa > Mollusca > Cephalopoda > Oegopsida > Thysanoteuthidae > Thysanoteuthis > Thysanoteuthis major. The sequence goes on along the minus strand of OY735205.1, from coordinate 43,702,610 downwards.
GTGAGAATGGCTTTCATGACTGAAGACCGCGTAGGAAACTGCTACTGAAGATCTGTGTTTCAGCATAAAAATGATCAAAACACTCCACTAAGAAAAAAACAAAGTTTCTAAGAAAGCAAAAAGGGTTCAATGTGCCTACCATTTCACTGGAGTCAAATCTGATGGAGCATTCGTGGTATATACTGAAATGTAACGTAGAAGAATGACAGCCACCCAACAAGAGAGATTTGAAAGAATGCATACTGTTGGAGAGGAAAAATATTCCAATAACTGTGCAAATCTAGAGCATTCAATATCGTCAAGACCATATGGAATATTAGAAAATGGATATGGTTACACCAAATATATATTTTATAAAAATATTTTTCGTGGGGATGTACTCATTTTGGGACAGCAGCATATTCATATTTATGTCTGTAGAGTCTATCTGATAATATGCATTTTGATTGTATTGATGTCCCATTAGAAATGAAAAAATCCTGATATGTTTGGTTAAGAAGAAAATTAACTGTCTACAAAATGTGATGGGTTGTATTCATTTGTGAATTTAGGTTTTAGAAAATCTATATATCAGTCTATCTATTAATTCAGTGATGGATAAACCTGTACAGGCGTTAGTGAGTCACTTGGCTGGCAACAAGTAAGTATCAAAGTTTGACTTCTACTCCTTTGATTCTGGCTGCTACTAAACAACCAAATAACACAGAAGTATTCTCATTTCTTTCTCCTGCCTCAAACATGTGATCTGTAAAGTTCTCTGTGAACCGCCACAAATATATACTCTGAAATAGATAGCTGACATCCATCAAAATGCATCGAAACGTTCCCATGGCATAATTTAAAATAAGAAAGATAAATAAATATGCATACGTATAAAAAGAAGAATGAATGGAAAGGAAGAATAAGAATACAGTTGGTGAGTGAAAACGTGTTTACTCCGAAATTTGAGACAATTCCCCGTTGTTATATAATAAATTAGTTGTAGAGTAAAAAATTAAAAAAGCAGTTCAAAGGGTAAATACATATATTACCATCACTATAGCTTCAACACACACTACTTCATACCCTCTTCCTTGGCCCATGGCCTCCCCTTTGAGAGTTCGTCATAGGAATTAATCGAGAACCTCAAGAAATCAAGGAGTAAATTTATGGATTTATAAGAAAAAAGTGAAAAAATATTTCTCGAACAACAAAAAATCCCTGGATCCATCCAAAAGTGTATCCCAGTGCCGTGCCGTTCATGAAATTAAATGAAAATTCCATGAGAACATTCGAAGATATTATGTGGTGTTGATATATAGCTACGATGCAGAAGGGAAAATCTCTGGATCTACCTAAATATTTAATCTTTTTGATCTAATTTTTTTTGTTTCTTTTTTTTTTTTTTTTGCCATAGCCATTGGGAACCTTTGAAGATAACGTGCAGTGTGGATACATGGATGCAGAAAGGGGAGGATTATATGATCCATCCCCAAAATGTGATCACTTCTTTCATAGGAACCCATATCCATCCTTCTGTAAAAGTGGATTGGAATCCATTGAGACTTTTTGGAGATATCGTGTGGACAATTAGAAGAGATGGGACGCCATGTGTGAATGCATTAAAAAAAAGAAATGATGAAAAAAAAAAGGAAATAAACAAGCATTCCAGGAGAAATCACGAATAAAGGCCATCCGTATATGCTCATTCTTATCACGTACATATAGCATAAACTTATGTTGTAAATTGAATCTTCCACTGGAAACTTGGGGGTTCAAAAAATCCAAGAATAAACAATCACACTATCCATTGAGGAGGTGTGTGTGAGCAGAATTTCTACTGTGAACGCTTACAGCTGGTTAATATCTAAATTCATAGATACATTCATCTATGTGTCTATGAATTTAGATATCATACAAGCATAATTATCAGAGCTCATGAATAAGTTAAACCCAGCAAAAGTGTTTAAACCGGTTTCTTTAGGGATAGTGGTAAATGAAGGGTTTCACAAAAGTACCCATCGGGAACTCTGACCATCAGGAGATTGGACTCCGGAAAAGTACCCAATAGGAAATCTGTCCATCACGATTTTATCAAGGAAGGAAAACAGCCCATATAAATATAATTTTCCCATCATTTTCTTATTTTCTATCCATTTTATAAATATTTGTTTTGTTTTGTTTTTCCAAACACTGGCCGTCTCGAATTTTGAGGGTTTTTTCACACACACTGGCCACCACGAATTGATTCAAGAAGAAAAAGTGCCCATTTTATTCCTAACGAAAACAATAACAATGATGAACGAAATCAATTTTTGTTTTATTTTCGGATGATTTTCTCTTTCAATTTCCATGAAATTAAAATGGGTTTCATTTTTTTTCTTAAATTGAAAGAGAAAATGAATCAGAATAAAACGAAACTGACCGTCGTTATTATATTTTTCTTGTTTTCGCTAAGAAGTAAAAGCCAAAATTTTGCGTAAAAAATTTCATTAATTAAAAATAGAAAGAAATAAGAGAATTCATGGAAGAGAAACAAAAGTAAATACATACATTATATTCATGTATTATTATTATTGCTTTGAATAAATTGTTTTAAAATTGTTTTGCCTTTCTCATTTCTTTCAATTCTTAATCAATTAAAAATGAAAGGAAATAAGAGAACTCATTAAAGAAAAACAACACCAAGTTAATTATGTTTAGAATGGTACTTTTCCTTCCTCGATGAATTTGAGACGACCAATGTGTTAAAAAAAATACAAAAACAATTTTTAATGATAAAAAATGAAAAGAAATAAGAGAATTCATGAAAGAGAAACATTGTATTATCATTGCTTCGAATATTTTCTTAATTATTTTGCCTTGCTTATTTCTTCTTACTTCACACTCCCAATTACGATTGGGACCACCATGGTTGAGTTGTTAATAGAGACTTTATAAAATAGGCACTTTTCCTCCCTCATTGAATTCCAGACGTCTGGCGTATGAAAAAAACCACAGTTAAAAATGGCCAGTGTGTGAGAAAAAAGAATATTCATCAATTAAAAATGAAAAGAAATAAGAGAATGATAAGTAAATTATATTTTGATTGGCAGTTTTCCCCCTTGATAAATTCCTGATGGGCTCTTTTCTAGGGTCCAATCTCGTGATGGGCAGATTTCCTGATGGGCACTTATCTGATATAAGCAATACCAATAACAGTTACTTGCATAACAGATGAGATATGTGTGAAAAGGAGTTTTTTTTTGTTTTGTTTTTTTTTTCCTGAACTACCCGGTGACCAACGTCTTTTGGCAGCATGTTTTGTTAGGGTGATCGATTAAAAATTGGAAGAAGAGGTGATCAATGAATAGGTTACTTCTCTTACCTTTTGTTAGGTATTAAAATGTCCAAATACATACATTAAAAAAACAAGCCTGGGCATAAACTAAGGACAAATTAAGCATAAACCTGCATTGAAAATTAACCACCCCTCCTCCAAAAGTTTTTGAGGGGAATTAGAAAAAAAATATTTCCCTACTCATTGAGAAGGGGTTCAAAATTTAAAGTTTCTACTTTTTTTAACGGTTAGGGCTGGGCGAAGTCCGGATACATAGAGACATATTAATGTCAGAACTAAACCAGTGTTGTGGGTAGCAGTGATCAATAATAAGTGAGTACTATGATCTGGCTCCGAAACAGGTTACCCACAGCTACTGCATCCAAACTGTTAGACCTGGTCTGCACTCAACAGTGGCAAAGGCCACATTAATCATAGAGAAAATAGCAGTGGGCACAAGAGTAAATTTTCAGACTGAATTACTAAATAAAAATTAGTGTATTTTAGTAGTTGAGAGAAGAATTACTCATATTGGTAAGTCCAGTAAGCCTGAGCTAGGTTTAAACATAAATATTTATTCATAAACCTAACTCAGAATTCTTTATGATTGGATCTAACAAATATTTCCGACAGGAAATCGATAACTTTTCTCAAAAACGTTATTAGGATTTTTCAAAATTCTTTTATAACTATTTTCTTGTTTTTGCTTGAAATAAATTGAGCAAATTTTAGTCTAAAAATGCTCATTTATTACAATGTATGATTGGACCTAATATCAATGTTTACTTCAATCATCAATAAATCCCACAGTACACCACACTCGAAGACAGCTAATTAGAAAAAAAAATTAAAATTTTAACTCTGTAGTTAAAAATCTACCATAAATAATGCGACAGTCCAAGGATTAATAATACGAAGAGAATTACGATGATAATTACGCGAAAGAAAAATAACTAGGATGCTTACAGGCTAAAAAATATATCAAAAAATACCCCGGTAAATATGTTCTCATCATCAATATATTTAATTATTCAGCATTGTTATATCATTCATAATGCAATATCAGTCAACCCACAAAAAAATCCACTGTATCAAATAAATTAACAAAAAAAAACAATATTTTACTTGTTTTTCCAGCTTTTCTTTAAAATTCTATTGTAAGGCACCCCATACTTTGGTACTAAAAAAATGAACCAAAAATTTATTTAACCAGGGATTCGTCTTTGGAATGTGTAAAACGCAATGAAAACATAATCGTATTAAGTAAAATGAATCCTTAAATAATCAAGGGATGTAATAACATTGAAATATTCTCCAGAATTTGAAATGGGAGCACCTTAAATAAATAAGTACCGAAAATTTTATTAAATTCAATAGCACAGAATTTGGGTCCCTTTCGTAGTGTGCACTCAGTGGCATTTAATTTCTCACCAATTTTCACTATCGTCGCAGTCCTGTCCCTATTGAAATGTGCCTTTTGAGGCTTCTACTTCAAGCCAGATCTCTGCTGGCGTCGCAATGGAGTCTCTACAGAAATGCACTTTTAGAGGCATTCAGTTTTAGTTCCAGTTTGATTCTCACAATTGTTGTAGTGTGTTCTCGATCGGAATATGCTTTTTGCAGCCAATAGTTCAAGCCTGATTTTTACTTTCGTCACAGAAAACAAAAACAAAAATGCATCTTTTGCGGCCTTCAGTTCTAGCTAGATTTTCACTATCGTGAGGTCCCCATTGGAATGCACTTTTTGCAGCCAATAGCTCAAGCCAGATTTTTCTATCATCGCAGCGGAGTCCCTATTGGAATGCGCCTTTTGCAACTTTTAGTTCAAGCTGGATTTATATGATTGCTTTGGGGCCCCTATCAAAATGCGTCTACGATAATGTTTTCGACGATGAATTTTCTAATGAACTTAAATTAATTTTCATTGAGGACAGTTTCTATACAGAATGTTTGGTTTCGGAAATATCAATCTGAATCCAAGTGGAACTTTAAATTGGACAATTAGGGATATCTGATTTATTTGGAATTTGATCAGACATACAGGGCTAAAACAGACACAATGTCTGAAATCGGATACATTTGGTAACCCTGATTGGGGTCAGCATATTGGCGTCAAATCTAAAAGTAGAATCGACAGAAGTAGGACCAGAAAAAGAGGAACAGAGTGAGAGTTTGAGCTGCCCCCAGTGGTCAGATGGGGTCAACGTTTTTGAGTTAGCTCTAATAATAGAATTGACCCCCGTGGGGAAGCAAACAAACATGAACTCCTGGATACATAGGAAAAAATCCCAGAATCCAAACCAAAATTTGCTCGCTTCTTCGGTTGGCCATTCTTCTTTATTGAAATCCATCGAGAACTTTTAGGGATATTGCATGGCTAAAGAGACAGACGGAAAGACACGTAAAATACATTTACTTCTGACAACGAATAATACGACAGAGTATTAGTTTGTTAAACATTGTCCTACAGAGGGTGACTCCCTTTTTCTATTTGACTATCCTTCAAACGTACGCGTACACTTGCGTACATGCAAGCGTACATATCCACAGATAGGTAGATATTGTGGATATTTCTTATACATGAGAGAAATTTTCAAAATTCATGTCATTCCAGTCAATTATTTTCCAAGTATCTGTTCATGCAATTTATGTAAGGTTTTCATGTTTTACACTGAATTAGATATTACAGTACTATGTGGTAATTCGTCCTGTTGGGATCACTATTTTACCATATAACCATTTCAGGGATTTAAAAACAATGAACAGCAGTATGGATCAAATATCCCCTCTCTCTCTCTCTCTCTCTCTCTCTCTCTATATATATATATATATATATATATATATATATATATATATATATATATACAAAGGGATGCAAAGTTTTATGTTATGTCTGTGTGTTTCCATGCGTGTGTTAAAATTACTCATACCTTTAGCTCGACTACAGATTTCTTCCTATTTCTCACTGTCTCTCTCACTCACTCACACATACACAGGAACATTCGTGCTTTCTTCTTCCTATCTCCAGTGCATTTTAATTTCAGCCATTCACCTTTTCACTAAATACCCATATATTTAGGTCGCTTCTGCTCGCATATACTTGTTAATGTGTACTGACAGTTCAGCCTAAAGATTAACAGATATGAATGAATGTATATTTGCATATGTGTGTGTGTTAGTATATGTTCGTATACGCATATTGTAATGAGCATACATGCGCTGACAAATGAATCCACGCTCATACATGTGTGCGCGTGTGTGTGTGTGTATGTAGATATGCATAAATAAGCAAATTTACATCTCCTTTCACCCCACAAAACGCTAAAGAAAACGCTTAGATGAGCAAAGAATAATTGTTTTCCTGAATCACAACCAGTCTCACCTCCCATCTTACACTTCCGCCATTATACTTATTTTTCTTTTCGCGCCATTAGCAGGATAAAAAATAGAATAAAATATATAGACCAACTAAGTGGTTTGAAATGATAGACGATGATATTTAGAGGCTGTGAATAAATCTCTTTCTTTACTCCCCACTTCACGCTTCACACATGGAATAAACGATAGCAACCCTCTTAAAAGGCAGCAGTTAAGGGAGATCATTTTGTCATTTTTTTGTGTTGTTGTTGCTGTTTTGGCGACGCCATTGCCTCTCTCACGGCCCTCCGCCAATGAGACATTACCCAATCATCCATCACGACAGAGTCAGCGGCTTAGATGCCCCTCTAACGGAATCAATCTTTCTAAACAAAATGGAAGGAATGAGTGTTGGTGAAAGAAAGAAAAAGATAAGAAAAATGGATATAAAAAAGGAAAAGAAAAGAAAGTTGAAATTTGAGTAACGGGTGTAAATGGAAAGACACGGAGATAAAATAAATGGGTTAACAATGTAGACATAACATTTACAAGATAGATACATAGATGCATGGTACTCGTGGTTGAACAGTGGTGAGCGACTAGTCTAGCTAAGCCATTAAATGCGAGTTCGATCCACACCAGTTGCTCTAGAATTGCAATTTTTTCCTGTAAATATAGTTATACATAACAGGCATACAGAATCCTAGACTATTTATAGATTCAAATAAGGCGGCTTACGTCAAGCAATTTTTGAGAGTTATTCTCGTATACTGTTGCTTGAGTTGGGAGTTTGATTCTCACAGGTTGTCCCATTATGATGACCTTATTCCATACTAATTTGAGTTTAACAAATAAATCCATATTTATGTATGAATTGTAAATTGCGTTATATTATATAGAGACTTATTTCAAATGATCTCCCGTCAACACACGGTTAATATATCGCTCAATTTAGACTACGTAAATAGAATAAACAATTGAAGAAAATGGGGCTGCAGCAGGAATCGAACCTGCCACTGATAAGGTACCAAAAAATCCATTTCCAAATATATATCTGCTGCATTGAAAGAGCGGAATAGACCGATCATGAACGAGATAAGAATCTGGATTGAAAGCAGTTATTTGGCCTGTGCATTACTGACGGCTGCTTAGCTCAATGGTAAGAGCAAAGGACAGCCCAATCGGAGGCTGGGTCGATTATAGCAGCAGCCCCATTTTTTCTTTTTTTTTTTTTTGTTGTTGTTGTTGTTTATTCTATTTACGTTATCTAATTTGAGTGATATATAATCCGTGTGATGATAGATCATTTCAAATAAGTTTCTGTATGATATAACGCAACTTGATATTCATTCCGTCGGACCAAATATGTCAATTTCTTAGTACACATTTTTGTAAGTAAATTTACAAAATACTTTTTCTCTAAGTGAAATGCGACATCTAAGGGATAAATTTTGTTTTTAAAATACGATATTTCAGCACGAATGAAGACTTAGTTTTAAGCTAACAGAAATGTGATGAAATCAGATTAATATATTGATACCACATACAAGCCAAGAAATGAAATTATTGACTGATATATTTGATGGGGACCTGTTTAGTGGTTGAGTTGGTTGTGTCAGTGTTTGATGTTCGATACCAAAAAAACAGGATTTTGAATATTGATTTTTAGTGCTGACAGAAAGACAGACAGGCTTATAACAATATACAAATTACCTCATTATCCATGGGCATAATAATAATTCTGTTAAGATGGTGAGACTATGCCAATATGATGGAATGGCTAACATATGAATCGTTGCTTTTTCACAGTCACGGCGAAGTATTAGATTCGGTGTATAAGATCCGGAAAAAAAACTAAGCTCATTGCCTTTTTCCAGTTAGGTTTAAATATTAGATTCTTTGTGAAAGATTCGAAAAACAGCTTATTTACCTTTTCTCAGTCAGAGCAATACGTTGTATTTATATTATCTATTATCAATGAATCAAATGTGGCTTTACTATTCAACATTTATAGTATTATCTTATTATTATATCATTATCTTATCATTATTGTGAGGCACCACACGGAAGAAACAAACCCTGGTTATGATTACTGCATGAATGAAAATATACAAAATATTGTAAATGACAGAAAGGATCTTGGCATCATAAAAACATAAACTATCATTTTTGAAGTATATTGCAAGTGCTGCTGCTGATTAAGCATAGTCTCACTTATATGGACAAAGGGTCGTTCTTAATATTACGAAGGACATGTCCGTTCACACCTTGTACGGGCCTAATCACTGAAGGTAAGGTACATGGAGAGAAAGTCCAGAGAGGAGCAACTAAGTTAGTATGAGAATCAAGAAGTGTGAGTTATGAGGATAGGTTGAATGAGTTAGGGCGGACATAGCAAGAAAAAAGGAGGGATAGGATAGACTTGAGAGAAATGTTTAAGATCATGCGTGGTATGAAATCAGTATATGCTAATGTATTTATACTAAAAGGGAGTACAAGGGACTGAGGCGTCAAGCACCATTTGGTTGAAGTAGGAGTAGGTTGAATCTCAGAAAAAAATATAGCAATAGAGTGGTAGAACTATGGACTAGATTCCTAGAATATACAATGCTATTTACAAATGTAAAAGAATTATGAAGTTTATTGCACCATCACTAACGCTTGTATTTAAAGTCTAGTGAATATAATTATTTGATGAGTGTTTGTATACTTTTCTTTCATACTAAAGATACATGTTAAAATGTTATAAATTTCAAAATATTACTTAATCGATAAAAGGATATTACCTAATTTTAAAGTAAAGCACTTCATTGGAGCGTTCAGAGAATAAAGAATGGCAAATTTTAAAATTGATTATATTAGTAGGATTTATTTTGGGTTGAACTTTAATGACTTAATTAATAGCATTTTTTGTAAGTTATTGTAAATGGCAATGGGCTGGCTATGATGCATTAATGGCACACAACCGAAGGCTCAGAAAATATTTACTCCGTGATGCCCACAATGAAGAAATGTGGCGAATCCTTGGGAAGGTGATAAAAGACTGATGATGATATCTCTGACGTTGACTTTTTTTTCAGGTTGTCATGATGGGTGGATTTTTTTCGCAATAGTGTTTATTGTTAATTATTAAAAGTAATCTACACATAATTCAAAAACTCAAAAAATTCGATTTAAAAATTTAAAAAATATGCAAGATTGAATAAAAAGAAACATTTCAAAAATTCAGAAAAGTATGATTAAAAAATGAAACCTGAACAACAGTATCCGATGTTATAAACAAAGTGGGATTAATTAATTCGGTGCTATATTCATCTGACTCCAGATATTACCTTATAACTCAATATAACTGTTTACATTTAATTTTAACTAATGATTAGAAACGAAACGACGCAGATATACTATGGCCGTCTTTATCAGATTAGCCATGAACTGAGGTAGTACTACTACTATCTTTGTCTTTCAATTTTTTTATTATTTTACTCGGCTTCTTATAGAAAAAATCAATTTAAAAACTTTGAGAAAATTCAATTAAAAAAAAGAAAGAAAGAATATCGTTATAACGTGATTATTCATCTGTAAAATTGAATAGAAAAAATATAAAGGAAAACAGAGAAAATATTATTGAAAAATGAAACTTAATAGTAATATCCGATGTTAAACAGAGTGGGATTCAAATATTCATCTGACACAAGATATTCCTTATAATTTAATCCATCAGTTTACATTTAATGGTAACTAATTACTTAGTTATGAGCACAAACGAAACTATGTAAAAATACTATGACCACTTTTCTCAGGCGGGATATGTAGTAGCATAGTAGCATACGAGTTTATATAAATAAGCAAAGCATGGTTCTGCTAGTGACTGCTGATCAGTCAAAAGAGAGTGAGAGTCTATTTGAGAGCGATTAATATTCCGTGTTCTTTTCTTTCTTTAGAAATTGTCAGCACTAAGGTCGAAAGGAAAGCATTAAAAAAGTAAACGCATTTACCATTTGCATGAGAAAGGTGCAGTTATCAATGTGCAAGTAAAAACAGCATCAGATACTATGATTTGAAAACAGATGATGTATTTATAGCGATAAGCATAATATAGAATGTATGATGCGATGGTAGCTCTCATTAAGAGCAGAATCTGCGAATACATATTGAGAGGGAATTCTAATAAAAATTTCAAAAATTACTCCTTGGCTCTAAAAAAAACTTTTAGAAAAGTATTACTCTTTGTTCAAAATAACTGGATGAAAAATATTTTTTATTTGCACGTTGATTGAAATTTTGAGCGTGTCTGTTTGTTCAGTCAGTGTAATGGCGGATTCTCGAAGTGAATCAGTTGAAGAAAAGCTCTCAAAATCAAAACTTCCGGAATTGAAAAATCGAGGGCCAGTTCAATTTTGAAGTTTCGTTGAAAATTGAATTATCATGTAAAACCTCACAAAATTTCAATGTCTTGTGTCCTCTGCCGTGAAAAAAATGTAACAGTACATAAAATTTCAGGTTCTTTTATCAAGATTGTTGCCTACAAAGTGGAACAGACAGTCAGACAGACAGACGGACTTATATATATATATATATATATATATATATATATATATATATATATAAAGGTAGATAGATGAACTCAAAAAACGTATAAACTTTCCGTTTGAATTACAGTGACGTCATTATATCCTTCTTTAACAACATTCATCTTTCATAGAAGAAGTAGGAAGAAATGCTTCGTAGAGATGGCCTTTACTATATCGACTTGTCAGATTAACAGTCAGTGTCAGTGATAGCTGGTATAGATGCTTGTGCATCTAAAAATGGGATTTCTCTCGTTTTTTTCACAAGTGCAGCCGGAAGTCCAGGATTTCAATGACCTAGATTGATTTCATGTGTAATAAATTCATTACCGATAAGTGAAAGAGAGAAGGGAAAAGGATTTTATTATTATTAATTAAACAAACAAAACCTTCTTCACAAAATCAATCGACAGTCAGTGAGTTTTCATATATAACATCCATTACTGTTATATTTTACGAAAAATTGTAAAAGTTATTAACTAAAAATAATGAATTCATTATATATAATGAACTATATACTGTAAATTAATTCTTTATCTATCTAAATAAACATCCGACAGCATGAAAATTTCCGATAAATATCTACGATAGCCAATCAAATTAAACGTACAATTTTTATTGATAATTTTTCCTGGGGTGTTAATATATTGTTATTTTATTCGATAGGATTGTTTATATATATATATATATATATATATATATATATATATATATATATATATATATATATATATATATATATATGTATGTATATATAATATGAACTGTAAAGATTGAGACAGACTCGGGAGTAAAGTGTATGGAAGTTAGGCTTATTTATTTGTAAAAGTTTTTATTAATGGTCTAGACATATTTCGGAAGATATTCCCATCTTCAGTAGTATGTGCTGCGTGTGTGTGTGCGTGTACTTTTAGAGGTTATAGGTTTGATGTGGAACCTGAGTCCACCATCAGGAGCTTTGCTTTGTGTGCAAAAAATAGTACCCCGGTTGCTGGGGGCATATATATATATATATATATATATATATATATATATATATATATATATATATATATATATATATATATATATATATATATATATATATATATATATATATTGGTAATTTGTCGATTGGAAGGTGATGAAAAATCTAAGAGAATAAACAGGTGTTACATCACATTTTTTTATTATCACGTTGGGGTGTTTTGATGCACTTCGATGACAGCCAACCATCATTTCCAAAAGACCTTGCAGCAGTTACAGAAAGTACTGTATGCAGTTAACATTTTCAAGATTTGAGGATTAAAATTAGTAGACGTGTGTTCTTGGTTGTTTAGTAAGAGTAAAAAGGGTTGTTTGTATCTGTGTCAGTGAGAATTCGGTTGGTCTGAAATAAAAAAGGTCCGTGAGAGGAGGGGTCAGGATGAGAAAGGTCAGTTTTTAGGAACGTTTGTGTGGTTGTGTTTTTTTTTCTCAGAATGGAGCAGTGTTGTCTGGCATTTAATTGGTATGTGTTGGCATATGTGGGGCTGAGTGGAAGTGGGATGTGCAGTTTCAATCTTTTTGGTCGATGGAAGGTGAGACTAGGTCTGTGTCTTGGCATTTTTGTTAAAGGGAGATGTGTGTACTCATACTGTTTCGTAAAGGGTTTATTGTTAGCCAATTCCTTGTATACTAATGTTGTAATGTATTATTTTTATTTGATTCTGTTTCAAAATTATTACATTTAAAGGGTTTGCGATCTAGAAATGTATGTCCCTCTTGGTTATCGTATTGCATTGGGATATAAGGGTTGCTTCGATATATCTGCGTGTGGACGAGTTGTGTTTATTTGTGATCAATCGATGAAAAGACAAACGCCCTGGTTGAACATAGAGACACACACAACCACAACTACAACTCTCATGAAACCCATCTCATCAAAGATATACACGACTATTTGTGTGTGATAGCTGATTATAGCCAGTTTTGAAGACTATTCTATTTATAAATATCAAACTATGCCAAGTGAAAGAGAGAAATAAAATTAATTTTAATTATTCCTTAAACAAGCAGAATTTCCTCCAGTGTTTCTTTTTTCACAAAAGCAACCGACAGTCAATGCTTCCATTGATGAATATTGTTTTCCTGTATAATAAATTAAAAATTAAAATAAATGATTTATTGAATAAAAAAGATAATGAATTTATCGTATAAAAAAGGGTTTTATATAATAAATTATTTCAATATTCATTCAAGTAAACATTTGGCGAGATAAAGATTCGGCCGATGAGCAGTGCGTGAAATGATATCATTATGTGATTAATTTGCGAATATGAATGCCATTGAGCAAGTACAATAGATAGTACAACTATTAATAACTATTACAGAATTCAACTTACCTTTCCTCCACCATAATTTTTCCTTTTAACTTTCTCTCAATACATATATGTATTAAATTTCTTCCTTTTTTTCCCTTACTTTATTTCTCTCTCTCTCTCTCTCTCTCTCTCTCTCTCTCTCTCTCTCTCTCTCTCTCTCTCTCTCTCTCTCTCTCTCTCTCTCTCTCCCCCTACCTTTTGAGCAAACAAAACTAGCGATTTTTTTCGAAAAAGAGGACGATTATCAATCAGCCAATACATGTAATTGGGCGTAAACCAGTTAAAATACCCGGTTTAAAATATAATCTTAAGCGATATTAGATACTAAGGCAACATCAGATTCATGGAAGGGTGGGGAGAGAATGCTTTGTTGAGATGGTGTGAGACATTTGCTATATCGTCTTGTCAGTTTTTCCGTCAGTCATTTACGGTAATCACCACCAACTAAAGATGATTCATTTATCTTTTCCTAGTCAGGGCAAAATGTTGGATTCAAATAAAAGATTCGAAAAAATAGCGTAATTACTTTTTTCCCAAATAGAGGTAAATGTTAGTTTCAATGTAACAGATTTCAAAAAAATGATTCCAAAATTTTTTTCTCCAGATAGAGCGAAATGTTGGTTTCAAAGTAACAGGTTTAAAAAGATCATTTATTTACCTTTTCCCAGTAGGAACGAAATGTTGGATGAAGGAAGTTGAATATTTATTTTAAAATGTCTCAGTTCAGTTTGAATAGAATCCGAATCCACTTTTGGAAATCAATAAAGACTTTCACTGAAACACTGTCAGAGCCCATTTTCCTTTGTTCTAGATGTTACTAGGAAAGCTGGTTCGGTAGCCTTAACTCATTAATCAAAGCAAAGGTTGGGACTAAAAAAGTATGTATATACATATATATGCAAATATAAATACTGCCAAACAAAAAGGACAGTTGATTATTATACATACCATGATTCCCTATAAGGGCCAAAAGCCTTATAGGCTTTTGCGTGAAGTGGCTAAGAAACTGCTCGTCTTACGGGTTTTCAACGATTTTTTAAAACCTAAATACAACTGCAGACTGTGCTTAGTCAATTCTAAATACTATTCAATTATTGTATTCTACAAGATAGATGTTAAACGTTAGTATTGCTATAATCAAAAGTTGTATTCTGAATAGATTTTGCTTCCATCTGCATTTTATATGTATACTAGCGAATACCCGACAGAAATTTATGCATGGCTCGGCATTCAGATTTTCCATGGCGTAATCTTCACTGTGATGTCACCACACACCTTCTCATACTTATACAATTATTTGTTTTATAAGCTATGTTATACTATTCTACACGCATGTATAGCTTTTATATATATATTATCATTATTGATTGCGTTATATTATTTTAAAATATCTAAAACGTCATTTGAATTTAGAATAGCCAACCACACATCATCCTTCACGAACGAAAAATATAAGAACAATACATCATCCCAATATTCCTCGTAAATGTGCAAAATGAATTATGAACCAACTGTAAAATGAAAAATTTCATGACAAACCCATATATGCCAAAATATTGAAAATCCATGTTACCTTTGACTTAATGAGACATTCGGAATACTCAGTTTCCCTTAAAAAAAATAAAGCTAAAATAGATTTTTTAAGCAAGAAAAATGAAATAGCGTTAAAATGCCGACATCGCTCGAAATTTTTATTGACAAATATAACTCAATAACCCATACATTAGTACACTAAAAGTAATATAGACAATTTACACACATACTGATCTAAAAGAACCACCTAATCAACATCGCCTACTTCCCCCGGTGTAAGTAAATCAAAAACAATAAAAATTCACCATGATAATAAAGAACCATAACATAGGTAATAAAACTAATGTAAAAAATCAAGGTTAAAATCAAAATATCCTTCAGAACACAGATCACCATCCAATTACAGATAACTCCTCTACCCAGTTCATACCATTTGACCATCGGCAAAACACACAACCTTCAAATTTAACAAATAAAATAGCAATAAAACTAAAAAAACTCCTCCCACCAGAGCAACCCAAGCAAAAATTTCCCCAAATTCCCCAAACAGGAATCTAAAACATAATCATTCGCCTGAAGGGACCTAAAAAGAGCAGAAACATAAACGTGTTTGAGCAACGAATATACTTTCTACAATATTTCCAGCTGTATTCCAAACCAACTTGACACTTATAGTTTTAAGTTGACTGTATCGAGTACTCAATGAAATAGATCCATCACGTATCAGACGTTGCTTTATAATATATCATGTTATATGCCAAACCTGATTTGTAATATATATATATATATATATATATATATATATATATATATATATATATATATATATATATATATATACACTGGGCAATAGGTTTAAGCCCATTGTGTTCCTTGCTTTGTACGTTATATCCTTTGTTCGGAGAGTGAAATCATACACTCTCTGTTGAATTATTTGCTTTGCTAAAAATAAATAGAACTAAACCCTTTGGTACTTTTGTGATAAATCATCATAGCTGTATTCAGGAACTGTGATTTTAAACACATTCAACAACTAACATACATCCAAATTCCTTTGTCCGTCCACTGTTGCTTGACGTCGCCACAATCCACCAATGGTAAATGCCGAATTTAACTGTATTCAAATTCGAAATATGCTCAACAGCTTGAGTTTTTCCTCTGTTTTGATCCTGGCTAACAATATGGCTGAAAGTAGCCGATCGTTATACTCTGATGGGCATTATTCACATTCATCACACCCAAACACACGATCCCTTCGAGGTAATCAAGAAAAATAAAGAATTAAAATATATTCCTTCTCTGCTGTTTTTAATCAAACCTGTATCAATGAAAGATTGCTGCCTAAACACACACACAGACACACATACCCCCCCATATATATATATATATATATATATATATATATATATATATATATATATATATATACTCATTGTTTTGCGTTTCTTTTGAAGAGGAGCTGCATTTGATAGTTTGCAAGTCTTATTAAGCAAGAGATACGTTAAGTTAACACAGGAACGTTGATGGTTTGAGAGACGTCAAAGAGATACGCGTAACGATTTGAATCTGACATGTGTCAGGTCTCGCTGGGCGTCAGCCTGTCACAGAGCATTTAATCAACACGTCCTGGTTCCATGTATATACAGTGTAGGTGGTTGGAACTTGTAGTGCAAGAAAGCGAGTCGAGAGATAGAGGAAAGTGCTCAGTGAGTTTCTATTCTGATGCCCATCAGTCGCTAGAGTCCGGATGA
>OY735205.1:43623261-43680761 GCA_963457665.1 Thysanoteuthis rhombus | reverse complement strand
GGCACGATTCATCAAATCATACCCGCAAACCCGCTACCTCGGAATTCTTTTAGAGGGGTTCCGCTTGTTGACTTGTGACGCTCTTCGAAGTCTTCAACCCAAGCCCTAAATCACAAAGCTTTACAATATGACTCAATTCACATTCCTTTTCTCTCTTTCCCCGTGACTGCCTGGTCAGGACATGCTGACTTCCTGGCTTGGTGCCACACGGCATCGGTTCGCAAGTTCAAACAGTGGACGGATCGTCAATGGAAGAAATGGTGGAAGAAGTAGTAAGAGTGGTCATGGCGGAAGTATCTAGGTTTAATGGTAGTGATGGTTGGGGTGGTGGGGGTGCAGAGCGCTGTGTAGTCAAATGTGTGTACCGTTGTCGTATAGACTATAAGCTATTCTTACTCCTTAGTCCCACCGCTTCCACACTCTCTCAATAAAGCTTCCTTCTTCATTTTGCCTTTACATCTCATTATCATCTTATCGGCTCGCTCGCCCATTCTCCTGTTTCGTTTTCCAACAATGTCTTTGGTCTTTCTTTCGTCCTTTATTTCCCAGTGTTTTCATTCTTTCTTCTTTGTCCCACCGTTTCTTTCTTTCGTCCGTTCATTTTTCTTTCCTGTTTTCATTCACTCTTTTTCTATCTAGATTTTTTGCTAACGTTTTAGCTTATTTCTTCGTCACATTTTTATCGCCTGATCTTCTCATATAACGCCTTCTTTTTTCTTCATTTTTGCTCCGTTTTCATTCCCTATTCTTCTCATACCATTCCAACCTTTTTTTTCTTTTTTTTAAAAATTCCTTTTTCCCAATTTTCACCCCAACTTGTTCACTCGTAATTTGTGTTATTGCAACTGCTTTTACATAACTCTTATGCCTAATGACGTTCACATTTCAAACTTTCTCTGACCTTTTCATCACTCATTCAGTCTAATCCATATATATATATATATATACATATATATATATATATATATATATATATATATATATATATATATATATATATATTTGTATGTATATATGTATATATGTATGTGTGTGTATGTGTGTATGTGTGCTATGGCATACATGTCTGTGTATGTGTGGATCAGCACGCATTCTACTCTGTGCCTACTTGCCCAACATTCGTATTTCTTATTCAATTTCTTCTATACCATTACAAGTTAAAATTTATATAACTTTATTACAAATTATTGTTCTATCTGATTGCATTACCTTCATAATATATACATATATATATATATATATATATATATATATATATATATATATATATATATATATATATATATATATATATCCAACTAACACGGCCTGGATGTTAAAGACTGCTGTTTGTGAATGTGGCTTTGGATAGTTACCTTATCAAGCATATTCACTTGACGTTGCTCTTTGGGATTTTCAGATGTTTCCAAATTTGAAATGCTAACATTTATCCTGTGAAGAGGAACTGCAGTCGGCAACTGATTGGCTGAGAAGGACAAACAGGTCTATTTAAAAGACATTTGACAATTGCGCAAGCGATACAAAAAGTGCATTGAAGTTAACGCTGACTTGGTGAAAAATACTCTTCCTTTGATCATGTCATTGAGTAAGTTTGGCTTGAAACTCTGGAACACTCTTTGCATATGTACGTTTCTTATATATATATATATATATATATATATATATATATATATATATATATATATCATATGTACATACATAGTTTGACACTGATAGTATGATGGAATGAAATATCAAATTTCCAATCCAATTTAATTTAATCTCATAAAAGAAGATAATTGTTTCAATTTGTTAATCTCAATATTTTTTTATCCCTTCATTAATTTTTATGCAGACCAAATAATGAACAAACTCAAGTGATTTCTCTCACCTTTTTTAATTAAAAAAAATAATTCTGAGAATAACAAATGAAGATACAAGTACGATAACTGTAAGAAACAAACTAAAGGACTAATTTACCATAGACTTACATTGCAAATTGAAACCCTGCTAAAAAAACTTTTTAGTGGGTGAAATGAAAAAATCGTTTTCAGACATAAGAAGGAATAAAAGTTTAAGCCAGTCAGAGTGATCAACTCGAAAACTGGAGAAACCTTTGATGATAATTCTGCCTGACGGTCTCTAATTATATAAAACTCTTCTGCGACTGCGACTTGATTGCCTGACATAGAACTACCGCCGCATTGTTACCTGAGGTACTGGATTCGAGTATTGTTTTTGTTTTTTGTTTTTTTGTTTTAGTTTTTGTTTTTTTGTTTTTTTTTTTGTTTTGTTTTGTTTTGTTTTTGTAAATGTGTGATCTCCATTTGAGGCCAAAGGTTCCATTCGGGCCTTCGGTGTGAACTAGGTGAAACCCGCTCGTAAGGCGGGTTTTCCGCTAGTACTGATTATTTCCTATCTTCTTTTCCCTTCTAACCTGCTTGGTACCAACGCAACAATCTCAAATATACTGCCGAATCTTTATTCATTCCACAATCGCAATGACTACTACCTATTCCTCATTCTCTAATTCCTTGTCTTTCCGTCCTTGTCGCTTTGCTCTCCCAATCTCCTCCAAATTACAAGAGCCTCCCGCTGACCCAATCATTATGCGTTGCAATTAATTGAAACCATAACTTTGACAAAATGTCTATTACATCAGAATTCCTGCTGAACCAAATCTACATAATGCCGATAACTCTTGATGCGCGGTCACCTGGTTCAGTCTGATATGGGACAAGTCATCTTTATATACAGGGCTTGCTGACTAGAGAATTATTGTTTTGAATCAGACTGAGTATCCAACACTTCAGCTATATAACTTGTTTGTTTACTTATTCGATTGCTTGAGTGTAAGTTTTCATTGTCAGACAAATAAGTCAGAAAAACATGTTTGCAGATTATCAATATTGACTCGCTTCGTGAGTGAGTCAACTATGCTTACCGCCATGTTAATCGAAGTTACTTTAATCCTATCCGTAAGTCTGTCTGTTTTAAAAGAATAAACTCAAGAAATAAATCCAAATCTAGCTTATGACAATTCAATTTTTAAAAAGGCATAAACTATTTTCCTTTCGTGTCAACTGCTGCCGGCCATTTTGGTGTCCCTCACGTCCGACACTAGAATGAGAAAATGACAAAGAACTTACTCGAAATTTTTTTACGATAATTTGATTTCATGTACCATAGTTACCTCAAGAGCTCAAGATATCCTGGATGCCATGTTTGCTTTTTAATACCTTTCTCACTGCAAAGGCATGAACTTGATAAAAATATTTTTGAAACGTAACAACTAACTTATGTCACCTCTGTTTCACCCAATATTTGTCTTGATTTCTTCTTCACTCTCTTTTTTCTTCTTCTCTCAATTCCCCCTCTCTCTCCCCCCCTCTCTCTCTCTATATATATATATATACATACATATATATATATACATATATATATATATATATACATATATATATATATATATATATATATATATATATGCATTATATGTGGATAAAACAATGATATACACCAACAATATAACTTTAGTAAGCCTACCATATGAGCGTAACGGCCGAGGGAATCCAAAACGCTTTCTGAACATGATAACATCAAGGGTGTCTTCAGATGCACAACTACTTTTCGCAAACATCTTACAAACGGTTCCTAGTGTCAGGCTACACAATATTCCTTTCCTCCTGTCCCTAACAGCATGGCAGATGCATTGATCGTTGCCGAGTTTGCAGTGAAAAACAATGCGTCCTGGTTTGTTGCAGTTTATTTGCCCAATGATATCTGCGAACGGCATCCTTTTTTTCCGGCAGTTTGGATTTCAAGCGAATAATTTTTAAGAGCAACCGGAATGTCAACGTTTACCCGAAATAGACGAGGAGAATGGAGTTTTCGAGTGATCACTGATCTCAGTAATGATTATTGTCTAATTGATCGATATCAGGTTGATAGTCTGAAAAAACCGATATCTATCACCTGAAACTAGACAAGTGACGGTAATCCCATTGTTGGTTTCCCTATCAGGTAGTTAGCAACCTGGATTAAAAGTTAGTTGAAAGTGTCCACCTTGACATTGCCTTGACCTACCTTTCAATTCTTAGGGTCCCGGGACTATAAAATGGTATTAAACTTGATGCAAGGCTGTTCACTTGAAGTTCAATATGTTCTATTTGAATAAACAGGACATCCGGCAATAGCTGGTGTGATTAATTCATGGAACTAGTGGGGTGGTGGTATGCAGTAGATGGTGAGCCTTGCTTAAGGGTGGGTTTAGGTCGTTTGGCTAGGGGAATTCCTTACCAATGCAGCAAGGCAGGAAAGACCTGGGTCACTTGGAGAGTAAGCACTACCGAATTTAGGTAAATTTAGGTTAAACAGGGTGTCCAACGAAGATGTGAATATTACACCAGGAAATATTTCGTCGAGGTTCTGATCATATCGCTAACGCTCCGGACGGGAAGAGATTCGGTTACATTTCTATAACAGGTTCATCAAGGATATCCACTAGACTGAAATACTCAGCTGTAGATGATATTGACGTGATAATGTTCATATAAATTGCGTAGTTTGAGTGGGACTTTTTTGTACGCCATTTTCTCTTGTTTTTATCCAACCAGCTGATGAACTACTCACAGCGTATGGTATCAAGCAATTCGCTAACATTTCAGTGTACACGGCATCATTCATTGTCTTTGATTTTTATCTGGAAAGTTGGTTCTCGAGAAAATCGAAGCAAGATGAATTTCCTTTCGTCCGAAAACAAGACATTAGAGCCCATTGTTTGGTTAGATGTTGGTCCTTCATATTTGCAAAATATTTTTACAAATTTTTATAGAATTTGACATAATGACATTTATCGCAAATCCACCATCGGAATTTCTATTTTCAGAGTGATTATAAATCAAATAGAATATGAAAAAATGTATTTCTTTCTATCCAAGGCTATTCTATAAGGAACAGATGTACAGAATTCATCTTTTTACAAACACTTGCTCTTTCATTCATACACGCTATCTCACATAGATAATCATTACGCTTAATATTTTTCTCAGGATTATTAATAATAAAAAAGTGGAGTAAAGTATACTAGTAATATGCATCGGGTGCATTATTCAATGCGACTTGTACTGTAAAGTAAATGTCTAATTTCGTCAGTATAATCACCTTCCATTAATGCTAATCATATATGCGTGTGTGTGTGTTCCACATACATAAGGACGTAGATAATAATAAACAAGTATGTATAAATGTCTGGTAGACAGATTTTACTCAGGTATCAGATCTTTGATTTAACGTTAATTTACATAGATTTGTGTGTATTTATGTGTACTTGAGAATAGACGTTTGCATAATTACATGAATCTGTTAAAAGGAGACGTACTATAAATTCATCATGTTCATACATATAGAATACATCATGCAAACTATATCCATATATATATTCGTCTTTCTTTCTGTACACACACACACATATTCATATATATATATATATATATATATATATATATATATGTGTGCGTGTGTGTGTGTGTATATATATATATATATATATATATATATATATATATATATATATATATATATATATATATACATATATATATATATATATATCAGAATTTATATATATATTCCTACATATATATCATTTGTTTGAAATGATGCTAGGTGCAGAGAAAAACAAAACGTCGAGTTTCTTCTCTTTCCAATGCTTACAAAAATATACGCACAAAAAGACGTGAAAACTTCATTAACAAACCTGGCATATCAATTTGGTTCTATGTAAACCACACTTTCTTGTGTCTCCTGTTAGTCTGCGATATAGTGCGGGTTGTTTCATAACCCCAAGGGACTTTTTATGAAGTAAAGTTTTTATAAATCCTTGATATAAGTACTTCCAAAAAATATGTCACAAATTTTTCTATGTTCCGGTGTGTATTTTGCAGCTCAATTCGCACAGGCCTGAAATGAAGTAAAAATAGGATTTTGGTGGTATCAGGTGCACTCAAAAACATACTAGGAGGCTATCATAGTCTGGTCACGAGAAAGGTATAATTTTCAAAACGGCTGCCCAATCCTAATGATGCCAAATACTCATTCATTATTCGCCCTATAAGGTTTTCCAACATTTGTTGTAGAATCAGGTAAGCTTGATAACACATCAAAAGTCTACCATAGTCTGACCAAAGGTATAGATGGCTTCTTAATTGACTGCCAGTTAGCTGAATTTACGAAAAAAATCACAACAAAAGTTTCTTCAATGGTTCCTTTAGTATTACATGTGCTCAATGACATATCACTGAAAATGTTTATCTTACATGGCGTACAAAGGCCTTATTACATACTTGCATCATGTTATTGATGTTCTCATACAGTAGTACACATTATATTGAAACAATCCTGAATCCCACCAAAAATTTAATCATTTCTTTCTGAACATGTGGCTTACCATCTTCCACAAAAATTGAGAGGTTTTTGAGATACTATGCGGACAGATAAGAGCAAATACAAAATTTAATGAAAACCTAATTTCTGAATGCTCCCCAAAATTTAATCACATCTTTCATAATAAGTGTCTCACCCTTCCATGAATTTCCATTGAAATTCATTGAGAACTTCTGGATGTATGGTGAGGACAAACAGAAGCAAATATAGAAAAGCGTGAAAAACAAAAAATATTTCTCAATCAACAATGAATTCCTGGATCCACCCAAGATTTAGTCACTCCTTTCTTTTACTGAGGCTTCCTCTTTCCAACAATTTTCATTCACACTCATAAAGAACTTTTTGAGACATCGTATGGACAAACAACAGCTAATACTGAACGTTGGAAGAAAAAAAAACAGAAAAATATCTCTCATTCAAAAACGAATTCCTGAATCCGCCCCAAATCACATCTTCTTTGATACGTGCCTAACCATTCCTCATTACAATTCATTGGGAGCTTTTAGAGATATCTTTGTTGACAGACATGAACAAATACAGAAATTTATCTCTCAATCAAAAACAAAGTTCCTGATCAGCCCTCGAACTCAATCACTTTTTTTCTATCTTGTGGCCAACATTTGTAACTCGCTCATACACAGAACTTTTGGAGATATCGTGTGGACAGACATGAGCGAATACAGACCTGTATATTTTTTTTTAATGGAAGAATATCCTTAAATCAAGTACAAATTCCTGGATCCGTCCCTTTGAACAGTTTGTAGTCTTGTACTGCAGTTTACAACCTCAAGATAAACTTAATTTGGCTCAAGCATGGTGAAACTCTTACAGTAAATTTCAAGAATCTGACATGCATCCTCCGACTCCTGTTACCCCCAAATTTAAGATTATGGAAAAGTTCCCCTCTTCAGGAACCACAATCGCCTGATCCAATTGAGTTTGGGCGGGAAATTAAGAATGAGATCTTTATGCAAGTCTTAAAGGACAGACTCCTGAGGATGAGGCAGTAATTGAACTGATTTTATGCAAATACCAAAAAGGTGCAATACTCAGAGGTGCAAATGTCATGAGAATTGACCTGTGCTCGGGTATTTGTAAGAACTGTGAAAACCAAGAAGACTTTGGTGATCTTTTTATCAGAAGAGCAAAATGAAGATATTTGATGACTTTTCACAGCGTTTCAAACATTTGAAGAAATCTGATGCTCTGTTCTTAACATTGAGTGAATGAGAGTATGAAATATTCATGAAAGAAAAACGGAATACACGAATTATATAGTTGATGCTTTGAATAAATCAGATTGTTTATATCTGCAAAAAGAATTAATCAATGATAAATATTGTATTTGATGACAACAAAGGTGATAAGCATCGATCTTTTAATTGGAAATCTCTTGTTGGTTTGTTCTGCTTATTTTCAACTGATTTGAGCAATGATTTGGGATCGTTCTTTGTGACATATTCACTATATTTCCTCTACGGATCTGGTCTACAAAATACATACCAGGCCATCGGAAAAATCGGTGACATATTTTCTTGAAAGAATTTATATTGAACATTCATAAAAATCTTACTTCATGCTTCTAATAAAAAGTTCCGACGAGACTCAAGTAGGGTTACATTCCAGCTCGCATTAATAAGCACATAAGCCAATTCATTAGAAGAAAAAATGAAAGCAGGAAAAATAAGATATATTTTAGTGACAGAATATTCAAATGCTATACTGTTGCTATGTTGCAGATATATATTTTAAAGTAAATATGTTTTTATCTGACTAGATCTTTACAGAAAATATCAATCCTAAAGATAATTTGGTGTACATTATTTTGAATACAATGAGAAATATGAATTAGCAGTTATTCCACTGTAATGAGCAAACATCTATTGATAAAGTAATCAAACTATCAATCACGTTAGATAGATAGATGTGTGCATTTGTGGATTGTGCGTCTACCATTGATCCAGTCTTGTTCAAAATATACGCTGATAAATATATATATATATATATATATATATATATATATATATATATATATATATATATATATATATATATATATATATATATATATATATATATATATATATATG
Organism: Thysanoteuthis rhombus; assembly: GCA_963457665.1. NCBI lineage: Eukaryota > Metazoa > Mollusca > Cephalopoda > Oegopsida > Thysanoteuthidae > Thysanoteuthis > Thysanoteuthis major. The sequence goes on along the minus strand of OY735205.1, from coordinate 43,672,248 downwards.
ATTACATATACTTGTGTGTGTACGTGTGCAATCCTAAATTGTACTGCCACACCATGTCTATTAAATTCTTGTCACTGCTAAAACTGTGTGGAATTGATGGTTAGTGAATGGTTTGGTTCGGAATAGGTTTGCAGTTTGGGGACGGTATTGAGGTCGCACTGATCACGTAACAAAATATTACTTGATGTTTACGTTGGTCAAGGCGTATTTATCACACACTTACATATAACCAGCTGCTTGTTTTGTTATTGTGTCGTTGATCTGCTTCTATCTCACTCTCGTTCACCCAAAAGTCATGCTTGGGGGGAGATGATCCTGACATGAAATAGATTGGAAATGTCAGTACAGCATAACAACAACTGTCACAAGAGAATAGTGTTAAAGTAAGCTGAGTAGAGATGTGATTATACAACAAGGAAGGAAAGGAAGAAGGGAGGAAGGAAGGGCAAGAGAAAAGGAGCTAGAGATAAATACAGATACGTATGTTGACAAAACATAAGGAAGGAACGAGGAAAGAAGTAAAGTTTTAAGAAAAGGGAAGAACAAGAATTGAATCAAAAGAGAAAGATAAGGAAAAGAAAGAGAAATCAAAGAAAATAGTTTAACGAAGGAAAGAGAAAAGAAAAGGAAAGATCGGGACAAGAAAGGACAACGAGAAATCAGGAGAGAAAATTGGGAACCGAAAGGATTTTATATATTTTTAAGGAAAATGGACAAAAGTTAGAAGAAATTACAAAGAAAATAAGGGTAAAACTGAATATCAAAATGTAGAAAAAAGAGAATAGAAAGGGGAAGAAAATGGTGATTTTTCAAGAAAATTAGAGACATGATAAAGGTGTAAAAGAAGAAAAATAATTAAGAATTCTCAAGATTGAAAAAATGAAAGAAAAGGGGGAAAGTTGAAAGAAAAGAATAAATGAAGTAAAAGTGAAAGAAAGGATACAAAAGAAAGAATAGTAAATGAATGAAAGAAAAAAGATGAAAGTGATACGTAAGGTGAAGGAAACACTTGTAAGGATGAATGAAATCGGAATTGAAAGAAAGGGAACGCAAAAAAGAATGAAGTTGGAATAAAGAGAAAGAGAAAAATAAACAAAAAAATTGAAGAAGCAGCAATCAGAAAGAGTTTGAATGTTGCCAGACGTGATTTAAAAAGGGATAGACAAAGCATAGAGTTTAAAGAGAAAAAAAAAGGAAGGAAATCAGAATATATGGAGCAATGAAATGAAAGAAAAATGTAAGTGGATAAAATTATCGTTTATCGAAGCACCACAAAAGGCAGTAATGAAAATTGATTATGACAGCTAAAGGTTGCAGTTGAACTGACAAGAGAACAGATTTAAGATCAGAAAACCCCAAGATGAGAATGGGGCAGCATGGATATTGTTGCATGGATATGATTACGAAGAGAACACTTGAAGAAAGAAAGTAAAGCCCAATTAGGGGCAGTCCGGAACAATTCTATCAGATCAAATTATATTACGGTCAAGATACATGGGGAATACGACAGAATAAAATGAAACCGTCAATTACGTAATAAACAAATACGGCGAATAAGCTCAGAAATAGAAGAATAAACATGTCTGGTATTTTGAATTTGAAAGGAACATCCTATCTAGACCATAAAAACGGACCTAACCATGATCGACAAAAAGAAAAATTAGCTGCGAATGGATGTCGTTATTTCAGCAGACTATAGAACGAAAGTGAAAGAAAAAAAAACAGTAAAAATATCCAGACCTTGCCACCGAACTAGAGCATTTTGCAATATGAGAGTATGAAGTCCTCTTCTAAATTGTCTTCGATGTTGATGTTCGAAGGTCACCAGAAATAACGGTTCACACGTGATTAAAATGGATGTTTGTGACGTCGTGTAGGAGCTTTATGTCTGTTGAGAGGGACAGAAATAAAGAAAGTGGCAAGGATATTTAAAGATATAACAAATATTTAGATATGATAAACATTTTGATAAAGTAAACACTTGAATAAAGATGAAGGCAAAATGCAAAATGGTTACATTCATATGCATTTTAGACAAGGACACACAAGTTGCAAAAAGAAAAAATGGACATTGTAAAAGATAGCTGAACTATGTTTGTGTAAAAGGAATTGCAAGAACCTTTGATAACTTTCTGTTTGTTTGGGTTTTTTGGTTTTTTGGTTTTGGTTTTTATTTTTCTGTTGTTGTTTTTTTTCTAACGGGAAGCTTGGTACTGAACCTAACGATCCTCAATGGAAGGAAATTTTGTAGTTTTGTAGGTCTGGTTCTTGATACACCAAAGCATATTACCAAAAGAGTAATCCAATGAAGAAAGGAAATATGAACAGACTTTCGAGGCGAGATCAACATTTTTTCTGAGGAAGGAAATGCGATCGGGAGACATCGTCGGGGAGTAAGTTGTTTGACCGGGGAATGCAACCGAGAAATGTCGTCGACGAGTAACTTGCTTGACCGAGTAATGAATGACAGAATATTGCCGGTGGTAATGTGTGACGGGGAAAATGCACCCAGGAATTGTCGTAGAACCACCCAATTCCTTTGGCAGATGATGTTACCCAGCAAACCTTGCCCTCTCTCTCCCTCTCCCTCTCTCTCTCTCTCTCTTCTTCTTCTTCTTTCTCTCTCACCGTCTCTCTCTCTCTCTCACTCTCTATCTCTTTCTACCTCTGTCTCTCTCTGCCTCTTTCTGTCCCTCTCCCATTTCTCATTCTCCCCTCCCTGTGGTCTATTTGTTTCGCTTCTTCTTTTCTCAGTAACACATAACATTGGCGTCAGGTTACGAGGACTTTCAGATCCCGGACTTGCAATTAATAAGCCTGACAACTGATCATGACAAGTAAGAGATGAGAAATGTCATAGGGATGTGTATATGTGCATGTCGAAATTAGTTTGTATGTGCATGAGAAATCGTGATAGTTTGTGAACGGTGGTGAGATGTATGCTTTTTGTTGTGGTTGGATATGAATATGTTTAGTCTACGTGGGAGGTAAACTGTTGACTGACCAGAAATATTTGGGGCTGTACACGAGTGTGTGTATGTGTGAATAATATAAGCCTATTTGCCTTTGTTCTGTCAGTATCACTACGTTTCTCTAACTGAATGTGTATGCGTCAACATGTCTCTGTGCTACTATGCATTGTTTACAATGCACATATGCGTTCAATTCCTTGAACTGCGACGGGGCCTGTGAGTACATATGTTTAAATATTTCCAATGTCTTATATGTGCGTGCGCGCGTGTGTGTGTTTGGTTTGCTTTACTATGGACATACCAACTGAATGATACATCTATATATTATAAACACTCTCATTAACGGACCTCTTGTCACCGGATTGTGGAAATATCGGACAATATCTGTTCACTGCGAGAATTTCGTCGGTCCAGTGAACGTACGTAAAAATCTTTCAACAAATATTTTCATACATAGTAAAGTAATATGAACTTCTTTGAATGAATCAGACCCCTTTTTCAGGAAACGTTCCGCTTCTGAGATAAAAGTTACTGTTATAGGAGAAACAAGTTGTGTGTAAGTGTATGACTATGTAGTAAATCTTTAGAAATATGTGCCTTAATTTGGTAACAAAAATGTCTAGGTATAGTAATAGCTCCAGTTGTATTTTTATTTAATATTTAATATCTAATATTAGATAATGCACAGTTAATCATTTCAAATACTATAAATCCAAGAGTCAATCGTTTCCTGTTAATAAGATCACGTTGTTTCACAAATCATGCATCCAGACACAAAATCAACAGTCAATCTCGTTCTTCTTCGGTCATAATCGGAAACTTTTGTTCATGAAATCATCATTTTTTTTTTTTTTTTCAAAGACAATATGTCTTTTAGAAATTGAAAAACCAAAATGGAAATAATTTTTGCAGCTTGAACAATGAAAGCACTTTCCAAGAAAATTCTGGCTATGTTGATTCGAATGTGCTCAAGCAATAAGAATAATAAGGCTGAAGGATTGTTCGAATATTGAGCTGTTTTCGGTATAGAGAATATCAATCCGTATTTATGTGAAGCCAAAATTCGGACAATTTTAAATGTCCGATTTATTTAAATTTTTGTCAGATATTCAGGGCTTAAAACGGACACAATGTCGGACGATAAGTCAGTGAATAAGATTAATCTTATTTTCCTTATGTACACTCTTATAATGTTATTTATATCTGTACTGTTATATTTATTCATTTAGGTTATTTTTATGTTTGGTGGCAATTTGGGGATTTTATACTTAATTCGACAATATCGGACGGCAATAAAGGACACATCCCCTCTGTTATTCCGTTAATAAGAGGGTTTACGGATAGATGTATAAGCTAGAGTCCGTTGCTACGTATTGTAAAATACATATCGCGCTATCTTTTTGTTAATTTCCAGGATTGTAGGCGGTGTACTCCCTTCATATTTTGCATGCATAACCTAGAGATATGTAATAAAAATGGTATAATTCATACTATATCTAGCAAGGAACAAAAACTTCACGAATTGTAGCAATGAGCATAGACTTTTTCAAATGAGCATTTCAAAACGTATTGCAGTAATCTAAATATCTTTTCAAAATAATTTTGGTTTTAGTTGCAAGAAAATAGCATAACATAAGTTGTAAAAAAAACTAATCTCACGTACTTAAAGCAGGTTTTATGCTGTTTTGATTCTAAATTCTTGTCATCTAAAATTAGTTTTGATAACGCCATGATTTATATATCCAATTGAAAGCGTTCCAAAAATAAAGTATCCACTTCGGGAATACAAGTTTCGTCAAGAATTAATTAATTTATGGTTACTTAAGTGGCTTTTGAAAAATATTACTTAATTATTACAAAAAATATAGTTTTAAAAATACACAGTGGGTTAAGGTTATGCCTGGTTGCATTTACAAATATGATGATAATCTTAAAGTATTAAGCTCATAAGGAGACATTATAGACTAAAATAGCCGTTTAGACATTTCTGACGATCAACAATAGATTATTATGCAGAAAGAACAGAAAGAAGAGATTATACCATTTCGACAAGCCTCAGTTATGGTTTTGTAACTTCGGCCTTTCCAATAAAAGGAACATATAATGCTTCCTTATTAAAACAATTGCGTTGAAAAATCACTATCATGACCCAACCGGAAAGCTTATTGATCTACCAAGACACTGTCACTACCAGAATTTAATTGTAGCTTCCAATTACTTACTCTTATTCTTCAGACGTCTATTCCTCCTGTTGTACTCTCCCGAATTTAACCTTATCAATCGGATAAACACTTCACTCTCCTGATTACAACTCAGACGATCGCTGTTGTCAACAGTTTTCTTTTTGTTTTTTTGTCTGTTTGTTTTATACAGAAGAAATCAAAAAAGACAGAAAGAAATAATTTCACGAATCCAAATAATTTCAGGAAAAGAGATAAATGGATAACGGACTGCTGTAAAGAAGACAAAACACATGAAATGTTCTGAGAGCGAAAAAAACAACGCGCATTTATTGGATAGCGTAACTATGAGGGGCTGAATAGATGTACTCCTTGATTCATTCCGCCTATCCTTCTTTACATTGTTTCTTCTCTCTTTCTATTTCTTTATTCTGTTGCTGTTTTGTGGGTTATTTATTCTCGATTACTTTTTTAGTTTCTTTTCAAACGTTTACTTGTTCTGACTCTCCGTCGATTCTTTTCTCTTATCTTGATTTCAAACTAAAATTCCTTTCTCCAGTTCGAGTTAACAAACTATTCTCATTCGTCTATGACGCCATCTTCTCGGGGTTATACACGGTTGTGGCTTGGCGCTAATGTTAGCAAATATCTTCTGAATTTCTCTCAGATAAGCTTGATTTTTTTTTTCATTTTCCTTTCTTTTTTTTTATTCATTCATGTTTTCAGTTTTTTCTTTTCTTTCATGCTTGGTGTTTCCTTTTTCTGTTCTGATTTCATATTAATTAGCTTTTTCATTTATTTTCTTTCACCTTTCTTTCTGCAATATTTTAACAACTTCTTTACCTATTTGTTATCTACCCCTTTTTAACTCTGCCAACGAAGTTGGAGAGGTATATGTATTAGGTCGTATCCATCTCTTGGTCGGTCTGTCTGTCTACACAATATTCCCAAAAGTACTCAATCAATTCAAGTGAAATTTTGTGGAAGGCTGTACAATTGGCTGTGGGAAAAGTGATTGAATTTGGGAGCAATTCCATGCACAACTACCTCTCTTACGTAGTAATTATATGACCATATAACATAATATCGCCAAAAGTTCATTTCTGTCCGCACGATACCTCCAAATATTAATCAATTTCGAAGATATTTTGTGGCAATTGGCTACAGAAGAAGTGGTTCAAGTTCTAGGCGGATCAATGCACACTTACTCTCTTTGACGATGACGTTGGCAAAGGTATGTACTCATTGAGTGCTTTTTAGTTTCCTTTGAAATGCTACCTTTGTTTCTCTTCTCTGCCCGTTTATCTTTCTCTCGCTGTCTTTAATTATCATCTTTTTTCTTTACTTCTCATCTTTTTTTCATATTTACTCAGCTTAATATCGTACAAGGCCATTCATGGGGAATTATGAGAGGGAAAGTGTGTTGCATCAATCCAAAGACCTTCCTTGAGAGATCAGCATTCGAGATTCTTGCTATTTATTTGGACTCAAAAACTGTTCACCAGTGCCAGTGAGCAGTTATCTCAGCCACGAGGCAAACGTCGTTCTTTCCTTTCTTTACTTCTCTTACCACTCTCTCTATTTCTGTCTTACTTTATCATCATCTCTTTTTGCGCTTTCTTCCGTTCTATCTTTTCAATTATCGAGTCTGGACTTTTTCATTTTATGCATTTTCATCGTCTTAATTTCCAATTTGTCGTAAAAAAAGAAAACGAAATTTTGTTCTTAAGTAAAACCTCTTCTACACAATTTATTTCGCCTTTTCCTGTATTTTCAATTGACGGTATTCTCTAGTTATTCCTTTCTTTCTACTTCCTTTTTGATTCTTTACTTCTTTCAATTCTCTTTCATCCTCTTCTGATGGTTGATCACCATTTTGTTTTCTGAAGATTAATTTCTGTGTTCGTTACGGACGGATTTTATAACAATAAAAAAGTTATCAAGACCTATATGCTTATCTCTGATCATTCTTTAGGGTCACTTCGTCAAATTTTTGCTGTTGGGATAATGTGTACTTCTGTCAATGTTATAGATTTGCAGTAGAAATCTTTAGACGGTCACTTGTTTGATCTATCGACAAACGTTCCTACCAGACTCCCAGACATTTCCGCTTTTGGCGTCAAAGTATGGGGAAATAGCACTTACTTTCTTCTTTTTGATTATATCCCTCTTTTAGTATTTAATAATTTTCTCTATTTTAGTTTTCTCCTTTTACTATTCTGTCTTCTTTTTCCAGCCCTTTTCCCATCTTTATTTGTTCTTATCTAAAATCTTTATCAGAGCTTTATTTTCCTCTTCTCAATATTTCTTTCATTCAATCTTTAATGTCTTTTATAATTTCTTCTCTTTTATCATTTCCTATTCCATTTGTCCATCCCTTTCTTTCTTTCTGTCTAACCATGTTTTAAAAATTCTTTTCATTCTTTGCTTTTCGTTGCTCTTTACTGTTGGAAGTTTTCTTATCTTTCTGTTTCTCTTGCAATCACTTCATTGACATTCTGCTATTTCAATCTTAATCTTCTTGATGACTGAGCCCGGAAGTCTATTCTCATTCATCATCTCGCTCACGCCCTTTTATTTTTACCGTCGATATATATATATATATATATATATATATATATATATATATATATATATATATATATGTGTGTGTGTGTGTGTGTGTGTGTGTGTGTGTGTGTGTGTGTGTGTGTGTATATATATATACATATATATATATATATATATATATATATATATATATATATATATATCGCATTTACATAAAATGTGAACAATAAATGCTATTCATTAGCTCTGCATCAAAGCATAGATTTCGAAATATATATGATTCTCTCTCTCTCTCTCTCTCTATATATATATATATATATATACAGAGAGAGAGAGAGAGAGAGAAACAGACAGAGACAGAGGGTCCATCTACAACGAACAATTTCCTACTTGGGTTCAAAGTTTTGTTGTTTCTTTTTATACTTTGGGAAAATATCATAAGAACAAATCTGCTTGGGTTTAATGGGCAGCTTGTACCGAAATATTGTAGTCAAAATTCAAAAGGGGAGGGGTTCCTTTTGATATGCCCTTGGAAACATGCCTGAAAGATGCATACCAATATCTAGTCAAATAAAGCAATAAATACTACGGAGATCTTACTTTAGTCTGCAGCACTCGTTACTCGTTGGTTGTCCCAATGATGTAGAAACCACGAGAATATATATTACCATCTTGGTTACCCAGCATGGCTGGGGGGACTCTAACAACACAGCCAAGAAAATGATATTTAATAGAGATTTTATTAAATCAAATAGATCATCCCTTACTCACACACTGGACCAGCACACACACCCGGGCAGACATACACAGGATATTGTGTTACCCCCTCTTGAAACTTTAATATTTAAATTTTCTCAAAACTAAACATTTTTGAGTTCTCTTTAGTAGTTTGTAATTCAACTCGGTCATCGGAATTAAATAGTGCCAACCTTTTTCGTTCTTGCGTTTGTATCAAGATTAAGGATAGGAGTAGGGCTTGGGTGGTAATTAAAACATGTTTTATCGTCAGGTTAGGGTTAGATTCCTCAAAAGTACTCTAAAAAACTGGCATCGGTACTGAAAGAAAGGGATATTCACATCCATGATTATGTATGATGAATGGAATGCAGGGGTGTAGTTTAGCATAATAGCTACATTGTAAATCAACGCCCCTCTTATGAAACCTTTAAATATTTACTCTCAGGACAGAAAATTCAAAAAGGTCTATAGGTCTAATAGGTTTAAAGCACATATAACTAAAAGAAAAAAAATTCACTCGCCGGGCTTTAGGTTGGTCCACCGATTGAATTTATCTTGTTTCGAAACACTGGTGTATTGTCGCTCTCACTGATTTCTTCAGTGAGAAAAAAATCATGCGAATGCAAAGGTATAATTCGACCGAAAAATGTGAGTGAGGGTCCAATTAAGCAATATAACTACATTTAACAGATTGGAAGCATATGAAAATAGAAAGAAAAAAATAAAACTTTCTCCGTAAGAATTTCAACTTGGTCCACCAACTACATTTTCGTTGTCTCCAAACCACTTTTGGGATACGGTGATTTTGATGTCTACGAATAAGTGTCCCAAAAACAAATTTTTAAAAAGTATTGAACCTTTGCCTGATGAGCATAGGTTCAAAAAGAGAAGAAACCTTACCAAATGATGCTGTTTCAATATATATATATATATATATATATATATATATATATATATATATATATATATATATATAACAGATTTAATATTCACATGGATGAACATTCAATTGAAATGACACAAATAGCGAGTCACATCTGTTGCATACTGATCACTCATCGCTAAATATACTTTTTGGGTAACCTTGGTAGGTAAGCCCTGTTTCAAAAAAATAAATGATAAAATATTATCAATATACAGTACACATATTATCCTTTGTAAAATGACTATCTACGTGTATTACATAGAATATATAGTAAGAAAGGGGGTGATGTTTGATCAACACTGCTGGGGTGTCATGTTAATATAACTGCTTCGTTTTTAAAACCTTCGAAATAGTTACACGGTAAATAACTGATGATCCCAACAAGAGAAAATTCACACATTGTACCATAATATCAAAGTATCTGTAAAACAGGAGAAAAGCACTAAAAAAATGACATAAATTGCATTGACAGATATTGGAAATAAGTGACTGAAGTGATACAAAAAACATTTTGAACAAGTTTTTCTAATGTTTAGTGCTTAAAACTGTAAATATTTCTTGAATTTATATATATATATATATCGATTAAATACATTAATTTTGTCTATGATAATGGTAAACACTTGTATTGCTTTAATCGGCTCCTCAGATAGACAATGTAACTGGGCCTTATAGTTGTATGTACACTCAGAAGATAACTTCCATAATGATTTGAATTTTGGGTTTTAATCATTCATTTTGCAAGCATCAAATGATATTATTTTATCAAAGTTTGTTAACTCAGGTTTTCTCGGTCGTTTTTGTGCAAAGTTTATTATTTAGTTGGATTATTTTGTTTTTAAATCCAATGACTAGTTATTTTCTTATTTTTATTTATACTATTTCCTTTTTTCAATTTCTTATGGTTTTACAGTTTTTTGTTTTTCAAAGTTTACTGGGGTGTACATTACTATTTTCATAGTTTTCAAAGTTTTCTAGAGTTAGTCGTTCCCTGTGATGATATTTGATCCCTATCTCTGAATTTAGAAAATAACTTCATCTCTCTGTGTAGACATTTGTGCTCTGTGTACAATTCCAGGTGTTCGGCAATTGCTTTGTAGCTCGTATTTCTCTGGTTCTCCGCCATTACAATTTTTATCTAGATTTCAATTTGATTTTTCATTATTTATTTGATTTGAATTTTATCATTGTGGTTGCGGATTATTCTTTCCATGTTATCATCGAAGAAAATCCGGTGTAAACTGTTGTTCGATGGCAACTATTTTGTTATTAGATCCAAGAAGATTTCACTGACGTTTGTCATTACTTGTTTATTGAAGGGTTGGGTAAACCAAATTATACTTCTAATCGTACATCTTTTGTTAGTTCTGGTATTCTTTGTTTATTTTTATTTCATTATTAAATTCTTGTTTATGTTTTACAAATCCAAAATTAACTTTTAGTGCTTTTTGGTTCATTTGGTAGTTTTTTAAAGACTTTTTCATTTGATGAGTTGAATGTTAATCTATTATTAACTGAATTCGGGACTTGTTTCAAAGTGGGTGATGGATGGTTTGATTTTCTATTTATATAAATAGGACAGCTGTAAGGTTTATGGGAATTAAGATTGAATGTAACATCTAAAAGTTGACAACTTTGACGTTAGAATACAAATTTTTTTAATTATCAAATTGATTTTTATGATTTAGACACATTTTTGGTTATTTCAGTTATCAAATATAATAAGGCCGTTGTCTTTATATAAGCCTATGTTAGATGTATCTAGAAAGTATTTCTAGTCAGAGATTGGGGTCAAAAGTCGGCACAGGAAAATAGTTACTCTAATAACTTTAAAAACTTAGAAAATAGAAATGTACTAAATATCCCAGGACAGCTGACTAAAAAAACCTGTAAAACCGTAAAAAAATATGGAAAAAAAAATGACATGAATTTAAAAATCAGAAAACTAGCGATATGTTTTAAACAAAATAACCCAACTGAACAATAAACTTCGCCCAGAAATGATAAAGAAAAACTTTAAAGAAGATTAAAATGAAATAAAACAATACCAAGAAGTAATAGACTTTTACAAAACTGGAAGCAAAAAACAAATTAGAGAAAGAAAGAATTTTCTTTTGATAAAAAAATGGAATGATAAAAAAATTAGAAGCATGCTTGAAAACGGGTGAATAATGTGGATTAATGATGGAAATTACTTGAACGAATAATATTTTTTAATTTAATTAACTAATAAAACTATGTACTCAAAAGATAAGTAAAAGACCAGAAAAAAATTGGAAGCAAAAGCAACTAATTTTAATATAAACTGAGTTAACAAACTTTGTAAAACAATTGCATTATGTAGATAATTACAACTCACTCTAACTGCAACATTTCAAAAGTGAAAGTTGTCTTCTGAACAACTGTAAGGTCCAGCTACATTGTCTATCTGAGGAGGTGAATAAACCGAAATCTAGGTATATCATTGACAGAGACAGATTTCTTGTATTTAATCGATATATTGTCTCTACTTTGAGTATTGAGCATTGTTAGGATAAAGATTTTTCTCAATACTATCCGTGACTTGTCGTATATTTTTCACCTTCATATATATACATAGTTTTATTGATGTAACCCTAAATTAAAAAAAAAAAAGAAAACTTTTAAAACGAACTTTTTCAGAGTGCACAAATGGATACCCCAAATAAATCGGCCATTTTTTTTTTTTTACAAAATTCGACCTAAAGATGTGTGTTGTAGGTAACTGGAAAGCTGTTGGTTTCAAGCTTTCCTTTGTTATTCTTCTATAATGCGTAATCCCCAGCATGTATACATACTTTGCTACTTTATAATATAGATACAGAACTTTTGTCTTTCCTGAAATCTCTAAGAACATGTACCCTGCAGGTGTCGATGGGCCCGCCTAAGTATCAGATAAAAGATTGTCCTACAGCAGGCAATAATTCCTGATCTGAATGAGTCTTTCATTGTGACATGCTAATGTCAAGATATCTGGGGATGAAGTAGAGTTTATTAAAAGATTAATTCATGCCTTTCCTAAGGTTTTAGTGCCATCTGAACACAAGCAGCTTAGACCTGAGTTCGAACTCAATTCTCCGAATCTGTTATCCGTGGTTATAACCACTTAGCGCCAGCACTCTTTATTGTACCTTAATTAAAAACATTCAACTTGAAAAATTATGCTTTTTGAATCTCATCAGAGACTTTTCAGATATTAAGATTATCCTTATATTAAACTAACTTTTGAAAGACGGTGTGATCATTCCATTATTTCAGACCCTCACGCACAATGAACATAAATGCACTCACAAACACACTCTTATGGCATATGTGTGGATGTGAACGTGTGTGTGTGCACAGAATAAATTTCCATTATGTTATTGATATTCCATCTAGAAAACTCCAAGTCATCTAGTCAAACAAATTATAATAATAAATTAGGAGAATTGCATATGAGTCACTGGAACTTAAATGGCTCCTAAGTGGAACTTGTTCGAACCATATCTTCGTCTATGAATGGAGGAAATTGCATCGCCTTTTTCTCGGTTTCGGAAAATTCTCGGCGAGATATTCATCTTACAAATCTCTCTTCGGAATCAAGTATCTAATTGCTTCGTCTTGTAAGAAGGAAAAGACAAAGACTTAGTTTCCCGTTTTGTTTTGTTTTTTGTTAGAAACTTCTTTGCTTGCGATTTAACATCTACTTCAGGTCCTTGTAATCCACATAAATAGTCTTAATTATAAAAGCACGATTGTATCTCGTTGAATGCCATGAGATAAGGCTTTACGAATTTGTCCATGGATTCTGATGATAGATTTGCAATGCGATGCTCTTAGATGCAATAACCCACCTCTTTATTCTTTACTTGTGTTTCATTTGCATCTGATTTTTTCACCTGGAATTCATGTGTTCACTCGTGTCCGTCTATCTATTTGTCTTTCTACCTGTCCGTCTGTCTGTCCACATGATATATCCAAAAGTTTTCAATGAATCGCAATTAAATTTTGTGAGCCGATGGGTAATGGGCTTAAAGAACTAATTGAACATTTGGGCAGCTTTAGGAACTTTTCCTCCTCTAAATCATAGTTGTACATCCACACTGTATCTATAAAAGTTTTCAATGGATTTCGAATCTCGATGTCTCTCAAAGAAGAAATAAAGAAAGAATGTTTCAGCGTTGTCTGTTATCTGTGACAGTTTAGTGTTCAGGGTCCCCCCAGTTTGACCGAGGCAAACCTATATCGAATCCTAGTCGGCAAGTTACTGACTTTTTTTGCTTCTATTATTTTATTTTTTTACCTCTGCGAACGAAGTTAGAGAAGAAGTGACTGAATTTTGAAGCGTATTCATGAATGAATTCCTTTACAGTTACCCTCCAGCAGGGTAAAGTTTTTTGGGTTTTTTTCAAATAACAATAGGGATGGTAGAGGTATACAGTCTCTGAGTGTTTTTCTCGTTTTTTGTTGGGTATTTTTTCCTTCATTAATTCTCTTCTGATGTGTTTCAATTTACAACCTAAGATCATGCATCTTATTAAGATCTGTCTACCAAATCTGTTAATTTTTAATTGTTTCTGGCTCGATGGCTATCTATGTATGTGTCACGCGTACAATTGAGTTACTGTTTGAAAGTTTAACATTTAGTCCTTATCATGTCCACAAGGAATTTTTTGTTTCTTTTCTACTTCCTCCGTCACCACTAAGGATGAAACGTTTGACTGAGTTTCAATTTACTATGTACTTTTATGTTAAATTTGTACCTTAGTTTGTGTCTGCCAGCATTCACGCTGGATTCTTGAAATTTAGATTTTTTAGGGTTCCAACTAAAGGGGATAGAAGTAACTTATTCATTGATTAACTATTTGTTTTTTTCAATTTTGTAATTGATCACCCTCAAAATGGCATACTGCCAAAGACATTGATGGCGTGACGGTTTCTATTTAGAGATTAACCAGACATGATTTCCTTTCTTATTTGTTACGTGACTTTTGATGTAATAAACTAAAATGTTCTTATGATTCAATATAAATAGCATGTATTGGTATAAACATTTGAACGTAAAAAAACCTTGATAAAACAATATGATATAATGTTTGCAAGTTGATAATTACAACTCACCCCAACTGTCTCATTTCAAAACAGTAGAAGTTATCAATTATATATACAACTGTAAGGACTTGTCAAAGTGTCTATCTGAGGAGGTGGATGAAGCATAACGAGGATATACCATTGTCATAGACAGAATTTATGTATTTAACTGATATTTTGTTTTTATAAGTATTGTGCACTGTTGGAATAAAGATTTTTTGGAATGATATATACGATTTTTGGAATATATATATATATATATATATATATATATATATATATATATATATATATATATATATATATATATATATATATATATATATATATATATATATATATGTCATGGTTTGGATTTGAGATGTCTATCACATTTGTTGTAGATCCACGGACGATCAACCAGACCAATACAGGAGGTGCATCCTCTTCTTTAACACTTGCAGGAGAAAGTCTGGCTATTAGAAAGAGCTCCCGGCTCGTAGTTCAACCTTTTTTCTTCTGCTTTTGCTCTGTGGTTGGTTCTGACACGGAAGGTTACTTAGTAAACTATGAATTCCTTTCAACTACAACTTTTTTCCACGAGCGGGGATCGAGAGTCCTTTTCAGGGAGTCCTTGTATCACTTCTTTTGGACCCTGATACACACATACGTACACACACACACACACACACACACACACACACATATACATATATTTATGTATACATTTATGCATATGCATATGTGTGTGTGTGTGTGTGTGTATCTAGATTACATTCTTTCTACTGACATATTTCATCTATTGGTTTTCTCAATTTAGGTATTTCAAATATTAGTAGAATAAATTAGAATAAATTGATTACAATTATTTTTTGTCATTTCAATATATATATATGTGTGTATGTGTGTGTGTGTTTGTGTGTGTGTGTGCATGTGCGTGTATTCTTTAGAATCAAATCAAACAAAAACGTTGACAAAGTTTGCAATGAATTCTAGACTAAGCGCAACCAACACATCAATGAAGTTCGAAACCTTGATTTCTAGTCTTACGGATTTTCCTATCCTCTTAGCGTTAAATGAGTGCGTTACAAATAGTCGTCTGAACAGAAAACCCATGGCATGAATCAAATGGCTTTTGGGTGGGCATAATTAATGCTTTTGTCTCTGACCTAAATATGTCTCTTTATTTTCCTCATATCCAGTGTTGTCGTAGAAGTGTGGGGTGATGAGACGGTGCGGAAGAAAGGCAATTGTAACTGTGGACATTTCCTTCATCGAACACCCACCCCAACGCCTTTTCTCAAACTTTGGGCCACCACTGCCGCCACCACACAGGATATTGGTTTCTAGCGCTAAAGCGAGAAAATAAATCCAAACTCCAACTATCGATTTGTTCTCACTTCCACACCCAGTTGCCAAGGTCCGAGTGTAATTAATCGTTGAACGTATATTTATGTAAATGCATTGGTTTTTAAAACCTGCTGTTGAAGGCCTTGAGGTGGTGGGGATCACCTTTTTACTAGAGGGTTAGGAGTTGGTTTTGTTTTGTTTGTTTTTTTCAACTTGTTGCAAAGGGGTACTTGGCTGCCAAAGAAAGTGCCTGCTCTTTGATCTTTTCGGGAGAGAAAAACAGAGAATAAGATTATTAAGACACAGAGAAAATTAGTAATATTATCATTAGAATATATCAACACTGACAACTCTGTATGAGGACAACAAAGCAGAAACATACAAGCATTTAATCGCTGAAACGTTTGTGGTCTCTAATCGAAGAAGCACCCAATGTCCATGTATAATACATTAATCAAGCCGGAAGCTGTTTATAGCTGGCACGGAACACAGCCTGTCCGCAGTTTGATGGGAGCCATGCCACTAATGAGAACGTGACACGCCATCGAGGCGTCTTGATTGTGCGCATGCCTGGACGGAGCTCTCGGCGCTGATATGCATCTGACATGGGCTGCTTCTTCTACTTAAAACTCATTTTCACTTTCATTTTTATCATTTCTATTTATTTCCTTCATTTCCGCCCTTTTTTGTTCTCTTTCAAACATGCATTTTTCATCATTTTATTAAAGACCTTTTCTGTCTTCTCCCAGTTAACCTCTTCTCACTTTACGTGTGAATGTCTTGTCTTTGTATTTCGCTACCCTCTGTCGTGTGTGTTCTTAATTTTTTTTTTTATAATCTTTACTCGAAGACTTTTTTGTCAATACTTTCTTCATTTAGTCTCTTTTTTCCAATTCTTTTTTTCATATAGACTTGCATTAGTTAACTGTTTCTAACTTTTTCTTATATACATTTATCTTTTTCTCTCTATTCTCTTATTTTTCATTTTGTTCTCTCTCTCTCCCTCCCCCCTCGCTCTCTCTCTATCTATCTAACTATCTATCTATCTCAATATCTAATACATTTTCTTCATACATTTATTTTTTCATATTTTCTTCTTTACTCATTCTTTTTCGCTGTCTAAAATATTTGCGTAGAATGGTTATGGAATAATTACTACTGACAATAAATCTGTGAGCAACTCAGTATATAAGATATGGGTTCGCCTTTTGTTACACCGGATGCTGTTGGTAGGTTGGTTTAACCAGTACATTTGCTATCTTTTCTCTGGTATGGAACTGTGAATATGTTAGTCGGATTTTTTCAGTGTCTGCGGTTTGCCGCCGATAATCAAGCTGGTCTTTATTCTCCGAACAAGGCCAGCTAAAATTCGATTGGATGCCTAATGACCATGGATCTTTTTCCTGGACAGCACTTCTCCATTGCACTTATTTGGGGTAATGTAAGGAGTGCGCACTGGCATCTGAGGCGAATGACCTATAAATTGCGAACTACCATAAATTGCGAACTACCATAAATTGCAACCTTGAGTTGGTGTTCCGTATCGCTTAATGTTTACAGATTACACCTTTTTTCGCTTTCCTTGGGTGGTTGTAACAAAATCAGTCGTTGGAAGATACGTATACAAATATGCCTTTCTCGCAGTCATGACATTGAGCCAGTATTTCAAAATGATCCGTTCAGGGTTTGCAGGGTCCTGCCAATTAATCGTTCAGCTGTGCGTCTCTCTTCCTCTGTCCTTTCAGGTGTGTATTTGGCTACGCATCGTGTCACAGACTTACTCTCTCCCCCTCTCTAGCAGTCGGTACCCCGGTTGTGCCCCTCTCTCTGTGTCTCTCTCTCTCTCTCTCTCTGTCGTCGACTTTATTTTTTTTCTTCATTAGAAGTTGCATTGATTTCTAGACTCTTGATCGCTTATGCATAACTTACCGCATGGGTTTTAGTTCGACCCAAACTCCCTTTGACAATGTTTCAAGACATGATTCATGTTCATGTATAATTAGCCACCGGACACACCTTATTTGGGAGTGAGGCGTCCATGGAATATTTACATAATTATTAAGGGTTTGTCTCAAACACAGGTGAATCCCACTTTTCCATTCCAAGTATTCCTGGGTCTGTTTTATTCACCTGGCCATGCAATTTTAGGCCTTTTCTCTTTTTTTATATACACCTCTACAATCTTGGAGTGTCTTATCTTTTTCGCAATGTTGTCTGAAATATTTAATTTTATTTAATTTTTCTTGATTCTTTCTCGACCTTAGCAAAAATGAATTGTTGTATTTCATAGAATCACTAGTATTCTATACAATATAATGGACTTGTAAAATCCTACATAACCTGAGAAGGAGGGTCTATCTTACCGATTGGCATATACGACACCTAATTTCTGGTTTGCTGTTTGTGTTACTAACAGGCCAATATTCTGGTTTTTGTAGTCTGGGTTACAGAAAAAAGTCGAACTAAAATGGACGACTTGAAAGATCACCGAAACTCAAGACAACTCAGGATTAAAGGAGTCTACTTACAACAGTTTTCAATTATGTGACAAAGCATGATCATTATTCCATGAAATCTTCAAAGTTGTCTATACTCATCATTGTTATTTTCCTTTAAACGTTCCGGCTCTTGTGTGTGTGTGTGTGTGTGAGAGAGAGAGAGAGAAAGAGAGAGAGAGGAGGAGTGTGTGCGTGCGTGTGTTCGTGCATATGTGCGCACACACGTGCAATTTTACAGTTGAATCCATACAATGCTTGGTAGAGTGCACGGATACGTGCGTGTTTCCCTATGTATGTATTTTTTCCCGCTGTGTAGCAATCCATCTTGCGAACTAAATAGACCACTAGTTTCGAGAAATTATTATTTTTCAAGCCATCTTTTATTCACTTTATCATAACACTATTTCTCTTCCAGATAGTTTGTCTGAAGCAAATCCAGTCGGTGTGGCATTCACTTTGAACCTAATTCAGAGCGGCGACCATTTCCTTTTCTCCGACAATTTGCGTCGTCAGATTTTTCAAATCAGATATTCCAGTTCGAAGAGGATTGTAATTGAATAACAACAACTTCTTCGTGGCGGCATGAATTTATTTCAGCTAATGACTGTCGACATTCGCAACCCTTCTGCAAAGGCCGGTGAGACCGTGCAAATGTATCTGCTTTTACACACATGAAAAACGAATGATTAAAACTGATAGCACCTTGTGGCGGGGATTCAAACCCGGTTTTCTAAAGCTCCTTCAGTAGTCTACGTTTGTTTATGTTCATCTACAAGAGTGAAAAACAAAAGCTTCAAAATTAATCTTTGCCAGTAATAGAGAATTTGGTTATTTATTTAAACTCTGTGTGTGTGAGTGATTGTGTATAAGTGTTGATGTAGTCAATCTATTTGAATTTTGACAAGATTCAGCGCGAATGGTAGTGATAACTCTTTCAGTGTTCTCGATTCTAGATTGAAAATGAGCCTCACTGACCATTTTCCTGGGGAGTTTTAAATTCATCTCCCTTTACTAGAAGTGCGTACCGCATATGCATGACCTTTGATATCACTACATTTGCTACGCATGAAATGGTAAAGAGGTTTCTGATAAAAATTAGAAAGTGTTCTTCCTCAATTTTTTTTTCATTTAGAGCACATTGATATTGCAAATATCATGAACACACATTTGCCAAAAATAAAAGGCTTCTCACCTCTAATTTGAGGGAATTTTTATTTTCAACTTGGATTCCTCATTGAGTCACGTATAATGTAGATGCAAAAGTATGACGTACTTGCATTCTCACAACAACCTTAGAACGAAATGAGACTTGTGATCACTGAGCTGTTCATCTCTGGCCCCTTCCTCGACACTCTTCAGGGGGTAGGGCAGAAGAATGTATTTCCGAGTAGGAGGACACAAAATGTATACTCGCAGTATATCTAATCTGCAGTCCTGTTTCCAGCAAAGAATAATACCATCTTATATGGGTACATTAAGTAGGGATTACATAAAACAATTGTACAGTACCATCATTCTTTATTGGCTCTAAGATTCCAACTTTCAACCCCCCTCACCCTCGGTTAGAAAGCCTGATCCAGGGGAGAGGGGTAGCAAATTCCGATTCTCCTTCCCTTAGCAGACACCTATGTTGATACATATCGTAAAAGGCGAATACATATGGGGATAATTGGTCGCAATCATTTTCAACTTTCAAGGGACATAATATCTTCTAGTCATATCGCCAGCTGAAAAGCCAAGGCATCATCAAGATGAATGAGCTGTTTGACAAAGGTAAAAACAGCGTGGGCGAAGGCGGATGAATTGGGGTTGGAAAATAAAGAACAACGTCAACGAGAGAAAGGAAATGAGAGAGAGAGAGAGAGAGAGAGAGAGAGAGAGAGAGAGAGAAACTAGAAGACTATAAAAGGAATTTGAAGCAGAACACGCAAAGACGAGAAAGAAAATCCAATGTAATACGTAAGAGAGATACGGGAGTGAAGGAGCCTAAAAGCGAGCAACATATTGGATGATTAATGGACTAATAGCGTACTGACCACGTGACCTTTTGACTGCAGAGCTGTTTCCGTCCACAGTCGAGCGATGTAAAGCTGACGGGGTGCGGACCTCCCAGGCGCCTTAACCAGGCCCAATCACACGCCGAGACTGCTCTTCTCGCCAGAATTCCACTTCTCAATCCCACTTCTTTCGCCAGCGGTGTCGCCAGCAGTACGGTAGCCCGACTGGCTAAAAGAATGACATTGTGAACTCATGACTGACATATGAAAACATTTGTATTTTCTGTATGTTATTCTGTTTGTGTGCTTGCCTACAGTAATTTTTATTCATTTATTTGTGCGTTTGTGAGTCTGTGCGTGTTGATACTACTTTATTTATTCATAAGGCTTTTAAATTATGTTTCCTATGTTTTGCTTCGTTATTTTTTGTGTTTTTTTTTCATTATTTTCATGAAATGTTTTTTATTATTTGTTTTCCCCTTCGATGACATTATTTTATAGCTTTAGTTATTTATAACGTGTCTTCTGTTCCATTCATCAGCAAAAAGGAGCCTAGTCAATTTTACTCTTCATATCTTACTTAAGTTTGTATTTTTAGTTTGTTTTTGTTAATGACAGATTCGTGATTCATTTTTCTTTCTTCTCTTTTCATATTCAGCCTGAACTCCTCATTTTACACATTCATTTAGCCAACAAAAATCACTGAAACCTCTCTCCCCCTCTCTCTCCCCCATCTCTCTCTCACTCTCTCTCTCTCTCTCTCTCTCTCTCTCTCTCTATATATATATATATATATATATATATATATATATATGAGAGAGAGAATAGTAGCAAATAGTAGTTTTGAGATTTATGGACAAAATATGATACAAACATAAATGCCCCCTAACACCCAGATACGCATATATTAATCAGTTTAGTTTTTCCCTTTCAATCTCGTCTTTTTTCATTTTTATTTTCATATTTCTACTTTTTGATCAGCTCGACTGTTGATTCGGTGTATTTGTCTTTGTTATCGTTGTTCTATTTGCCTTGTGTACTATATTTGCAACTTCTTTACTATATGTGTCGCATTGTTACGCATATCCCGTGGGCTACTCTCACTATTCCACAAAGCCTGGAATCTGTTCTTTACCCCTACTTGGAACTCATTTATATTCACTCTGTTTGGACATTTTTCTCTTGATCATCTCTTTGTTCCTTCAAGTTGAATTTTACTCTCCAAGCGACCAGTCTATGGCCCCTTCCTATTTTAACTTCGTTCATGACGCTAACAACTTTAACGGCATCGAATTTATCAGCTATTTTGAAGTCTATCTTATGTTTTTATTTTCTTGTTTACATTTTTCCGAGTTCAATTATGGCCTTTTCGCTTTTGAGAAATAGTGTTCCTTATTATCATGTTTATCTTTCTGGGGAATTGTCTAACGAGTCACGTTTTTCTTTCCTCTGTCCTGAGAGTAGAGCAAGGCAAAGGGTGTACAAGTGATCAAGCGATAAAAATGGTGGTTGGCAGGACGCATAGCAAGTGTGCAAAAGGTCGATTGATTGATGTCCCAAAAATAGCAATTGCAATAGGAGAAGACAAGATAGAATATGAAAGGATAAGCTTTAGTAAAACAGAGCAGCGGTTAGCACAATCACAGTCAACATGGAAGAAACAAAATTTATTTCCAGTGGCAGATCTGATATAGCTAATGATGATATATAATTAAAACATTACATTATCTATGTCTGTTCGTATCTCCATCTATCCAGCATGAGAGTTGACAGATAGATAGATAGATAGATAGATAGATAGATATAAGGAAACGCACTCGTTTTGGTGTCTGTGTCTCTGTATGTATGTGTATGCATGGGTGTGTGTGCATCCCCCCTTAATCATCACTGTTTCTTATTTTATCATTTCCTCAAGCCAGCCCTTATCGTCATTTTTATCAACGCTCGTCTCCGAGCCACTTCCCTCTGATTTCAACAAAAACAAAAACAAAAATTGTGGCCAGCAGAAACCATGCCATCCACACTCACTGAACACTAATATGTGCCCCACTTCCCGCCCAACACCTCAATTCTGCCACCAATAACGCCCAAGTAATAGACGTTCGATGTCTGAAGATACGCTGACCGGGACATATTTATCACAATCTGTTGTTATGATACCTCGTGGATTATTCTAAGTTCCGCTTTTTGATTAGCCGACCCAATTGATCACTCTGTTGCCATCCAACCAAATGACACTTTCATATTGAGACCAAACTGTTTAGTACGTCTCCCTTTCTTTTTTTCTTTTTTTTTCTTGCTTTCTATTTCATTCGTAGCCACTGCATCTTTTTCAATCACTCTTGCCAACCCGTTGTCTAATCAAGCGTGCGTAAATCTGTATCTTAATCATGCATTTCTCCTTTTTTGTCATAAATGCATATATTTACTTTACAAGCATGCTATAAGCCATATATATACAGAGAGAGAGAGAGACAGGAGGGCAAGAGAGTGGGTAGAGACAGACTGGAAGACCAAGAGACAAAGTCGGTTGAAAATTTTCACACACCCTTCTCTGTTTTTCTCAATATATTTTTTATCTCATTAATTTTATTGTATTTTATATCCCTGAGCTCTTTTTTCAGTTACTGGTTTTACAGATATATACTTAATGGTGTTTGAGCTAAAGCGAAAGGGTTTCGAATACTGATTTTCAGGGTAAACAGAAACTCTCAACCTGGAAGACTTGTGGAAATCCTTTATAGCTAATCTCAGTAAGAGACAGAGTGAATAACTTTTATATTTCTCCCCCCTCTCTCTCTCTCTCTATATATATATATGTGTGTGTGTGTGTGTGTGTGTGTGTCCTAATAGCATCCTACTTGAAAGACTTCTAATTCAATCAAACCTCATTAATTAAATCAAATACTCCTTACAATAAAATTTATTCTTAACAATTTTCTGGTGGTTTACCCGGTAAATTTTCAACGGTATTAAGTACTAGTAATACATCCATCCGTTGTTAAATTCTATGAGCAACTACCCTGGTCTATTTCAATGTAACAATCAAAGTCGACTCTCTCTCTCTCTCTCTCTCTCTCTCTCTCTCTCTCTCTCTCTCTCTCTCTCTCTCTCTCTCTCATATGTAATTTCCTGATTCTGTCAGAGAAATAAGATCGAAATATAAGATCGGTGAGATTGAAGAAGTGGAAATGAGTTCATGCAGTAAGATTTGATCTTCCGCCAAAGGTAAGGTTCTCTTACTTGAATTGGTTGGCGCACCTATTATGACACAACGGGCTTCATGGGGTAAAAACGGATTCGAGTTCATGTTTCACCGAGGACTTGTTCTTAATTTACGATCCGCACAGTTTACTAATGGCCTTGAGCAGCTGCGATGAAAAGCCACTGAAATCAAGACGATAGAAATACTAGCAAAAAAAAATCAGTATTGGTTCACATATATAATGTTGTTTCCATATGCACAATACCAGACAAAAAACCAAAGGGGAACAGACTATTATAGACTATATTAAAACATTTCTCAAATTGGACTCATTATGGTCACTTTCAAAGCTCTGTAAGATCAAAATATTATCTTACCGTAATTCTTTCAAAGAAACAAATTGGTACATTTTTGTAAATCTGTCTACCCCCTACACCACACTTCCTATCTTTTGTCACTGTATGGGACATTGTAAACATTTATAAATATATACAGGGTATTCTAGAAATTTCATGTCTAGAGTAATTGTTTTTTTGAAAATTCGGGGGTTTTCCTGATCATTTCCCAACAAAAGGTGGAACTTATCCATTGATCACCCATTTTTAACCATATCTAACTGATCTTCTCCACCACAGCAGGCTGTCTAAATACGTTGGTCACGTGATGATTACTATTGAATGACTAACCAGACCTGTTTTACTTGTGGTTTATCTGGAGGGGTTTCTCTCACGATGTTTTTGACAGACATTTTGGTCTGCGAGTGAAATTTAAGGAATTCAAAACAGGAAATAACTTTGAGCAAGGCTAGAACTCGCATCCGGAGGACTTGAAATTCGATGAAACAACACCTCTGTCAGTTCTGCAACCGAGCAAAGAGGTTTCATCTTCAATGTAATGTGTCCATCACTGCCTGTGCCTCTGCATGATCTATGCAACACTTTGGGGCTATCCTCTGACGCTGATAGACACTCGACAGATAGACCATGAAAGATGGAGAAAATATCCATGCGTATCTCCTGAAGAAAAGAAATTTAGGAGAGATCTTCGAGACTATCGGATAAAAAGTCTTGCCATTTCATTCACGAGAGGTGTATACGCGTTTGGGGCACATGTTGAAGACACGCTGGCGTAGATGCGTAGCTGCATAGCTATGCGTATGTCTGATGAAATGGGCAAAGTTAGTACAGAGATAGGTCACGGTGGAAAATGGTTAAGATCGGATCGGCCGGGAGGTCAGCGAAATGATAACGATCTTAGAGAGAAGGAAAGAGAGAGAAAGAGTGGCCGGCAACAAGAAAGGTTTCGTATTTAATTCCTAACTAAAAGTATAGGGGGTGCTACACAACTTTTGTTCACTACCAAAGAAAACTAGAAGCCGCAGTGGAAGTAATTCAGTTTTTCTAAGATGAAGCATTTCCATTTTTTTTCTTTTAATCTACGAACAACTTAGACAAATTGAAACTACATGGTTGTTTCAAATCACACACAGTGATTGGATGATACGATGGAAAATATTCATAGACAAAGAACAGTTGTGATGTTATTCGGTAGTTTTCAGGTATTCTGTTTATTAAAAGGAACGCCTGAAAACTCAATTCATGCTTAACTAACTCATACGTCTTTTTCCGACGTTTAAAGCAGTTAAAGAACGGGAAAAACTAATCCGACTTTTCTTCGTTGCATATCAGTTGAAATGTTGTTTATTTTTCAATTCTTGCTGGATGAGGTTTAATCTGACAGTCTTTTTGTTTATTTATTGTGAATTTCCTTCTAGCTTATCTAACTTAAACGGACAAACCATTCCGTGTGTACGGATCAAAATTAACAATTCAAAAACACGTTTACAGAGAAAGGTGTAAAAAAGACGAATTGATCAGATTGGGTGCAAACACACACAGTGAATCCACGAACACGTTTAGAGATCGTTGGACGCATGCGCACATAAACACACTAACATCTTAACATGATGTACATTGATACCTGGTTTGGTCTTTCCATAGAGTTCCATGTGTCTGACGTTAATAAGATTCACTCTTTCATCATTCGCACGTTTTTGTGGTACGTAACGGTAGGCACGTTGTCGACGCTGCTTAGCATTAATAACGACGTTTGCGCGAAAGTAAACCCATGAAAAGAGATATAGAGAAAAAATGGAGGGAGAGAAGAGATGAACGTTTGGAGGAGTCAATATGAAATATTGTTCGCATTAGGTTATTTTTTAAGACTTAAAAACTCAGTTACCCCTACTATATGTGTGTATGTGTGCTTAAGCGTGTAGCTGCATGTTTTGTCTTCATTTTTCATGATGTGCCTGTTACTTTTTTCATATCTTTCTTTTTTAATGCCATCTATCATCTAGCAGTGCATGTAACATTTCGTTAAGTTAGATTTGTGACGTTAAAGCTTTTTTGCTTCTACCTTGTCTTTCCTCTTTTTTTCTTCCTTTCTTTTCCTTTCTTTCTCTTCCAATTACTTTTCTTTTTTTTCTTGCCCTTCTCCATTCTCTTTCTGTAGCCTCATCCTTTCTTCATTCATTCTCTACATTTCTACGTCATTACTGCCTTTATCGCTATTACGATCGGTCACTGCCTTGACCACTGCAATTATTATTATACCCTGACTACTACCATTATCATTGTCATTATTATAATCATTAGGCCATAACCACTACTATCATTATTTTACCATGACCAGTGCAATTATGATTAATATGCCGTGACTACTGCAAGCATTACTATTATACCTTGACCACTGCTATTATTATCAATAGACCATGATCACTACAATTATTATTATTCAATGACCTCTACAATTATCATTATGCCATGTCCACTGCAATTATTATTATCATTATTAGGCCATGATCACTGCATTTATCATTATGCTGTGACCACTGCAATTAATAATATGCCATGATTACTACAATTATTATCATTCTGCTATGATCACTACAGTTATCATTATGTCCACTGCAATTATTATCATTATGCCATGTCCACTGCAATTATTATCATTAGGCCATGGCCACTGCAATTATTATCATGCTGTGGTCACTACAATTATTAATACGCCATGACCACTACAATTATCATTACAACTATCTTCGTCAAAAATTTGTAATAGTCACCATAATGAACAGTAGCAGCCGTTTTAAACCCACCGCGGGACAAAGGTCTTTACCCCTTCATCCCATGGCGTGCGTGATTGCACTAACTTCAGTCATTTCTTACCGGAAATTTCTCCATCTTATGTTTGGTCTTTTCCTGCAGTATTTACTGTCCCATGGGCTACAGTCGGTTAGCCTTGTGCTTCATCTACTGTCCCTTCTTCTTGCTATGTGCACTGCCCATCTCAATTTTAACCTTGCTTATGTCTTTTTGTTTTTTTATATTCTTTTATTCTGTTCCTCAGATCTGCTTTCCATTTTATTTTTTAATTAACTTTGCCCGATTTTTTCTTCTGTTTCCTTCGTAACTATTTTTCTACTTTTTATTTTTATTTTTGCTATTCATGATTTTCTGTTTATGAAAATATAACAGTTCTACAAACACATGGATGCAAAAACCATCCGAGAACAGTAGTCCTATTCTTCATCAGCTCACTTTACAACAAAATTTCGCAGAAATTCATTCAGAACTTTTAGAGATATCATATGGACAGACAGGAGCAAATGCAGAAATGTACGGGGTAGAAGGCAAAAATATTTCCTAATGAAAGACAAATTCCTGAATCCGCTTCCAAATTTGAGCGCATCTTGCTTATAATGTACCATACCTTCCATCAAAATGCTATTGAAGTTCATTGAAAACGATTGGAGATATCGAGTGGTAAATACAGATATGTATTGATTAAACACCAGGAAAATATCCTTCAATCAAGAACAACTACCTTGATTTGTCACAAAGATACCTCGCCCTTTCATGAAATTACATTATTATTCCTTGAGAACTTTTGGAGATATCATGTTGACACACAGGAGAGAATACAGACACTTATGAAAAAAAAAACACACAAATATATCTCAATCAAAAACTAATTCCTGGATCCGCCCCTAAATTTAGTTTGTTTTTTTTCCCTTATAATGTGAATTGCCCTTTCATAAAATTGAAATTCATTGAGAACTTTTATAAATATTACATAGATAGACAAGATCAAATAAAGAAATGTATAAAATATTAAAACGAAAAAATATCTCTCAATCAAAAACGAATTCCTGGAAATGCAGTTACTTCTTCCTTACGATGTGCTTCACCATTCCATAAAATTTCGATGAAATTAATCATAACTTTCGAAGATATTCTATTGACAGACCGGAACGAATAGAAAAATTTTTGGGTATAAAAACGCAACAATATTTCCTAACCCAGACGATCGGTGCAGAATTTGGTTGGGATTGCTCACTTTGTGATAAAGGCATAAAACTTGGCATTGTGATACTTTAGGGTGTGCTTAACAATTTCAGTTATGGAGACATTCTTAGATGGACTTTCCTTAGCAACAATTACTTGACAGTATTTGCAACCTGTATTTCCAGCCAGTAATCCTTCGTAAATAGCATTTTCACTGACTCAGATAATAGATTCCTTCTTTTGAGACCCCAAAACGTGTATTTATTCTCAAAATTGCAAGAGTCAAATAAAAGATCCAGATATTTTTTTATGTTCATATCTATCTGTTTCAATTTGATCGTATCTATGTATCTATTTATCATTGTTCATATCTATTTATCTATTTGAATCTGTTCATATCCAATCTTAGTCAATTAGTATCAATCTATTGATACAATCTGTTCAAACATGTCAATCCGACTGCCTCAATCTAACAGTTGCTCAATCTCCATCCGTTCATACATGCGTAGTTGAGACTCTCTACATGGATCTGTCTATGAGACTTGCATGATTTCTGATATGGATGCGAATTTGCCTTCGGTCGGTATTTGTAACAAGTTTTCAAATGGTGCTTTTCAAAGCATGCATGCCTTCCCAACGTTGGACACTGATGAAATGTGACTATTCCAACCCACAAGCTCTTTATATCATTGTAAAATCTACGAGACCCACGGCGTATGAAATCTGCCTCTCGTTCTCTCTTTTCTTCTCTCTCTCTTTAAATATTTATAAAGTAAGAATTTCATTTTCCGCTCCCTACCTTTGCTCACTTTATTTCATTTCCGTTGCATTACAGGTTTAGAATATTTTCCTGGCTTTTTCCTCCTTCTGCATTCTAATAAATATGATTGATCGTCTGCATATCTATTATATTTTGTCTTTTCTTCACTGGCCATCTTTAACCGTTATCTCTATCACTGGTTACTGAGAATGAAGGCATTATTCCGTGGAAAAGGTTTACAACCATTTTCCAAATTTCGTACAATATTACAACGAAATTTTTATATTCTTTTCTTTTTTATCAATTTGAAAAACATGATTTTACAAATATGGAAATGCAATTCTTTTTGAGCAACTTACCCAGTTTATTTAATTTTTCTTGGGATTTCTAATTTATTAATTAAAAAATCCCTCAACAGAAACGTTGAGTATTAAGATTAAGAAAAACTGATTATATTACATATATTTTGATTATGATGTAAATTAAATTAATTCAAATATTGCTTACAGGATGCCTCTAGCTTAATTATTATCCTCTGCTACCTCCTGATGAAATATATTTTAGATGGATGAATCGGAACTTCGTCGCAGATGTCAGAAATATCATGAGGAAAACAATAGCATCTTCAAGTGTAATAAATAAGGTTCCTATTATTATAAGCAAAGACCCGAATAAGTAGTAGAAGAGGACGTAATAAAAGTGAAAATGCGATGAAAATGACTTCGGGGAAGAGAGGCAATATTTACTCGAAATGTTTGATATTACGCTAGATAGACAAAAGATAAAATAGGGGATATAAGAGATTTCAATTTTTGGTCAGAAACCTATTTTTTGGGGCTCACTTTGACACAATTTGTAGTTATTATAGTCGACCAACGATCATCGTAAAATTACTCCAAAATATGTAATATTGCGAAGAAAGCTATTACAATACTGTCATCATGAGGTTTGGAATAAAGTTTCTCAGCAAACAAATAAAACCAAGTTCTATCAAGTCAAATTTGACACGGGGTGGCATTGATAGAAGAATTAGCAATGAACTCGTTTTGAGTGATATGCCATACTCGTTAATCTCTAATCAGTCAAAGGGCGGGAAAAGATGCCAAAACCATGACGTGTTGCTTTGATCAAATTTCCGGATTTCATGAAGAATTATTTTAAGATTATTTTCTTTGAGTCTTTTAATGCACTGCATTTACTAATTGGAAACCGTGCAGTAAAACTGTCACCATCAACTAAACAGTCAAGATAGGTTTATTCAGTTTTTAAGTGATTCTAGCTGGCTATGTATATATGTGTGTGCCACGTGTACAAGACATATCAAAATGCTAGAGGTCTGAAAATTTAAATACCAACTCTGTATTATGTCTAGAAAAAACGTTTTTAGAAATTTCCCCACCGAGAAAATTACTGTGGGGCTCAATTTACAATGTTAGTTCATGCTAGATTGGCCCTTTAGTTTGTGTCATTCAGCGTTCAAGCGTACTATTTGAAAATTCGAACTTTTTAGTGAAGCCAAAAAAAAAGCAAAAGAAGTAACTTGTCTGTTGAATATCCCTTTTCCCATTTTTTTTAAAATTTATCACCCCAACATTGCGCGCTGTCAAAAGATGTTGGTCATTTAGCGGTTTTTATAGAGTGATTAATCAAATCTGCAATTTCATTGCTTGGTATTTTGTATGAATAGTTCAGTTCCAAATGTGCGTGTGCCCTAAAGTTACTAAAAAATCTTCTCTAACAATAATTTAATGATTGGTGCTGAGTGTCACCATAAGATTCGCTTAAAGGCAAAAAACAAACTTTTACACGGTGAATGTGTCATTTAGCCTAAACAGCGTGAATAGAATGAACAAATAGAGAAAATTAGTTGCTGTAAGGATCGAATCTGCGACCGATAGGTAGCCGCCCAAACGTTGCTAAATAGCCCGCCAGTAAGTCGAAGGCCTAAATATCTGTTTTATGTCCAAATTCTTATCTTGTTTATTCATTGTCCATATCTGCTCTACTGTGACTCAAAAAGGACAACTATACTAATGGATATATAATCTGACACCTGCAGCAGGATTTAAATAGTGCTCATATCTTATTGCTGCGTTAGGATTTAGATTAATGTTAGAGATCAGGTTATTGTTTTTACTCTAAGAAAAACGTCTTCTGCTGTCAGGTAAGAATTAGATTCCTATAAGAAAATGCTGCCAAACTGGCATAAGCACCGAGAGAGACAGAAAGAGAGAGAGAGAGCGAGAGAGAGAAATTCTATAACCTTTGACGAATAAAAATTAAGGTTACAGTTTCTCCATCAGATTTCAAAGTCGGTCCGATTATTGTATTCACGTAGTTTCTAAACACTGGTGTATTGTGGCTCTCACTGATTTTTTTTTTTTTTTTTTTTTAGCGATATAATTATTTTTTATGTAAGTCCAAGCAGGCCCCATTGTAATCGACAAACTTTTTTTGAGAAATTTGACCTCAAAATGTGTGTTGAAGGTAAATTGTGACCGGCTGATTCCGGATATGCCTTTGTGTTCCTTCTGTGATGCGTAGTGGTATGCACACATATACTATAGTCCTCCATATAAAACTAATTGGACAACTCGGTAAGCAAATGATACCTCCGAACGGTTGGGAAAGCACACACATCTAGGCTGATCCACACAGGCCAGCACACAACCTTTTGCAAGGCTGCGTATCTCTCTCTGAAACTCTAAAAATTAGTTTTTCCCTGAAGTGAGGATTCATTTGCTCATTTTTGGAGTCAGTACTTAACACTTGAAAAGTGGACATTTGGATTTAAATTGAGCCCATTTTTATTTTGCGTTTGGGTCTTGATTAAGGATACAACTACGATTACAGTTTTGACTCCTAGAAAAAATTATTATTTAATTGTCAGGTTGGATTCCTTAGAAATATTACTTAACTGGCGTAAGCACTGAATGAAAGAGAAAGTCACACCCCAAGGAAATTAAAATCGACCCAAGCTGTGGGTCGGACAGAAGAAAAGGAGCCAGATGGAAGGGAAAAGAAAGGAGGGAAGAAAGAAAGGAAGTGAATAATATTAGTATAATCAAAATTAGGCACAAGCCAGGGGGAGGGATGCAGGCCGACAATGTCGGTGGATCCATCAAGAAAAGGTGAAGAAATTGGACATACGAATGTATTCAAAAATCTGATCCATTTCAAAAGGGAAGAAATTTGTCGACAGAAACAGCTTTGGGGAAAGGGGTACAGCAAATACACCAACAATCGATAGACATTAATAACACACATGTAAAACAATGTTAATGAATATTTTTCCAATATTTTCACATATTTGATATTAATCGCAAAACTGCCTCTAGAATGGACGAAAGGCGACAATATTTTAAATTCAAGATTAATTTATAGCTAAAAATGTTGTATATGATATGAATACTAAAACTATTAGTCCGTTCGTAAGTGTAAGACGTTCGTAACCCGGTGACTCCCTATGTATCATGAATTATTTAATGTAATGTAATGCATGTTTATTTTCATTCATGAAAAAGCAGATTTCGAATATTTTGGGTTCGAAAAAATTCCTGACGAATGCATCTCGATTTTATGAAGGGGGTCAATAGAAAAATTGAATTCGAGTCACAGGATTTCACGATGCAGTTCAGGGTCACATCCCTTCCAAAATGTAGGGGATGTCTGTATTCTAATAACGATAAAAAGATCTGTAGCGCTGACCCCGCGTGATGATAACATTATAACTGCATTGGTAAAAATAAAGGTATTTTTCGTTATTTACTTTACACAGAAAGTGGAGATTTTGGTGCAGTTCAGTTAAAGATGAAACTGAATATTTTTAATGATTTCATCTTTTCGGAGGAAATACTTTATGGCTAGTCAATTTTTTGAATTGCAGACTTCGTTAAAAATAATTAAATTAGTCATCAACATGGCGCCAAATTATTTGCTCTGCCAATAGAATGCAAACACTGACTTCCAAACGGCAACAATGGACGTTGTAATTATTAAAATATCTGTTTGTTTTTTGTTTTGTTTTTTGTTTTTTGTTTTTTTGACAAAAGATTGCTTTTGTTCCCCTCCAGGAAGAGAAGAAAACAAGAAAAAACTATGAAACAATATTTTTCAAAAGTTATGTGCGTATTGCTAAATATTTATATAACTATAAATTTGAATATTATATAATAATTAGATGAGATTAAAGATTCACTCAATGTGGGTCCGAGATGGGCTACAAAATTGTTGAGGTGAAGTTAATTTTATTATCTCTGTGTATTCTAAGCGAGAAATGATTTACCAATATAAAAAATATATTTCAAAGCCACCGAAATGAGAAAGAAAAATGCATTTAAAGGCTAAAAAGCCAAACGGATATTATGAAGCAAACATGGTTGGGAAAAGACCGAAATCGGCGAATTTGACTCTAAAGTGGCCATTGTGGTAATTCTGGCCGGGAGCTTGCCAACCATGGGTCGGGAGCAAATTTGAAAAAATACCCCCTGATCACATCCATAACAACCACTATACAATTACAATGGATAGAAGATCGACAATAGATCCTGGAGGGAAGCAGAGCCACTAATCTTCTAACCAGACCCTGTGTTGCATAGTTTAGTCTGATACAGAGCCACAACCATACTCTGTGGGTGAAAATCGAACTCATTCTACTACCAATAATCTGACTTGCCTGCCAAATATTGTTCTATAGAAAGCGCCTTTATTGTCATTGGTTGTATTTGTAGTTTAAACATTTGTAGATATTAGAAGAAGTTCCTTACATGGTTGAGTCAGTTACAACTTTCCTACCGGCACAAGGGTTTATAAATGCCTGGATTTCGAATGTTGATTTCCGGAATTGGCAGCCACAGCATACTTGGAATCTTCTTGCCGCCATTTTCCCTTCTTGAACTTGCGCTGGACTAATTTACAAGTAAGTGTAGTAAATATCCATCACAAAAAGCATAGTCCTTACTGTGGCTATGGCTTCAGTCGTTCCTGCATAGGCTCCATATGCAACTTACTCGGCCCGTTTGCGATATGTGTTATAGATTTAGAGACAATTAGCACCCGGAGTAGCGTCAATCACTTTATTTTGTTATAACTGGTTGGAGATTCATACCTCTCTCAAAGGTATTAGTGCGAAGTGAACGCAAACAACCCCCGAGCCTATTTTCCGTGCCATCACTCCCTCGGCCATCCTGCACCCCGACCCTCAAAAGAAGTTAGAACAATGAGTATGGATTAAAACAAAAACAACGGTTATAAGAATAAAAACAGCAAATTCTAGGGGAAGAAAACAAAAGACAAATCTAGGATAAAAACTATAGAATTCTAAGTTGGCAGTCAAAATCTGCCATCTTCCCCGTCAGACCTACACGAAAGACAGATTGATGATAGATATTTTCTGGACGTATACAAGCAGAAGGTGTGCGCATGAACGATGGCAGTTACCCAGAGTTTTTATAAACAAGAATCGAGAAAGAATCATGTGGTGAGAAAGGAACGTCGGTGAGTAGCTGTGATACATTTAACTGATGAGGGATGGGTCAAGTAGAAAAGATAGCTGACGCCTAACCAAAATTAAAATTCCTCTCTCCTTACACACACACACTCACACACACACAGATGCGTGGACGGATTTACCTGTTTGTTTCTTTCTATCTATTTCACATATGTACGTAGATATTTATTTCATATTCTAATGCACGTCAACTATTCTTATCATTGGTTTCAACTAGAATTTTTCTTTCATCTTTCAGGTGCTTTTTATCGCAACTTACTCTGACCGTCAACTACAGCAGTGATTAAACAACGCAGATCAGAGATAAAAGATTAGCTCTTGACTGGAAACCCCGTCCCTCTCACTCCAGGGAAACCTACTTATCCGTATCAGCAGCTATTACTGACTGTGCTACAAACATTTCACGATTGAAAAATCCTACTTTTCAAACCTAACCAACATTCTTCCCGATTTCTCTTGGCGCCATATTTGCCATTGTTTTTACACTAGAAGTATTAGTAACTAATTTTTTGAAGCCAAGTTCCATCCCCCCTCTCTCTCTCTCTCTCTCTCTCTCTCTCTCTCTCTCTCTCTCTCTCTTGTAAAGTGGTAGTGATTTGACGGTGATTTTTTATTTTCACGAAGATAATGCTTGTAAAGCTCAATACATTTCTTTGAATTCCATTGGTGTCTTC
Organism: Thysanoteuthis rhombus; assembly: GCA_963457665.1. Taxonomy (NCBI): domain Eukaryota; kingdom Metazoa; phylum Mollusca; class Cephalopoda; order Oegopsida; family Thysanoteuthidae; genus Thysanoteuthis; species Thysanoteuthis major. Next base: position 43,637,474 of record OY735205.1, on the reverse strand, counting down.
AGAAGCACTTTTCAATGCAGAGAGACTGTAAAAATGCAGTTCTCATATTTCCAGATGATATATCAAACTGGGCGAAACATGGCAAGTTAAGGTTGGTTGTTGGTGAAGAGGAAGGAGGGGGAGTATCCTGGGTGTGAGTTGGAAGAGGTCAACGAGGTATTCTCTGTGCACAGTAGGGGTCAGATGGAGAAGATGATATGTCTGTGTTTTAGCTCTACAGGATGTGTAGATTGATACGTGGGTCTTTTTTTCATTATGATTATGAGTGGTTGTATTCATGGAGGCTCCCTCAGTCTATGTGTTTTTTCTTCTTTCTTTTTGGGTGCGTGTGTATCTTAGTGTGACCAGGGTTTTTGTTTGTAATTGATATGTGTGCATGTATGATTTCTTTTTTTTTTGGGGGGGGGGTCTGTGTATGCTTTCTTCTTGGGGTGTTGGCGTGTGTGTATGACCAGTGTGTTTGTTCGTGAATATTTTTTTCTCAGAAAGTATGTGCACATCATGCACATGCAAGCTTATAGCCACAAATGTTAACACAGATTCAGTAGAATATCGATTTATGGGTTTCCAACATATATATATATATATATATATATATATATATATATATGTGTGTGTGTGTGTGAGTGTGTAAGTGTGTGCATGAGTGTATACGTGTATATATAAACACAATTCACGTGCTTTGATTGTCTGTGCAAAATGTATGTAGGTACGTTTTTGTGTATATGAGAGCAAACTTCAACTGTTTCATTGGTTTAAAAAGTATTTATAATGCTTGATTAGTGCCAGTTGATTGAGTATCCGAAGGGCTTTTGTGAATCCGTACCAATAGTTTGTGTGTGTGTGTGCGCATGCGCATTCATGTAACTATTACGCCGTATCATTTCTCACCATTTCTTTGACTACGCAAACAGTTTTGGGAGAAGACTGGGTTAGGAAACCCCCGAGAAATAAATGCAGATTAATATGTGTGAATGAAGACTTTCAGATTTTTCGGTGTTCGTTCCGGCAAAAGAACTATTTAAACAATCACTGAAAAAAAAAAACAAATAGACAACAGAGAGAGAGGTGGGGAGAGTGAGTAGAGATAGATCTTGAAGGTATAGAAAAGAATGTGATTTTTCTTTTTAAAGAGATAAGATTACATAGAGTGAGACAGTGATGCATTGGTTGTAAGAAACAGACCCTGTCAAAAAACAGAGATGGTGTGCAGGTCAAATAATGGGAAGAACAAAAGTATATGAATAAGAAGAGGTTGACTTGAAACAGAATTGTGTATCTTACATTAAAAATAATAAATAAAACGCAATTCTTAAAAAAAACTATGCGAACTATTTTTTGGAAATATCTGCTACTGTCATACATTATCTATTTTTCACTCTAACGATAGATAGATAGATAGATAGATAGATGTACTATGATTTTTCTGGTAATTCTTATTTCAAAATATTCACAAGTCTTATCTTCATCTGACACAGAATTACAAGCAAGCGAGTGTTGAATTCATTACATCACAATAAACGGCCTTCTTATTTCAGTATATTTGTGTAAGCGTGCTGCTATATATTTACTAATGATATGCATCCACCATATAGATATATATGTGTGTGTGTGTGTGTGTGTGTGAGTGTCTATTTGTGTGTATGTGTACTTATATTAATGAGAAATGGATTTATAATCGGACGGAATATTTAACGCATATATATATATATATATATATATATATATATATATATATATATATATATATATATATATATATATATATATATACGATTGTACGTATTGCCATATGGATAAAAACATACATATATCTGTGGGCGCGGTCATATGTACAGGTACGTATGTGATACAATTTACCTTTTATAAAGTGAAATGAAATAAAGATAAGTCATTGGCGCCCACATTTTGTGTGTACACACACACACACACACACACACACATACACACACACACACACACACACACACCGGAAACAGAAATTCACTTCATTTCATTTCCCTTCACTCCCCTTTCGTTTAACTAAAATCACTGCCCACTCTTTCTTTGGGCAACTGTCTCCTTAAGCCCTGCTCATATACTATACAATAAAAGTCTTTTCAGTGTTTATTATCTACTCTATTAGAGTGGCTTCTAACAGGATTTCTAATTACTTATATCTTCGTTCTTTTTACCTGTATATGTGTAATGTTGAAACACTTTTTCCACTGTTGTGTGTCCCTTTCTCATCTTAATGGGGCAAGTGACACACTTCAAGCCCAGTAATGCTAAGATCGTTTTCAGTTGACGTATTTGTGTTCTCCATCACAAGCCGAAAACCTTCACTGATCATATGATTAGAATGGACTAATAGAATTATGAGATGCCGCACTTTAATCCTATCGAATCTACCATGCATCTTCTGTATCACAATTTATCAATCTTTCTCAATGCTTTTGTATGTATCTACCGTCTGTCAGTAAGTTTATCTATTCATTTGTCCATGTGTATGAATGTTGAAATCCATCCTCTCACATAAGTGTTTGCATAAAAGAGGGTCGCTTGTTAGCAGTGTTCAAGCTCAAATAAAATTGAATAAAATCAAGGACTTCTAATGCTGATTTTCAAGGCCTCACTACTAGGAAAATTTGTAAAACACTATTTTCCCGCCTCTTGCAATTTGTTAGAAATTGGCTGTGACGAATGACTGTAGAGTAATTAGAGCCCTGAAAATATGTCAGAACTTTAATCGGAATAACAAAATATGAGACTGACAATCATGCCTGTGATAGAAATGTCTGGTATGGTCCAAAAGTTTTCCGAGAGAAAAGTAAGACAAAAAATAATTCGAAAGAACATAGAAACATTGCAAACCAGTGTATGACTGAGGAAAGTAATGGTATTGAAAAAGGCGAACCGTTTTGAGATTTTCTTTCATAACCAGTTTTAACCATAACAATATTTTGCTTTTTTTTATGGAAGGGTTCGTTTTGCCCCCCCCCCCCTTGACTAATTTAACAGGGATGGTGTAAACCCCAAAATGATTCCAGTCTGGAGACCGGAGATCTTGATTTTACAAACAGTACCATACCCGTTATTGCTATAAGAGAAGTAGCGTTAAGGACACATCTTGCGGTTTGCTGCCCAGGCTGTGGAAACCATGAATTTGTTGCTGGAAATCATGTTAAATAAAACCTGGTGTTGCTTTTGTTTTGTTTTGTTTTTTCAATAAACGTGCCCGTTGAATGATTCTTTATTTTATTATCATTACTTTTTTTTTACAAAGTGTAATTCGATATGTACGATAAAGGAAAGTAATACTTAAAACACGTATATTTTAGCGTTGCTAGAATCGGTTTGGCTCACTTCTTTTTCGATGATAGTGCCAGTGAGGAATAATGAATCCTCGGAGTTGGAAAGGTCAGCAGTTGCTTTTTGGAACAGAAATTGAAGTGTTCTTTAGAGCAGAGGACCCTCAGTCTTTTTTTTTTTTTTTTTTGCATTGCAGATCAGTTTAGAATTGACAATATTCGAATCGGTCGACGGGAACCGGAATATAGGTGATAACTATAAGTCACTGTAAAGTAGATAGAACACTCCATTTCGTTTCTAAAAGAGTTTATCAACGGATTTGATACCAAGATCCAATAAAATGATTTTTTTTTATTTTACAAAGGAATATCGCCAAATAATATCGGTCCCTCGTGGCTCGGTAGAACATGCTTTGTGGCTCAGAGGTTGGGAAATCGAGAACTGACACAGCCCCTTTTGGAAATGACTTATTAGATTCACAGAAATTAGATATATTCGTTAGTCTATACATATTTTCTCAACGGTATGTAAACATGTGTTTGTATAAATTGCTCTTGTTCTTTTTCTCCCATCTTAATACATTTCGACCAGTTTCCTATAATCTAAATTATTTCTCCGTCTTTATTTCACATAGATTGGTATTGCTTATAATAAACCATGCTAAATAAATTCATGTCAAGAGAATGACTTGGCCATAAGAGCATATCAATACCTTTTTGGATCTGCCATTTCCTTTACAGCGATGAGCCCCATTCTCCAAGGAGAAAGGTGCTGTTCTTTCCACGTGAACACTGAGAGTAGTTCCTCCTTCAGAATGAATATGTAATTTGAGGAGTTGATATTTCCCACGCACTCCAGGAACTTTGAACGGCCAATGTTCTAAATTACTCACGACACCACAACTGAAAGTATGTTATGTTTGTTAGTCGACTGCAAGTGGATCTAACAAAATTCTTCGGCGATCTTCAGACTCATATTCGTGTGGTGTTTGGAAATTGAGGAAATGAAGACACCTGCAGTATCGAGTAAACAATGCAGTTTGGAAGAAGTCTCACTGAGATTCCTTAACTGAGTTTCCCCAGATTAACCGCCGGGAGATAATCTCAAGGCAAGCTGTGAAGAGTTAGGTTGGAAAAAGGTAAGTAGTTGTAAACACTTTTCTCTAAAATCCCAGGCAGCTTCGTAGAAGCTTGGGTTAGGATCTTGCTGCTCTTATTGAATACGGTCAATGAAAATGGGTAAAATCCTGGCAAAGTCCGAAAATAGAACTCAACGTGCGCTTATACAGTTACCTTGTGTCATTCCTTGTTTCACTGGTCTTGTTTTCATCGTCTATCATGTCTTGAAGAACTTGTTGACAGGCTTCACTGCTTCTATCTTTTCACTCAACCTGATTTTGGACTACGATTTTACAACCATCGGCACAGTGTTCTTGATCTATCCCTGATAATGTGTTGAACAAGAGAATAACATCTACAGAACACTGATGATTCCAACGAATGTATGCTTGAATACATCCACAAAATTGAGAGACTCACCGTCGCAATACACAATCAACACTACCAGTTTTTTCTCACTTATTCTTTTTAGGAATATCACTTCTGTGTCACCACAGCAGCTTTCATATAGCACTATGACTGACTATAAAGTAGCTCCAATGCTCTATCAAATTCTGATTTATCTGAACGGAACCAGGGGAGGGCACACTACAGCTCAACTACTTCTGATATCTGTTTGCGATGTGCCTGGTGGGGAAACGAGTCGAACATGATACCAAGGTTTACGAATGTGTCTGAGTAAACTCTGGCAAACAATGGAATTTCGCTGGCATCCATTGATATATCAATGTATGCATGTCGAAAGGAACCAGTTCGAAAATGGTGAAAATTAGATGATTCTATTTCTTTTAATGGTTGAATTTCTGGAACATCTCTCTCTCTCTCTCTCTCTCTCTCTCTCTCTCTCTCTCTCTCTCTCTCACACACACACACACACACACACACACACACACACACACTGTAATTATATAGTCTAGAAAGCTTCATAGCTTCAAACACTACAGATGTAAAGTGCTTTCTTTAATTTACGCCATTTCAGTCAGTTATACCCAAATATCTGTTTATTCAATCGATGCAAAATTTTCTGTTCTGCACAGAACTACATATACTTCATGTGAATATTACCTGTTGGAATCATCAATTGTTTATCATGAAACAGTTTTAAATATTTAAAAACAAAACAGCTATTTTAACATGGCTCCCAAGCAGAGTTGTTCAAACACCACTACCCCTCATGCTTTGATTTTAATATTTAGCTTGCTATGCTATTTATGTATGTAGGGCAATGTAATGATACATGTAGTTTCTTATTTCATACACATAATGTATTGTATATGGATGTTATTTTCTAGTACACATAATTGATTTTTTTCAAACAAAAGGCTTACTTACCTACGTAGGCTGCTCAAAAAACGTATACATTTGAGATGATGACTTATCTACACAGGTATCTGACACTTGATAATGAACTTTGTTTTTGTTCGTTTCTTAAGCATCAAATAACACTCTGTAACAACCCTGTAAGCAACTGACAATTCTCCTTATGTCTATGACAGGAATACCATTGTTCTTTAGATAAATATATGTCTAAGTAAAACAAAATCAAACAAATGAGAGTTTTCGTTACTGGTTGCTTCTGGAGGAACTTTCTGATGACAATGTAGAAAAATATAACTCGAATCTGATGGTGACCTAATTTTGTATAAATGGCAGGAAATAGATTATTTATCTCCCACCCGCTTCCAGAACGAATGTGACTGCGCTAACCCCTGCCATGTCTAACCAACAAACCTTTCAATCCCATCCCTCCGTCTTGTGCCTGGTATTTTTCATCTGCGTTAACAGAAATGGGCACCAGTCTGTCTTTTGTTGTCATTTGTCCTTGCTAAGTGGCCAGTCGATCTGCATTTATTTGCAAAATTTTCTGTATAATATCTTCCTCCCTTGTCTGCTCTCGGATCCATGATGATACTTCCCTATCTCTAAAAGTTATTCCTGGTATTGCTTTTTAAAAGATAAGAAGAATTATTTCCGTAAACACCTATGAAGTTTAGTTAGTCGGGTACTCAGGCTCAAACCCATTATACCAGCGAATGATATGCCAGATTAGTGTGCTGATTGTTACTCTGTGGCAGGCCCCATGTACGTTCCCCCATCTTTCTCTCTCTTCTCTCTCTCTCTCTCTCTCTCTCTCTCTCTCTCTCTCTCTCTCTCTCTCTCTCTCTCTCTCTCTCTCTCTCTCTGTGCATACCTCCCAAACAATGAGGAATAGATAGATAGACGGTAAGAATAACTATGAAAAAAAAATTAAATAAAGCGAGAGATAACCTAAAGAAGGGGGGGGGGGGTAAAATGGAAGAAAAAAAGAAAAGAGAGAATAGAAACGAAGGATGAAAAACACACAAAAAATAAATATTTGTTGCTTCTCTGTCGGTTACAAACATGAAATCTCAGCAGACGTAGAGCTATTAAAGTATGTTAACTGAAATAAACATCATCAGTCCGTCGTTGAACATAGACCTCCCCCAGGACTCACCACATCTCTCAATCGTGGGCGTCGCAGAGCCAATATTTTCTGAACCTGTCCAGTCCGTCCTGCCATCTCATATTCTGCTGGCTTCGGTTCCGCATTTGATTTCTGGATATCCATGTTGTGAGTTATGATGTTCATTGGTTGTCTGCCATTCTTGCAACATGGTCAGCCCATGGCCATTTGTACCTGGGAACAAAAAATTATTGGCTAACATACAAATGCACAGTCACAGGAGATGCACTTCTCGACTCACAAAAAGAATTCATGTTTGATTTTTTTTTTTACAATTACAAAAAAGAAAAAGAAAACAGCATCAGCAAATTTCTTGAAACGTTTTGTCAAAATTGATGCAATTTTGCTGACTGATTTCAAAATTGAAGATAGACAATAAGTAATCTTACCGGTATATCATGCTCTTTTCTATCCAAGCAAGTGAACCGAATGGAGCTTTGGTATCGATCAAGGCCTATGCTCTTCTATATGAAAATGGTGTCCGTTACAAGCGATGCAAACCTAAACTGTAGATTTGAAATTTTAAAAAATATTCATGTACATAACACTGCCCAACATTTTGTTAAAAAGAAGAATCTGTCAAAGACATAAAAATTCTGTTAATTTGATTGTCTTTTTGACTGCTGCAGTAAAAAAAACAAAACAAAAAAAACGCTAATTTAGAAAGCATGTTATTTGGAATATGAAAATCGAACGAGCCATGAAAATATTTATCTTCGATTTTGCCCCTCTCCTATTAATAACATGAAACCACATTAAAAAAAATAGCGAGTTCAAATGATTTCCATATTTCTTCATGTATATCGCCTATTTACTTATGTTTTGAGTTATTTTCTTCAAAGGTTTTCAGTTTAGATATGTGTCATGTAATCGTCTTATTCGTTCTTGAAGGTGTTTATTGTTGGGTACATTTGATCATGCTCAACTAGTGAGAACTAATTGTTCACACTTCTACGTGAGAAGAGGTTTTCTTGCGTAATTTTTGGCAGTGTTTTTCTTGTATATTCATTCTATTCATTGTAAAGAAAGTTGCTAAAAAATACATAAAATATCAACACATTGTCTTTAGTCCTAATTGTTTTACCAGGAGTTTTTTTCATTCATGATGAAGTTTTAAAACAATGATTTTAGTTATTGTTTCGTGTATTTATTTATTTATTTATTTTGCATTTTTCCGTTTTATATCCTTATAACTTTTAACCATTGTAAAAAGCAACATACCTTCAAAGCTCTTTCAGCACAATGTAAGGCGATCCCAATTGTAAATATTAAAGTTCCTCACTTTCGTTCACTCGAGGTTAAAAAGATGCACAAATAAAAAGTAGTAAGAGAATCCATGAAAGAGAAACAGAATTTCCATTGTCTGCTGTAATCATGACAAATATCATTATATTAATAAATGAATAAATAAATGATTGATAATTTAGAAAATATGTTTTTTAAATTGGTAATATAGATAAATGATGATGAAATTTTCAATCTTAGAAAAATACCATTTCAGAAAATAAGCAAAAAAAAAGCTAAATTGTAAATCGATACCCCCTAAAAAATATCATACTTGGGGGTTGATTTTCAAAAACTAATTTGCTTTAAATGAATATCTATGAATATTTAGATTGAACAATGGCATTTTTTTTACGATCATCGAAAAATACTGCTTCCGAAAATAAACAAAAAAAGGTCTCGTTAATCCCTAAAAAAAAACAGTTATTGATCAATGCCTCCAAATGGCATGCTGTTTTGGGGTGATCAATTAAAAAATGAAAAGAAGGGGTTATCAATCAGGCACAAACAAAGAGGCCAATTTCGCGTGATTTTTCTTTGCAAATTGACCCCCACACACGAAAAACATAATCAGGGGGTATATTTTTTTTAAATCAAACATTTCTCAACGTAATAAGGAATAAATGTTGAAATTTCAAAAAACAAGCGTGAATGCAGTCGGACATGAGGTATGTGACCAATTTAGCATAAACTTATATCGTAAATGGAGCCCCACCATTGAAAACCTATTCAGGGGATTGGGGATTTTGACACATATGTGATCTTAAGATACGTTTAGTAAATGTTTGAATGTTCAACCCCCCAAGCTTCATTGACTCGGTCTGTACGTGCGATACATATATAGCCAACTAAACAGACAGCCAGACCAAATAAAAAACTGAAGGAACGTACGTTGACAGTTTTGGTTGACGGTTTCTGAAAAGCTGACACAAAATTCAACCGAGATGTTCAAGGGCTCACCCCCTGAATAAGAGGAGCTGATTTTCAAAAAATAATTTGCTGAAAATCTTTCCCAATGTCACATTTGTACGCACAGAAAATTTTATAATCTTATGTTGTGTGTTTTTGTGAAATTTAGATTATATTTCTTTATAGTCTCGGGAAAAAAACATCTTCGTTTTTCTTTCAGTCCATCTCTAAACTAACTACTGTCCTCCTTTCTACAAACAATGCAAATACCTACTCTCTCTGCGAATATCCCATTTTTAATAACAGTCATGCGGCAGCTAAAAGAAGCCGGACACAAAAAATATTTCCGATTTAACATTAGTTTGAATTCATGGGTCATCATCTAAAAAACATAAATTTATGTTGTGTGGTTTTTGCTACAGGCGACTACATACTGATGGATGGACGGGCATTATCATAAATTATCAAATAATAGATATTTTGTTTCAGTAGCGATCAGCTCCCTTTTGTCCATCCGTAGTCAATTTGACAATTGTTAAAAGTTTTGTGGACACAAAAAGGGGGAATCTGCTTTTTTTTTTCAGCAAATGATATTTTACTTATTTGAAGTTATATGACAATGATTTAGGCGAGTGTTTCGTGTCATTTCTTCCTTTCAGATTAAAAGGAGAGGATATAGCGAAAAATCGTATCAAAAATGTTTGTGCTCTCCTAATTCGAATCCTTATTTCTTCTCATTTTTTGTTTTTTCGTTGTTGTTTTTTTTTTTTCATAGAAAATTGTGTTCAGCTGATTATGGCCCAAACAAACTGGAATCTGTCAGTTTTCTGTACTTTGAAAATCTTTTCTCCAGTTGCCAAAATTGCAACAAAGTGTTCAAGTTTTAGTTTCGAATACCACGGACAATTTAAACTCGTCTTCTCATCTTCGATACAGTTACAACGTTTCGGCCGATTAATTCAACGTCATAGTTATAAAGTTATAGACTAAATATCATTGTTTGGATGCGAGCAAGTCATTCATGAAATACATGCTCAAGGACGAACTGAACAAGGAGTCCTGATGTCAATGCACTTAGCCAGGCTCTACAGGAGAATCTGTCCGAAAATATTTTGTAAATTAGCTGAGCGTCGCTTTGGGTATGCAGTTGATTGTGTTAAATCAGATTAACTCCATATCTTGCCAGAAGGATTTTACTTGACCACTTACATACACCAGCTCAACTGTACGTCTACTCAATCTTAGGTACAAATACAATAAAATATTAGAGAAATTTATGGATAAGGTATTGTGAATGATCGGACATGTCTAGAGTGGTTTGCAGATTTTTGTGCTGGAAATTAATCGGTGAATAATAATACTCGACTGTCGAGTCGACCAGTTTTGATAATAATCGAAACAGAATATTATTTTACACCATCCAAGTTCTTATTTCGCTCAAAATATCTAAACTGGAACTTTTTTACACCAGGTTGATTATGTTAGTTTGTTTTTATGTTGCTTCCACATCAATCGAATGAAAAAAATCGACTGGATCATATTTCCGTATGCGATTCGGTACTTAAACATAATACGAATGTTATATTTTTAAACAAATTGTGACGGCCAATGAACAGTGGATAATTTACGACAACGACGAGTGCAAGTCTTCGTGTGACAAGCGAAGTGAAACCACGACTACCCGTACCAAAGGCCGATCTTCATCTGAAGAATGTCATGCTGTGTTTATGATGGGATTAGAAGGGAGTTCTTTACAATGAGTAACTTCTGGAAAAACAATCGATTAGTTCGAACATCTGGAATTAGTTAAGAGAAAGAGCGTAATATTCCATCGCATTTTTTTTGTGTGTGACTGGGCAAGAATTGTTGACTCTTCCACTGTATCTCGCCCCTATCAGATTACCATTTATTCTGATCTTCACAATTTTCAGTTCATGGGAAAAAATTCTGGAAGTCTGCAAACAGGAACCAAGAGCAGTCCTTGTGTGAGAAAGATAAGGGGTTCCAGGAGGATAGAATTATGAAGTTGCCAAAGATGACAAAAGACAATAGAACAAAACGATAAATATGCTGTTCAATAAGCCTAATGTCGAATATAAAAATAAAAATTGGATATTATTTTTACCTAATAAATCGATCGACTTTTTGGCCAACCAATATATATGTATGCATATGTATATATGTTATAAGAATGTCTTACAATAATTGTGTTATTTAGCGCCAGTCATATAACTGAGAATAATCAATCTACTTGCTAACCAGCATTTGAAATCATTGCTTTTTCTAAGTTAACTGACACGAAAAATTAACTCACAGATGTCTATCTCACGAATAGACTGTGTTAGATGGATCACTTATTTTGATAGCAAAAGGTGAACACTTCCAAAGATAAAATCACCAATACTTGGATATATAGGCACTGGAACACATACTCATGCACACGTATATCTATATAGATTCTTATATACGATATTTTATTAAAAGACGCACGTTCAATCCTCTCGATAAGTGTACATAGACCCTAACAAACACATGAGCAGACATAAATATTTAGAAGCATAAAAGTCAACGACATGACAGTCTCTACCCTCGTCCATATATTGATTCTTCTCGTGAAACCCGATAATCATGGCCGACGTTTGGAATATTCATTTATTTGACAGGACAAAAGTGCAACGCAAATTTAGTATTGAACTAATGGGCGTTCGACCTTAACTGCCAGCACCAATTTCACGGTCGACTAATCAGACTGTTCAGAGAGGAGGACTGCACAACTTATGACCAATACGGCTTCAAATGGGCACACATTCAGACATACAATCATGCAGACGGCCACATTCATATACAGTGACATTATTGCAGAATATGTCGGCTCATCTATATTTATGTTTACATTTTTATCGTATCTGCTGTTTTATCAAAGCCTGCCATCACCATAAATAAGCTGGATCAGCCGGAATGCCATGTTTAAAAATATCCACCCTGCATCTACTTTATACTCACCACTATCTCTCGGTTCTGGCTTTCTGCCTCTGTGTGGCTCTTGTGCGGTTCTGCAAAGACCCCTTATTTAACCCCTTTCTCTAATAACCTTTTGATTCCTTCTTTTCTTTTTCCTCGCGCAAGATTCATCGAATGACTAAATCCATACTCACAAAATACTCATCCGTATTTCTGTGAGCTTAATTTCTTTCCTGTATAGTCACCTGTCGATAGACTTTACGTTAATGTGAATAGCCACAAAAATGATAAGGTTAATATGCGCATGAAACCTCTCAGCCCATCTTTGTTACGTTGATAAAAATTGTGTGTTTCCCAAAGACTTTTTGTTTTTAATTGATATATAGTGCACGTGAGCACTTACATGCACATAAGTACCCATACACGCCTGCCCACTCTCAAATGTACGCACAAAAATACCCATTCATGGATTCATGCAAATATATACACGTACATACGTAGACAACACTGAGAAATATTGATAGATACGTAAGAGATCCCGTATCAATTTCATTTATTTCTGTCATAAATGTAGATGCATCAATAAATTTGCAGCAAAATCAAAAAATATCAAGTTTTCGACATTCTTTGTCAATACAGTTACTTCTTTCTATTTTTTACCTACATTGATAGATTTCAATGAGAAAGTTTTTAATAATAATGATAATAATAATAATAATAATAATAATAATAATAATAATAATAATAATAATAATAATAATAATAATAATAATAATAATAATAAAAACAAAAATCGACAGAACACAGACAAACAGCAAATGCCACATGTGCGGTGAAAGAGATGAGACAGTAAACCACATAACTAGTGAATGTAGTCAACTCGCCAAGAAGGAGTATAAGCATAGACACGATAGAGTAGCAACGATGACACACTGGGAACTAAGCAAACAAATGGGATTCAACCATGTGGAAAAGTGGTATCAGCACAAGCCAGAGGCAGTTTTGGAGAATGACAACCACAAACTACTCTGGGACTTTGACATCCAAACTGACCACTTCATCCAGGCTAGAAGACCGGACTTAGTAATAGTAGACAAAAAAAGGAAGGCCTGCCAAATAGTAGACGTTGCTGTGCCTGCAGACCATAGAGTAAAAAAGAAGGAGGGTGAAAAAGGGGGAAAATACCAGGACCTAGCAAGAGAGTTAAGGAAGATGTGGAACATGAAAACCAGGGTAGTACCGGTCATAGTGGGCGCACTAGGAACTGTCCCCAAAACGCTGAGGGTGAGACTGGAGGAAATCGGGATTAGGGGAAGGATAGAGACTGTACAGACCACAGCACTACTGGGAACTGCACGGATACTGAGGAAGGTACTGGAGATATAAGTACTGCAACGAATTGTAGCTCTGTCATGATATGCGAAAGAGAGAGGAGATGTTAGCTGAAGACCTGAGGAGACTTATTGTCACTCAGCCTTCAGCGATAACCACTGGGCAACCGGTGTGAAACTGTAAATCGCAGAATTACTGCGACCTATGAGTACTAGGAGAGGAGGGCTGGAGACTTGAGGAGACTTGCTGTCACTCAAACTCCAGCAGTTACCACCAGGCAACTGGTGTGAGATTCCAAATAATAATAATAATTGCGTTTACTTCTCTGATCTTCAGTTTGATCGTAAAAAATGAAATTGTAAAAATGCGAACAATATTTTTATGATACCACAAAAACTTACGCCGGATGGAATAAAGGAAAATACAAGTGAGAATAGTTTCTTGACCTAATCCACTTCTTTAGTCGATTTGGATCCCAAAGTTCCAGAGAACTTCATGACTTCTACTTCATCTGGTTTGCGCTGCTACCATTTGTCTACTTAAGCGAACCCAAGTCGTTTGCACAGTTCCCACTGTATGGCTGTCGCTATTCTAACATTTCTTTTCTTGTACTCCTCCAGGGCAAGTTTACAACATTTGCTGATTATGAGGTCCATCATCAACACCCCCCCCCTTTCTCTCTCTCTCCACAGAGTTGGCATTTACTGTTTCCTAGGTTTTGCCAATCTTTGCTCAATTGCTTAATTTAGTTTGTTCTGGGCTACCATAATGAGTTATTTTGTTTCTACTTTCAGATGCCCTCTGTGCAGCCACGTCATGATTGTTTGTTTGCG
>OY735205.1:43570761-43618261 GCA_963457665.1 Thysanoteuthis rhombus | reverse complement strand
TGAAATGAAAGAAAATGCTTGTGAAAAATTGATGATGATAATAATAATAATAATAATAATAATAATAATAATAATAATAATAATAATAATAATAATAATAATAATAATAAGAAGAAGAAGAAGAAGAAGAAGAAGAAGAAGAAGAAGAAGAAGAAGAAGAAGAAGAAGAAGAAGAAGAAGAAGAAGAAGAAGAAGAAGAAGAAATTTGTCACTAAGCATGTTGGTCTCAATAGTAGGGCACAGCGGATAAAGTCTTCAACTCTGATAAAGATGCAAAACGAGGTGGACTTTTGATAATAACGCCTTAAAGAATTCTGTGAGGATAACAGTGCGTGAACTTGCTGAAAAGCGTGGCGCTAATCAAGTCAAGTATTGCTACCTACATTAGTGCAAGTTTGAAGAAAAAAAGGTTAAATTGATTCATTAGCAAATTGAAGATTACCAAAACGAATTTTTTCACAGTAATCTCTTGCATAACCATGAAGCTTCAGAGGATACCTTTAGGTTATTCAGAGACCAGAGAAGTTCTGGGTTTGGGGTTAGAGGCATGAATGAAATTGTTACGAATTGTGTTGATACATTACCTTACCTTACCTTACTTGCAGTTCGAAGAGTTCATTTTTTTTTATCTGGACAAATGATTTAAGTCACAAAATGCCTCAAAGCTGAGCAAGGCTGTAGCCGAGGTTGCAGCCATAATGGTAGATATTCACTACGCTGTAGTAAGTGATGACGAAACTCAACAGCAATGGTTTACAAATTTTGGGACCAAAATAAACACAAGGATAATGTTACAAACATTTTAGAGATATCAAAAAATGAATACGGATTACCCCAGGCACTTTTTTCTGTTGTACTTTCATCGTTTATGTCTACAAATGGGAATGGCTTGGAATGCTGGCGCAAAGGGTCCCCTTCGGGACATGGGGGGCAGAATATCCGCTGTATTTTCGTTAGGGAGAGTTCCTCAGGTCGATGTTCATTTTAAGTGTTATATATATATGTATATATGTGTGTGTGTGTGTGTGTGTGTGTGTGTGTGCACGCACGCGTGTGTGTATTTACATGCATTTAAGAATATATAGTTCACCGAATCATTGAAGTTGTTTAATTGGCGAAATTCATTTATTTTTTGTTAAAAAAGTTTGATTTCGCTTTGATTGCAGAAGCTTTCGATTGCAAAAAAATATTTGTTTTATATCCTTGTTTTGGTTAAGTAAACTTCTGATCAAATCAAAGCTAAATATTTATTCCTTTTTGTAAAAAAACATTTGCTTATTTGTTGTTGAAACTAAGTATTTTCTTATTTTTTTTTGTAAAAACAGTTGATTTCACAAAGAAGTATGCATTTTTTTAAAATTCACTTATTCGGCAATTTTATCAATTAGGCGTAACACACACACACACATATATATATATATATATATATATATATATATATATATATATATATATATGTGTGTGTGTGTGTGTGTGTGTGTGTGTGTGTGTGTGTGTGCTAAACAACTGATGATCCTAACAAGAGAAAATTTATACATTGTACTATAATAAGAAAGTATATGTAAAACAAGGAAAACACATTGATGAAAATTACATTAATTGCATTGATGGATATTGAGAAATAAGTGACTGAAGTGACAAAAAAAATCTTTAAAAAGTTTTTTGATGTTTAGTGCTTAAAGCTGTAAATCTTCCTAGAATTATATATATATATATATATATATATATATATATATATATATATATATATATATACAAATCAGGAATTAAGTTGTGTTAAAGTAGAGCTTAAAGTATTCAGCTGAAATGTCAGACCTTATCGGTTTATATATCTTGTATAACCTCACTTGAAAACTGAACTTCAAAAATATATGACTCTACCGGAATGACGACCAACTAATCGTAGAAAACAGCAACGCGCAAAAATGCGAAAAAATTGAAAAAATAAATTGAAAAATTGAACTTTAAAATTGAAATTAAGACCAACAGAAAAATCCTGCATTTTAGGTGTTCAAAATATTAACACCCACATGGAAATATATCTGTAATTACATATAACACAAGATCTAACCACCCAAATAAAACTATTGAAAAGATCTCCAAATCAATATAAACTAAGCTTTTATACAACTCTTCAACTGAAATAATATTCAACGATGTTAGAAATAAATATACTAAAGCCTTAAAGAAAAATGGTTTTACAAAACCTAGCTTTAAATACGATGAAAAAGTAAAATCCATTAGAGTAAAACAAAGCAACAATAGAAAAATAGAGATAGGAAAATCACCTGGTGTATGCCGCCATTTAACTTACAAATAAAAACCAATTTTGGAAAAATATTCCTCCAATTAATAGAAAAACACTTACCCTTGAGTAACCCATTGAGTAGAACATTTAACCAGAACAAACTGAAAATTAGCTATAGTTGTACAGATAATTTTGATAACTTCATATCAAAACATTACAAAAAGTAATTAGAAATAATACTGACGGAGCAAGCATAAATAAATGAATTTATGAATGAATTAATTAACAAATAAGGTCTCCATATACTTTTACTCCTAGGTCTGTCTCATTCCTTATTGTTCACACACACACTCACACACACGTGTGTGTGTGTGTGTGTGTGTGTGTGTGAGTGTGTATGTATTTCGACGAATCTGAGATTTCTACCTACTCATTGTTTTATTTCCCCTATTCCTTTATCTCGGATCATCTCGCTCCTCTGACAAAAATGGAAAGAGATAATACGATGTTGTTTGCTCAAAAAAAAATCTCATTGATGTCTTTGTTTCGCTGACTTATTTGAAATATGAAATCTGACAACAAATATTGAAGATCTTTTGATCCTTTTATTTATCTACCTATATTAGAGAATATCTTAATTTTATTGAAAGACTATGAAACTAGTGCCATTCTACGAATAAGTACCTTGAAGTGGTAAGTGGCTGGCATATTCCAACGTCCCGGAGAGTTAGGCTGGAGGGAAATCAATTCTTAGTAGATCCAACCCAGACACACAGTTTAAAGGAAAGGGATTAGACCAAACCTTAATCAATCCCCACAGGAAATCATATTCGAATTTTTAGTGAAAAAGAAAAACTATATCCTCAATTTTATTTTTCGCTAAATAGGAAAACTATTAAAAAAAAAAAAAAACGTAAACATACGAACCCCTTAATTGACAACTAATTTCGGCATTGAAAAACCCATGAATGGTGGATACGCCGCTGAACCAACCAACCAACCAAATGGGACTAATGTAGTCAACCTAGAAACAAATAGTATTATTTTATTAATTGTATTCAATTATTTTAATAGTTAACCGTCGTTCACAAGTTGCAAGTAACTATACAATCAGTTATTCCCCCACCAGAATAAAGTTTAAAACATAATGAACAAATTATCTTCTGAAAAAAAAAGACAAATAAATACAAATTGTGCAGAACATGTTTGCTGGGAACAAAATATCCACAAATGATAAGAAATCAAGCGGAGAATCACTATAGGATGGCAAGCCTTCGACAAAGAAGGTTCAACCTTCAAAAACAAGACGATCCTAATAATCCTAAAAAGAAGAGTATACAACCAATGCATCCTCCTGATAATTACTTATGGACCTGAAACATGGAACCTATCCAAGAGACAGACCTGCAAACTAAGAAGCATGCAGCAGGTGCATGGGAGAATCATACTCATGGAGATATCACGAGACAGGTCAGTATATCAGGAAGGAAAGGAGCGTCCGAGACATCATAGAATCTATTACAAAACTTAAATGACATTGGGCAGGTCATGTTGCAAGAATGACAGACAACCGATGGACATAACGACTCACAACATGGATCCCCAGAGACCACATGCGAAACTGAGGCCGACAAAAATGACGATAGAGAAATGAACTAGGCAAATTCAGAAAATGCTGGCTCTGCGACTCCTGTGATAGAGAAATGTGGCGGATCCTGGGGAAGGTATATGTCCAACGACGGGCGTTAAATGATGATGAAAATTGATTGAAATTCAGTTATCATTATTACCGATAAAGCAAGCTTTTATTTGCATCAAATGAACAGTCCACTAATATATAATTCGGTGGCGTCTGTTTGTATGTTTGTTGATCTGTTATGCTATAGAAATCACATAAACAGGAGTAAAGTCTAACCTAATTCGACACGCATACTCAATGGACCCAGGAAAAGGATTTTTAGAAAATGATTTAAATTTTTTTCATGGATGTTATTTCCGGCAACCACCATTATCAACAAAACACAGAAAAGAGTCCACGGACAAGGGTGTAGCCAGGGGCTTGGCTCCTTGATGGGTCCCCACAATCATCTAATGAATTCTGTTATTTAATATTGTCAGTAGAAATGGAGTTGGGGAACTACTATTCATAAAGTTTTTGGGGAATAAATTCCTAATCAGACAGTGTAGGGAAAGGAATTAGACCAAACCTTATTCAATCCCCACAGGAATCATCATCATCATCATCATCATCATTATTATTATTATTATTATTATTATTATTATTATTATTATTATTATTATTATTGCATGGATGGGTAATTTTTTATCAATGTTTTATGAATAGGTTTTTTGGAGTTTTTTTTAAAGTGCCATGGTTTTAAAAGTGCAGATTAAACTGGATGCACGGAATAACTTTCGATAATCGGAATTTTATTGTGAGTCAAAAATGGATCTAAATCTTGATATTTTTTAGCGCCGATTTTACACTCTCATTATTTTATTTTCAGGAAAAAGATCTGGGAACTCAGTCTATAGAGAAGCTTTGGATTGGATCAGATTCAATATTATTTGATGATAACATAATGATAAAGAATTTTTTTTAAAATATAACCCAATCTAGCAATGTTATAATAATTTTTGCCAGTCAGAGAGCTTTAACCGGGTACCTCAGCTAGTTCCACTTATGTGCACCGGTCACACCTGATGTCTTCAAGTTAAGAATACGCTGATAAATATCAATAATGCAAACACACAACAGAGAAAAGTAACTTAGACAAACTGCTTTCTCATACAAAAAAACTTCCCCATCTCTTTGAGATCGGTCCATGCTTTTCAAATCTTTACTTCATTAGATTTTAAATTGTTATGTATGGATTGAATTTTCCTCAAACTGGGACATTCTTTTAACTGGGGGATTTATTATATGTGTTTTGACTGGGACAAGAATGTTCATTACTTTATGGTAATACTCTGGTCTTTTCATGATTCCCGGATTTTCAGTAACACGTTAACAAGAATAAAATGGTAGCAGTCACTGGTAGCTGTATAAGCACAGTGGATTTGTTAATTGCAAAACTGTTGAAATTAAGGGTTCCAAGTTGCTTTAAAAGAGCTCTCTCTCTCTCTCTCTCTCTCTCTCTCTCTCTCTCTCTCTCTCTCTCTCTCTCTCTCTCTCTTATATGTTGTTATACCAAAAGAGTACTTATTTGGAGCAAAGCCCTAATGATAGTTATAAAAGTATTCTAGAAGGTTTTTCGGTGTAATAGTGATTCTCTCTTGAGAAATGGGGCGTATACATAGGTAATCAATAATGGTGTACCCTAATGAAGGAAAAAGCATTTATTTAACATAACAAATATTTATATTTCAACATAATCTCACGCATCCCCTGTCCCCTATTTGATTTTATGAAATCTCCATAAAATATCATTTGCAACGCCGGATACCCCGGTATATACACACACACATATATATGTATATAAATATATATATATATATATATATATATATATATATATATATATATATATATATATATATATATATATATATATATAATCACGTGCATACAAAAGGTAGAAACTACGAAAAACCTTTCAGTTGTGGGTGGTAGAAGATATCTAGGTGACGTAGAAAGGTCTTCAAAAATGGATTCTACGAAAGATGTACAATGGAAACAACGGGAATAAATAAGATGTCATGACGTAAATGGGTGGAAAAGGGAGAGGAAATTATTTGATACAAACATATACACCTCAGGTACTTGCATGCGCATGCACACACACGCACGTGCGCCCACACACATTCGCACATACACACACGCATGTATGTGTGTGTGTGTGTGTTTTAGTGTGTGCTGATCTATTTTCGTCTAAATCATCTTGAGGGAAGGAACTAATGAATGGTTGAAGGTACACGGAGCTAAAAGAATGGATGTCTGCCTAAAATAAATGGGTTCACGTGACAGGATGAGGTAAGATTCGTGTTCAAAGATCAGGAATTAGCATTTCAGAAAAGGGAGAAAGAAAAACAAGAAGATGAGGCCCAAGCATTGTATTTACAATTGAAAGTAGATTTGTATAGATGTCATCAGTTACGGTACCGGAAACTGTTGGTAAGAGAGGGAAATAGAGATTTTATAAGTAGGGAGTAAGGAAAGGGTAGTGCGTGGCGGTGCGCGCGGAAATATAATGAAAAAAATGAGTGCGAGTAGTTTTAATCAAACTTGGAATAAAGAGAGAAAGGAGAAACTATGCGGTTTCCGGAGAGAAAAGATTAATGGAAAGTCAAAGAAAGTCTGGAACGGAGAGAATGAGAAAAAAGAGAATTTATGCAAGCAGAAGAAAAGGGAAGACAAATATGATGTAAAAGGGAAAGAGAAGGAAGGTAAAAAGGTAATTTGTGAGTAAAGGTAATATAGAATGACGGAAAAGAGAGAAATAGAGAAAAATAAGGAAAAATTACGGAAAGAAAGAAGAAAAAAATGATTAATTGAAAAAAAAGATAGAAAAAACAAAAGATAAGAATGAAATTTAAAGAAGAATGAGGGGGGGGAGAAAGAAAAAGATATCATACCTGGAGAAAAATATATAAAAGACATAAGAAGAGACAAATAATGGACGTGAAGAAAAGTATTGAGAGAAGAAAAACCCTCCCGCGAAGGAGAAAAAAACCTACTCCGACCCAGGCAGGAACCTTGACCCTCGGACAGTCATGCGTAGCCCCCTCTACACCCCAAATCTTGATGAAAGGTCGTCATTGAAATATCAAAGAAGCCTCACAAGGGAAGTAACAACATACTTGGCAGTCTCACGTCCATACCGCGGACGGAAAGTAATGGTTCAGTTTACCATTACACTTTCGATAAACATCGAAGCCGCTCATAAAACGTAAAAAAAACAATAACTAACAAGTTCCAGGAAGATTTTTAGAGTTTAAAAGGCACGGTTAGAAGCACAAAAGTCATTGAAAAAATGATTTTGTCTATTTCTTAGACTTGTTCAATTGAAAAGAAATGAAAAGGTTAAAAAAAAAAGAAAAAAGGAGGAAATACATCTCAAAGACACAAAAGAAAAATCGACCAAAACCTCCAAGAAAACAAAAAGTGCAGCAGTCAAACATGGTCACTACAACTTCTATCAGAATCCTAAATCTACCTGATAGACAGAGTTTGAGGAACATCACTGGATTATCCATATCAATAAATGACAGCATAATTCAATCTAAATTGTCATTGCAAAGCATTGATTTTGAAAAACTTGGCAAAAAACGGTCCTGTTCCCCCTCACTGCTCTGCTTATTTCAGTAACTTTTAACATTTTGCTATTTTCTGTCTCAAGTAAAAGCAAAACAGTTTCTGTTGTGTTTATACATTCCAAACTTACATATCGTACGGCATATTTAGTACTGAATTTCAGTCACAATAAAATCAATTATAGATCCACAACTTCTAATCTTAAAGCCGCTTTGCTTTCAAGGAATATAAGAAGCACACAATGGAGCTAGGTTGGCAAGTTGGTTTGAACGAACCTTTAGGTAAATAAATATATCGATGATAATTTACTGAGTACATCAAACAGACAGCCATGAAATCGATGAAGTATTCATATCAACCGTAAAATTGATGGTTCTTACCTATTCTAGCTTATAATTTCAGAGAATGACGGGGTAAAATGATGTGGACACATTTCTCCATATATTGAACCCGGGCATTCGCTTTTCATTTTACGATTTTTGGTCAGGTCAATTTGGCGCTAATTAAACAGTCTGTATTTGACTTGTCGGTCGCAATAAAAAATAATCGCAGATTAACTTGTCAGTTAAATCAGAGATTAAAACAGTGCCACAATAAGGATTATCTTGAAACGCCTTTTTCATCTCCATTGGTTCCACCTTGTTGGCCTGTTTGCTCTCTTTCTCCTTTTATATAACCTTAATATTGTCACTATCATATACTCCATACTGTCACCTTCTTATACTCTCCCATTTTTTTATCTTCTTCTTTTCCGAATTCACAACATACTCTTTATTAGCTCCACCAAAACAATCATTTTTTTCTCATTACTATTGCCTATCTTTTTCTCCTTCATATTCTGTGGTACTTTTTTCATACTTCATCGGCCTCTTCCACGCGTCTTTTGCTTTCTATATTTACAACCCCTTTTCTTTCTGCTCAATTCTGTTTTCTCTCTTCCTCTCTTTTTACTATTTTTCTCTTCTTTTTCTTTTTTGCCTTTCTTATTGCTCCCTCTTCCTCTTATCCCTTTGTTCAAAGATGTCTGCCTTTTCAATCTCCTCATCCCCTTTTCTTCACTGGTTATTGACATCGTTCTTTTAATTTTCCTCCTTGACCCTTTTATTCCTTCATTTCTCTTCCATATTTACTCTGTTCTTTTTACTTCTCTTCCATGATTAACACATCTTTCCAACGTATGCATCTCTTTCCACGTCCCCAAGTTTTGTCTTTCCGTCGTCATTCCTTCTCCATTTCTTTCTTTTGTAATCGTTTCTCATAATATATATTAGTCTGAGCTAAATCCAGTCTATTTATCCACCACCTAGTAAGAAATGAACTCAGACTTTCTTCCATTCATTTTCTCTTCTTTTGACATTTATTTCTTCATGTAACTCAATTTAACTGGGAATCAGGTTTTAGAGCAATAGATAAAAGTCGAACTTATTCCCATTCTTCCATTTCTTTTCATTTTCATATTTTTCTTTCAATATTTGTCAAAATAAGTTTAGGTTCAGCCTCATTTATGGGGCACCCAGTGAGAATTGAACTCAATTTTATTCTTTCTTTCTGCTCATCTGCGTCTCCCCTCTCTTTTTCTTCATCTTCATGGTAATAATAATGTTCATCTCATGTAACACTTCTTCCTTATTTCAAAAGCCTCTATAACTTTCCAGTTTCTTTTTGCTATCATTTTCCTTTTGCGATTTCACTGTCGAGTATCGTCTTGTATGTCTCCCCTTTCTTCTTTATTCTCTCTTCCAACTCATTTTCGTGTTGAAAATATAAAACAAATTTTCATCAATAAAATGAAAAACTAAACAATTAAATTGAATGTTAAGAGGATGGGTGCAAATAAAATGCCCATAACGTGCATAATTTGCAAGTGGGTTATCAAAAATATCAAGATGACGACATTTATAAAATAGATATTTGACTACGTAGTCGTTATCAAGTCTTGTTATTATTTCTAATCGAAAGTATTTTTTTCTTTATTTAAGATATTCTCCTCGCAATCACGTTAGTTAGTTTAGCAACATTCAGGATACAACAGTGATCTCTGTTTCTATGCACTGTGCCAGTTGTTTCCTTTCTCATTTCGAGATTCAGTAAAGGTTTAGTTCTTTAGATTTCTAAAGTTTTGCCGGTACCTTTTGAGAGAATAGGTTGTAGCTAAAGTACACCAAATTTCGACCAAGGAAGAAAAGGGTGAGTCACTCAATATTACAGGTATAATGGTTATACATTTTATAGTACATTCGGGGTGTATGTTCGACACAAGAAGTAAAGTAACTACCG
The DNA here is from genome assembly GCA_963457665.1 of Thysanoteuthis rhombus. Classification (NCBI taxonomy): domain Eukaryota; kingdom Metazoa; phylum Mollusca; class Cephalopoda; order Oegopsida; family Thysanoteuthidae; genus Thysanoteuthis; species Thysanoteuthis major. The sequence continues at coordinate 43,608,482 of OY735205.1, read as the reverse complement.
ATGTCCCCTCAAAATACATGACAATACATTTATAGACGTATCAATCCTTTTGGGGGGTTGATCTGTACTCGACAGAGATGATATGGCTCCCCACAAAAACACCAAAAGTACCAACACAGTAAATTTAATAGTGACAAATGCTTTTGCGACACTAGTACCACCCTCTAGGTATCTGCAACCATTAATCAAGCAACAAGCAAAAAGAATAATGGCCTGGTTTTATATCACTTCCTTCTTCTTCGAGGGTGGTCTTTTTAAAGACAGAAGGGGGGGCCATTTACCCCAGTAAGCTATGGAGTCTACTCATCCGGTTTAATGCCAGAGTTTCTTTCTCTTGAATCAGTAGTTTCCAACCCACAGGGGGTGGCCCCAAGGAGAATTTTGGTAGTCTAAGAGAGAAATAGTGGAAATAAAGTCGTGGTGAATGTTTTTGTCTTCAGGTTTGTTTGTTTTTTTTGGTTTTTTTTTGTGTGTAAGAAATACACAAGAGCATCAGTATAATCATAAAGTAAATCTTATCATAAAACTCGCTAATTATGCGCAAAATAAAATAATTTTTTATTGTTTAAATGTATATTTACAAGTGCAATATAAATTTACATTCTTTTCTGAATCCATTCATGTACTTAAATGTGTGTATGTGTACATGATTATACAAATATGTACTCGTATGTGTACACTTATGTTTGAATTACATCAAAATGTTGGCATCCGTTCGTATATGCTCGTGTTCAGGTGTCTCCATTACTTTTCAATGAATACGTCTTTCTATATTTGTCTCTCTTTTTTTTTATTTCATTTTTTTTTATCAATTTATATTATCGTCTGATATAATCAAACTGATGGCAATCTTCCGCCATATTTCATGTCGGAGTCTGCCTTGTGGCGGCAATTTCATGGCCAGTTCGGAGCCGCCCCAATCAATAGCAACAACATAATCTGATGGAGCAGTTAAAACAGTCAAGAGTTAAGAGTTAAACGAAGCTCACCAATCAACAACAAAGCAGTGTGTTAACTCCACTGTGGAATTAAGTGAGGATGACGATCGGAAAGGTTAACAGAGACTGGGTTTGGAAACAAATACAAAAACAGCATTAGGTTACCCGAAAACACAAGCAATTTTCGCTCCATCTTTGTCCCTTCTTCTCGCTAAGTTCCCTGCCCATCTCCATTTTTGTTGCTTATACGATATCCCCCTCCCTGGTCCTTTCTCAGATCCCTATTGATCTTTTTCTATCGCCAAGAATTCCCAACATTGATCCTTCCATTGCCATCTGCGCTATTCTGAATTTGTTTTCAAATGGTTTTGTAAATTTCAGGGTTTCGCTCCCATATATCATATCTGGTAATATCCATCGATTGTATGCATATATACACGTATAAATGTATCTTCTCCTTCCTTCTAATATGTATATATGCATAACATATGATATATATGTAATAAAAAATGGACGGAATTATTACAAATAGTGTTATAATATATAGAAACTCTTATTTGAAATGATATCCTGGGCCATGATAAGACAGCCAGTCGCAGCCTACCTTACGGAGAGTTTTGACTCTCCTAGCCAACCAGCGAACAGCTTAAAACTAGCTCCCTCTTTTGATTGTTTGACCCTTCAAACAAAGACACCCTGAGAAAACAGCTTCGACAGCAGGGATATTTGAATTATATAGTGGCAGTCGGAACACTCACATCCCTCCCGAACCCCCGACTGGTCAGTGAGTGGAGTGTGGAGATAAGCAAGCAATCAAGTCAGCAACTGAGGATAGTGGGAGGTGACACAGGTGGGATGGAAGACGGAACGACCAGTTATAAACAATAATAGAGTTTTAGGACCATGATACTGATCCCAGTCGTTGTGTAAATTCTCCTTTCAACGTTTTTCTTCATTTTTCTCGTCTAATTTCTGGCTTTTGGTTTCACGTGCTGCTTTATTCTTTGTTTCTTCGAAAGCTGTTCTTGTGACTTCAACAAAACTATCTAATCAGCAGTAACTTTCCCTCAGGCCTACAAAAAATGGCTTTACATTGAATGTTTTGTGCCACGTTTTTTTACCTTATCATACAACACGTCTTTTTAACGTTAAAATTAAAGACAAAGAGAGAAAATATTCAAGCTGAAATAGATAGCATACATAATACTAATAATCACACAAGCCCACTGGGTATAGAAATAAATATCATATAAGGTACAGTATTTAAAGAATGTGCACGTAGTACGCTAGAAACAATAGCATGAATAGTACTCATCGAAATAGACTCTATTAACAGAAGATTTAATGTCCATAGAGTACACCTCTGATTTGTTCAACATGACAGTGACATACAGGACAAAACCGTTGGCTTTCGTTGTCTGCTCGTGCACACACATGCGTGTGCACACACATGCACACACAAGCTTGGTGATATAATCATATACATTCACTACGTCATGCAATGCGAAACAGCAGACTCAACGCCAAGGAAAAACCCTGCCTGGCGATGGGTATATTCTTTCATTGTAAATGTCCATCTCAAAGTTTAAGACAATAAGTTACTTTCTGTATGACTTGATTTAACGCAACTTTTAAGGTACCCCTGTATAAGAATCAAGCGGAGACTATGTATATAAAGAGAGAGAGAGAGAGAGAGAAAGAAGAATGATGCATATGAATTTCATCTAATTTGAAAAATAAGAATCCAAAAAAGTAATAAATGAAATTATAAACACAAAAGTATCATTGAATTATGAAACAACGAAGTTGCAATGAAAGAATGAATAAATGAGACAATCTTTACCTATCTATATAATGACCACTGTGACGTTTTTCTCTGAATATTTCTATGTCCGTAACAAAGGACTCTTCTGCTTAAAAGAGCACAATAGTTTTGTTTTCTCAAAAAAATTATCTTGTAGAAATTCCAATATATCTGAGAACTTTTTCATGGGGATTATGTAGTAAAAGAAATATAGTTAGGTTTTAAAAAGTATTTGACTAATCTCAAAGTACTTTCCTGCGTATTAGCCAAAGATATACCCACTGCCCAGACTATACCCGGGGTTAAAGTGACCAAGCCTCTTTTTCCCCCGCTTTATTCAGGGTTAGTCCAGTTTATACCTCGGAGTATAAAATCAAGGCTAAGTTATTTCATACCCCTAGGTCATATCATACCTCCACATCCCGATACATAAAATAATCAAGGATACAGTATTCATTTTTTTATTTCACATACTAGTGACACAACCACATAAACTACGCAATTTTAATTGCTTAAATGCCGCTGTACGAACCAATCAAATGTATTACAATGAAACATGAGATAATAAAACTTATATACCTTAACATTGGTTACAACACTGAGATGTTCTGATACAATCTCAAGATTTAACGCATGATCTGTCAAACTCTGAAGACTAAAGCTGGAAGGATCTACTGCATCGACTAGCCAACTTTGATATATTCTGTCACATTACATTCGAACAAGCTGGCTGTGACCATTACCTCGACATTGGTCGCCCATACTCCATCCTTTGATATTCCATTGTCAAATAGTCATTAACGTTATGATTAAAGCAGTTTTGGATCTTCGTGCTAATGTCAGTGTTCATCTGCTGCACGACTCGTGAGTATATAACAGATGGATCAGAAGTAATAGTTGCTATTGTACTGATTTTCTTGAAGTCAGAACTGCCTTACTGCGAGGTTCTTTCGAGCATTATTGGTTAGTTGATCGACTAGTTTTTCTCTACGACACATTTTGTTGTGCCCCCCAAAGTTTGTCCCCTGTGATATTCCAGGGGAGTTAGTAATGGTCTGGTGCTCAAGGTCATGGATAACATATGACAACGTGGCTTCCGTATATATCTTGAGGCTGCTAATATGATAAACGTTACTTGAGACGGTTTTTACATTTATTTAGCTTGATACGACCTTTGCTGAGGGACTCAACAACAGTATATGGACCAGTCGAGCGAGGTTCCTGCTAGTATCCCATCCCATCGACAGTTTTTGAAGCAGACAATGGACGCTGCGATAATCTCTTTGTTGATTTCATGGCATCAATATTAATTCTCTTATGAAGAGACTATGTGCACTAGTAATGTTGATGGAGACTGCCGAACAGAGGTCTTTATCAAAGGTGTGAAGTGTCTACAAAACACCTTAGCTAGCTGAATCTGGAAGTGGTACTGCATCACTCCCGTTGCCTGATCGGGTCGATAGATAGCTTGGCAGTGCGGTCGTAAATCAACTCGCACGCTGTCCAGAGGGATTACCACTATGAACGGCGTGCGAGTTGATTTTTGAAACGAACCCAACGTCACAACACGGACGTCATTTGATCCGTCTCGTGACGACGTGACACCCCTGAAAATGCTGCACAACGTGCAAGTTGACCTCCGAAACAACATCAACGTTGAAATATAGATTAATTTATGGAAAAAGAATACACGGGGGTATAATCTGGTGTAGTGGGGCATTATGTAGCCGATCCTGTTTTATACCCCGCGGTACAAACTGGACTAATCCAGAATATACCTCAGGGTATATAGTAGGCAAGCCCACTTAAATCCCGGATATAGTTTGACAGGGGTCAACCTTGCCTGCTATAGCAGCATTTCTATTATGAAATTCATTAAAATGCATTTTGCTTTATTCAGTAATTTTGTCCTTAACAACCAGCGTTGGCGGAAGTGTGATAGACGAACAATCCAAAGTGTAGGAAAAGATTTCTAATATTAAATATTCCTGAAAAGTGGGCAAGCTGACAAAACAGTAAATTTCAAGTCAACTCAAATATTGAACATTGATCTCAAGCTCGTCGTATATGAATCTGATACCCAAACATATTCAAATAAAATAACAATCACAACAAGCTATTCAATCTTTTTCTTAATTATCAGTTTTCAGTCTCGCTGAAATATTTTCCTTTTTTTTTTACTAAAGATTCAATTATTTTCTATTTATTTGAAAAAAATTAGTCAACTGACATATCGCTGGTTCAGCATTTGAAATGCAGATTTCTCGTATTCAAATTTATGAAAAGTGATAAATTTCATGTTGATCAGTGACTATCCACACAGACAAATACGCGCTATAATTTAATTTTGAACCACGTTTCAAGCTCAGGGCTAAAATTTAACAAGTTAAATTTCCACCAGAGAATAGTTTTGCTATCAACCTCTGATTATGAAGGGAGGTAGGAATGAAGGATTTAACATAAATGGTAGAAAAAAAGACGAAGGCAGATGATAAGTGGGAGAAGATGAATAACAAGACTGGCCGTTGTTGGACCAAAGTCCACCCTAACTTCTATTCCGACTGAAAATGACAACTGCAAATAATAAAAATACTCATTTTATTGTATAAATGTATCGATTATTATTAATTAGAAAGAAATAGCCCCGTGAGTATGATGAATTTTCGTTAATATCTAAGACTCGTCATTTTAGCTCATTCAGTAAGACAGTCTCCTGACACTTGGGCGTAAAATCAAATCACGATGGGGGAATATGAATTTTACACATCGGTTTACACACCTCATTTTTGTGAGGATTATTCTTGTTGTTTGTGCTCTTGTGCGGTAGAAAAATGAAGCCAACTTCAATTTGGATTTTGATAAAAAGAATATAAAGCCAAGAGAGAAAAGGAATTAATGGCGATAGGAAAAAGGGGAGACGAATGAGAAACTATGAGGTTTTGAAGAAGAAGAGAATTAAGAAAAGCAATGTTGAAAGGCTGGATTCAAGACGAAGAAGAGATTGAATGAGGAAAGGTGAGGTAATAAAAGAAGAAATATAGAATAGAAGGAAAAAAAGCTGGAATGAAAGAGCAAAACGTGGGATGAAGAGGATAAAAAAATAAGTAAATGAAAATGAATAATCAGAGTGAGCAGAAGAAGAAGAAGTCTCGATGAGAAGAAAGCACGGCTGCTTCTAATCACGCACCATTGAATGAAGGTGGGGCAAGTGAGGAGGATGATAGCGGTAAAAATGGCGTAGCAATTTTGACCATTTGTGTGTCGAGGGTATTAGACAGATAACAGATGTGGCCAATCTCACTTTGAAAACATCTCACGCCCGCAGTAGTATGATATCAAACGGATTATCAAAACGATTGGGCGCCAATTGCGGTAGACAAGAGTGCAAAGCGTGTTGGCTAGATGGTTGGTGGAATGGGTCTGGATAATGGATGAACGGGTAAGCCTGTTAATGGGGTAAGTGGTGTTTCGAACGCGGATCGTGAAACAGGTTCCAGGGAGGTCATAACCGCCTTGTTTAGACACTCAGACAAATAAGCTACAGCACGCCTATAAATCCTGTATCCGAAACAACTCTCAGTGTCCACTACCGATTCTGCACATGATGAGTCGTTTTTCAAACGGTACTCGTATGAAGGACGCCCTTAAACTCGATGCAAACTCACTTCCTATTAATAAAATCTATATTTCCCTCTCCTACTCGGGCCTTCCCTCATCCGTCTTTTCTCTCCTTTTTGTTGACATTTTCCTCTCCTTCAATTCTTATATATATATATATATATATATATATATATATATATATTCTAGAAAGCTTTCTAGCTTTAAACACTAAATGTACTAAAGAAATTTTTTCCAAAAAAATTGAATCATTTCAGTCACTTATTACCCAATATCTGTATTTTATGTAATTTTCTTTAGTGTATTCTCCGTATTTTACATATACTTTGATTTTATGATACTCCCTGTGAAATTCTTTTGATGGAAACCATGGAACTGTTTCAGGGATTTCAAAAATAAAAATAAAAGATATAAAAACAGTTATATTAACATGGCATCCCAGCAGTATTGATTAAATACTCACTTTCAGTTATGATTTTAATATATAGCTTATGTAAAGTTCATGTATTTTGCTATTATATATAGAGTATCATCATAATGTATTGTATATGAATGTTATTTTGAACTACACATTAATTCACTTTTTTGAAACACAGACCTTACTATATGCATGTCTGGGGGTGGGTGGATGGGTGTGAGTTCGTGCCAACGGACAAATATGCCACGCTGGTACAAATTGTCCTTTTCAACCTAAATTCTTCCATTAATGTAAATCACTCCCAGAAGCATCTGACATATGATAACTTCATCAGCATAGATGATCCCTAGGGCCATGAAACACATATCACCCCTAAGCTTACTACACACATCATCTATCAACACAGTACCACTCCTACCCACCACAAACCAACTATATAAAACACCTGGTGTCTTGTATCACTCTATTTTCTTGACAAAGCTCGGTATGAGCGAAACGCTCCAATAAATCTTTGTCATTCTATTCTCATATTCTCAGAATAACCATAATCCATATCAATATATTTATCATGGGTGTGTGGGTGTGTGTGCCTAATGCTCAATGAAATTATACGTAGGAAAACAAAAAATCATACATTATTTGAATTTTCGTGTTGGCGTTTTTACGGAAGGAAATCTGGTACATGATTTTTGAACAAATATGCTTACAATTTAGAAATTTGTTTTTAATAATCAAGTGAGGAAATTTTCGTAATGAAAAAGGACTGAAAATATCATTTTGCATAAAATAATGATACCCATGAAATGATGATACTTTTATTTTGTGAAAAAAAATTCCACATACAATTTTTTTTAACACGATAAAGGTATCATTATTTCATAGATATCATCAATATACGCATCACATAGCAATCTTTTCAATCTTTTCTCCTTTGAATAGTTATGTGATTCTCTTTCAACTTCTCTTACAAACTCACAAAGACATATAAAAATCGAATCATTATTATTGGGTTGAGCGTGACGCAGTCCCCACACTATACTCATAAAGTTACAAATTGAACTGAAATTGCTTCTTTCTTTAAGTTGAAGCATTCTAACGATATAATGCTAACAGTACTCTTGCCCTAATGTGTCATTTCGCTGCATCACGGTAACATACAAACGCACAAACAGATATCAAAATCGAAGATGAAAATCACGACTTTCTTTCTACCACCTTGGAGAAATAACAGCAACGCTAACTACTTATGAATCGCAATAACCCTCCTACGATTACAATCCCTTTCACCTCTGTTTCTTTGTACTTGTAGAGCATGTTCAAGTCTTTTCATTTGCCCCTGACCTCCACCATTAATTGTCCACCTACATCGACCAAGCAACAAGGTTTTTACAGCGGGGAGAAATTGGCAAGGGATTATCGACAATAGAAATACCAATTGCATACATCATCGTCTTTTACTTCTCTGCTTACCTCCCTTTGTTTCCTCCCGTCCGCCCTTCTTCGATTTTCCTTCTCTCAAGTCTTATCTTTATTATTTACATTCTCACCAACTCATCGCAACCCTTTTCTTATTATGATTTATTTACTTACCTTTTTTTCACCGTCACTTCTTCGATTTCACCTTTTATCTGATCTTTCGCTACAATTTATTTCCTTCATTTCATTTTCCATACATTCTTTTCCTTCTCTCTTTTTCTATCTCTCTCTCCTTCTTTTCCATTTTCTGTCTTCTTTCTCCCACTATTTTCTTGCCCTTTTCTCATAATTACCTTTTTTCAGATGAGTCATGTTTTTGCTCTTTCTTATTTATTTCCTTTTCTTACCTTCTACCCTACCCCATCCTGAACCTCACGCTTTCCCAATTTTCATTTTACGTAATGTCTTCTGTTTCTTCACAATGTATTTCTCTTCCTCTTTTTCTTGTACAGTTCTTTCTCATTAGTCTTTTCTTCTACATACCTCTCTCTCTCTCTCTCTCTCTCTCTCTCTCCTCTAAATTTGAATTTCTTCTTCCCCTCCTCTAACATCTATCCAACTTTCGATATTTCTTCTTCTTTCACATCATCAGTTTTTGAATGACAGTCGCTAAATCGTCACGCCACGTCATTCACTGCCAGCCACAGTTTCGTACATGATCTTTAGGTATTCACGTCGCAGGTTGGGATGTCCAGCAGTTGCTTGTTGTTCTTGCAACATGGCTTGCCCATTGCCATTTGAGATTTCTAATCAATTCTATTTCTTTAACTCCAGTTTTTCTCCTGAACATTCACCGCTATTTCAACTGCTTCACTTATTCTTGCATAAACTCTATCCTATTTCTGATAGTTCTTCTGTGACTTCTTCGTTTTCCAATTTTTAGCCTCCTTCCCTTTTGATTCTACAACAACTCCCTTCTACTACTTTTAAATCTTTCTTTTTCCCTTTCCCATTTTCCGTTCCACTTTTTGTCAAAACCGACTTTACACCTGTTCTTTATTACCTTTTCTGAACTCTTTGACTAGTGCAGTGTGTGTGTGTATGTGTGTGTGTGTGTATAAGCATGTTTTATGTCTGTTTACTAAGTATAAAGACTGTATCTCTATCGCTATCCGCAGCGCACAAACTTGTAAGTAAATAAAAATATCTCAGAATAAGAACCCCGAAGAACGCGCCACACACTTGCATGCCCGCACGGGCACACGCACACACTTATATATATATATATATATATATATATATATATATATATATATATATATATATATATATATATATGTGTGTGTGTGTGTGTGTGTGTGTGTGTGTGTGTGTGTGTGTTTTGCGTTTCTACTAAGATATAAATTCTGAGTTACAACTATTGAATGCACATGTGTACGTAAGAAACAAAAGAGGCGGAACTGTTTGAAACATCATCCCCCAAATGCTGTGATGCACTCTTGGTGTTTAACTGTTCCTAAACCCTATTATCTGGGCTTGTGCAACAAGGGGCGTCTGGAGATCGAATGTGCTTTGAACGTTCCTGGCTATGACACCGTATTTGATTCATAATATGTCCGGTTTATCCAAAAAGAGGGAAAGCAGAAAGACTGAGATAAGATGCACTACGAAGGCAAAGAGGAGAAATCAGAGAAATCTCCTTTTTATTCTCTGTTTCGACAATGTATAATTTGAAGCATTCTAAACCTACTTTGGCGAAAACCATACAAGCTATGCAGCTGTCTTTGAAACAATGGTAGTTGTTTGCGAGCTTATTTGTAAAAAAAGGTCTATCTGGTTGGTGCATTATGTTAAGAGCCCATAAGTAGCAACAGATATGATGAATTAAGCAAACGGTCTTAATTCAAAATAGGTGAAAAGATGATTCAATACATACCTAATTTGATTAGTAAAACAAATTACAGCTGTTTATATTTTTATGGATCCAACTGCACTATGATTATGTTGTAAAGTAATTCATGATTGTTTCGTTATGGAAAAAAAGAAAACTAAAAATTCAAAAATCTGATCTGTTGACTTAGGTGCTACTGGAGAGTAAATGAAATGAGAACAAATAAAAAATTTAAGCTAATTGATTGATAGTGAATCACGTTAATGGTTGAACTAATATATATATATATATATATATATATATATATATATATATATATATATATATATATATATATATAATATATATATATATATATATATATGAATGATAAGATTAAAATGAAATAAGCAACATCTAAACAATATTTTACTTTCCGTATACATTAATATTTATATTAATGCGCGTAACTGTCACTTCCTATGTATCATTAGTCTATCGTTTGCATGTCAAATTTTAGGTAGTTCGATAAAAGGACAGGAAAAGTGGGAGAGAGAGAGAAAAGACAGAAAACAAATACAGCAAGAAATAACGGAAAGAGATTGAGAATGATACATGTCAGACGCTATTGGCTGCTTTTATGAAATAGGAAGAAAGGAGAAACAGAACAAAGACTGAAATCTAAAATCCAAGCTTTTGTGAAAAATTAAATATGCAAGTAGAGTTCATTTTAGAATCTGAGCGAAAATATTTTCATTAAACATGAAAGGAAAACACAGCATGTATATTTATTGTCTCAAAATATTCATATTTCATATTGAAAAAAAACAAAACCTGAACTGAATCATGCATTGATTTAAAGACGTAAAGGGTATAGAAGAGTGGTACCGAAAGGGAAAATAAAAGAAGAGAAAGAAATGGACAGAGAGGAAAAATGATAGTCTTATAGAAAAATCATACTAAACTAAGAGAAGACAATCGAAGAAAAAAAGATGAAGCTATTCAAGTTGGAATACAATCTCGTAATGAATGAACTCTACAACTATATTAATGATTGAACGTCACTTTAGAAAATAGAACGTCCCCTGGAGGGTGATTGATGCAGGGAACGATACATCTAAAAGGACCTGAAATTGGGCGTAATATATATTAAAGGGACTCCGCTCCCTGGTTTGGAACCAGAGCTGTCCTTCTCCTGTACTGATAGCCTTTCCAATGCTATTTACCCATAGCTAGGAGAGAAATGGGTTCATGCCTTTCTCAACGACATTTCTGTGAAGTGAACATAAGCAGCCAATTACATAGTCTGAGCCGTTACCGATTACACTGATAGCACATCCACAACACTGATACTATTACTAAATTACAATACAAAGAGGAGAAATCCGTTAAGAATAGGTCGTGGCTTTTGAGAGTAGGATGTGACCCCGTAAAGATTTTGGAGAGCCGCAGAAATATTCGAAAATCTTTCCAAAAGAATTATAATGAGATTAAAACTGGTTCAAAGATAAAATATAGGGCGCTGGTGGAGGGACATTTAAAATCGATTTTTGTTGAAGACTAAATCCAAACGAAGGAAACTTTTTGGGAGAAGAGAGCAGAGGATAGAGAAAGAAAAGCAAGGAGGAGGAAAAAGAAAGAAAGGATGGAGAGGAGGAAAGAGAGGATGGGAAGAGAATAGTGGAAAGAGCAGATGGGGTATAAAGGAAATTTCCTTCTTTTGTATCAATCTTTGAGGACAAATTAAGTTCTGCACCAATCAAAATAAATATCAAGTTACCTATATTATCGAGTTAAATATTTTTTCAAACCTTTGGAATGTTCACGGGTACTGCTAGTATAAAGTACCTGTGTAAATGGAACAACGATTTATTCAAATGTGATTCTTGTTGATAGTAATTGTCACAGGATCCTCAAATTTATAGAAATCGTAGCTCTTGGTATATACTCCATGTAAGAATAAGGCTCTTACTGAAAGAAGTTACGGAAAAATGATATTTAAGAAAAAGTGGTGGACAAAATGAGAGAACAATTTCGTTTATGTCCCTTTGAAGAATTTTCTTACAGGCAAATAGCAAAATTGACGATAAGCAAAATTCTCAGCGTTGCATCAGCTGCTAGAATTATACTTAGTTTGATTTCTCATTGGTTGATTCAGGGCTATTTTAGGGGTCATTGTGCGCCAAATTCTAGTCCCTCTATTAATTTATAGAAAAGACAACGGATGGATTTTCTTGTGTCCTCACACAAGTTAACATGTTTTATTCAACCACACACACACACACACACACACACACACACACACATACACCTTCTGTCCTTCTCGTATAACTGGAAAGATTCAGTTGAAATTCCGAGGTCGTCGCACCTCCTACAAACAGCCAGATGAAATTTCCTAGTTTGTATCGAGCCCAATGTTAGTTTTATCTTTCACAGATACATCAGAAAAGAAACAGGACTCGCGTATTTCTCGATGGACTACAAATGGACAAAGAATCTCAAGATGATGAGCATCGATAACGAACACTACGTCTTGCCCCGTTTCTAACAGATGACAGCCCTAATCTAGTAAGGCTTACTCTTTTCCTGTCTTGAGTTTTCCAGCTTTGACAGCGTCGGATTTTCGTAGAAACGGAATTATGTCAGCTGAATGAAACGTTTTCACTTCATTCTGTAATTCTAATTGATTCGTGTATGTAATCTTAACTTTCATCAGATAGTTGACGCGTGTTTTCACTTGTGTCTTTGAAAAGTCCAAAGCACGACCATCAAATGTATTCATCTGGTGAAATATTTCCTAAATTGCTCTCCTTCTGAATGTACCCGCTTATACACACATGCGTGTACACGCACACACGCGCACAAATACATGCATGCAGACTCACACACACGCACACACACACATACACACACATATATAAGTGTATATGTGTGTGTGTAAGTATACAGAAGGATCAAAATAGATGTACATTTTTTGTATACGCAGTCTTCATCAAACGGATTTCTTTAGCAAACAGCCGCATTTATAACCGGACCTTTTTATGTACCCGTCTAAACTTTTGCACAAACAACATTTTATGCTATTTATGCTGCCCATTTTTTCTTATTAATTGTTCGTCTCGATACGAAACATTGTAAAACAGTCAAGTTTTTCTTCTACATAGACTGGTGTTTGGACGGAAACAGCAAAGCATTTGAAGATTGTTACAGTGTTATGTGATGATTGTGTAATACCGGCAGATTTCAGTTTGTTTTTGTTTCCCGAGATCTAATTTGTCATGCATCCAACTGGGATGAATCATGTACTGATTATGCAAATGTCGGTAAAACTCGACTTTTCTGGGATTGATTCATACAAAAGAGCCAACAGCAGCAGTCGAAGCTTCTTTTTTTTTTTACTACAGTGATCACTAATCGGATCATCGATAAGTTAGAGGGAAACCCATAGGAACAAGGTGGCTTCAGAAATGGTTACTTGACCATAGACAATTTCCATTCGATGAATCAACTCAAAGAAAAAACAAAGAATATATAATGCCTCTTGCCATAACATATGCCGACTACAAGAAAGCTTTTGATTCAGTGGGAATTAGGAAAGTCATCGAGACATCAAGGCATAGATCCAGTGTGCGTCAGAGTTTTACAACATATCTACAAATCCAGTAGTTCCAATATCAAGTAACACATAGATTCAAAACCCTTTCATTTCAAAAAAGAGTAAGACCAGGTGACACCAACTCATCCAAACTATTCACAGTTTGCGTCGAAATGGCTGTCAAAAATCTTAAATCGGGTAAATAAAGAAGTCAAAATTGATGGCGAATACCCAGGTCATCTCAGATTTGCTGACGGCAGTTTGCCGGAAGCTTTCATGATCCCCAAACAATGCTAAACGAATTGAATGAAAAAAAAAAGAGCAAGAAAGTTGATCTACACATGAAGTTCAATAAAATCAATGTCATGTGCAACGAATACGTTGATTATAATGATACAACAATCAAAATCGAAAACGTAAATCTGAAAAATTGAATCACTATATTTTTCTGGAAGAATGAATCTCTTTGAAATCCTTAAATGAATTTGAAATCAAGCAGCATTTCGATCTTAAAGTACAAGAAGATCCCATTGGTCTTGGAAAAGAAAGTCTGTGACCAGTTCATCATCTCGATAGTCACCAACGGAGATAAAACATAGAATTTTACTCAAACTGAAATAAATATGCAAATTGTGCATGAAGTAATAATGCTAAATATCGCATGGAAACAGAAAAAGCAGCACTATACATTAGTGCGCAAACAGGTGTCAGAAATATCGTGGAAACCATCAGCAAACATAGATGGCAGTGCGCAGGTCATGTTGTGAGAACATCAGAGAAAAGTTGGATATTGCATCTCACAGCATGGATCCCTCGAGATCATAAGCAAAAGTGTGGCCAGCAAAATTAAGATGGCATGATGGTTTGCATAAGTTCAGAATGTTTTGATACCATGACGTTCAGAAATTAAAAAAAAACTGGCAGACCTTTGGGAAAGCCTATGTCCAACAACAGACTTTAAAATGTTGATTGGTGATTAGCAGTATAACGGAAACATTACTGTCGTAGGCACAGACTGTATAGCAGCAGACAGGATTTCAGTTGTTAAAAACACAATTTTAGAGAAAATCATACAATATACGTAGTAGTCACAACAGAGATGGGGGCAAGCAAAGATAGGTTCCGTTCTCACGTTACGTTGTCCCATTGGCTAGAACAAAAAAGAAAAGGAAGCATAATAACGACACCGTTATAACATACCTGGATATTTTGGTGTCTGTGTCAGTTCCATTCAACGAACATCCTATTTTTTCTTACCTGGGAAATGTTAACGTGTCGTGACAATATTCCAAGTAGAATACGTCTCATCTAATATTACAAGTCAAAATAATTCTAATTTGACAACCAAGTTTGAGTTTTAGAGATAAATAAAAATTCATCTCCCTAATATTGGAAGTGGCGAGTAAACACGAAAAAATTGTAATAATACCACAGAAACAGAATGATAATCAATTTTCATTCGTCGATAAAATGATCACAAGTCAACAAGTTCCGTCCGTAAAGTAGATAATTACTTACACCCACCATGAACACAAATCAAATTCTTTTTAACGAGAACACTACCAAAACAATGCGAGGAAGCCATCTAATGGATGGATCGGTGTGTTTCACTCTGCGACCATGTACAAAATCTTGTTATCAAGATAAAAATATATTTTATCCAGGCGAGTGAAGTGAAACGAGCTGAGCTTGGGGGTCGATCAAGGCCTGTACTTTTCTATAAGAAAATAACGTCCATCACAAGTCCATGCAAATCTAAACTGTAAAACTAGAATTTGGAAAAATATTCATACAAATATAACGAACCCAATGAATGCTTTAGGCCACATAAGAAACAGGATACCCCATTTTGTTGAAAAGAAAATAATAGATAAAATCATGAACTCTGAATTCATTTCACGACCCTCGATGGTGTCTGTAGTTTAAACGTTATTTGAGAACGCATCTGATATTTTCGATATACTACTTAACGAGCCATTTAAAAATAACATCTACCGCCATGGACGTTTCACAAGTCTGAAACTTGTAACCTATCAATTTTATTCAAATAATAATCTCTGTGTTATTAATAAGAAGGATTTTTGAAAATTATCGAATGAGTAGACAATATAAAACCGTTGATAATCGCAATGTGAAAACTTATTCGTCTTTTGCGAACCAGTGAACCATAAGAATTTGCTTTTAGGAAATTTTTGCCCAATCTTCGCACAAATTCTAAAATTTCAGCAAAAATATCAAGATATAAACATATAAATATAAAGTTAGGTCCCCAGGGATCAATTGAATTTTAATTGATACTGCATACTACTTTTTTTAATTGACCTTGGATCGGAAAACAAGGCAATGCATAAAACTGGTATATTTTCTTATTTTGGAAAATGTTCGTTGCTCTATTAAAATTAGAATTCACTTTACACGTTTAAATTCTAACCAAAAAAGATTCATGGTTTTAAGATTCGGATAAGGGGGAAAGTCGAAAATCAAACATTGTTTCACATAATATGTGGAATTTTAAAAAATTCAGCGAGCATTGAATGACTTGTTTATTTATCGTTCCTTGAATCAACTACACTTCGTTTTGGGTCGAAATTGTATTATCCGGTGGGGGGGGGGTTGTCTGCGTTAGGTAAGTGTTTCGTGTATCTTTTATTGCATTCTTTCGTTTTGTATCGAAATCTTCTACGGTTGCACAATAGAGCAAAATATTTCAGTGCTTGTAAAAAGCAATTAACCGTAAAATTATTTTCCGGTAAATGTAGAGAAGGTGGTGCCAATAATAAATTGTAAAGTGTCACACATTCGTTCAATCGATGTTGGAAACAGTGCACAATTTTTGAAAGAAAATTAAGAAATTAGAAGAGAATTTATAGAAGAAAACAGAATATTGATTATTTACTGTAACCATGATAAATATTACTAGATATATAAATAAATATAGATAAATGATTGATAATTTAGAAATAATACTGATAGGAATAGTAATATGAATAAATAATATGAAGTATTGCATATCATTGGAGTAAATAAACAAAACTTCAGAAAATAAGGCCCAAATAGAATTGTAAATAACTTCCACTCAAAATTATTTGGGAAGCTGATTTTCAAAAAAGGATTTGCTTTAAATAAATATTTATATTTTTTTCAAGTTGAACTATACTAGATTTTTTACGATCTCTAAATAATGCTTCAGGATATTAAACCTGTCTGTTTCGTCACTCAAGAGAAGCCGTCACGGGATTAATATCTTATGGTAGCATGCTGTGTTGAGGGTGATCAATCAATGAATTTGGAGAAAGGGTGATCAAAGTGATCATATTCCTGCCTTTTGTTGGGCACTGATTTTCAAAAAGAGTCCGTTTACGTTGTGTTGTTTTTGCAACCGAGTATATACAGCTGGACGGACGGACATTATCGTGAATCATAAAATAGAAACTTGGATTTATTGTTCGATCAGTTGCAATCGACTCTGTTCCCTTTTATGCTTCTGTTGTCAATCTTGACAATGGTTAAAATCACGTGGACGGTAAACGAAAGCATGCTTTTTTTAGCAGCTGGGATGAGTGTTTTGTGTCATTTTTTTTTTCTTTGTTGGGGAGGGATAAGATTCAGATACGGGTATAAAGCAGAAAACCGTATTAGAAATTTTTTGCTCTCCTAATCCGAATCTCAACCATTTCTTCTTGATTGTTTTGATTTTTTATAAAAAAAATATATCATTTTGATCATGATGGCTCAAAGAAACAAGAGTCTGTCAGTTTTTGTATTTTGAAAATCTTTTCTTGTGCTGTGAAGATTGGAGGACTGTTCAAGTCTAAAAAAATATGAATGATACCAACCTCTGTTCGGACAATTCAAATTCTCCTTTTCATCTTCAATGAGGTCACAGCGTTTCTGAGAATTCATTCTATCTTTAAGTCATAAAGTTACACACAAAATATGATCGAATATGGGTATGATCTGGTCATTCGCTACCTCATGAAATACATATTCAAGGACGAACCCAATAGTCCCGGCTTCAATGCACTCAGCAAGGCTGCTGTATCAAATGCTCCAGAGGGGGGAATCTCTCAGAAAATATTTTGTTAACTAGATGAGAGACGCTTGGGGTATGCAGTTGACTGTGTTGAACCACGATGAATTTCATGTTTTGTCAAAAGAATTTCACTTGACCACTTACAAACACTAGATGAACTGCACGTCTACTTAATTTTAAATTCCGTAAAGTGTATATTCTGGATGTGTGAAATCTACGGTAACTAGGTGCTTTAAATGTAAATATCTGATGATCGACCGCTTTATGGGATAATGATCAAAAGAAAATTTAAGAAGAGAATTAGTTCCGATTTTGCTACAATAATTGTTGTAACGATAATAGGCGCATGATTAGAGAAATATTTGCATTTCAACATGATACGAATTTCGATAAGATCAGGACTATTCATTAAGTGCCAGAGACTGCTGTGATCATGTTATGCCTTCAAGTATTATTGAAAAGTGCTGCCAGGTACAGGATTCCCTACTGGTGAAAAAGTTCATTTTGAGAAGCACCTGATGCATTACCAGGACTAATATACATTATATTCTGGCCTTTGAGATTTGCTTTAAACAAAGGATTAATCCCTCTCCAGTCACAGATAGCGGGGGAGGTGGGATGAGCTGAATAAAACCCCAACATATCCTTTGAAAACATTTAATCTATATTGATTCATTATATAATATACGGCCTATAATACTTGGATTTTACACAAAAATAGCTAGAGACCGGCAAATGCGGTGTAAATTCACTGATTGCTATCCACTGTTTCCTTTGTGGTTATATTTTATATACGTATATGAATATGTATGTGTTTGTGTACGTGTATGTATGAATATATGTGTGTGTGTGTGTGTGTGTGTGTACGTGCATGTATGAATATATATATATATATATATGTGTGTGTGTGTGTGCGTGTGCGTGCATGTAAGAATATATATATGTGTGCGTGGGTGTGTGTGCATGTGTGTGTGTGTGTGTGTGTGTGTGTGTGTGTGTGTGTGTGTACTGATTCCCAAATAAATGATCAAGACATAATCGTCTGACAGAAAGCCACACCCTTCACAGGAAGATAATGTTCCTATTGGCCAAATTGATCTTTTTAATACTATCCACTGTTTTGATGGCGTCACACAACATGGTCTCACCTTGTCCTTCGCTGCTCGATTTTCTTTTCCCCGACATCTGTTGTGATGCATGATCTTTACTAATTAGAAGTGCAATGGCGGGCTGGCTACAAATCTTTTCCCGCCACTAGTTCTTGTCCAGCCCGGATGGCGGGAATTATTTATGACACCAATTATTAGTTGTAGGCATGTATAAAAATATTGAGTAATTATGAATTTAATAAACGGCATTCTTCATAACTGGCACATTTATTGAGCGTAAACTTTTAATTTAAAACCCGAACCCGAGCTGCCTTTCCACGCTCACTACCCGCATACAACCACCATCTCCTTCGTTTTCTCTTTCTCTCCTCTTTTCCATCATCTCTCTCTTTCTTTCTCTCTCTCTCTCTCTCTCTCTCTCTCTTTCTCTCTCTCTCTCTCTTCTATTCTATATCCCTGCACTTTTTCATATCGTTATTTCTCTTTATTCCTTAAGCATTCAAATTTCAATTTTAGAGCGCCCTATTCATTTTACTTTTCCTCTTCTATTTTCACATCATTATTTGCTGAGTTTAGTTTGGCACAAGGTTTCAATATATTGTTTCCAGGGGGGATCAAACTAACTACTTAGTATCAACGATCAGTGGAACTAGTTTTTTAAGCATTCCACCGCAGCGAGGCAATATTTGGATATATATATATATATATATATATATATATATATATATATGTATGTATGTATGTATGTATGTGTGTCTGTCTGTCTGTCTGTCTGTCTGTCTATCTGTGAGTGTGTCTGTGTTTATATACACAGGATGGGTGTAAAGAAACCTTCTCTCTTTTTCATTCTCTGGTTACTTCCAGCGAGAAAAATCTCAGATATGCTGAAGATACCACTAATTTCTAATACGGATACAATCTTGCTAAATATGGCTCTGCGTAGATATTTTTATATCAATTGCGTGGTAAACAAGTTAGTCTGAAGGAAAATTCCTCATCTGGTAACTACAACTCTCATAAGGTGATTACCACTGTGATTATTCCGATCGACATAGCTAAGTTGATCAAATACCTATCAAAATATGCATAGCATCATTGGTGCTTTTGTCCCAATTTATTAGGTTGATGCAAAATTTCCATCATATTTTGATAAAAAAGTTTTATTCATATGAATTTATGGCATCATTATTCAACTATTTCTTCTGACTTTCTATACCTCTACGACAGCTTTTAGTTATTTTGTGCATTTCATTGTAAACAAAAAAGATTCTGGTTTTGATTTAATGCATTCTTCATAGAATTTTGAACTTGTTGGAACAGCTGATCAGACAAGGAGTATTGCATGAACCGAAACGCCTGATTATCTCAAAGTAAAAGGTCTAGAGGAAATAGTGAATGTGGGAGAACTTCTATTCTAGCTCTATGATCGTTGGCTGCGTCACATTTGCAATCGGAACATGCGGCAAAATCATTGGTCTACTTCCTTGCCCAGAAAATCAGTTACTTGTCATCATTCAAACCAGCCAACTGCTCACTGCAGCTTTGCTCAATTACAAATTGTCCAGATTCCAGCAATTCGATATGAAGAATCATCTTTCAAGCCCAATAAACACGAAGAAGAATTTTTTCCTCGGAAGATCACATTTAGGTTGAGATGTTGAAGGCTATCCTGAATCTTGCTGCGATTTTTTTCGTTTCGTATTTGAATATTAAGTCCGTTTTTCATCACTCGTTACAATTTTGACAAAAGTGTCTTTTTTTTCTGTGTCGAGCACGAAGAGCAACAAAAGTTTCAAACGGTGATCGATGTTCGTTTTTGATGTGAACCCATTCCTCTAACTTCTTAAATTTTCCCAATGCATGTGAACATGAAAACAACATATCAGTTGACTGATTACACAAGTCATAAAGCTAACACATACATATGTGTGCGTGCAAACACTCATATTTATAAACAAATATGTATATTTTTCTTGTATCTATACTCCTTCTTTCAGCATTGAAATAGATTATTTTCTGGGCAGTACCCATCCGCTGAATAGGATCCAAAGCCGCTGAACACCACGACGAACCACATGAGACCACCTGGCTCTTTCCCATCATGTGTCAAAGAAAGTTGTTTGTGGCAACACGTTCTCCACAATGACAACCGGAACGGACAAAGTTGTCTGTTAGAAAAATGGAAATGACATTTTTACTTTTATTCATATGCGGTCAAAAAGCAGTCACATATTTTGGGGGATAAGATTTCGGAGCTTACTACGTCATCTCTTTATCATTGTCTCTGATTTTGTCATTATATATACATTTTTATAAAGTTTCAAAGTTCTCACTTTTAAAAAATTCTCCATCTTCATAATGTCACGTCTTGGCAAGGTATTAAAGGGATGATCTTGCCCGTTAAGGCAAATAAAGTTTAAAATGAACAGTTTTTTTAGATAATACAACACGTAGCGGAATTTAGCGGACAAAGAAAAATCACTTTCGAAAAGTTAAAGAAAAACCAATGGGTGAGTCCATATATTTATAGATATTGACAATGTTCAATTCAGTATAGCATAGGGCTTCAATCGTGGTACACCTCGTGAGGTTAAAATTCACCCAACCAGCGATGATTTCCTTGACAATGACAGCCTAGAAAGCCTTCTATTTTCATAAGAGAGTTGGCCCTTCGTTGATCCCTTAGCAGCCGAAAATTGTTTTCCTGAGCGTTCACTCCCTGAGCGGTGCAAAAGTTTTCAAGCAAGAACGACACCTTTATATTTGGTTCCATGAAAGTTTGATTTCTGACACATACCTGACGAAGACTGAAGAACACATTGTCTAAAACATTATGATATAAATAACAAAAGTAAAGTCTGAATAATGTGTGAAAAAAGAAAAATTCATCTGAGAACTCCTGGTCATACTTAACATCATATTTCACCTGCTGCGCCCATGATCTGACTCAGCGTTTGGTAACCTGATTATTATTTTCACTTCTTCTTTATTTTCTCTTTATTTTTGGACGTTTACATTCCTTCTTTTTCGCTTTTCCGTCGCATATAAAATCAATTTCATCTCTGATGTGTAGGTCTTAGTATATATTGGCATTAAAGTCGGGATTTTATCACCAATACCCGGGCAAAATGAACAATATTCAACAGTAAGTAACAAACGATGAAAACAGAATTAGGAAGCAACTCATAATGGAAAGCTGAATAAGCCCATATTGTATTTTCCAATGTTCTTAGCACAGGCAAGCATAATATATCTGATAGTATGCTACCCATAGATCTAAAGAAGTATTTTCAATACTTCACTCTTTATTTTCACGCTTTTCATTGTTGAAAGTCCAACAATCCCACTACGGGATCAACCTCTGGAAAAAAGGCTATAATAATTAGCCATCAGAGCCACGATCCATTTCAGCAAGACTTTTCATGAAAGAGGAAGATAGCATCAAATTATAAGCATTAGGAAACTCAAAAATAAATGACTATCAAAAGGAAACACTATAAATCAGTTGCCAGCAGCCTCGATAAATGTTTATGTGCTTAAAGAACGATTAAAATTGCGCTGGAATAAAACAGGCCGGTTGGCTATTTGTATTTTATATTGATCTGCTATTCTAAACCTGAGGAATTTAATTTAGTGCCAAAGTTAATGGTTATTTGACGTTACTGTGTTTATTATGGCGAATGGCTACCTTTCAAATTCTTTAATTCGGAAAAGGATAAGGTAAATTTAACACGTATAGATAAATTCATGTTTATGTCACATTTGTATGGTACATTTTGTGAATACACTTATACATTGACATAATCATCATGAAATATAAATATACTTGCATGAATTCCCATCGTTGCCTTTCACCAAAAATGGGAGAGATAACATTAACTGCAGCACAATGACCATATGCACAGACTAACTAACCTGAACTTTCCTTGCAGCAGATTAACATTTATTTGTATTAGGAATGAGAGAGAATGGAGATAAGTAATGTAATTCAATGAGACAAAAATAAGTATTTTCACGAGAACAAAAGCTAATAACAGACAAAAAAGTTTCTGACTGTAAATTTGACTCAAGATTACAAACTTGTTTAGCATTTCTGTCATAGGTTTCAATGGTAACTCCGCACTATTAGATGTAAAAGTCAGGGTCGAAGAATAATTCCCCTAAATCATAACAAAACCTCTTGATAAACAATGTTCTGTCTTTCCATGTGGAGCGTACATTTAGTGATTATTTGATAATCAAACAGGTGATGTAGCGACATGTAATTGGCCGTGAGAAAATCAGGGATCATGTAATCAAGGCACCTTCAACGTTTGCCCCTGAGATTTGTTGATGGACATGACAAAACATATCCTGACTGGGAACTTCAAACCTTTGGAATCAATTGGGATGTCACTGGGAATAATTAGAATTATCGGCAGGAACACATCTTCCCCAGTAGCACAGCCTTTCGATATTCTCGCATCAATGACTGCCAGCATTGCATAAACGTCTAGCATCCAAGTTCTGAAGAAGAATAATTGGGGTTCTTTTCTTCGGCACATGCGTGTGAGGTGGCACACCAGGTGGGTCCAGGCTGTCAAGAAACTCAATAGGGTAATTAACAGCTTGTTGGGGATCTGTTACTGTGCCAAAAGACTTATGTCACAATGAAACTGATGAAGAGATCAGTTATATGTTCCTCCGCCAACTTACAACAGTCTTTAACAAATGCAGTGTTTAACTCTAGAACTCTGTTCTTGGTTTCAGTTTTCATAGGTCTTCACTAATGTAACGATTTCAAGCTGCTTCTGATTTGGTAAGCTCTTGTTTAGTTCGGGATCACTGGCACTATCTGACCGAAGTCTCGTGTTATATTTACTATTACTCCGCTAAAATGAGCATCCGTGCCCCTGATATATATGAGAGTCAGATCCACGGCCTTGAAATCAACTTAGTGAGATATAGTGCACTCATCCAAGATCATCACCCAAAACTAATATAGTATGGGCTTTTAATAATGTCACAACATTATGGGCTAAGTTCAATGGTTTGCTTGTTTGCACTTTGAGCTATTTTATCCATCCAAGAAGTCAAGTTGCAGCAATCTGAAAGTGCAATATTTTCTCTCCTCAGCCAGCAATACTTTCAACACAAAGGTTTATCCTGTTTCCAAATGCACTAAGAAAATCTATATCCCTTTCTTTCTATAATATTACTTAAGTCAAATTGTTTAGGCTGATTTTCAGCAAAAAATTCAGCTAGAGAATTGACGTCTCATTTAGTTTTTGATTTCTTTAAGAATGTTTAGTTCAAGACCATGTTTATGTCAATCGTCTCCACCCATTTCCAATTTCTTTATCCTCAATGGTAAGTCATGTTGCAGATAGCATCACTGAAATCAATGACAGTTGCTGAATTGTTGCTGTAGTTGATGCCTATAATCTTCTGATAGGTCTCCTCTGAATCTTAGCTACAGATAATGAGTGATGGCATCTATATTTTTCAAAATAACTGCAAAGAGGCTTCATGGTTTCCTAGGTGATTGTGAAACAACTGCTCCAAGCATTTTTGCTTTTCATCGACCATCGTTTTCAAAAAAAGTCTAGAAACATTTTTCTCTTTATCAGGCATATATCTGATTTTCCACCGTCAAGAGATTATCAAACAATTTCCGACCTCTGATTCCATTTAGAAGCACTGTCAAGTAGATGCATACTAGATGGCCATGATGAACAGTAAAGACTCTTTCCATTAAATTTCACATTCGTTGGTGCCGATCCACCAAAGCACCTTTTGAACTTCACCCTTTGTGCAACTCCAGAATTAGTAAGTCAGACAAATAACTGCTGGATTCAGCTTGTTCAAGTAAGTCTGATGAACAGCACCAGAAATCCTTCCGTCAGTGTCGTCCAAAGGATGCATATGTCTAGCTCACTGTTTTTAGAAAAAAGCTATCGAGTTTCCGACTCATTTCTCCCTTGCTCAATTCTGCAGTAATGTTTATAGCTTGGGGGGCATTCTTTTTAATATTGCCTGTAGCAGTAGGAACTACTTGGTCTATCTCCAGGGCATCATCGCCAATATAAGTACTTCTTATTGCCTTTGCAAACATCAGCATCGGTGTTTTGTTTTTGTTTTTTTGTTTCTGTTTTGCTGTTAATAGATCCATGCCTTTCCACATTCACCATTGACTTTCCTCGTCTGGGTAATTCATTGGTTTTCATTTATTTGAAATCTCCCATTCCTTTCCTAATATTATTTGTTCTTCTTATCACAATAAAGGCAGTGGGAAAAACTCTGATAATAGTGGCTCCGGGGCTAAATTGTGTTGTTACATGAGATAGTAAGCTCCTTCAGTATGAAACATGAGTTTAAGGGTATTCCAAAACCAGCAAAGTAATTCAAAACCATGAAAATATACTATCGATAAAGATTATTAGAAAAAGCGAAATAATTCTATGTTCTCAACTCAGAACAACATCTTAGAGTACTACTAAGTTACCAATCATTAACCATGTGCTGGTTATTCATATGAAAACGAAGTGGAGTAGAGGAGAAATAAGGCTTTTCAAAGGGAACAAATTGATTTTGTTGGTACGTGTTCTTGTTATTTGAGGCTCTAAATTTCTGCCATTCGATCGACGCTCTTCTGCAAGTGAAATTTATGTTAATTACATATTTCCCCGGAATATCTATAGCAAGTACCTGTGCACAGACTCACGCGGGTACTTTTAAGAGTGCTGGAAGCAATTTAAGGAAGGGCAGCTTTTCAGAATGAGCATTTTGCTTATAGCTAAAATGGCTAGAAGCAGCCAAAGTTTTTCATTTCTAGCAAACTTTATAGCTGAAATTTCAATAAAAGAAAAGAATAATTTATGACATTTTTCAGATGATATCCAAAATTTTGTCTACTTTCAATACGAGATTTTTTTTTAATAGCATATGAATTTGTGGAGAAAATAGCAATTTCTTACGATAAAAAAGGAGCGAAAATATTTAATTCTGTGAACAATGACGGACACCAATTGCTGGTTTAGTGAGTTAAAAATGCCCTGAATGTTCAACATTTATAGCCTTGTACCATACTAGACTAACATTAGTTTTTTCAAAAACCTGCCTGGAAATAACAGAGTATTTTTCTGTTCGTGCAAATTAGAGATACTCAATCCCAGTAAAAGCCAAGGATAGCATACCTTTCCCGATTGGATGATTAGAACATCAAATTTTTCCCATCCTTTCACTTTTTAAAGACTATATATATATATATATATATATATATATATATATATATATATATATATATATATATATATATATATATAGTTTAATAGTCAAAGTCATTAGTTACCCCTTTGGGTTAAAGTCGATTATTCATCCTCAATAGCGTTCAATCTATACTTAGACGTCCTTTACATACTGAAGAGTAGCCATTATCTTTACGCTTAGAGTGAGTGACAAAGAGATGGGGTAGATGGGATGAGATAGGTGTAAAGCTGTCTCCAAAGGATTCTTGCCGGCCAACTTGCCACGTTTCCACTGAGCTATTTTCTGAGTGAGCTATTATCAAGTTGTAAAAAGCAGCAACGAGTGGACAATGAGAAATAAAAGACTGGACCTTGTCCATTCTTTCGGAAGATACCAGCGAAGAATGCGTAAATTCCTGGCATATGGTCAGATGCTAAGGTAATTGATCGTTTTTTTTTTCTCTACTATTCTTAGAGAAGGAAGAAAGTTTGTACGGGAAATAGAGGAAGGATATGTGAAGGATGAGGAAAAGAAGGAAGTGAAGAAAATTAACAAAGAAAATGGAAGGAAAATGAAAGAGAGGACGATTCGAGGGAAAATAAGAAAAGGAAAGAAATAGTAGAACGATTGGGGCTTATTATGAAGAAAATATGGTGAAAAGAAGAGAAAGGGGGATAAGAACAACAACAACAATAACAACAACACCAATAATAATAATAATAATAATAATAATAATAATAATAATAATAATGATAATAATAGAACAAGAACTGGGAAGAGGAGGAGATGAAGAAAAGAGAACTAAAACTAGAATATAAACAATTGTTGCGAGGAATTTCCCGTCCGCCCATAAGTTCTAGTGCTTTGGATAGGATTTAGTAGCGACGAGTTCTGATCGATAACTTTCAGTTGACATTGCCAAATTCGATAAAATTTGAACAAGAAGGCATTAAAATAACGCCCAGTTTGGAGAAGGACATCATCAACACGCAGGTGATAAATTGCAAAGTTCGTGTTCTAAGAATGCTACGGTAGTTTGGGACAAAACTTGAAAAAGAATGAAAAATTATTTTTACCAAGCTCAGCCTAGTACGACAAAAGGTTACAAATGTTGGGGATCAGATGTGGCCCGAACTCAATCCAGTGGTGAAAGCTTCTGTAAGTTTGAGAAAAATCGTTATCATTCTAATATTTGTTTCTATATTGAACCCATTTTTTTCAAAGAGCTTTTTTCGAGCGACCGAACTCCTTGTTGCTTGTGTTATGAAACATGACGTTTTGGCCGATTCATTCTCTGGTCTCCTTCATATGTGATATCCAAATGTGATGATGGTAAACAGAATTTTCTAATGATAGAAGTTTAACTATCCGGAAAAAAAATTCTTTCAATGTTAATGACCCTTCTCGAAACTATTGACAGCATCATTCTTTTTGTTGTCGCTGAATAAAATATTGAATCAATAAAAACATGGGTCAGGTTTTTATATACATTCAAAGTGAAAGTTCTTTATCTTTCTTGTTAACTCCTGTTTGTTCATGAATGAAACCATTAATGTTTTATTCATTAAAAGTAAACGTGATTAAAAGTTTCTTGAAATCATTATAGTATTTGTTATAAGTGGTCTCTATAATGTTGTAATCTAACCACTGTTACTGTGCCTGGGAAATATTGAAATATTTTGCTAAGGCACAAATGAAAAGAAGAAAGATGCGAATAAATAAAAATCAAGAATGAATAAGAGGTAAGTCTAAATAAACAAAATGGCTGGAAAGGAGAGAAGGCGCGAGTGTCAAAAACTGGATGCAAAAAAGAGGAAAAAAATGTGAAGAACGAAAAGAAAGTAAATGAAAGACAACATAGAAACCAAAGAAAGTGAACGACGAAGGATGCTGAAAAGAGAGAGAGGGGGAAGAAAACAAAGTAGAAGACACTAAAAGGAGAAGGAAATCGCATAAAAATAGTAAAGGCATTCAATGTAGAAAGAAAGAAAAAAAGCGACGAAAAATACTCAAAATTTATTAAATGAGAGCTAACGTGAAAAAGAAAATGTGCAAAACCGGAAAAAAAATCATAAAAAGATAGGAAGAAAGAAAATGAGTCAAAGCTGGAAGGACGGTGGCAGTTAAGAATTTATTATTATTTTTAAAATTGTTGCTTATTTATGAATTGTGCTTTTTAACGAATCGGGGGTAAATTTATGATATCGTTTAGCAATCCAAGCGCACGTTTCGTGATTTGTGGACAACATCTTTCTCTTCCCAACCTCCCTGACTCTCCTCTCTTTCCTCCACTTTCTCTTTCCAGCTAAAAAGTGACCTGGCTTTTCACGTTTAATATAAGTTGCTTCGTTTTATATTGTGTACAACAGTTTTAAAATGAATGAAAATATAAATACAAGAATTAATCAGCCAATTTCGACCATTCTGTTGCTTTCACCAGAATCTTCCACGATCCCCGCCAGAAAGTTGAAACAAAGATTATGAAGCAGGATAGATTATTATATGTTTAATGGGAGAGGATATTGTGTCTTGAGAATTTAAAATTTGATTGGCAATTTCTTAGCAAAACCATGTTTAATTAGATGGATCTCTCCTTTTTCACGCTAGAACAAGTTTCCACTCAAAAATGGTTTCAATGAGTAAACATAATATTTCATTCGCTGTCTTTAAAAAAAATTCAAAAATTGTTATGTGAAAAACATGCTCTGGGGTACCATTATAATACACACACAATTTGGTGGCCGTCTTTGAGTTATGCTACCACAGACGGACGAACAGACATTTCTTTGATTAATCGTGAATTTTGGAGTAAGTGCGAATGAAGTCGGATACAAATTATTAATTGTTTTTTAGGTAAGCGTTAACGTAGCCTGACAAAAAATTCAAAAAGTTTTGGAATCCTTGAAAATATTCCAAACGCATATCATTTAGCTTAATAATCGCTGGTTTTGCAAAGGCACAAATAGCAGTCTCAACTCAAAATTCTCATCTTGCTTATTCATGACCTCAATGGTAAGAGCAACGCTACGTTGAAGCGGCAACCCTATCCGTCGCTGGTTCGATTCCTACAGTAGATCCATTTTCATTAATTATTTCTTCTATTCACGTTGCGTAAACTAAGTGATACATTGACTGTTTAATAACGGGAAATCATTTCAAAATAAGAGTTTCAATACAATATAACGTAATTTATAATCATTCTGTCGGATCATATCTCCTTTTTGATAACATAATATATATTAAAACATCACGATGGTGATTGGTGCAGCTACGACAGTAAGAAGAAAAGGATGATTTGCAGAGACGGCACGTTTATGAAAACGTAAACGGTAGCTGTTCTCTTGGTCTAAAACACAGATTATCTAAACTATTATATAAAGCACTAAATCTAATTTTGTCACCGATTTTGAGTAAAAAAATTTGGAAATTGGAGAAAAATAAAAATGAATTAAATTAGATACCAAGGATATTATTACTTTGAATTCTTACATTTTATATTGTTAAGATAATCGCAGAATCGAGAAAATAAAATAAAAAAATTGAATTTCGAGTGAAATTATTTTTTAATTCTTATTTTCTTGTATTTTTGAAGCGCAGCCATTATATAAAAATATTTATCATAGCTAAAATTCTACAAAATCTTTGAATGCCAAATTTACGTTAATCTAATGCTCACAAATGAGCAACTTCCCAAGCTACAAATTTTCTGTAAATCTCCGATTCTATAGATTTTTCTCAGAGAAAGATTGTATCAGTTTTTCTGGTCTTTCTTCTCAATAATAACACAAATATTTTGCCGATAAGATAATGTTATACATGTTTGAGTCTTTTATTTTTCTCAGGTGTCGATTTCTTCTCGGTAAAATTTTCATCCATACTTAGATTTACAAAGAGAGAAATCAACATGAATGAAATCATCCGAGATTTTTTATCTTTCTCAACTGCTCTAGGTACCTTTCACAGTTTTCCAGCTCATTTTTGCTTCTCTGAAATGCTACATTTTCAGAAAATCTACTCTTTAACGATATTCTAAAATGTATGGCAATAATTGAGTATTTTCTTCGAAAGTTCAATTTTGGTTGTAGCAGCAGGAAATGGCATTAAGTTATTTCTGAGAGAGAGAAATACTTTTGCGTAGTCATAGAGAATTTCTGTATAGATTAAGGCTGTTTCTACCTTTTTAATGCTTTCTCAATGGAGTCAATGGAGGAAATACCAGGAATACTTCAAAACCATAGTTTTGTATTATGTCTATCGTGGAGTACCAATATAATTATATGAATAAGAGACCAGGTGGAAAAACTAACCGGTGGCTGTCACCAAGATAGTGAATCGCTGAAGAAATCATTTTTTCTCCTTTGGTCTTTAAAGAGGTTACTGGATTTACGAAGTTGTCGGGTTCACTAGCGTTGATGCTTACGGGACCACGAAACTAGACTTAATACAGGACTACGATTGTCAGTCAGCGTAAATCGAGCCGGTGTAGAAACAGAAGGAAAACCAAAAGACGGAATTCACGTAATGAAAGCTATACAGCCAGAGGAGAAAATTAGGTGTAGAAAGCTATGTTGTGAAAGGAAAATTATTTCCGGGTTTATAGAGAACCGGTTACGCGTTATGATTAGGCATATGATATAAAATCAGGGTCCAGTTTTGCATTGTAATTGTATTGTAAATCGAACCTACTAAAACATGATGTAAGTGGTGAAAATCACCTGGATTTGTTTTATTCTCTAAGTTAGAGCAACCTGAAGATGAGGAGCTAAAATAATTCTGCCTACCATGTTTTTGCATGGATATTGTAACATACATATTGCATGGATATTGTAACATACATATACCTATATATTCTTACATACATGCATACTTACAGAAAAACTATCATTATTATAGAGATCGTTATTATCAAATAATATAAAATAGTACTACAAATAATAATACTACCATTACTCATAATAATCCACATTTCCTATGTTACTGCAACGCAGAAATCAAGTTTATCTATACTGAAAAGTATACGGTATTTCACGCTGCAATATACCGAGGCGACACGATAAAGAAACGTATTTGGATACATTAAACGTCGTAAAACATCAAGGGTCGCTCGGTTGGAAAAGATCTGCATGGCGGGAAATCATGGAAGGGTCAGCAGTTAATTATCGAGCAACAAAATTTATAATCTTATAAAACTTGTGGTGAAATAATTCACTTGAACGTAATGGTATTTGGTGTAATAAGGATAATGTATCGGAATTTCAATGGAGGGAAGTGTGTGGTCTGATTTGGTTTGTACGTCTACATACATACAGACAGACAGACACGCATACATTCGTGTGAATATAACACTGCAACAATTGAAATATATATTATATATATACAGATATTATATCACTGATATATATATATATATATATATATATATATATATATATATATATATATATATATATATATATGTATATATATGTATATATGTAATTATTAATATAAAAACATGTATAGCATTGACATATTTGGAAAGTAAGTTAGAAACTCATAGAATTTATATGTTGCGCCGAATCGGTTAAATTACCTAATTAGCGAATTTTACTTATTTTTTTGTAAAAAAAAGTTCCATTTCACTTTGATTACATAAACTTTTGTGAAAGAAAATAGTGGTTTTATTACCTTGTTTTGATTAGATAGATTTTTGATCAAACTAAAACTGCGTATTAATTTATTTTCTGTAACCCTTCTTTCGATTAGAACTTCATATTTACTCATACTTTCTTTAAAAAAAAGCTTAATTTCACACATTTTTTTAAATCACTTGCTAAAATTTCGCAAATTAGGCAATTTCATCAATCAAGCGAATCACACATAGCAAATACATAATTTGTGATTGTATTTGATGAATATGCGTATTCATAACTACATATTACGTCGTCATTTAAACTGATATGGCTTTATGAATAAATACATTTATTTATACATATGAGACACTACAGACCTTTTAAACAAAATCAAGCACATCACTACAATCTCAGACAAAGCACTTCTAGTTACTATGGACGTCAAATTCCTATATTATAATATTAAATACAATAAAGGTATTTTTGTCCTGAAAGAAGCCCTGAACAATAGAACAACAAAAGAACCCAGAACTGAAGCAATTACCACCCTTATGCAACACGTTTTAACACTCAATAGCTTTAACTTCAATAATAGACACTTCCACCAAATGAAAGGCTGCGCCATGGGCACAGTAGCAGCTCCTTCCAATGCTAACATCTTCATGGGCAAATTCGAAGAAACCCACATATACCTGGAGATATACAATGATTGCATTTTCTATGTTAGATATATAGATGACTTTTTTTCATGTACACAGGAGATAAAGCCAAAGTAGAGAATTTCTTTGCACATGTAAACTCTGCACAGGATTTAATTAAATTTGATTTTGTGACATCCACTGACTCCATTACCTTCCTAGACATCCACATATACAAAGATAGTAATAGAGTCCTCCGTACCATCCTCTACACTAAAACCACAGACACTCACAAATACTTCCACTCTGAATCGGTCCACTCCCAACACCTAAGATGAATTTGCTCCACAGATAGTGGACTCAACAGACACAACCATAAACTATTACATTTCACTAAACGAGAATATTCACTAGATGATACAAATAACCAAATAAAAAAGGCAACTAGAATACCCAGAGATGAAACCCTTACGCTCTCTAACAATAATAAACTTGACCACATGCCACTTATAACCATCTTCGACAACACATTCCCACCCTTAGCACATATCATCAATAAGAGATGGAATATACTCACACTTGAAACAGATCTCAGAGAAATATTCATAGATCTGTGTGTCATCGCCAACTGGAGACCCCAAAACATCAAAGACACGATTAGCAGCGATAATATAATAAACAATAAGGTCTTATATAACAACATCCCTAAACCACTAAATTCTGTCAACCGTGCATTAAAAGAAATAGTCTGTTGCAACCACTTTAAGTACACCAACACTTTCGCTAGCTCTACCACTAACGAGAGTTTTTACATATACCATAGCACTAACTTTTGTATCAAAAACATTATATTCCTCCTAGAATGTAATAGCTACAATTTACAATACATAGGCAAGTCTGAGAAGCAATTCAACATTAAACTTAATAACTACAGACACAGAATTAAATCACGAGACCATCCCACTCTACTTCCTGTAGAACTACATTTTCGCACTCCTGGACACAATTTTGTCACAGACGCTAGATTCACAATCATTGGACAAATTTTTTAAAAATCTCCCACTGACATTTCTAAAATTCTAGAAAGACATGAAGATATGTGGATTACCAAACACAAAACTCTGTCCCCTAATGGACTTGACACCAAACTTAACAACCCCAACCACACAGATCTCTGAATCATAATCCTCCCACTTATAACAACCTCACATCCACAGTCTACCCTCCCTCAGGTATATCTAATATTGGGTAATTCACAGTCTATAAGAACTAAAACTTTTTATATGGTATTCCACTTGTACAAATCAGACCCAACAAACTTGTAAGACCTGTAAGGTTGATACATATGAAGTTCCTTGACCTCATCATCTCACCATCTATATTATCCCTAACCTACCTATACAACCCAACACTGAATCATTTCCCTTCTACCCTGACGCCCTTGACCTCTCTAAGACCTATAATTGCTGCTAATACCACAGTTTACCACTGACAAACGCGGTCTGAACTAAGTCCCATACATCAGGATAACCCTAAAAGATGGGATCCCAATTTTTGCTCATAAAGCGAAGCATCTGATGGTGAATTTGTTCCACAGTAATCCCCAACCAGTAAATCGTACACACACACACATACACACACCGAAACATGTTTAGCTCACCAATGAACACATTTATGGATTAACTAAGTTTCCGTACACTTTTACTCCTGAGTCTGTCTCACTTCCTATTGTTCACATTATATATTAATGCAAAGATGTGTATGTGCATGCGCTTGTGTCTGAATATAAATACGAAACTCTGAAGAAGGTATGATATGCATAAATTGTTATTAGAATATGAATCGCAAAATGATTATAATCGTCATTTGTTCAATTGATGTTCCGACAGACCACGGGGTAAAATTACAACTGAGTAAAAAGGTGCTAAAAATTTTCGATATCAAAAAGGTCCAAAACAAATTATCCAAATACATAATGTTCATTACAAATGGTCCAAAAACAAAACGTCCAACATGCAAAATAGTCCAATGTCATAACATCCAAAAGGAAATTTAGTCAAATGCAAAAAGCCGAATTTACATATTTATATATATACAATATACAAACATGTTACATATTCATATGTGACATGTACACATACATGCCACATATGCACACACGTACTACACACTTGCACGTAGAGGGTGAAAATCACCTGGATTTCTTTTATTCTCCAAGTTAGAGCACCTACACATGCACACGCTCTACATGCAAAAACATGGTTACACAGATAGCACATACGCATATATCACATGCACACATGTCACATACGTCCATGCATACATGTATGACACGCAAACACATGAACGTATACACATACGCAAGAACATACCCACATAATTGAATATGCACTTACCAAATACACACATGCTACATAAATTCATAATTGCATACGCATGCCGCATATGCACACACATGCAATATACGCATATACATACACATACACACGAACTACATGCAGATACATACTGCACACACACACACTTCATACACTCATACACACATGCACTAAATTAATAAGAAAAGGTTTCTATACCTAATCTGGTAGAAATAAAGAAAAATAATTGCTCTACTCATACAACCTATGCATTAAGCAAAACATAGCGCCGAAGGTACTCGTGGACTTCTTACTGACACATTTCACACAAAAAGTATATACACATATACAGACACAGAAATGCACACATGCATGTAAACGACACACAAACACACACGCTTATATATATATGTGTGTATCAGTAGATAGATATTTTATGTCTGACAGAATGTGATTACTATGAAGACATTTCAGTAGGAACTATATTTTGTTTGACACGTTGTTGCCCTGGGTAACACCGCACCGAACAAAATACAGTTCCTATTAAAATGCCTTCATAATTATCACACACACACGCACACGCACAAATGTATATGAACATTATTTTTAGGGATTGCTTCATCTATGATGGTGCTCAATATTTTAAAATTCAAAATAGACCGTAAATAGATTGATATTAATAGTTTTGTTGTTACTGATCAGTTTCACACCATTGCAATCGACGCACAACTATATGTATACATGTGCGTGAACACACACATGCATTCACCCAACATGCAAACCACTGGGGGACCTTTTGTAATCACATATAAAAATGGTATCAATATAAAAAGATGAAAATGTGTACAGAATTGCATTTCTTAAACTCTTCCACGCAAATTGATATGTCAAAATAACCAATCAAAAAGGTTCGATATCAAAAAAGTCTAAAACAAGTACATGGTATGTGTGTGCATATGCAGCATATGTGTCCAAGTATGAATGTGTATATTTGGTTTGTGCATATACAAAAAGGCCGGGGAACTAGGATCCCACGGGACAACCGAGACTATTCAGAATGATATTGAGGTGAGTCCTGAGATATTGAGTAGACTTGCTGTTCCTTGATCTCGATTGGAAACCACTGGTCGCTGCTGGTATGAAAACTATAATAATAATAATGATAATAATAATTTAAAAAATAAACACTGAATATATTATACAAAGCGCCCGAAGCAGCGCAACGAACATCAAAAAAAGTAGAAAACGAAGGAGCAGCACAGCAAACAAGGAAAGAAAAATGGGAACAGAAAATGGGAATTCAAAAGACAGATACAATATGTTGCAGACGATAAATCATGGACATGGCTACGCAAAGGGAACCTGAAGAGAGAAACAAAATAGCTCATCATCGCGGTCCAAAACAAATGCATGACAAACAATATCAAAGCTAAAATCGACAGAACACTAACAGCAAATGCCGCCTATGCAGGGAAAGGGATGAGGACGTGAACCACATAACAAGTGCATGTGGTCAACTAGCCCAGAAGGAGTATAAGCACAGACACGATAGAGCAGCAACAGTGATGAACAGGAAACAGAGCAAACGAATGGGATTTAACCATGCGGAAAAGTGGTACCAGTACAAACTGGAGTCGACCCTGGAGAATGGAGGTCATAAGTCACTCTAACCACGCATCCAAATCAGAAGACCGGACCCGCGAAGAGATTGGGTGAATTAGACATTCTAAGAAGAAATGAAATTCTACTGACCACGGTGGTGTTGAGGTCAGTGGGTTTACTCAAGAAAGTATCGGAGATTCGAGAATACTTGCAATCACTTGATTTTTAGCGATGATCACAGGATGCTCATAGCTGCATGTAACAGTTCAGCAAGTAATGATAAAGTTTTAAGGTAAGGTGAGACGTGGGCACAACCGATCCTACCCTTTGAAACAAGGGCTTGCATGCTATGGTCAACCGTAGTAAGATGAGAGCAAGGTCCCCAGGTTGTAAGTTTCCTTCTCATGGCATATGTCTGAGTTAGCAGCGGGGGTTTGCTGCCCATTTGAAGGAGTATTCCAACAATATGGCTATCCTGAGTAATTAAAGAACAGGTCCTGGACAATCCATAGTGGGTAGATACCCAAGCTGACCGTAGAGTCCAACAAGGAATGAGAAAAAGAAACGAATTTATAAAAAAAGAAACAGGTTTGGTTGGTCATTCAATAGAAAACGTCCACCGACATCTCTTGACTGCATGCTGTGTTGGAGTGATCAATTGAAAACATTAGGAAGGAGTAATTTCAAAAATTTCAAATTTATTAGTAGATGTTTAATTTTTCTCTCTCGCCCCATTTATGGGGTCTTTACGCGCGATACATGCATAAAGAACTAAACAGACTAATTTAAAAAACTATTTCTTTCATTCTACTTCTCTGATTCTTTGTTTTTTCAGTAACTTTTTAATCATAACTAATTTTCTCAACTCATCTGTTCAGTATTGCTACCCTCTCTCCCTCTCCCCCTCTCTCCCTCTCCCCCTCTCCCTCTCCCCCCTCTCTCTCATTGATATTACTGTTGATGTTTTGACGTGTATAGGAAACTAGGTCGATGAACAAACATTCTTCGATGTTATTGCTGATGCATGCAAAAGTACACACACATACACACACACACATATCTATATATACTTACTAATTCGTGATCCTGTAAGTATTTGTATGCTGATTTTTAGATGATATTTCAGGATTTAATTATTCTTCAAGTGCCACCCACCGACATATACACACGCATATATATATATATATATATATATATATATATATATATATATATATATATATATATATATATATATATATGAAATCAAGCTTACTTTCAGGCATACATGCATCAATATATATCCATGTTTATTCATTTACTTACTCACATGCTGTGAGTATATATATATATATATATATATATATATATATATATATATATGTGCGTGTGTGTGTGTGTGTGTGTTTGTGTGCATGTGTGATTGGTGCTTCATACAATCAAGCCATTTTATTCAGTATCGTTTTCTCTTCATTAAAATAATTGAATTATGGAATAATATTGAT
>OY735205.1:43408261-43568261 GCA_963457665.1 Thysanoteuthis rhombus | reverse complement strand
ACACACCTTTTTCTTAATTTTACATTATATCCTTAGATTTTTTCCTCTATCCAGGGTATACCATTTTCAAAGTCAAAATTTATGCATTTAATCGATATGTTGTCTCTACTCTAAGTATTGAGCACTGTTGGAATAAAGATTTTTTGGATCAATATATACGACCTGCGATCTAACTTACACATACATACATACATACAATATCGTAGATCATATCAAACATCATGCTTATATATACAATACCTGTCTATATGGACCTTCGTATACATACTTTCTCATAAAGATAACTCTGCTCCCATTGGAGTAGACAGCAAGTTCGTTTTGCAAAACAAGCTAGTGTAGTGACTTCATATTTTAGTTCAGTACCATTAAATAGATTAAATCTATAAAATAATAACCCAAATCGTAGTTACTCAACGCAGTTATGCCAAAAGTCAGATTTTTCAATTGATTTCGGTATATTTTGAAATATAGGGTAAATGAAATTATATCAGCATGGTAATGCAGATTTATTTGTAAACAAAAAAAAACAACAATTTCATCATGAAAATCTGAAACGTGTTATATATGGGACGCGAGGAAAATGTTCAATACAAAATGATACTTCTTGAATATGCATTTATTCCAACGTGCTTGCAGAGGAATTGTAAAAAACCTTACTGACAGGTTTGATGACAACTGCATTCAAAAAATATTTGCAGCTCTGTTATCATTCCATCTGCTTATCAGTATTTCCCTTTCGTCATCAGTTTTATAGTCAAATTAGCCCCTGCTCCTTTCCTTCATCACACCTTTATTCTAATGGACATTTTCTGGTCTGTTGTCACAGATAGTTCCAGTTGCTTTTACTG
The DNA here is from genome assembly GCA_963457665.1 of Thysanoteuthis rhombus. Classification (NCBI taxonomy): domain Eukaryota; kingdom Metazoa; phylum Mollusca; class Cephalopoda; order Oegopsida; family Thysanoteuthidae; genus Thysanoteuthis; species Thysanoteuthis major. The sequence goes on along the minus strand of OY735205.1, from coordinate 43,567,413 downwards.
ACTTTTCCTTCAATGTTGTCATCAGTATCAAAGTTATAAAAGTTATCAAAGCACAAATGATAAGTGGATTGCGCTTTGAAAGTGTTCAGCAAATTTTATAACAAGAATCTCCCCCAATCCTAATCCAACATTCCCTTCCGTTCGTTTGTCTATCTCGTATCTTCATATTTCAAGATAAAATTTCAGAACTAACTTGCATTGTATCAATGCAAATGCCGGCCGACCTAAATATACTAACTTTTCATGATATTACACAAATACGTTTTATCTATTTAAGATGAAACTTCCGTACGTATGAATATGATGCATTTAGATAAATGTGTTTGAATAAAAAAAATTAATATATCACAGTATAGTTACCTAAAAGATATGTAAAACATACATAACGGCTAACTGCTAACTCTTAAATCATGGATGAGACAGACAGCATGTTTTTTATAATATTTAGGGTGTTCATATGTAATTTGATACGCTTACTTTCATTAGTATATTTTCTGTGGCAATTCTTCAGTGTGGATTAGATATAGGCCTATAAGCATAGATGGGAAAATACGTCTCGAAAAATAGATCATAAGCAAAAAAGATTACATTTTCAATCTCTCTCGTGACTTCTGACCACAATATATCTGTAAACGAATAGATGAATGTAGTTTTCGTAGGATTTGGATGTGTGAGGATGATGCAAAATTTTCCAGCGTTTTGTTTTGTTTTTTTCAAATAATCCAATGAAGGTTTCCATCATATTTCGATAAATCTTTTATCTATATGGGTTCATATCATCATTATTCAGTCATCAAAGTATTTACCCTGGCTTTTGACTTTGCGTCAACTTTCAGGTCAATTGTGAGCTCCATCATAAAATAATGATTCTTGATTTGAAATAACAGACCAAACATTCAGTGTTGCATGGAAGATGACAGGTCAGGAGAATACCTGCATGTAGAAGAACTTCCTATACTAGTTCCGTAATTTCTTTTTCACAGTGTCTCGTTCGCATAACGAGAACGAGAGCATGGGCGTCAGCTGTAGCGTGGTGAAAGGTGCTCCATCCCATCCGATCAGGACTTCTGACTTGAGTGGATGAAAGTTAGAACCTCATAGTCAATAGAGGATAATTTCAGATTTCAGGTAATCCTAACGTAATGTACCCATATGAAAAAGATGGTATTATAGATGCTATTATACCTACATATGTTGAAAAGTTATAGATTTACCCTATAGTGAGGGATAGTAGTGATGGCTGTCAATTTCTATAGCGGCGACATTGTGTAGTTGTGGAGGACAACAGATTTTGTCCTCACGTGTTTGGTTCTTCCTGCCACACGTCGACGTCAATGGGAATGTTAAAGGAGGGCGGTGGACGATAGTCTCTATGATTGAATGGAGAATATGTGCACCAAGTATGAGTGTGGATGCAGAGATTATACAAAGTTTGTAAGGGTAATAACGGCACATACGAATGTTTAGACAAACATGAAATGTAAATTTAATAAACAGACTTTTGTAACAATATCAGACTGAAGGGAAATACACATAATGAAATCTAGATGCTTATTCGTGTACATCAAAATGAAATGCTGGAGAGAATGAGTTGCTAGGGAAACACATGACGTAACGGGTCTGATGTCGTTTGGTTTACATATCGAATGGAGTTCGATTAGTGGTGCCTGTAATAAGGAGTGGTAGGTTTAACCAAGCTAGATTATCAAAATGTGGTTGGTCCAGTTTAGGTGCAAGAAACGGACGAAGTAATGTGAAGTGTTTGCGTTGTCACCAAAAATGAGATAAGTGAAACAGTTGCAGTGCTTGTATTGAGTAGCTATAAAGCTCTTGCGAATTCTCACATTGAGGAAGATTAGTGACAAAAGACGAACTATAGAGTCACGGTCAAATAATGGAAATTACGCCGACTGCAAGATTAGAGAGAAGGAAATTAAAAAGGTAACCAACTGAGGAAGCTGAAGCAAATGAGAGAGTGAACCCGGGCGCTCAGAGCTATTATCGAAAGTAGATGGAGGAGGTAGCGTTTGTATATGCAGCCAAATTTAGGGTTTCATAGCTAAAGGTAATACTTATCTATTTTCGTAATTAATTCTAACTAAAAATGATGGAGCTGCACAGTATTATTCTTCTTGGTAACGGGGTTGCCATTAGGATATATTCTGAATATATACTGTAAATATATCCTTTTGTCCCAACTCATGGAAAAGTATTAGCAGACGCCCATGAACAAGAATTCTCCAGCAACAAAATCACTATTTGACTTCCTTTTCCCAGAAGGAATGTCTTTTCTTTTCTAGTATTGCATTCAAACGATCTAATTGTTCATTGCAGCAGTGCATAGTATCAATCCTGAATTCAGCCACGATTGTCTCTGTTTCGGATTCTTGACGTTCCTTGACAGCGACTATCTTGTCCAAAAATGCCCTTTCCTGTTTCAAGTAAGAGAAAGATCGGTGTTCGAATGCTCATCGATGTTCAATTCTGCTAGTTCATTTGGGACCAATTTCCAGAGCTCTTGAATTCTTTCTAAGATTAGTAAATGACAAACAACAGCTGGATGTTGGTACAAGCAATAAAGAGCTAAGTAAACCTGAACGACACTTTCAAGTTTCCCTAAAATTCAGCCAAAGATGGTGCCGGAAACTTGGACCAACCTAATATATAATATATGCTAGCAAGACTTAGCTCAATTTCTCCAGTGGTCTATATTTTTTTCAAGTCATCATACAATTTTTAAATAATCAGACACATGATACTTAATTGCAAAAATACGTATACATCTGTGTGTGCACACATTCCTGATATGTATTGATATGTGTATAAAATTTCATTTCAAGATCATTTCATTATGCAAATTAAAATTTGTTGCACTTGCTATAAGTAGATTTAAAAGTATCTACTTTTTCAGGCATTAAATTAATCATATCTGCAATCCGATGACATTGCATTGGCAAAAATGAAGTAACGATTGTTTAAAGTTTTCTGGAAAATTATCGAATGCCTTTGTTCAATAGAAAATAATATTAGGAGACATGAATGTCGTTTTGTACCATTTTTCGCTTCAAAGAATCAGGTTTCATTCTCCGTAGAACAGTGTTGTTTTTGTCCAAATAACCATCACTGAACATTGGGGAAATTCTTTCCCTACAAAATTGATTTGTATTTTTCAAGAGCATTGAACGCTCAGTACAGACACTTATATAAAACAGGCATACCTTGATTTGTGCGGTCAATTCACTCCACAATTGCCCGTACTGTTCAAAACCGCGTGGTACAATTATGTTGTAATGAGCTTTGGTTTTATACTTACTTACATTGATTTGTACCGCAATACCTCAACAGTACTACATCAAAAAAACGCACTAATCAAAAGAGCTCCATTCAAGGTTTTCCTGAACAGATTAACCAATTTTTAAAACAGAAAAACAATTTGCCTGATGATAAGTCTCATCTTTCAGTTATTTCTATCATTAAACTTTTTCCCAGAAAATTTTCTTTTCTCATCTCTTGAAGCCCAATGATCTCTCTTTCCCTCCCTCTCTCTCCCTCTCTCTCCCCCTCTCTCTCCCTCTCTTTATTTCTTTTTCTTTATTACCCACTGTATATCCTACATCTTTTTTCTGTCTTTTCTCTCTTTTTTCTATTTGTATTTTTTCTTTCTTTCTTAACTTATTCTGTTTCTTTCAAATGATCATCTTCCTAATTCAACGAGAACTGGTTAACGGAACATATTGAAGAAATTCCGAAACTTTTTCCTTTAATCTTTTGCCCATAAATGCAATGACACAAGCCGAAGACTTTATTGTGTGTATGTGTACATTTCTGTTTTTTCTTTCAACATTTCTTTTCTCCATTTTATAAGCGAATCTAGTTTTTTTTCATTCTTTCGCGTTTTTTTAACCCTTATGTTACTTTAAAGAAAAACTTTTATTTTTTTATCTTACTCTTTTCATTTCCCATCCTTTTAAGGTTTTTTTTGTTGTCTTTCTTCATTTGAGTCTTTTAAGCCACCAGACCCAAGGAAATGATATCTACGCTTAATTTTCCGTGTTGTCAACTCGATCAGAGCTCTTTGCTGTGATTTTAAACACAACAGCCCAAGTGGAACCCGTAATCGTTTGCAAGAAAATTTAAACCTTCATACATTAATATCTCTCTCTCTCTCTGCCTGCCTCTCTCTCTCTCTCTCTCTCTCTCTCTCTCTCTCTCTCTCTCTCTCTCTCTCTCTCTCTCTCTCTGGATTTTTCCTGTTACCTGACCAGAGTTTGGCCTTGTTGGAGCCAGGACCAGACCACGAGGAGGAAACCCAAAAATCAAAGATGGGCAGGGTGAAGGTTACAAGAGGGGGACACAATAGAAGGAGAAGAAAAGAAGTGGCTATCAAAGGAAAGAGAAGTCCTAATTCAATCTGACACTTTTCTTTCTCACGGGTTGTCGATTGACAATTTTGTCTATTGCCTCCAGGCGGGTCGCCGTCCCGAGTGGACGTCGGCGAGATGAGATGCGGGAATGAAAAACCCGGTACAATCCGACCACGCTCGGCATATCGTGTCAATCTGCAAATATTATTACTGTCAGTTAATTTGGTCATTAAATCAGGCATCAACAATTTTTTTTTCTTTTACTTCATTGGATGTCTGTTCCGCATACGGGAAACTTCACTCGACGAGCAACTACAAGTAAACAAAATTTTTTAAAAAAAGATTGGTGACAAAACACAATACAAAAAAGAAGTAAACGAAGGGGTAAGAGGGAAACCAATGCATAAAACACAATATGTAGATACATGGACAGAAACAAATGTACAAAAACACACTATAAAACAAAAAGTAAACAATGGAAAATAAAAAAGAAATAGAACAATGAAGGTTGCATGACGATATTTGGCGGAAAACGTCAGGAGAAATAGATTATGTATAAAGTTTGTAGTCACCGTTGCAGTAAAGATGTCGAGGGTGGTGTTAACCTTAGATGTTATTCTGATGGTGGTATTAACATTATAGAGCTTCTAGTAATTTCAATCATGTTAGCGCAATTATTATTATCATTATTGTTGCAGCTTAAATCGCTGCTGTTATTTGGAATAATCCAAGACTGTCACTAAAGCGGTCCCCGAATCTGTGAACATAGATTTCTTCCGTTTTTTAACTGGCTGGTTGGCTATGCATATATCACGCGTATAGGCTGAGCCAATGGAGCTAGAGGGCTGAAATTTTCAACATTTACTCCTTATCATGTCAAAAAAATGTTTTGTTCTTGTCAAAATATTTTTGATAAGGGTTCAATTTGCTTTAGGTTTCTTAATCTTACAGCATTTGTTACGATCTAAGTTGTCAATCTTATGAAGTGACATAAAGACAACTACCAAATGACGTGTACCTATTCTCTCCACCAGGGCAGCTATGCAAAGTGGCATGAAGTCTACGAGGTGGAATTGTCGTTGTATGAGTATACCTATCCAGGCATGTTCTAGGGTTGTCCATAACTGAGCTGTTTCAATGAGGTTCAAATCGGGTGAGTGCAGGGGGGGTGACTATGAAGTACGTAGAAATCAACCGATGGAGGTGCGTTATCTTGTATTATCGTCGGAAACATAGAAAGGTGAAAAAATCTGCAACAAGATATGTATATGCCACACCTGTCAAGATGGACACGTTTCAATATTGGTCCTTTTGAACTCTAAGAGGAAACTTCCAATACCATTATAGACCCACCACCAGTGAGCAAAACACCCTTCTAACAGGTTAGATCCATAGCCACATGTAGTCCTCTCCATGCACGAATTTGACAACCTGTCCGAAAGGACTGGAAACATGGTTCGTTTGATCAGGCAATACAACACCAGGCTTCCACAGACCAATGGCGATGCTCTCTGGCCGAGATGAGGCGCAGCAATTGATGCCAAAGTGTCAATTATGATCACCGACAACAAAGTCTCATGGAATGTAGTGTACACTGTCCAGTGCGTTAGCTGATGGGTGGCAAAAGCATTGAATTTTGATGCGATTTGATGCAATGGTTAGCATGCTTTTCAGTCTCGCTCTTACATCACCTATGGGCGCCCACAACTTTCACATGCTGCTGATGTCTGTCCGGAATTCATATATTCCTGATATACCATTACTATTGTTGCACAAGAAAAACCTTAGATACCCCTATTTTCTTGGCCCCCGAAATCATTTTGCAGTGAAAGGTTGTTAAATCCTGTCCTCATCCTATGACTGCCACAGTTATACTACATTACACATTACGTCACACATACGTCATCCCACTGATTATATTATCTGGTGTACTGCTATCTATAATTTCTTGGCGCATCAGTTTATCATTGTCGTGTTTTGTTTGTTTTCAGCTAGTTCCTGCGGAGGTCTTGAATGGGGCCTTTGGTACCAATAAAAAAATCAAAACTGTTTTAGGGAGTACCTTAATTCATACCTCTGGCTAAAATGCACCGTTTCAGCACCTTGTCACATACAAATAAAAAATCAGACTTTTAGTAATAGATACATATAAATCAGATCATTATAATCAGGGTGGACGTGAATGCAAACCCCACACTATTATTTTCCATTTGCAACTCACACAGACCTTTTGCATTTTTTAAGTTAGCGCAATTCAAGGGTTCTTCAATTCAACACATTTGGGTACAATGAACTGGTTCAGCTATCCTGAAGTCACATTCAGATAAATAAAATCAGACTTTTGTGATAGAAATTAGATAATTATTGTCGAGCGTGATACAAATCCACACCATTTTTTACTAAAAGATGCCTTGGTGTTCCATCAGCACACAAAGAAAATGTTATATGTATATGTCATGTGGTTCCTCAGTTTCGCTGACACATAAAGATGGACATTTGGTAAATTAGAGTAAAATTGTGGACGTTGTTTTCATCTAGTTTCTTCATTGATATCACAGATTTCAGCAGTATCGTGGTCTGTAGGGTTTCTATCCTTCGACTACACCGACCGTTATGTTGGGATATTTAAGAACTCTCATAATTATCCTGTGACTATGGGCACCACCTTCACTCTCATGGTCCGCACTTGTTCTCGCAGTTCTCACATAAGATCCTGGTATTTTCTAATCTCTTCTTCCAGCCTTATTCTGTGATCTTCCAACTTCCAAGACTATGGTATGTACTATTTGGTGTAGTTTTTCTTATTTCAAGAGAATTGAGTCTGGTCTTCTCCTTTCGATCGGGTCATAGTTCTGAATGTTTTTGTCCCAAATTATTTTGCTCTCATTTTCCTGGGCAACATGAGTTGTGCTCATCCTACTTGGCTGTATGGCCGAGCCCCAATCTCGTGCACAGTATCTGCTGTCTCCAAATAACCATGTCTTTTATTTTCTAAGCAAGTTTCTTAGATTTGCAATTTTGCTCTTTTATTGATTTTTGTTTCAGATATACTTCTTTTGTTCTACTCTTTTCAGGTGTCCTCTTTGCAGCCATCTTCAGCTCTTTTCATTGCTTCTTTTAAAGTCTTTACAAAGGCATTTGTCCTCTTTACATCCTTCTTTTCTCCTGGGGTTTGTTAGTTGATTTTGTTTTTTTTTCTTCATTTGCTCGTTTGTCACTTTTGTAAGTTTTTTCATTTCTAGCAGCCTCATTCAGTGTTGCCTCGGATGTATTTCATTAGTCTTTTTATTGTTGTGTTCACACAATCTTTTAAGCTGATAAGTGCTCTTCTGTCTTCTTTCCTCTTTACGTGATACCCATCCACATCATCGTGCGTGGGAAGTTTTGCGCATAGTTGTTGATTTTCTCGTCCATTGATCCAATCATTTAATTTCAACCTTTGTTTAGTTTGGGAACTGTCTTCAATATGTTATCATTGATACTGTCTAGATATTTATTCTCTTTATTTGATCTCAATTCTTAAATTTCATCTTTAAACTTGTTTTTAGTTTTGAAAGTTGTTTGTGTGGGGCTTGTCTTCGAAATTTCTCTGCTATTTATTTGGTGCCTACTGGGGTTCGTGAGTCTGCCTCAATTAGCTTTCTTTCTATGCAATTTTTATATTCACCATATCTTGGTCTAGGACTCGCATACTTTTTTGATAATCTGGCTGGCTATTTCGTGATATGGTGTTCTATTTTTGCGAGTTTATCGTACGATTTCTATGGTCTGCACTCGAAGTATCACTTTTAAATGAGCCATACATTACTAATTTGTTTGCTGCCAGGTTCATTTGCTTTTGTCTACCTGCGTTGGCCAACGTTCAGGTCCCTCCTTTGGGACATCAAGAGAACATCTAGTGGCCAAGATGTTCAAATCTATCGAGCTATTATTTCCATGGGTGCTGGTATAAATTTGAACAGTATAGTATTTCATATCTAAGATACTCGTAGAAAGAATTTCACACAAGTTAAAGTCTGAGTTGACCGATAGAACTTAACTGGTTCATTTGAAGAAATTTATTCATTATTGAGTGATAAAATATGAGACATAGTGTATGCAACAAAAACCTTATATAAAAATGTTCAAAAATTTCTTCTCGGGTGTATCTTCAATTTATTCCGCAAGTTTTTTACCATAAAAGTTGTGTCGGTTGTTTTCTTGTGTCAGAGCTACCGGACATGTCATTTGTCATAGAACTTTGCAAATATGCATGAGTAAACTTCTCAAAATGAATTTTTTTTTCATTTTTGGAAAATGGGTTTTTTTCACATACAATCATGAATATGCATACAAGTGTTGTCACCATCAGCGTTACTATTATTATTATTATTATTATTACTATTATTATTATCATTATTATTATCATTATTATTATCATCAACAACAACAACAACGACGACGACTTTTCCGTAACTTTTGTTTTATTCTGATTATTATTGCAACATGAGTGGAAGATGTCGAGTGGGTAGTTTTAACTTTTTTCTAGAAAGGTCGTTTAGGGACTCCAAATGGAGTTGATTAGGAAATATAAAAATGTGATGGCGTTTTAAAACATAAGGTCTAGTGTTATGGTTGATTTGTGGTTAGAAAAACAAAAATCTTTGATTAGTTGGTCTTCACCAGACCAGTACCCATGTTACCGTTCATCCGCAAGCTACGGCACGCAGAAGAGTTTCATTTTGTGAATTTAGATCCTGTGGCATTTACGTATTTTCTTAATCATATCCTTTCACAAATTTCCCTTGTTCCGTCTCTTTCCGTTTCCAATATAAAAAAATTGACATTGTTTTTTTCTTCAACATTTTAAAGCATCCCGCTTCACTTCTATTCTTCCTATTTGGATTCCTAGTTTGTATCGTCTGCTCTTTCCAGCTTGGTCTCTTTACATTTCTTTCTCATCTTTTCTTCGATTTATCTCTAATTCGCTCACATTTTTTCATGGTATATTCATTCCATATTTACTTTCTACTTTCGATTTCATTACTTTTCTCGTTTAATATCTTTCTAACCATATCTTATCTAATCATTGCCATCTTCGCGCTTCTATTTTTGTTATTTCACTTGAATCTATCATAGTTTCTCTCTCTCTCTCTCTCTCTCTCTCTCTCACACATACACACACACACACACACGCGCACGCACACACACGCACATGCACCATCTCTCTATTTTCTCATTCATACTTATCTATTTATTGATATTTACTGAGCTTAGTACGGCATAAGATCACAGGTGTGAGAAACTCAGTGAAAGTAGAATTCAATAACGTATTAATAATCTTTAAGATTAGTTTACCAATCATTGCTCTACGGCGAAGCACTTATCTAAGGAGAGGAGCCCCTGTCCATTATCTATTTCCTTTGGTCTGTTCTATCACTATCTCAATCTTCTCCCCGCATACAGTCACCATTTACTGTCGTCTCCCCCATCTCTCTCTCTCTCTCTCTCTCTCTCTCTCTTTTCTTATTCGATCACTATACAACCTCCTCTCTTCCCGTTCATCTCTTCCCTATTTCTATATTTCTCGTCAACTCTGCATTCATCGTGCAACATCCTTCTTCCTCTCTATTTTCATTTATCCCTCTAAGCTCCTCCCCATCTCTCCCCTCTCCACATCTGTCCCTTTCAGCCCCATCCCAGGTCGAATGAGCTGAGTTGCAATCAATGAATAACAAACGACTTTTTTCATGACTTCTGCTCGGCTCGGGACCAGATTTACATAGCACGTAAAAAGGCCACAATGCAAAATCACTCTTTTATTTTGTCATACAATGAGGCTAATTCAACCACACGTTCTGTGCCACGGCCTTCCCACCATCTTTCTTATCATTCTTGTTTGTCTATTTGCTTGTATTTTGTTGTTGTTCTTCTGTTTTTGTTTTGTTTTTTGTTTTTTCATACAACTATTGCAATATATTTTTGTTGTTTTTGTTGCAAACTTAGAAATAGAGAAGGGAAAAGATTGTGAAAGAGAAAATAAAAAGCATGGTCAAAAGATGGAGTTTCAGATAATGGTGGGAGATTTTTATGCTTGTTGTTATAGTTATTGTTCCTGATGTTGTTACGCAGGAATAAGAATGAAGAGAAAAAACATCAAGGGCAGAAGAAATAGAAAAAAAGAAGAGGAACGGTAAAGTGACGAAAAGAAACTTAAGAAGGAAATGAATGAATGGAAGATAACGAAGAAATAGAAGAACAATTTGAATGAAAACAGATTGAATTTTTTTTTAATGGAGCAAAAAGAAACGAGACTCTGAAAGAAATACCAAAGGAGGAAATGAGAAAATGAAAAAAAAAACAACTGAAGACATGGAAGGAATGAGTAAAATAGAAGAAGAAAATACACTGAGGAAGAAGATTAGATTGAACGATAAAAATGAGAGATTGACGAAGAAGAAGAAACATAACAAAATCCTTGATAATCTTGTGTTTTGATTTTTTTCACATACTTCACATTTAGTGAGGTGTAAACTGTTCAAATGTTCCCATCATCATCATTAACAGTTCAATGTAAATTTTATTCATAAGACATATAAAATTGAATGTAAAAATTTGTAATAATAATAATAATAATAATAATGATAATAATAATAATAATGATAATAATGATAATGATAATAACGATGATAATGATAATAACGATGATAATAATAATAATAATAATAATAATAATAATAATAATAATAATAATAATAATAATAATAATAATAATAATAATAATGATGATGATGATGATATTTAGAGTAAATATTGGTCGATAATGCCTGGCTTGTTGATATTTAAGAGAGAAAAACAAGACTGCATTCATTAAATTTTTATGGATTTATGGAAATTTCCGATATCCTGTATGTCTTCATCAGTAATTAAATGAAATGAAAGTATTTCCCAACTCCAACAAGATTCAAACGACCAACACGATAATGTCTCGTTCCTCAATGGAAACAGAATTAAAAAATTAAATTTCACAGTTTTGACAACGTGGTGTTTTTTGTTTTTTTTTTTATTTTATCAATTTATTGTAAATACGACCCAGATCATCACAATCACTGTCCAGGCTGCTTGGTTGGTGAGTGCAAAATATATTTACTTTCCTAGTGTACTAGAGCAGGGGCCGGTGAACTACGATTTGCAGGTCAAATCCAGCCTGTGGCTTCATATCATTCAACCCTCCAGCTTCATTGAAAATGAGACGTTGCATACAAAAATTCTTGAATTGAATATCTGTCAGTATGTAAACAATAAAATTAAAAATCAGAAAATGAAGCAAAAGTCTCAATTTTGCAGTGGCCTTAAACAAGTCAATGTTTAAAGCTAAATGTTCTAACATTATGCATTCTTGCAGTTCTATTATGATAAGCAAATTTTGGACCATAAGATAAGCAATATTTTGATTCCTATAAGACAATTCCATAATTCTCAGTGATTGATAATACATTGAAGTTTATGTAGGTATATAGGAAGAAAAAATGGTAATTAAAAAACAAGCTTTCTTAGCCTTGTATGATCATTTTTTTTTTGTTTGTTTTGTTTTGCTTTTTTTCATTCGCTTTGGCCTGCAAAACTTGAAACACATTTCTGATCCAGCCGTGCCTCCAAAAAGGTTTTCCAATCCCTGTGCTAGAACATTAGAGCCCCCCGCCTCTAACTTCTGATTCGGGGGTCATGGCCGGAACTGCATGTTTTTCTATCACTGAAGTGCTTGCTAAACTCTGTTGAGGTCGATTCCATTGAATGAAATGAAAAAAATTCCCAATTTCAACTTTTTTGAAGAGATGTGGTCGCCCTTAAAAACTATATGACTCCATGTGACAGAAAAAATTGACAAATTTCAGATCTGGCAGAACATATGCTCTTGGAGGTCCCTGTCAATCCAAAAATGTTGTTTATGCTGCCGAATATGCTAAACATGTCTTTGTTGTACATTTGATATTTATCAATAATTTTGTGTTGACGCTTCAACAAGCATCGCACTGACTGTGACACAAGCAAAGATAGTCACTGAAAAACTTTCTGTTGGTCAAAAGATACAGAGCAACAAAAATACCGAAATAGGATGTGAGACAAGACTAGAAAAACAACTTAAAAACATTACATAAAAAAACAAAATGATCAAAAATGAAAACAATGGTCACGGCATGAACAGACAAAATGATCAGCAGCTGGAATAGAAGTAAATTTCAAAATTATACAAAAATCGAGGGCAGGCATAAACGTATACACCTCAATAACTCTTAATTTGCAAACAGGAAAGTCACGATATAATCAATTAATTCTGGTTCAAAAGATGCTTATCTATACACAAAAACTGACCCCAAATGCTTGATGGAAATAAGAATCCCTAAATGGGTAACGAAAAGTAAGACAATAAAAAAGGAGTACTGGAAAGTTACCACAAATCTATTACGTACCTTTCTATGCTGTAAAAAGTCCTGATAAAACAAGAAACGGAAGAAACTTTTTGCATGCGAGAAATCCAAGGACTCTATACGCAGCGCAGAAATTTATTCATAGATCAAAAATCCTTTAAAGAAATAAAAGTACAGAAGACGAACGTAGCTATGACATGGTTCTCTAACCATACATATTGAAATACCTAAATATGTAACAGAATTCGGATCAAGTGGTGATAACGATAAAGAATGGAAAATAGAATCTCTCTGACCAGTTGTCTCAATATTCTTTGTGTAGGTCTGATTAAACAGACTGTTGCTCGTTGGAAAAGCAAACGTACACTTTGTCATCATCTCGAAGCACATTTGCCTGTTTAGCGTCATAATGACGGAAATCGAGAACAGTTTTGAAGTGAGGATGCAATCCTGCTACGTGACTGGTGGTAAGTAAAGGTAATTTGTGCTTCATGTGGTTGAATGATCACGATGAAACTTTGGTGGATAACTAAGCTGATCTAAAATTTTCCCAAGTCCTACACGTCTTACAGCGTGAAACACATTTACGAAGGCAACAAAGATGCCAAATAGTCCATTGTTTTACTTTTGATAGGTTTTGGATCTGCTCCAGGGAACAAATCATATCAATAGTGACACAACTAGCTCTAAAACCCCATTGGCTCCCAGGAAGGGTGTATTTGACAGCTAGACTCTAATCTGTTCAGTGGAACCAACGAGAGAATTTCGATTGCAATTCATAGCTGGGTGATCCCTTGGTAGTTCGTACCATCTGGCCTACCTCCTTTGTTTTTGTAATGGGTTATGATGACTGCGTCTTTGAAGTCCGGAGAGTGGACAAGAAGCTCATGAAAATTTGTATGTGGAATAAGACCTCGATATTCCAAGAATCCCAGGTGAATTCTGTCAATACCTGCAGCTTCATCATTCTTCAACTGATCAATTCCTTTTGAAATCACTTTTCAATTATAGTTTAATTCTTCCCGGTCGGTGCGACCGATTATAACACCATGGACAGTTCAATAGTGGCTGAAAAGAATGCTGAAGTGTTCAAATAGCGGTTCAAGGAGAAATTCGTCCAGATGTGCAGCCCAGCTCCGTCTTCGCTACATAGGGGAACCACGAGTTTGTATGAGGGTTCATATACATTTTACTTTTATATCGGTGTAATCACTGACATCAACACAAAGCTTGGTTCACTACTCATTCAGGATATTGCAGAGTTTTTGCTCGGAAGTGTCTAGTGTCAAACCAAAAAGCTTCCCCTCTGCGTAGATGGTTGTTCGAGGAGTACGCAAGATCATTTTTTAGGTTTCCAAGATGGCAAGCTTTATACGACCGTAGAAAAACGGTCTTTTGGATAAATGAAGTCTTTTAGTTAGGAATCCACTCGTGGAATTTCGCTCTAAACTGCTTGGGCAAACTTAGAGTAAGGAAAGCAAATTTTAAAATACGCCAAATAAGTTAAAGTACTCTATACAAATTTGAAAACACACCAAGCAAATTTTATGCTAATCAAAATGTAAAATAGCTGTAGCAAATTGAAAAGTTCGACAAACAAATTATCGAATACAGCACACCAAAAAGACGAGTGAAATTAATCGATGAACAATAAAATTCATGGGTCTTCTTCATGAGTCTCCACCAAATGCTAATGTTCATAATTTTAAAGTACGACCCACTAACCACCAAAAAGAATTAAATTGCAAAATGGGTCTCGATCTTCCCCCACCACGGAACCGAAAACCCCCCACCTAACTGTAATCCCCAAACGAGGGAGATGGAGGAGGGCTAACACAAAAACATATCAATTCCCATTGGTTATGAAATTTTTGGTTTAGTGTGCAGTTACGAAAAAGCCCTAAATTGCTTTACGGAATATGTATATACGACTTTTCACTGGATCAACCTCTTCTTCGGGCAAAGCTAAAAAGAATCTGATGACTTGAATGATCCGGAACCTAACTAAAAAGATATACGAGATTGACCTCTTTTCCGGGCAGTCAGTCTATTGATCTCAAACCCAACAAAACAGTTGTACAAGAATTAGATTCATGAATTTTATCAACAGACAGGTTTCAACTAATTTTGAAAAAAAAAGAAACGTAATCAGCAACTGTAGCAAATGTGATTACCCACTCTTGGAGATTCAGTTCGCTTGTCTTGTCTGTTTACTCGATCTATTCTTTCAATTTGCTTGTCGCATTTTTTAATCTACATAGCGTATATTTCTTTAACTTGCTTGGCAATTTTCTTTATTTGCTTTTCTTACTTTCTGAGTTTATTTGGGTAAACTATAGATAGATAGATAGATAGCTAGATAGATAGGTAGGTAGCGTGCAGTGGGATTCGACTTGTAGAAGTCTCTATTAGGCAAAGAGCATTAAAGTATTCCTTGATGCCTTCTAACTAGGATCTTTATGGGGCTTTCCTTTGCTCGATCAAACCGCTTTTAGAAAATACCGTATTTAATGTTACACTATTATTTTTGTTTAATTCTCGGTGAGTTGAGCTATGATATTTTGCCTAACTAATGCCTTAGATATAAAATAAGGCCTGTTGGTTAACAGTGACGCGTTTTGTTTTTTTGTTTTTCTTATTCATACTTCACGTTTACACGACGCTAATGTGCTCCACTGATGCATATATGTATATGTTCTCTGCTCTCTACTCTTACTGCATATAAATATACGTTAAAATGTGCTTATAGGCGTAATGATGTTCTGTATAAGCTTTTAAATGACGTTCAATGAGCTCATGCCTACCTATATTATCAAATTACCTCCAAGAACAAGCTCGGCACATAAAAAAAAAACGACGATTCAGGCTCTCGTATTGATCACCTTCTGCTTGTCGATTCTTTGTTTCGATACGGCACTTAATTAAAATTCTTCATTATACGAAAAGGGAACTCGTAATTATCTCAACACTTGATCTTCCCAACGCCAGCTGTCTAAAGAAATCTCCAATCAATACGCACTGATTGACAACGTTGTTGCAACTTCTTTCAATTTGACAAAAGATATTATCAAAAAGTAATTAACTCAGAGAAAATTTATGCTGGTCAAAAATATTTGTCATAAAATTTGTTCGAGTTCAGGGGAGTTTAGGTCAGTTGATCTGAGAAATCTTTATAATCGAGCGTTCATATTTTCTGCATTGACCTTCATGCTTTAAGATGATGGTTAAGTAACGTAAGTCGCTTTTTGCATATCTTCTGTAAAGGAGAAAAGAACTTTTCCATAATCATTCAACTTGTCGAAGCCAATGTCGGCTGAATCTTTTGTTAATGATAAAGGCTAATGCATATTGATTTGCATCTTCCAAATTTGATGGTTCCCACGAAATATTTGTGCATTCTACAGAGTTTTCGTCAAGGATTTTGAATCTTCGAATGTCCTCATCGTTATTTTAGTCGCAACGTTTCAGTCGTTCCAGAAGTTGACTAAATACGAGAGACCTGGAGATGGTCGGAGGGTAGACGGACCGAAACGACAATAACAACCAAGCTAGCGCCACTGGCTCGAATAAATCATTGCATGATAACGACAATCCTCAGCCTTGGAATTTCTGAAGAGTACTTTGTGACAAAAGCATTTATGTCTGGATACAAAGAAATGGGTAGAGAAAATAATAAAATATCTAGTGGAGTAAAACGAACGAAAAGCGTCAATGAATATTGGATATGTTATGGAGGAAATGTTTCGATAGATTTGCAAATGCTGAAATTCATATTCAGAAAAATTGCTGTATTTTTTTTTAAAAAGACTTCAGACGGTCGTACAATAAACTGAAATTAAATTTCCAGTTCAGTATTGTAGTTAGATCGTGAATTGCACTTATGAACCGAATTTTTTTTTTCAAATCATTGAAGGGAAGATTTCACAAGCAAACTTGCGTGTGTGTGTGTGTGTGTGTGTGTGTGACGTGCGTATCAGACGAAGCGATAGGAATACATTTTTTTAAAAAGATGTGTCACATCACAGAAGTGCATGTAATTAAAAAGTGTGAACAGACTAGAGATATAGCAGATAAACGGTGACAAAGCTGTGATGTTAGCGAAGAGTGGGCCTAGAATTTGTATTTTCATGATGAATTGTTTGTTATTTAGTAATTTGAAATGCTCACACACACACACTCTCATGCGCGCGCACACACGCACACACACACATATATATATAATTACAATAGTCAACCGTTTCACTATACAACTTTTCCAAATATGTATTTTCTGGTTGCATTCCATGTTTATACATCAGAGATAATTAGCTTTTTTCACATTCGACATAACGTCATTATAGTAGCATTTTGACTCCATGGAAAGTAATGGATACTCTCAGAATAAAGAAGTTACTAAGAATTATATAAATTTGTTGTGTATATACAAATGTTTTTTTTACATATGTATATATATATATATGATGTGTCAATGATTCCACAGCCTGACGAATAGTCATCAGCTGAATTTTGAAAATTCACAATTAAATGAAGGAAAGAGGTCATTTGCTGTGTAGAATAAAAACTTTTTCCATCATTAGGTAACGGACCAATAGATGTGCCTATATATATATATATATATATATATATATATATATATATATATATATATATATGTATATATATATGTATATATATATGTATATATATATGTATATATATATATGTATATATATATATATATATATATATATATATATATATATATATATATATATATATATTAAGAAATGGATTTATGATCCGACAGAAAGATTATAAAGTGTGTTATATTATATAGAAACTTTTATTTGAAATGATCTCCCGTCATTACACAGTTAATGTATCACTCAGCTTAGACAAGGTAAATAAAATAAAGAATAAAAGAAAATTTTCTTCAACAGCCCCATTCTTCCAATTGTTTATTCTATTTCAGAATGATTATAAATTGCATTATATTATATTGAAACTGTTATTTGAAATGATCTCCCATTATTGCACAATGAATGTATCATCTGGCCATAGACAACGTAAATAGAAAAACAAATTTTAAAGGAAATGGGGCTGCTGCAGGAATCGAACCTCAGATATAGACCATAAATAAGCAAAAAATGAGAATTTGGAATTGAAACTGTTATTTTAGTCTTTGCTTTACCGACAGCCGTCTTTCCTAATGGTAAGAGCAACGCTACATTGAAGCAGCTACCCTAGCGGCCGCAGGTTCGATTTCTGTAGCAGCTCTATTTTTTTTTTTTTGTTGTACGGTTGATATATCGCTCAATTTAGACAATTTGAATAGAATAGACAATTGAAGAAAATTGAATTTCTGTAGGAATCGAAGCTGCCACCGATAGGGTAGCCGCTTCAACGTAACGATGCTCTTGCCATTGAGGTAGACAGCTGCCGGTTATGCAAAATCGAAATAACTGCTTCTGACCCAAATTTTCATCCCGTTTATTTCCGATGTATATATATGTGTGTGCTTGTGTGCGTATCATTGTTATTCACCGTCTTTATGCAACATTAGTACTTGTCCATGATTTTGTTTTGTTTTCCAGAAGATTGTGAGGCACCTGTATCACATATGAACATACTATAAAAAAGACATTCGAATCCGGTGTTTACCATGTGTTAAAAACGGAATTATATTTTATGGGCAATATTGCAATCGATTCGTACTACAAGAGCAACCCATATTTCCTATCTAATACACACACAGACACACACACATACACACATATACATGGATAGATAATTGATAGATAATAGAGATAGAGTAAATAGTGATAAAACTGTAAAGATAAACAGGGAAACAAGGCCGGAATGAAGGAAGGGAAATGAATACAGACAGAGAATTTTTTAAAAAAACAATGGGTGGTTTAATAATGTGAAATGGAAGAGGGTTTATAAGTCTCTAGAAAACCTAACCAGCTGTGGTGAGCCTTAAAGAATGGGGTGATCACCTCCCTCGCCATCCCCATATTTCGGCGGTGGTCTTAAATTACAAGAAGAGGCGTTAGTGTCAGGTGTCCTATTATTAAAAGCAGTCGACACCGGAGCTGTCCATCGGAATCGGTTCACATCAATGCTTAGCATGTTAAGTAATTTGTCAACTCGCATTTTGACTAGCTGTCCTTCTTCTCAAGACACCAAGACTCGGGCTGGGCTAATAAATGATGCAAGATGGCGATTCGCAGGCCAAATTACAGGTCATTTACGGTTGTTTTAGCGCACATAATATTTAACAGTGGAAATATTTCATCCACTTGATGATGGACCGGACGGTTGAGATTTAACTAAGCGTGCAATGAAGGTTCCTGCTGCTACATTACAATATTTTATGATGGGAAAGAGTGGTGGGCTTAGAAGAATTTCGGCCGGGAAGGGTAGATAACTGTTTAGAGGACTTCGGGTGTAACTTTTTCTTCTTTTTTTTTTGCTGTAATTATATCGGGACGTACCTAGATTATGTCTAGATACAGGAGAGCCTTCAACATTTCAAACTGAGCTGAATTTACCGAGGAAAATATTCTCATCTGTTTAGCGTTATAAAAAGAAATTTCTTTATACGAATCCTTTAGATGTGAACAAACTGAACTGCGCAACACTATAGTGTGCTTTTGACTACAATTTGTAAACCTTTGCATCAGAAAATGTATATGTCTGTATGTGTGTGTATGTGTGCGCACGCGTGAAAAATTAGCATATGCATGTTCTTGTCTGTACATATAGACAAATTTTATAGAACTCATGTAGTATATGTATATGTGTGTGTGTGTGCGAGTGTGTGTGTTTACTTCATATACGATGTCTGTTTGCATTTGGAGCGATTAAGCTGATTAAAATCTGTTTAATATTGGAAGAACTCTTTTTCACGTGCAAGTACACGTGTGCCAACATATGTGCATGCGTTTTCAGAATTTAAGTGTAAACTGGCACTTCGAGCGTATTATCTTTAATTTCTGATAATCGAAAGATTTTATAGCGTTTTCTCTTTCCAGTCATGGAGACAGCACACGAAGTATCAAGGGAAAATAGCATCGCATTGGTGATATTTACACTAAGTCTATCAGTGCTCCCCAAGGATAGAAATTTGCCTTTGCAGGTAGTGTCAAACAAATATCATTAATTTAATTTTATTAGTAGTATTGTAACACGATATTTTTATCATTAATTTTGACTAGATTAAGATGAAAGTTAATAGTCAAAATTAATACCAAAGATACTACCTATATCATTTTCTTTGTTTTTCTCAGTTTTTTTTTCAGTCCATCTTCATGTATCAATTTTTGCACACAAACAACTTAACATAATTGTGTATACGTGCAGTTATTTCTCTTTGTAGGAACATATAAGTACACTTTGTATACATATATCACCGTGTCGATTTCTTTTTCTCTAGAGTAACAAATCCATTTTCTTGTTGAAATATGAATATATGTTTCTGAATAATTTGTCCTGGTGGAAAAAATATCGAATTTTCAATATATAAATAAATCGACAATGAATTTGTTTATTTACGCCTGGAAGTTTTATATTGAACTTTTGTCGATTGAATTTGACAAATCAGAAAAGTAAAAGAAAATTGGAAAACGTGAAAAGGATTCGCAATCAATTGCTTGGCACTTAGATTAGATTCCCTTCTTTTCCATATAATAATCTACTTATATAATGGACAGTGGTTTTCCTGTTTCACGTCCGTAACACTGGACTTGGACAGGTAGCAATTTAGCTGATAAGAATATCTCTGACCCATGAGTCGAAACAATGGATACTTCCTCTTAAACACATTCTGTTACTTTTAATAAATCTTAGGTAAAATTGATTAACTGTTTTTAGGGGTTGCTTTATCTATGGTGATATTCAATATTTTGAATCTTAAAATAAAGCGTATATAGATTGAGAGCATATCTCACCAGGAGAATGGATTGATCTGACTTTGGTTTATGGTTCATTGTAAAACAGTGTTCTTAGCCGAAACGGATTAGGTACCATGTTTTCTTCGTACATCGTTTTTGTTTTTGTTTTTTGTTTTTTTCGTTTGTTTGCTTTTGTTTTGTTTTTGTTTTTGTTTTGTTTTTTGGAGGGACAGGGGTAGTTAATGTGGTGCAAGCGAAGATTGTATGGAGAGGTCTATAAGCGTATTTTGTAGTATGAGTCATAAGGGGGTAACGTTACTGTAGTCACGTGGGTGTTTCCTTTGATTGTCTTCTAATTTTGATTATTTTTATATATTCTCGGTTTGTTAGTGTTTGGTTCGAATTAATTTTTAAGTAAAATCATAATTATTTTCAATATTTTCAATTCTTGTGCATATCCCCCTATTGTGGTCGTTGTAGTTTAAACTTCTAATTTCAATTTTGAGAACTATATTATTATAATATGTATTGTAGTGGTAAGGTGTGGTCAGTCAGCTTCCAGTTTGAATTTCCCTTTGTGTATACATTTTGACATCGTTTCGTTTTTCTGGCCCCGAAGGTTCGTTCCGTCTTTAAATTTTGAGACACTTAGTTTCTCTTCTCGGCACAAGTAGCATTTGTCTTTGAAATAAGTTTGAGGCCTAAAGTTACTAATGATAGCCCATTTTACAGAAAGTGTAAAAAAAATTTTCTCCAAGTTGCCAGAAATATTTTGAGAGAGCATTTTCAAATTTTCGTTTTAAAGTTGGAAAGGATCTACTGTGGTAGTAGTATCTAGATTTCCATTAGTCATTTAAGATTACAATGCAATTTTTTTATTGTGTGATAGTTCATTTGTGATTGTTGGTAAGTATATGAACCTCTCGATAGTGCATTTGTAGTTTACAGGGCATGTACTTTTATTTTTAGACTTACATTTACTTTTAAAAACATTATTTCTTCTTCTATTGTTATTGTCTTAGTTTATGTTTCATTACTTTCGTGCCCCCGATGAGATGTGTTTGACACTCATCGAAATATCGCATCAGGTTTTCTGTCTATTTCTTTTTATCTTTCACTATATTTGCTCTGCTAGCGAATCTTGAGGAAGGTCTATGTCCAACACCCGGTGCTGAAAGGCTAATGATGATGATGATGATATTTGCTCTAAAAAATACATCTTGAAACTCGGTTTTTAACATTAAAAGTCATCGAGCACTCTTACAGATAATTTGGGAAAAAAATATCACTACTAAAATACTATATAACTGTTCACCCATGGAAACAAACACTTTCCCGATTCAACAATTAAATACTCCGATTATATACATATATATCTGTGTCTGTGTCTGTTTATATATATTTATAATAGATATTCAGACATTAGTAAGAATATTTTTTATCATAAGGAATGCTCATCTCAGCGAATGCTATCTGACTTCTCTTGTTCTCTTCTTTTGGTAATCTCCAAAATGCTTAAAGAATAGCGATTATTAGAAAAAGAGGGAAATAATATATCTTTATGAAACGAGGAAAGTGGATTTAGAGAATTTTGGCAGTATCTCTCAAGATGGGAAATCCATACTTTCAGTTAGCATCAACGATTTCCTCATCTTCCGGAACCGTCTCATGGTAAACAACTGACGCACCACTCGTAGGTAGATCTATATCTTGGGTGCAATACATATTGACCTTCTGAGCGCTTTTTACTGACACGCAATATTTTTTCTTTTTTTTTTGTTTGAAGGGGGTGGCTTTTTAAAACTAATTTACATGTTTTTTTTAGAAAAGATATTTTATTTTTAATTTAATGAACGATTGATTTGCGAAACACACATGTGATTAGATGGATAAATGTAAAAAAACAAGTGGATTTGAGTTCCTGCAGTAGAATCACAAGTCCACAAAACCTTACAGAATATATATATATATATATATATATATATATATATATATATATATATATATATATATATATATATATATATATATATATCTTACATTATGTTTCAGTTTGTACGTCCATGTTTCGTGGCTGAAGTAGTGTCATATTTTAGTCTAGTACTACCAGTGGTCGGTGTTCAAGCCCAAATAAGAGGATTTGAGCACCAATCTAAAAAATATGCTCTTCTCGTTTTGAAATTGTCCTCCATTTCCGTATTTAGCTTTATGCTGAACTAAGCCAAGGTGCATTTTGATATTGGAGGGTAAGTCATGAATATAGCTCTATTTGCGCTCTGTCACATTACCAGTCATCTTCACCTCATTTTTGCCACTCTCCCAAAATTATCTCACCAGCTCGGGCGGGTGCAGTAATATCCTTTGTCAATTTTGACAGATCGGAGTTGGTGATCTTGTTGTTCGTTTGTGCAAGGCAAGTCTCTTTTATTTTATGTTATGCGTTTTTCAATCCTGGATGATGAGAATTGTCATTGATTATGTCTAAAATGTTTAGAAATTGCTTTTGAAATTTGCCTTTGTGATCAGAACATTTAAATTTCGTTATCTGCCCATTTTGTCTCAGACAGCTTTGGGAAAACCTCTTATATAAAGCTGGGACAATTGCTTCAAAAAGCCCAATTTTATGTGCAGTGATGTCATCAACACCTTTCGTTGGTCAGTCAATGGCTTCCATGTGATGCTGTTGAACTTCACTTAAAAATCTGATGTTACTCTGGAGTGCCATCTGAGGCAAACGCCAAAACCTGTTTCTTTGTTGATCAACGGATTGCAATGAATCCCCGAATGCGATCACTAGGTAGGAGAAAGTAGCTTGGTACAGCTTTATCGCTGTGGTTTAGGGCAATCACAAGGCTGAAAACTATTTGAAACTGGTTGAGACTATGATGAAGAACTACGATAAAATGAGCAGCTCTGTTTCTCAAAGTCTATGCTCTTGACAGCCATCTTGATAAATTCAAAGAGAACATAGGAAAGTGTTTATAGGAGCAAGATGAGTTCTTCCACCATGATATACTGGACTTTGAACGCGACTATCAAAATATTGGGAGATTATATTCTAGTGTCTGGTTCATGGAAGTGAATTTACAAATCGAAAAACTACTTACTTCTATATCTTTTATGGTCAACATTAGTGCATATACATGTTAATCTAGATTCATATATTGTAGTTTTTTCTGAAAAAAAATTTTTTTAAGTGAATAAAAAAAATGTGCAAATTCAACCTTTATACAATTGGAAATAGGCAAATTTTAAAATATCACAACCCTGGTCACAAAAGCAAAGTTTGAAGGGGATAATTGCCATTTTCTATACTCTTTACACATAATCGATCAGGAAATAACAATCGCTACCCAGGAACAAAAATCGCGTTGCACGGTGTAAACAACGAAGAAGCACTCTGACATTTTTATTACGCTTCATCTTATGAAAATTAATAGCATTTCCTTTCTATTGAACTTGCAATAACAGACAGGCTGTGAATAACTAAATGACACCATCTGGGGAAAAGATCGAAATGTTTCTAAAGTAGCTCCCGACACAAGAAAGGTCACAATTAGATTGTCTTATTCCTTATTGATATCTGCAAGCAGGCTGGCATATTTTTCATTTTCTTTTATCTTATGTTGTATTTTTTTGGGACGCAAGAGGATTTAATTCATTAGCGAGTACAATTTAGAGGGAATATCTTCCAATCCTATCGAACTGAAAGTTTCTGTAAGTCATTTTTCAGTCAATTCAAGCAGCAATACCCACTTACGGACACACTTACACACGATCTTTGGGTCTTATCTTCATTTATTCATTTTATTTACTCATTCGGTTTGTTTCAGTTTTGAACCTCATTCTATTTTGATATTCTTCTTTTCTACGGTGTTTTCTTATCTCTTCACTTTATACTGCACTTTTTCTTCAATTAGAAGCCATCAACCAAAACTGTCACCAAAACAAGGTTTTGTTCTGTTTGAATTGATTTGGATGGATGAATGGATATATGTCATATGTGCATACAGGCTGCATCGATGGATCTAGGGGGCTGAAATTTCAAACAATATCTCCTTATCAGGTCTACAATTTTTTTTTTTTGCACGCACACACACATGCTATGTTTTTAGTGGAGGTTCAAATCACAATATAAGTCTATGCTAGATTGGCCCCTTAGTTCGTGTCCGGCAGTGTTCATTGTTTTTTGTTTTTTCATTTCGAATCACTGCTCAACAAAAGGTGAGAGAAGTAACTCATTCGTTGCTTACCCCATTTTTTTAATTGATCTCACCCAACACAGCATGCTGCCAAAATATGTTGGTCACGTAACTGTTTCTATTGAGTGAAAAACCGAAGTTGTATTTTTCGTCTTTCAATTGTTTCTTCTTTTCTTCCGTCCCTTTATCTTCTCCTTTCACCCGTTCGATTCTTCCTTTAAAACGATTTCCGTCAGGCTAAGCTAGATTTAAATATTTGCATGAGCGCCACCGAGAGAGCAAAGGTAAACAAGCTAATATTTCAAGACTATTAATAAAATTAGCCGTCCCACAAAACAAAGTGAAGCTTCAAAAGTATCAAGATTTAGCTTTCTTTTGATCATTTCTTATTGTTTTTCTTAATTCATATCGAATCACCGTAGTCACACAAATGGCCCGACCAACTAACCAAGTGGGCTACAGGTTATTCCAGTGAGGAAGTCACCGTGTGCACTTGGTCACATTTTAGGGGCTTCAAACTTGAATTTTTTACTGAGTACACCACTAAGCCTCATCTGAAAATAGTTATATTGGGGGAGGGTTGCAAAAACGTGCTTTTGGGGGTCTCCATGGTCATTTTGAACCAACCAACAATGCTCAATTCTTGTGCTGGTATTTTTCAGATAATTTTTGATAAAATACTTATTTCTATAAAAATAATTCTAAATAAATTATTGGTTTTTTTTAGATGATTTTGATAAAATTAATGTTCGTACACGCTCAGGCCATCGTGATCCCTTATCTATTATCCTTCACTTCGCTCGTTATGTCACCTTTTACACTTCACCCTTTTCACATTTGGTACCTTCTCTATTCCTCCATTTTCTCTCATTTCTATTTCCCTTCCCATCCATATTTTCCCCTGCAACAAGAACAATCCTCACCACATTTAGGGTAGTAAACTCATCTTTTTTCATTCTATCACATTACACCAAACCGATATACAAAATTTATATTTCCCTACCGTGATTTGAAATCACAACCAAGTGATCGGTAGACGACTCGCTTAGCAACTGGGCCAAACTGAGAAGTGATGTACATTTACTAATGTATTTATCACTTGCAGGGTATACTGTTGTCTGGAGGAAAATAAATGGATATCTGAAAATACCGAAATAAAACATATTCTTTAATAAATTTCTTCTTAAGCTAAGCTTGGATCGCACAATGATCCAATCAAATCATTGCCAATTGAACCGTAATTTCAACTCAAGTCGGTTTTCGCGAAGCGTCGCCGATTTGTTACTTAATCACAGACGAGAAGCTTAATACTCATGTTGCTAGGATTCGACTTTCAAAGTCTGACGTCACATGATCATAATATACGAATAAAAATAAATCAAAAATTGTTATAATTTAATCAAAAATCCATTCAATTCAATATATTCAATACAAGTATAACTATATCAAAACTTTTTTTTTACAAAAAGCGGTCGAGAAGGTCGAATATTTTTTAATTCAATGTTTACTTCCATCGCCACTTTCATTATCCAAAAGACATCAAAGTGTAATTTTTCTTGGAAATGATGTACAGATATGAAAATGGGCATTATTAATCATCCAATGTTTCCCATGGTGATACAAAAAGGTCGCCATTTTTTTTTTTTTTTTCATTTAATATTTTGCGACGTTCAATTCTTTCCTTCCTTCTAATTGGCTACGACGTCTACCTCAATCGTAGGGAAATAGAACCATTTCTACGATTGAATCATCGACGCAGTCCAAGCCGTTTTTTAAGTCTTTCGACCTTTGATAGCCGGTGTATTCATCACCGATTGGACTTAAAGAATCGGCGATCTGACGAAATCCAGTCGGCGACCCATCGTAAGTGTGAGCTCAACTTGGCTTCACACAACACAACCAGATGAGGGGATGGTGAGAGCTGAAAAATTGTTAGAATGTATTGAATGCAGTACGTAACAGATTGTGCAATTGAATTTTGGCATGGATGTTGCACACCCTTGGGCAGGTTCGCACACACAAACAGGCATATCTGTTCAGGCTCGCAAGCACTGTCGGACATGTCAACATAAACCTTGCATCTTTTTGTGTCACCGTTATAAAAATGTTTGAAAGGAGAAGTTCGGGTTTAAGATTTCGATAATATGAAATTTATGAAGCAATTTCTTTCCACCCTAACCAAAGAGTAACCGAAAAAGGAAAACTTTGATGACAATAAATGTTAACTTGAATGTTAACTTTGACTATAAAAATGTGAGAGTGTATCGTGATGTAAATTAAACTGAATGTTGAACAAAGCCATTTAATGTTATGCCACCATATGAAGGTTAGTAAAATAAAGAGAACGTTCATAATGATTGAAAGCAAATAGAAATAAAGTGAAACATTTTAGAAGAAAATGTTACATATATATATATACATATTTTATATATATATATATATATATATATATATATATATATATATATATATATATATATGTGTGTGTGTATCGTGTGTGTGTGCTTGTGTATATTTGAACCTAAAAACGTCTAATAAAAGTATTGTGAAAAACTATTGATTATACTTTCTATTGACAGTGTTTGTGCGTATGTGTATGTGCATCTACGTAAGTATGTCAGTAAATCTTCAGTATAACGATGAAAAAAGCATTTATGAAAAAATATTCATTTTCAACATAATCTCCTTCCTTATCAATGCACTTAGTCCAGTGTTTTCCCTAAAGTACAAAAAAACAAATGTATATGCAATCTTTTTCCCGATTTAACTATCTTTTTTTTTCTTTATGTATATCGTTAGTTTATTTCTATTCATTTCCCACGTATTTTAAATCTTATACTATCTCTGAATAATCTAATAAAAGTTTTACAAAAATAGAACTTATATAGTTAGGTGAAAATTGGATTGCAGGAATCCTCAATTATTATTTTATATGCACATATTATATCAAGTAAATTACTAAATTTTAAAACCACAAATCTCTTGAGTGAAAGACCGCTCTAAAATCTATTGTGATATATATATATATATATATATATATATATATATATATATATATATATATATATATATATATATACATATATATATATATATATATATATATATATATATATGTATATATATATAAATATATATATATATATATATATATATATATATATATATATATATATATATATATATGTATATATATATATATATATATATATATGCATGTATGTATGTATGCGAGTGTGTGTGTGTATGTGTGCGAATAAGGAAACAGGAAATGAATTTTGCTCGAACCGAAATATTTACGGTATATATATATATATATATATATATATATATATATATATATATATATATATATATATATATATATATATATATATATATATATATATATATATATATATATAACGTATATTTAACAGCAAATTGCACACATCACTTGTTTTGGATAATGACAAAAATGGTCGAAAATAATTAGGACCCAGTTCTGTGGAAACTCATTCGCAAATAGAAGAAATTGAATATTAAAAAATGCTGTCAATTATAGATAAATAGATAGATAGATCGATACCATTAGTAGAACGGTTATAAACTGAGTAAAGATTTTTTTAAAGGCTCATTACATATTTTCTATTTTTACTCAGTTATAAATACGTATACATAAAAATTTTGTTGTTTGTTAGCATGTTTGTATGCACAAATGATCCACATAGATGGCTTTGACAGGCGTCGTTGATGGTCCTGAGGGAATTGTTAAAAAGATCATTTAATGAGAATGGGGGCAAAAGAGAAAGAATACGGCTGGCAGATGGTTTAGGGGGAGCGGCCAAAAAGAAACAGCGCAGCCGGATTAACCTTTTTTGGACTAGACCTAGCAGATTTTCGCCAATTTATCCAATAAAAATCTATGATAGCCGTTAGTATGAATGGGTTTCGTCCAACACTGTTTGATATACATCACTTTTTATGAACTTTTTAAAAGATTATTTGCTATTTTTCTCCTTTCGTCTATTCTCGTTCTCTCTATATTTCTCACTTCCCCCTTTTCCCTCTATGTCTCTGGGTTTTTTTTCAGTCCCTCTTTCATTCTGGCCACTTTTATTCTTTGAATGAGTTCATATCATTCATTCTCTAATTCTTTCTCTTTTACATACTTTTCTTTTCATTCTGCACTTAGATTTACATTCATTCCATAACGTTTTTCTCATTTCCTCTTACCGATTTAGGTTTTTTTGTCGGATTTCTTTCTTTTTTTTTCCTAATTTATCTTCACTTCTACCATTTTCTTCCTTTATTTTCATCTTTCTTTATTAAATCTACATTCCCAGCCTTTTCCTATCTCTTTTTTAAGTTATATTCTTCTTGCCACTGATTACGCGCTAGATGGCGCCAACGTCTGATTCTAGCTTCACTAATTGCAAACACCTCTCTCGTTAAACAAAAGTTTGATGGATATCGTCTGATTTTGTAAGGAGCCCTCGATCGCGTCGACACGAGCAATAAACTGAATTTTCAAGCAAAGTTACAATTATATGTAGAGGGTGGCGACAATATTTTTGTATAATCTGTATTTCGTATTTCTTTCCGTGAATTTGTTTTCATAGATATTTTATTTTCTGAGTCGCCATCGGAATACTGACGATTTTTAATTCATTAGATACACTTGGGAAATAAATAAAAAAAAATAATTTGTTCAACTCTTTTTCACTCATAATTCAGTCGATTTGACACAAATCTGCTTTAAAACTGATTTAGTATTTTTAAGCTGCTCATCTTTTTTTTAAATTTTATCTTATGCTCATTTCGCTTATCGATTTCTTTTATATTCTCACTCATTAATTTTCGCGACTCATTTTTTCCTAATTGAAATTTGTTTCTTCAAATCATAGCAAAATATAAATATATAAAACCTATTTGTCTAGCCAAAACGCCAATTATAACAATGACGTCAACGAAGACATCAATAGCGAGTTTTTTTCCTGGCTGTCTGAGTTCGAGAGTCGGTTATGGCCAAGTTTCAAAAATCCAAATTCATTGAAGTTATCTCACTGCCTCTGGGGAATCAGTACAAATAAATCTCTGAAAATTCCTCATCCTGACCCAATTCAAGATGGTGCCAAAAACTACATGAACAGGACGACGACCGGAACAGCTTTCAACAAGTTCTCGAGTGCCGTTGTTGTTGAAGATTTCTCTTGTATATTTGCATTTTTTTTTTTATTTCAACACAAATGTCTTAGTCATATTTTTATGGATAGGTAATATTTGCTTGAACATGCTCAAAGCTGTTTGCTAATGGATAGATAGATAGATAGATAGATAGATAGATAGATAGATAGATAGATAGATATTTATTGATGCTTTATTACCGGGGAATAAGCAGACGTGGAAAACATATTACAATTTAATAGGCAGCTGAGGCAGGTGGAAAACTATGACCACCAACACAATTATTCATAGTAGGAATTGGACAGGCACATTGGCAGTAAAAACATACAGTATTGACAGGAACACGAAAATTATTTAGTTTTTGAAGAAAACTAAATTGAAAAGTCTTTTGGTGCTACAAAATTTTTACATTGCTGTAATTAGCAGATTCGATTAAACTTGGCAAAACTATTTGTATTCAATCAAGTTCTCCCCCTTTGATTGTTCATAAGAGTTGTCTTTTGATGGGGAAATTTTGACTGATCTGCACTTTTTTCCCCCTGCCAAATAGTAGGGAGGAGAGAGCAGAGATGGAATCTCAAAATTGATTAAGGAGGGACCTAATAAGGGTGAGGGGTGAACATGCTTCCCCAAATTAATATGCAGAGGCGGCAATTAGGCACCCAAGAGTATATATATATATATATATATATATATATATATATATATATGTGTGTGTGTGTGTGTGTGTGTGTGTGTGTGTGTGTGTGTGTGCGTGTGTGTGCATATACGTGTGTGTGTGTGTGTGTACATATATATATATATATATATATATATATAGAGAGAGAGAGAGAGAGAGAAAGAGATTTGGCTTTATAGCATGAATAAGGAAATTACGGGACGAGTAGCTCCTAGTTGGCTTATTTTTTTCATTATTCTAATTTGTATCCGTGTGTGTGTGTGAGAGAGGGGGGGGGGTGCTTGCTTTCAAAAATGTATTTGATTCAACAAAATTTAAAACTCAAAACTGAGAATTATGCAACGTAATGAGAATCATGCTCAACATCACATGGAGAGATCACAAGACAGCACAGTATATTAGGGGGAAAGAAACAAGAGTCTGACACATCGAAGAGAGCATTAGGAAACTCAAATGGTGATGGTTGGTCATGTTGCAAGAATGGCAGACATCTACTAAGCATTACGACTCACAACATGGATCCCCAGATCAAATGTGTCACCGAGGCCGGCAGAACATGAGTTGGCGAGACAAACTGCGAATCCTAAAGAAGGTCCATGTCTAACGACATACGATAAGACGATGATTATGATGGTGATGTACTTGCTTGTCTAAAGAAGGGAATGTTTCTTTGGAATAATAAAGTTCAAAAAGATTTTTACTCAACGAAACTAAAAACTGGTCTGGTTAGTCACTCAATAGAAACCATCATGAGACTTGCATGCCGTATTGGGAATGATGGTTCAATATTTGGGAATGAATAACTTACTTCTCTCGCCTTTTGCTGGACACTAAAAGGTCTGAATTTTCCGAAAATAAACATGAACACAACTGGACACTAACTAGGGACCAATTGAACATCAACTCAATTGAACCCCTGCTAAAAATTTGTTGTGGAGAGGAATTTCTAAATAAACGTGTTTTCTAGACATAATAAGGAGTAAATATCTAATTTTTCAGTCCTCTATCTCAATTGATGCTACCATACATAGCCAAACAAACAGATAGACAAACTAGCCAGGAAGACTGGAGAAACCTATGTAGACAGTCTTGATTGAGGGTTTCTAATGAAGCAAGCAACAACTTAGTTGTCAAAGCAAATTAACATTTACGGAGTTGGAATAAAACACTTAATCCCACGTGGATATTATTCAACGGTTGAGCGTAAGTTAAGCGTTATTAGATCCCTCTCTCTACTAGATCAGTAAAATTTTAAACATCAAACATGTTTAAACATTAAACATTAAACAAGAATAGCAATTTTGTTTTGCCATCAAAAGTTTAATTTTTCTTAGACAGCTAAGTACCCAAAAAGACAACGATCTACCCAGTTGTAAATATTTGAAGAGTTACGTAAATCCTTCAGAAAATATTCATATTGCTGTATAACAGCTCTCCTATCTATTGGCAGGAAATAAGTCAATCCAGGATTGATTAAGAAGTATATTGACCTTCTTGACTGAAATATAGAAATCTATATTTTCTAAAAATGAATGTTATTAAAGAACTTGGGGCTAGCATACGGGTCCCTAAGCCATAGAAAATAAATTTGATTCTAGTCGTGTGCTAAAATATACCTTTTGGGTCAAAATGTTGGTCATATTCGACAAATATCTAAAATTAATGTAATTTTGACTGTTGCTTTTTGGTTGATAAATTACAGTTATTCCATTGTGCAAGATCTCTTGCTCAGTCAGTGATTTTGATGTAAACGAAAAATGAATAAGTCGATAATTTAAGAAAACATTAAAATCTGAAGCAGGAAAGAAATTTGGTGGTAAATTTCATGAAAATACTACCTATATGCGATTCTTAGGTCCAAAACACATTTGAAAAAGTATACAACAAGCTAATTCAACAATCATATCAGCTATCACTCGGATTTGGTTTCAAGAACGATTTCGGATAAACATAGAGCCCCATTTATTCACTGGTTAAGCTTCTTTTTTTTGTTTTTGTTTCATTTTCCCACGCACTTTCCCGCCTACATCCGTGAAATTAACACGAGACTTGAATAAGGAAATAGGCCATCATATCTTTCTGCAAATAAACAAGGTAATTGCACCGCGTGAAGCCTGTCGTGTGATTTTGGTAAAGTGGCCATTGCAATGTAGGGACGAACCAGCATCTGGAATGCAGAAGTCGGCAAAGGTCTTAAACTTAAAACAACAGACGAGTCTCCTTTTTAGTCGAATGACACACTGCAATCTGGTTTTGCTTTATACTGACAAAATGTGTCATTACAGTAGGCCTAAAAACATCTCCCTGAAGTTGGAAAATAATGGGACCGTATTACTGAACACGGCCAATTTTCGTACGTGGGTTTTCTTTTTTTAAGAGGACATAAAAGTGCACCCATCGCATACTTTATTTTTCTTCATTTACTGCCACCTTTTTCTGTTAATTCTTTTTCGCTTTCTCTCTTTCTTTATTTCTTACTGTTTGATTTTCTTTCTCTTTTTATATTTCGAGCTATTTTTCTTCCCTTCCTTTGCCTCTTCTCTATTTCACAGCTTCTAATCTTTGTTTACATTATGATTTTTAATGTTTTCATTCTTTCTTATTTTTTTTGTTTTACATTCATTTTTTCTCCTATTTTTTTCATCGCATTTATCTTCATTCCCGTTTTCTATCCTTTGATTCCTTTCTCTTTCTTTCCCCTTTTCCTTCCCTTTTTCTTTTTTCCTTTTTATTTTTTTTTCTGTCCATTCGTCTGCTCATCTTTCTTATTTTCATTTCTTCATTTATTGTTCCTTTCCTTATTTGTGTGTTATTTCCTTCTTGCTTTTCTTTCTTTATATTGTTACATTTTCTTTCTTATCGGTTCTCTCTATTCCTAGGCATCTTCTTTTTGTTTCTCATTTCTTTTTCTCCTTTGTTTCTTCACTCATTCTTTTCTTTTTCACCTTTTCAATCTCCCTTCTCATTCTCCTTCTTTTATTTCTAATACCTTTCTTTATGCTTCCTCTTTTCGTATAAATTTGCGAATGAATTTTCCTTTTAAACATATCCGACTTTCGGTCGATCATTTTTCCAAATCTGACCATTCAACTCTTTTCCAGAAAATGTATTTATTTGAAACTGTCAACCAAAACTGTCAACTGTCTTCAGTTTTTAAACTGGTCTGGCTGCATTAATGGAGCTGGATGGCTGAAAATCTAATGCATTTAGTAAAATAAACAAAATTCCCCTCCCAAGAGGTTTTCAGGGAAGGGATTCAATTTATAATTCAATTTTATGCTAAATTGCTCCCTAGTTTGTTTCCGGTTGCGTTCATGCTTGTTTTTTGAAAATTCAAATATCTTAGTGTCCAACAAAGGTGAGATAAGTAACATTCATTGATCACCACCTTTTCCAAATCCTAATTGATCACCCCAACACAGCATACTGCCAAAAGACGATGGTCGAGTGACGGTTTCAATTAAGTGACTAACCAGACCTATTCTTTTACTATTTTTCTAATCTTAGGAATTTTTTTTCCTTTGTTTTCTCATCATTTTTTATTTTGCTTTTCTTGCGCAAACGCTCGTGTATGTAAGTGAGTGAGTAGGAAGTCTTGAATTTGGGGCGTGATATAAGTAAAAACAGAGAAATGAAGTCCTAAATATTTGAGTCACGAAAACTTCAGTGTTCTGTTATTGTTAAGAAACTGCGATATAAAACACTAATTATCCGAAGTAAAACTGTCTGATGTCCCTAATAAAACGCAAGAAACTAAGGTCAATTTATTTACGCACGTACATTCGTGTGTTTCTTTGAGAATTCTATTTATCGATAGATAGATATTTGTATTTATACATATGCTAGTTCGTGTGTATCTCGTTAAAAGATTCAAGCATAATGTGATATCAGACTGTGCAAGATTGACCAATTCAAGGTAAATGGAAAGCATAAAAAAGCAGATGTCTTTCAGAGAATTGTAAAAAGTGGATGTGTTTGAGTCAAATACTAAAATCCCCATATTTTGTGCAAATCACTTAATTCGTTCCATTAAAAATCGCTAATGACATTTCAGAGGCATAAAAAAACTCGAATTGTTTTTTACTATTCTAATCTTAATAGTTAAGCGCAGAAACTTCACCTTTTTATTTCCAGCGAGAAATCAAAACGAGTTCCTGATTTTCAAGCTTCAATGTTGATGTAAGAACAGTGATTTGGAATATTTCCATTAAAGGATTTATAAAAAGCTCAAATTCTGTAATCCGATATTTTACATCAACAATTTTAAGCAACTAGCAGTTATTTATTTATTAAGAAAGTTTACATATAATTCAGAGGGCGCTGTAAACTTTTCAACTAAAAATATAATTTAACCAAATTAGATTAAACCTAAGTTAGAGATGTCCAGACTATCGTCTACTTACATTTCAAAAACTTGAAGAATCTGTTGATGAATTTAAGCATGTACAGTTAGGTAGTATCTTTTATTTCTATGCATAGAATTCAACATATCCGCACATACAGATTATACTCCTCTCAAAATACACTGATAACTCCACTCTTCGCAAAAATGATCTCTGTGCATCATCCCAACCAATGTGGCTCTCTCCTACTTACATTTAATCACATGATCTTTAAACTAGAGAATAAAATGCCGACGGCCATCCCAAATCGTTCCACTCAAAATGCACAAAAAATAGTGTAGTCCTTAATCGTGTCAGAATTAATTTGTTTTATAGCTCTGAGTCCACAGCGACAGCCTTAGAAATGAAATGAAAACCCAGCGTGGTGAACGATAAAGTGGACCTTGATATACCTAAGTCTTTTCATGTAAGAATAAGCGTGTCCAAAGACGCAACTGACGGTCGTCTGCTTCTTTGAGCAGGGTCTTAACAATGGAAACTGGACGAGGAATCTGTCTTCGAGATAATTTGGAATCGAACGTAAATTGCGTAAAATACCGGAGTATTTCTTTTTTATTTGTTTGGTTTCCGTCTGCTCAAAATGTTTCATTTCATTTTCTCTGTTTATTTCTGCTGATGGGAAAATGGAGGAGGGTGATGGTAGTGGATGTTTAAGGAAAACAAATTGAAAAATACATAATGGGGAAAGAAAGTGAACCGGAAGGTATCATAGGGAATGGAATATACCAGAACAAAGTTTCAACTGGAAAGAAACTGACCAATCAGGAGCCCAATTTAACTATCCGCTTGTCAGTAACTGGTTTTGCGCATGTCGAAAGAGTATAATCCAAATATTCATTTGTCTGCTTGATTTATTTTTAATTTCGTTTGCCTTGATTATGCTCTTTTCCTTAGATATTTGTCGCCTGTTTATTTGCTTTCTTTCGTTTTAAGAGCGGAACATTTCGATTGGTTTATTCAAGATAAGTTTTGGGAAATCATATTACACTGGTTGCACTGCAAATCGAAATAAGATTCACCGTAGAGAAAACAAAATATAATTATTTTTCAGCTAGAGCGATATTTACGATAAACAAGCTCCGAGGAAAAAACTAGGTAAGAAAAGACTCAGATAGATAGATAGATAGATAGATAGATAGATAGATAGATAGATAGATAGATAGATAGATCAGACTAAAACAAATATAAAAGACTCGGATATTACAGAAGCAGAAAAGTATGAACAGATGTGAAATTTCGTTCAAACAAAATGAAAATGAAATATATATATATATATATATATATATACATATATATATATATATATATGTATATATATATATATATATATATATATATATATATATATATATATATATATATATATATATATGATCCAAATGGCGTATTACATGTACATATTAATACAATCTAAATATATTCTGTAGAATGCATTCAATATAATCAATAACTGCTCTTTTAATTAATTTTACTGTTTCATAGGTATCACGCATATATCAGATCTATTACATGTAATATATTATATCTAATTCATAGTAATTTTTTATTTTAATATTGTTACAAATCATATCTCCCAATATATTATGTGCGTGTACGTGTGTTTGTTTGTGTACGCACGTACGAGCTATAACAATGGTTATCAATCTCGAAAAGAAATCGACCAGATGCTTGTATTACCTTTCCACTCTAGCACTTGGGAATGGCATGAATCCATTCTCTTTGCCCTTTATCCCACTGTTAGTCATCGTCATCCGGGTCTTGTTGCTGGTGTGTTACAAACCGAGAAGAGTGATTGGGTTGGTACATAGAGAGTCTGCTTTCACAAAATGACTTCATGTCAAAGGCAGCAAAACGCTTACTCCATCCATTTGAATGTACATACACACGCATACGTATAGATAGATAGATAGATAGATAGATAGATAGAGTGGGAGAGAGAGAGAGTCTGGAAAACTTTACAGCTTTAAACACTATAGATGTGATATGGTTTCTTTTGATTCGTGTCATTTCTGTTGATTATTTCCAAATATCTGTAAATGAAATTAATGTAAGTTTTTCCAAGGGTTTTTATGTTCTACACAGAATTAAATATTGTAGTACGATAGGTAATTTTTTCTCTGCAGGATCATCAGTTGTTTACCATGTGACCGTTTCGGGGATTTAAAACAAAGCAGTTATTTAACATGACTCTCCGGCTGTGTTGATCAAACACTCTTCCCTCCAAACTTTGATTTTCATATTTAGCTTGCTATATCATTTTTATGATCGTGTTATGTTATAATACGAATCATTGAAGCAAAGGCCTTACTAACGTACGCTACTCAAAAAACGTAAGAATTTGACGATGGGGGATCAGTAAGTATACCGACGGATATGACTTGTGTTCGCGTTACTTTTGTCGCGTGTTTACCCATGTGCATACTAAATCTGTTACGTTGGATTTAATCTCAGACTGCATGCAAATCGACTTTTGACATTCTAACCAATAACCAATTCAATAATGATATATTCTTGATGACAATGACATTCTTTTGCAAGACTTTTCGGGACCGTTCCCATAATTGATACTGCTGTCCCATTTAGGTTCCACACAGTTTCAGCTTTCTGGCAAGGTCTAGATACTTATTTAGCCTTTCACTTTCGTCCAGCTTCGCCCTATGGTCTTCCTGGACAGCCAAATTTCTTATCTGACCCTTTTTCAATACTAAATCTTGTCTTCTAAATTGGGCGATACATTTAAATCTCAAAGTCCCTGAGGATGTTTTTACACATATACTGTTGACATAATTTTTTAGTTCCCATATTTTCTGCTTTCTTATTCGTTATTTCAGATCTCTGAGTTTCTCTCTTGTCCAGTTTAAGAAGAGTTCTGATTAGCTCACCATGGAAACTACCCAGCTGAGTGTTCCTTTGATCACATTTCTACTGAATAAATTAGTCTCGAGTAATATTCTTATTCTTTGTCCACTTTTCCTTTCATCTTATTCAACTTGATCGTGCCTGCTTCCGAAATTCTCAGGTACTTGTAATTTTCTTTCTCGTTTAGCCTTTTGAAGGATCCTTGGTCAGGTAATCCTATTATTATTATTATTATTATTATTATTATTATTATTATTATTATTATTATTATTAGCAATCTCACACCAGTTGCCTGGTGGTAACCGCTAGAGTTTGAGTGACAGCAAGTCTCCTCAAGTCTCCAGCCCTCCTCTCCTAGTACTCATAGGTCGCAGTAATTCTGCGATTTACAGCTTCACACCGGTTGCCCAGTGGTTAACGCTGAAGGCTGAGTGACAATAAGTCTCCTCAGGTCTTCAGCTAACATCTCCTCTCTCTTTCGCATATCATGACAGAGCTACGATTCGTTGCAGTCCTTATATCTCTAGCACCTTCCTCAGTATCCGTGCAGTTCCCAGCAGTGCTTTGGTCTGTACGGTCTCTATCCTCCCCCTAATCCCGATCTCCTCCAGTCTCTCCCTCAGCGTTTTGGGGACAGTTCCTAGTGCTCCCACTATGACCGGTACTACCCTGGTTTTCATGTTCCACATTTTCTTTAACTCCCTTGCTAGGTCCTGGTATTTTTCCCTTTTTTCACCCTCCTTCTTTTTTACTCTATGGTCTGCAGGTACAGCAACGTCTACTATTTGGCAGGCCCTCCCTTTTTTGTCTACTATTACTAAGTCCGGCCTTCTTGCCTGGATGAGGTGGTCAGTTTGGATGTCAAAGTCCCACAGTAGTTTGTGGTTGTCATTCTCCAAAACTGCCTCTGGCTTGTGCTGATACCACTTTTCCCCATGGTTGAATCCCATTTGTTTACTTAGTTCCCAGTGTATCATCATTGCTACTCTATCGTGTCTATGCTTATACTCCTTCTGGGCGAGTTGGCTACATTCACTAGTTATGTGGTTTACTGTCTCATCTCTTTCACCGCACATGCGGCATTTGCTGTTTGTCTGTGTTCTGTCGATTTTTGCTTTTATGTAGTTTGTCCTTATGCTTTTGTTTTGGGCTGCCATGATGAGCGATTCTGTTTCTCTCTTAAGGTTTCCCTTTCGTACTATTATTGTTGTTGTTGTTGTTGTTGTTGTTGTTATAATAAATAGAGTTTTTTTCTGATGAAGTTATTGAGCAATTTCCTTCTTCCTTCCCTCTTTTTTTGAAAAATATTATTCGTTTGCCTCCTACCTTTCGGGTACACATGATTTAAATCTTATT
The DNA here is from genome assembly GCA_963457665.1 of Thysanoteuthis rhombus. Classification (NCBI taxonomy): domain Eukaryota; kingdom Metazoa; phylum Mollusca; class Cephalopoda; order Oegopsida; family Thysanoteuthidae; genus Thysanoteuthis; species Thysanoteuthis major. The sequence continues at coordinate 43,528,102 of OY735205.1, read as the reverse complement.
ATAAAAGCAGAATATATCAAAGAAAGTACAAAATTCAAGAAAAAACAACATAGAGAGAGTTTCAATCATAAGGCCACGTAAGTCGGGGACAATGTTTAGTCAGGGGATCATTGGATTATGTGAGCAGTGATTATTAGCACGGTCTTTCGTATCTCAGGTAAGAATGGGTTTTCTGGAATCATATAAGGTGTGCATCAGACCTTCTCTTAATCGTCCCTAGCACTTACCACAACTGGAATAGAGGTTGTATTTAAATGCCACATCCTTGCAATTTCTATTTCCCGATCTTCATACTTTGAAATTTGTTTTCATATTCTTTTACTGAGATGTTTTTATCCGACAGGATGGTCATGTGTATCTTGATCTTGGAAATCTTTTATCATTACCCCTGATTTGTTCGTTTGTATAGTGCGGTCGGTATGTACAGTGAAGTCCCGGAGCAAAGTACCACGTTCACCTTCTTACACAGGTGCTGGTTTCTGCTCATACCATTTTTTCCACGTGGGGCAGGCTATAATGTTGGCATATCATCCACTGAGGTTATATCCCGACCAGATCAAGTGACAGTAAGTTCTTTCAATACCGCAGATAACTTGATGATTTCCCCGATTTTGCTGTCTGAATAGTTTCAGTTTACACGAATGTCTTATCTTGGGACCTTTTTTCAAGCAACTTCGTAGCTATTCCGAGCGCCCCAGAAATTATAGGCATCAATGTCACTTTCATCTGTCCTAATTGTTCAGTTCATCGCCAAGGCACAGATATTTATTTAATTTTCCATTCAATTTCAATTCCATTCATTACACTTGATTCAGACTAATTTAGATTGAAATAGAATTTATAAGAAAATATCTATAACTATTTGTACAATTATTTTACTTATATTGTAGTCAAAAAAGGTATCTTTCGTCATATATAATCTGGTGAAAGTAAAGAATTCTACTTACCAAATCCTTTTGACCAACTACACTGGTGGTATCAGAATTGACGATTTATAAATAATGGTAATACAAGTGGCTAGTAATGATGAATCTTTAATGATAATGATATTGAGTCAACACTTCCTTCATCCAAAAGTCAACCAAATACCTGTATCAATATTTTCACTTGTTTTTCTATTCAAATATCAGAAGTAAGTATTAAACAATGAAATGAAAATAATAGAAAAATATGTATTTCTAATAACGAACCAAATTGATGGAGCAATTTACTTTCTTAGATCCTTAATTTAATATCGATTATCCACAGGTATAATCTTGAAAATTTTGTTAATTATATTATGCTGCTACTGCTAAGTATTAGTTTTATGATAGGGATGTCGTCAGTTCCCCCTAATAAACATCTTCATGATACAAGCGGCAGTAATTCAAATGGTCAGTTATTTCGACTCACAGAGGCAGCAATACAACTTCACGTTTCACCAAATAGAAGGGATAGAGGGCGTGGAAGATGGTCCGAAGAGTCCGGCCAGGTCAGCTCACGAAATGGCAGATAAACTAAGGCCCCTTCTGACATTACTAATTAGCGGCCGTCACCGAGGCTGTACTTAAATCAACGGCCTGTCGTTATGTCGTGTCACGACTGACACGTTCGACACAGCGTGGAAGGGCGCACCCACTAACCACGTGGTCTCTAGTGACTAGGAACAAGAGTTCAGAAGGCCAACAGGAAATGGAAATGAACGAAGGATGAAAGGACAAAGAAGGGGAAACATTTTGAAATAAGAGGACGATAAGGTAAGAAAGGAGAGTAAGATGAAACAAATAGATGGTTAAATTGAAGGCTGAAGGAATAGAGAGTAAATCTGACAAAAAGAGGGCAAGCATAAATTAAAAAGGTGACTTAAGAAAGTAAAAATAAAAGGGGATGGAAAGCAACAATGGAAGTCGAAGAGTATACTCGATGGAAGAGAGTAAGTCTGAAAAACAAAAGAGAAAGGAAATGCAGATACAATATCAGGACAAGAAAGCAATATAAAACGAAATAAACCTCAGGTAAAAGTGAAAGTGAAAGTAATAATGAACAACAGAGGAATGGAAAGAAGAGATCATAAGGTGAAAGGAAGATGGGATGTGTTGGTAATGGTCAAGTGGTAATGGTAGTAAATGGCCTGCCAAAGCTCGGTGGATTGAGTGGTCAGTTCTTGGCAAAAGCTCATCTAATTAATGGCTCATTTTGAAATCCTGTGCAACTGAAGAAATGTTATTTACTCCCGTTGAATGGATGCGAAATCTTCTCGGAGCATTATCAAAGTAATAATTTAGTTGCGCTGTTATTTTTCATTTATATCGAGGGCAACTTTCGTATAAATATTTCCGACTAGGTTCAGGATTCTGGCTGCTTCAGACTTAATCTTTGGTGCAGATGAATGAGTATAAGACCTGGGTTCGAAGAATATGAAAAATGAGGGGTTTTGCCAAACCCTCGCAAATGCCACAAATAGATCTCTACATTTCTCTGACTTATTCGGACATGTGTCCTCATCTTGGTCAGTAATCCAACGATGTTTTGGCCGTTGCACCCTCAAGCCTCATTCAGGTGCCTGTCGTACTCGATACCTCTGGTTATCCTCTGGCCCATTTGTCCCATTTTAAACCAAATGCTACGTGGTGTCCTTTATCCGCCTCTTCAAATTGAAACTAATGTCTTAAATTTACGTCATCAACTGAACCTGTTATTGCTTTTCTGTCACTTCAACTGAACCAGGGTAAATGATCAGCTATGCTTGATTTCATCGTTCCATCCCAGCCGATGGCTTTTTGATGTTCTCACAGCCTTACTTTGAGTCTAATTTTGAGGAGATATGCTGTCAATTGATCTCCGGTGAAAGCCACCAGTCACTGCTGATGTGAAAAATCAATAATAATAATAATAATAATAATAATAATAATAATAATAATAATAATAATAATAATAATGAGGATACTGAGGAAAGTGCTAGAAATATAAAGACTGCAACACTGATTGTTAGCAGTGACCTAACAAAGGGAGGGAAATGAAAGCGGGAATGTGAACCACAGTACTGGCATGATAGGCAAAGGAGAGAAGAGATGTTGGCTGAAGACCTGAGGAGACTTATTGTCACTCAGCCTTCAGCAATGACCACTGGGCATCCGGTGTGAAACTGTAAACCGCAGTATTACTGTGGTCTATGAGAACTAGGAGAGAAGGGCTGGGGACTTGAGGAGACTTGCTGTCACTCAAACTCCAGCGGTTACCACCAGGCAACTGGTATAAGATTGCAATAATAATAATAATAATAATAATAATAATAATAATAATAATAATAATAATAATGATGATGATAATAATAATAATAATAATAATAATAATAATAATAATAATAATAACAGTGTGTGTAATGTTAAAAATAATCATCCTCATATGAAATAGGAATTATTTTAAAATTACTTAAGAATATTTAAGAATGTCAATGCCCATCTCAAAGGTGTTAAGGTGTCTGTAAAGGGCCAAGCTTTATGGTGTGTGGAGCAGCCTTTCATAATTGTCGTGTGAAATAATCTCTGTGCGAAATACGTCTCCGAAATATTTTGGTCACTCCTGCTAACTTGGATATGAAATATGTATTTTTAGATAATTCTAATAAGTGCAAGTCAAAGAAGATAATCTATATGAACTATGAAGAAAGATCTATAATTTTTAATGTTTTATTTATTTTTTATTCAATTTCCCAAGGCCCGCTGATCCAAGCAACTTCGAACTCGTAACTCGTAACTTGTGCACTTACTGATATATCAGTCGAATGTCAAATTTATTGATTGCAATACATACACATACAGACTGTGATTTCTTCAATTGTTGTTTGATGAAACAGAGTAGCTATTCATTGTCGAAAAATAATTTTTAAAAATTTAAATGTCGGTAAGCTTTTTTCCTTATGCGAATTGTATTCCATCAAAGAGCGAGGCAAAAATCAAAGGAGATGATTCTTGGAAACTTGTGAGACGAAATACCTTTTTTTTATTATCTTAATCGAGGTTCAATTTCCCCAAAACCGCTAATCCAAACAACTCTAATCTCGACACTGCAATGTCTTGTGTGCTGACTAATATATCTGGCAAATATCAACTTAGCACAACGGCCGTTTGAAGAGTAATTGCAATGCGTATACATACACGCAGATTTCTTCAATTGTAGTTAGATTAAAAGCAAACATGATTTGACACACATCGTAATTGTTATAATAACAAATTAAATAATCATATATTCTTGGTGACAATGTTAATCGTCATTTTTATTATAAATATAATGGTTATATTTTACAATAAAGATATCATGCAAATATAAATGGGTATCACAAGGATGTTAATTTTAATGCTAAGAAAGAGATGATGGAGATGATGATGTATGAGAGGAGAAATATTGTTGACTCGTGAAATATTTATCTTTTCATTTTATGTTGTCACTCTTGAACAATCCCCTCGGGATAAGTTCTCAGCGTAACTTCTACTGTCGTCTAGAGTCGCTAATTGACCCAGCTCTGGTCCTAAACTTGTGTCGTCCATCGAATGCTCATTCACTTTTTACTCTTGCTGCGTTTGGCTCAGTAGCGAAGGAGCGATTACTCCCTACGGCCATTTCGGCCACAGACACTCGAAAATTGGTGACAATGGCGGACGTTGTGAATGGTCATTAAAGCAGTCGACACGGCTTTTCTGTCTGGTCTGACAAGCGTTCGGTTTCTCAGGCACAGATTGTGTCACGCCACAGGCCAGGTAATCCCGTCCCGACCTTAGCTGTCAACCAAAAAGGATTTTTTCCTTTTTTCTCTTAGCTGAATGCTCTACACTGAATTCTTCAATCTAATTGTTGATGCTTTCTGTTGTATTATTCCTCCTTTCATCTACACGTCTGTTTTGCCGCTTTTTTTCCTTCTGATCATTTTTCTCTCTTTTTCCTTTTTCCCTGACTCTGTTTTTTTCCTTCTGTGCGTTTTTTCTCATGATATTATGTTTACTTTACCCCTTTTCTCTTCTTTCTTCGCCCTTTCTTGCTTGTCTTTGTTTTCTTCTCTTTCGTTTTCCGCCTCTTTCTTTCCTCCTATTTTGTTTTTTTTCTTTCTACCACCTTTCTTCTTCTTCTTCTTCTTCATCTTCTTCTTCTTCTTCTTCTTCTTCTTCTTCTTCTTCTTCTTCTTCTTCTTCTTCTTCTTCTTCTTCTTCTTCTTCTTCCCTTTTCTTCCTCTCTCTTCTCGACCAATTCAACTGGACTTTTCTCTTTCGATGATATATGCTTTTAATTCTTAATCTATTCGTAATTTTTGATCTCGTATACAATATTTTAGCGTTTTATTTGCTTAATTCACTTTTGTATGTCTCTAATTTCAATCTATATTCTTCTTCATCACGCAATAATGATGGACATATTTCAAATTTTGACCATTTCTAACCTCCTCTCTCTCTCTCTCTCCACGTTACCACCATCTCTATTTCCTTAGGAAAAATCTCCTTCTCTGCAGCCACCTCTCTCTTTCTCTTTCTCTCTCTCTCTCTCTCAATCTATCTATCTATCTATCTATCTATCTATGCCTGTGTGCGTATGTGTGCGAGAGAGAGAGAAAGAAAAAGATTATGGGTTTGTGAGATTGCGTGTCAATGTGTCTATATGTGTACGTGTTTGTCTGCAAGTATACTTTCGTAGCCTATCATTAATCGTTCGTTACGACTGTTCACTCTCAACTTACCTCTCCTCTTTCTTCAACTTCTATCTTTACTTACTTACTCTTTCTCTCTTTCTCTTTCTCTCTCTCTCTCAGGTGACTTTTTCCCCTAACTCGCTTTATCATTGAATGAGAAGTAACCCAGCATGGATTTCAAGCCACATGGCGCACTTACCGTCGTTAAGGAAAGTCTCTGCTTTGGGTCAGCTTCTTTACCCACTGGTCATTCCTCGAAGCAGTATAAAGAAACAACTAAAAAGAATGCAGAAAAAAAGATCCCAAGAGTCACACAAGTGGACTTCAATCATATTCTCTTCTTTTATTTGTTCCTGAATATTCAAAAACATGGCCTTAGGTCATGCACCATCTTAAATAATTTTATCGATGAGTGTTTTCTGCTTTGTGAAAAAGTCGTCCTGTGAATCTTTTTATGTAATAATAACTGATCTTCAATGATCTGTGACATATGGTGTTTTCACTCATTTGGCAGTTGTTTGAATATGCAATAGTTATACGAAAATCAGAACGATGCGTTATTGATGGTGAAGTTTACTTTAATATTTTATACTAAAATTTCATCATTTTAACCCAGGGTATCACAGAATTAAGTACACGGACTATAACTGAAATGTATAGATATTGCATGGTGCTAACCCTCCATATAAAGGATATTGTGTGTGTTATAGGCCAGAAGTCAACTCCATTTTATTAGTATCTTTATCTCTTTTGCTTCTATATAGATTGTTTTTTTACTATATCTTCTCGCAATTTCAGGCTATATCTACTATCACTATCACGACTTATCCAGCCTTAAACGTTTGAAAAATTGATTAAAAGTACTTTACTCAAACGTTAGCTTACTTTTCTTTGATAGCACACCAGTCTTAATGTTTGTATCATTTCTAAGTAATACCTAATATTCTCTCTTACTCAAAGACATTTGATGATATCGGACATTTTAGTATGTATTTTTACGACACAAAAATTGAATCATAAATTCAGGAAATAGGAAAGAATTGGAGTCTTTATACTGAGCTGGTCTTTCATTTGTTTATTGCTAAAGACTTTTATATTTCTATTTAAACGTAATATTAGTAACAAGTGAGGATAATTTCCAAATATTTTTCTTCCAAGGGTAGAACTAAAAAATTCTATAAGAAAGAATATATCCATCTTTAAAGAATTATGATCAGTCATGTTCAAGTGACCGTTATATATATATATATATATATATATATATATATATATATATATATGTGTGTGTGTGTGTGTGTGTGTGTGTGTGTGTGTGTGTGTGTGTGTAGTGAAAATAATTGAGTACACCCCATGCAATTTCTTTATAAAAAAATTATTGAAGGATTATATTATGTTTAGTGGAGCATTACATAATCAAAACATACTTTATCAGGTATTATTTATGAACAAACTTTACAGCATCGGGAATCTGCTGTCAACAAATATGAATACGTTGCCGTCCAAAAATGAGTTCTACCCCTATGAAAAAAATTTTTTTTTCATTCTATGTTGTGATTATATTTTTAAACTGTAGTTGATTATTTTTTCCAATAGGTGGTTTAAATGAATATAAATAGAGTATGCAATGTTAAATAGTTCCTATTCAGTCAAAGTTTTCAATGCATTGGCTTTTAGTTCAGTTGTGGCTCCACATCGAAAGAAACTATCTTCTAATTTGAAGAAAGCTTTCATTTCTTTCGACTAACAGAACAATAGCTACAAAAAATACCCGTAAGACTGAAGCTGAAAAATATCAGTGTTGCCAAAATTTTGTAAAATCATAAGAAAAGTTAAAATGATGGAGGATTACAGAAGTAACCATGCAAGCTAATACCGAGGTCCAATCGTTCTATCAGGGGATCGGTGGATAAAGATCTGAGAAGATCAACTGCGGATGTTGCTTCTGAGACCAAAGAAATGCGTACCATGAATGTTTCTACTACAACGATCAAATGCACTCTAAACGACCACAAAAGTAACTGCTACTGAAATCGAGACACAAACTAGTTCGTTTAAAGTTTGTCCGAGAATATAAGGATGAAAATTCAACATTTTTGCGACAACGTATTGTGGTTTGATGGCATACATCGTGATTGTCGTCTTCATGGCGAAACGTTTAAGGAAAAGTGTTTGGTATCAACAGTGGAGCCTAGTGATAGAAACGTCATGGTTAGGGGCTGTATAAGCTCTGATAGCACTGGTGGGCTGCATTTAATCGACAAAACCATGAACGCTGATGGTCACATCAATATATAGAAAGGAAACACTGTTTTCACACAAACGTTTAGGAAAAAGCAGGACATTGATCCAAAACACTTATATATTATATATGGTTATATATTATATATTATATGCTTATATATTATATGCACATATAGAGAGAGATTATATATATATATATATATATATATATATATATATATATATATACATATATATATATATATATATATATATTATAGTTATATATATATTATATTTTATATATATCTTTATATATATATATATATATAAATATATCATATATATTTTCATGTGTATATATCATATGTATTATGGATATATTATATAAGTATTATAAATATCAAATATATCATATGCATATGCAGTATATATTATAAATATCATATGTATATTTATTATATATTATATATATACTGTATGTATTATACGTTATGTGTATATTACAGCTGTATATATCAAATGCATCATTTTTATCATATATCATATCATGTATCATACATACATATTATGTAACATATATATATTTATTATATATATATATTATATATCTCATATATTATACATATCATATATGTGACGTATAAATACATATGCATATATTTTACTTCTATGAATCATAGATATTATATATGTATACATATACATATTTATATTATATTCATATTACAAATAATATATGTATATATTATATATATAATTCATACACATGTATAATATATATCATATAGATATTTATATTATTTATTGTATTCTGGTGTATTATGTTTTAGATATATTATATATATAATATATATGAATTATACATGCATATATTAGATATATCATATATATCATACATATACATTATACATATGCATTTATATATGTGTGTGTGTGTGTGTGTGTGTGTGTGTGTGCGTGTGTGTATGTATGTATTGTACAATGTCTGCGTGCATACATTTTTATGTAAGAAAAATGAAATTAAAATTACAATAGATAGAAGAAAAATTAGGGTCAGTTCCAGAAGAGCTAGAAAGCAAATCATTATATACATCCAGATATTTATCCTCTATGCGGCACTACGTTATACTGGCTACAAAAGCCTCAACTCCAGAAGTAAGATTGACAAAGCTGAGTATTACAGTATTCAACATCCAGTCAAAAACCCCAACTGAACAAATTTGTAGTACAACTGATCAGTTAAAACGTTTGTTTGGCATTGCAGAATGGTGTGCTTTGCGTAACAAAGTGAATTTAAACATCTATAAAGCTTTCCGATACACAGGTGTTAATGAAGCTTGTTCTTCCTCTTCTTTGTCAGCTTCTTTGCAAGTAAGAGAACAAGAATTGTATCCATGTGGAACGACGATGATCAGAATAGTACTTTCTCTTTTTCTATCTTTTTTACACACTCCCCCTTTGCTGAATATATATATATATATATATATATATATATATATATATATATATATATATATATATATATATATATACATACATACATACATACATACATACATACATACTTGGCATGTTATTCCTTTTCTGTGGAATCAATCATCAATCATAAATCAAAAATTCCAGATTTTTCAGCATTCATTACCGTTATCTTGAGAGTATCGTAAAATCGTCCAAGAGAAAAGAAACTTTCATTTCAAAGTTATAAAGAATGTTTTGATGCTTTGGTAGGAACTTATGGTAAATTTGTCTTCTCTGAGTATGGGAAAGAATACTACCCTCGTGCACGCACTGAGTGCTTGAATTTATGTAAACAACTTATCTTGAGGCCCTCTTTTTCTCTGCAACATCTTTTAATTCGTCCAGGATTCTGTTTATTTGAAAAACGTGCTTTAGCAACCATATTTTTTTCAACTTACTTTGCTCTCATAACAGCCTCAAACAGTAATCCTCACAGAACAAAGATCACCGATGGAGAAACATTAATAGTCAAAATATAATACAATCGGATTTTTCTATCTAAACAATGACAACTCTTGCGTTTATCAGTTTTATTGTAGCGACAGACCGATATATATATAATTGAAAAAAATCGATATTATCATATTTCTTTTTCTCCCTTTCAGCACTTACTTTTTCTTTTAGGTTTCCTATTTTCTTCGTATTGTATATCTATTGGTAAAATACTTTTTCCATTCACCATGAAATTCAAAATAGCTTAAATGAACAAAAAAAAAAGCAACATCACAATCAAAAGTTTAGCGAAATACATTTTATTGTTTATTGGATGACACCATATTCTACTTGCAAGATCAAAATGTTTTTTCAACAATAATTATAAGAAAACTGAAAATGAACACTAATTAGAGGAAATTTGATTGCAATAACATTTCCAAGCTTCAAACTATTCTACATATGGTGGACTACGTACGAGAGAAAATTGTCTTCAGTAATATAGAATTCTTATCTTGAGGGAGACACAAATGTACGTGCTTTTCTTGATCAATATTTATTAGAGAAACAAGAAAAGGAAAGATTGTCTTCAAAACCTGCGACGTTGTATGTACAATTTTTGACAGCATTTGGCCACATTTTTTCCTGTAATAGTAATAGAAAAAATATTTATTTTATAATGATTTTTCAAGTTAATCCCCGAAAAAAAGTCCGAAACAAGAGTAAATAATCATTGTATTGGAAATGAAAGGAAAAATATCATCTGAAATGCAATAGAATGCATTGGCAAAGGAAAAACTTGTTAGGAAACACTGCTTTCTCTTATTTTTTCCCTCTTTCTTGCTTTCTTTCTGATATTTTTTTTTTTTTATCTCAAGAACTGATTTTTCAAATAATAATATGACGTTGTGTGACTGAAAAAGAAATAATCTTTCTTTCTTTTCCTTCTCTTTTATCACCCCTTCTTATGAGTATAAGAGCTTTCTTTCTTTCTTTCTTTGTCGCTAACACTTTTTATCTCCCATTAACCATTTTCTCTTCGGATCATCTAATTCTCTACACATACCATTAACCAATTCAGATTTGGTCTTAACATGATACTCTGCTTGTTTTCAGAACTGTCCACTTACGTTGCAGTTAAAAAGGGAGAAATTAAATACACCGATTATTGTTTGAATGAACGGTTTTAGACGTAACCTTACGAGTGGTGTGTCTGTCTAACGATCAGCCTCAAAAAAATTATTGTTCACTTAATGTTCGATAGAAAGACAATTATTTTTCTTTACATTTTCATCTCCCATCAAGGAGTACAAATTAACAGCTGATTTAAAAGATTCTATTTCTCATCTACTGACCTCAAGTGACAGTCTAAGTATTAATTCACAGCCCAGCAAGAAAAAACTTCACTTTGATTACAACGGACGTTTGAATAAGTTTAAGGTATTAATTTGCTCTAGTTTTTTGAGATCATGAACACACCCAAAATTATGATTTTTTCCCTATATAGGCTGCTGCAATTGACACTTGCATTTGGGTTTGGTCTATTTTTTTCACTCTCGATATTGATTGTATCTCATCTAATATTTAATCTAAGATCATCTTTAATTTAAATTGCTTTATCCATTGCATACTATGATAGATTGGTAAATCTCTTTTTTGTTGATAAATATGAGTATATCTCGAAGAGTTTGCTTAAACAATCTTAATGAATTATGTTACATATGTGGCGAATACGCAGCGAAAATAAAGGGAAACGTCTCTGGCCTGACAGAAAAGCATAACAGGTTTATTTGGGAATTAGACTTGGAAACAAAGATAAGTCTTGGGCTCTCCATAATGTTTGCAAAGGATGCCGACTGCAGAAAAAAGGGACAGTTTAAACTTCAGTGTTACTCTAGTGTGGAGAGGGCCACGAAACCATCAAAATAATAATGTTTGTGTTGTAAATGTAGAAGACTCCAATCGCTTCAAGAAACATAAGTGGGAGTATCCTGATCTGTAATCAACAGGGTGACCTACTTCACACAGTGCAGACGTTCCGATATCAGTGTTTGCCTCACTGCCTCACCTTCCATTGTCAGATTTTGGAAAAATTCGTGAGTTGAGGTAAAGAACAGATGGTAGCAGTGGATGTGGATATGAAAAAAGCTTTTTTAACACTCAAGCACTTCTCTCTCAAAAAAAACTCAATTATCAGATACGAAACTTGTTTAAGCAGACATCTGAACTTTTAGCATCACGTCTAAAAAAAGAACTGTCTAAAGTTGGAAGGTAAAATAACAGCTTATAGGACAAAAGGGAATGGTCGGTCTTCTTCCTTGCTTCAGCCAAGATGAAGAAATTGTTAACTGAAATGACACCCTTAGACTTCTTCTCCAAATGGGAATACTAGAATATCGACCACATGATTAGCTTCTTTCTACAGATAGCTCCACCAGAAGATGGAGGTGTGTTTTATTGTACAAGGGTAACCGTTTTGTATCTGTTCCAATTGTTCATCCTCCAAAACTTATGATTATAGAAATATCAAATGACCTAAAGATGGTTAGCTTTTTACTTGGGAAGTAAGTGGATCCACAAATGACTCTTGTTTCATCTGCTCGTCGGATGGTAGGACAAAAGAAGGTCACTTATGATTGCATGACCTTCAAAGAGGAATTTGACTGTAAGAGCAGCAAACATCATTAACAGAAAAAAACATTCTTTCTATTCCATATTAAGCGTAGATTTGTGGAGCAATTTGTTGAAGCATTTGATAAAGATGGTGATTGCTCTAAATACATTTGTTGATCTTTCCTTGGACTGACTATTGAAGTAATAAAAATAGGAGTCTTTGATGGTATTCAGATTCAAATGGCTGAAAAAATATGAATTTTGAAGTTTCTACCTCGTCCAGTTATATTTCCCTTGTCAAGAATTTCTTCGGTAACCACAAAGTTGACAACTATGAAGAATTGGTGCACAAGATGTTTGATAAGTTTTAAAATTTGGATGAGTATAAAGTTACACTTTCTTTATCAGATTTCCAGTGAATCTTGACGATTTTAGTGAGAAACAGAGGGGGAAGTTCCATCAGCATATAAGGGCGATTAAGGGGGTATCAAGATAGATAGACGGACACGTGATGGCAAACTGCTGCTATGGCCTCCAATGGGATTATCCTGTTGGCCTGCACTAAAGAAATGTGTACAATCAGTGATTTTCTACGCATCAATTGTGATTATTTCAATCACCCCACTTTGTTATCGTACTGTATATTAGGTATTTCATGTTCTTATTTTGTATGATTTGAGTATTCATGTGATTAGTGGGTACGCTACGCTTGGCCATAATTTCTCTGCATTTGTTATATTCTTCAATAAGGTTTCGAAACTTCACGATAAAAATGAACGCAAATGAATTCCAGCATAAAACCTTGGATCAGTTTGATTATCTAATATATAGAGAGCAATTCGATTACTAATGTATATATTTGAAAATGAAAAAGGACTCTGAAGGCTGAACGAACTGCATTCTCAGATATGGAGACATTCATTATTCAAATGATATTAGAAAAAATCTTGTAAAAACGATATCATATCTGGAATCATCACCCCTGATTTTTTCATGCATTTCCATACTCTGAACAGCGATTATTGCTGAAAATAGAATTGTTGGCAAATTCCAATCTTCATGTTCCATAATTCTCTCAGTTGGAGTGTAGTGCTTTGTGAATGGTCGTTATTTTCCTTGTCCATCAATTCATCGATTTTAGTTCCTCTTTTATCAAGCCTGGAAAGGACCCTGTGTGCTTGACTATTGATACTACCCAAGCGTTTATTCCCTTTATCATTTTTCTTTTACTTTTTCACTTCTTGCTGATATTTTTCTTCCCAGATATTTTTTATAGTTGCATCTTCACAACTGAAAATCCTGATAGCTGTCGTTGGATTTTAAGTGACCAGCAATAATCTTCAAAAATCCAACACCATCTAAAGTATTGTTACCAACTTCAACAATGCTTTGGTCTGAATCGTCTCGATTCTTTTTGCAAAATATACCTATCCATTTGAAAAGGTCATTTTCAATGCACCAATGTTTACTTCATATCTATTATTTTGTTACTCTCCAACAAGAGGTTAATATTCATTTTTGACTTCATTTTTGTTTGTCCATTAGAATGTCCGCTAAACGAAATTTCGTCTCTTGGTTCAAAATAGATCTATCTGGAAATAGTGGTCCATCTCTATTGCGAATTCTTGAAGAATTTTTCCTGTTAAATGGATATTTTCTGATTTGAACTTCAAACTCAAATAGTCCTCGTATTTTCCAATTCATCCTAACTCTGTTTTAGTGCCTTTGGAACGGTTTCAGATCCACCAACTAATACAACTGTGCTTCACAGTTTTCTCATTTTCCTAACGATGTCATATATTTTTTTTTAATTTAGGGTTTTCCTCTTCCACCTAATTGTTCGCTGACAGCCCACATTCATGTTGTAGCAGTTGCTCTTTTCCTATTTTACAACCATCGAATCTGGGCTTCTCCCTGGGATAGTGTGGTTGGCCTGAATCTCTAGGTTCAAGAGGGCCTCATTCTATTTAATTCTACCATTAACTCAGGTTTGGGCTGATACCATTTGTTTACACGGATGAACATAATTCACAGCATATCATTGTTTTTTCAGTTTTTATTCTGACAATATCTAGTCGATAGACACTGGATTCTCTTTATTCAAGCACCCTCTTCAGTATTCTTGCCGATTTCAATAATGCTGCTATTTGAATAGCTTTCATTCTTCTGCGTAATTCCATTTCTTTTAGTGTTTATGCAAGAGTTTTTCGAACTCCACCAAATGCTCCAATAATGATGAGTATAACAGTCGCAGTTCTTGCAAGGTTCAAATATATATCCGGCTTTTCACTCTCTTCCTCTTTTACTCTGCCGTAAGCAGGAACAGTGATATTCACTATGTGACATTTTCTTTATGAATGATAATTATCTCTTTATATTTATATATTTGCTATTTTGTTGTGTCATGTATATTTCTTCTTCTTTTTCTTCTTCTTCTTCTTCCTCCTCCTCCTCCTCCTCCTCCTCCTCCTTCTTCTTCTTCTTCTTCTTCTTCTTCTTCTTCTTCTTCTTCTTCTTCTTCTTCTTCTTCTTCTATTTTATTGATTATTTCGATGTTTCCTCCTGGTTCTTGAGGACCGTTCCCAGGTCTCCCTGATCAGATCTAGATATTTTACCAATTTTTCAACCTCTTTCAGCTTTAGCTCCCTGTGGTCCGCTTGCACAGCGAAATCAACTATTTGGCACATTCTATTTACTCATTATCACAACATTGACCTGGATTGGGTGATCGGTTTGAATTTCGACCAGAAGAATTTTATACGTTTCATTCTCTCGGACAGATTTTGGTCTGTGCATTGATTTGTGTGGCTACTGTGTAATCGTTTGAACAGTTCCCAATCGTGCCTGTTCTTGTATTATATCTGGGCTCGTTTGCTACACCTGTTTACTTTTTAGTTGATAGAAACATCTTTATCACCACATAATCTACCCTTGTGTTTTGTTCATCTTAGTCTTTATATAGTTAGTTTTTATGGCGTTGCTCTGGGTCGCTATGGGATTCGGTTTCTCTATTTAGGTTTCCTTCACGTAGCCATTGTGTGATCTACAGTTCCTTTGGTTTACTTTTTGTTTTCTTTATTACCATTTTTTCCTTGATTCTGGAATGTTCCTGTTAGTTCTATATCTGCCTCTAGCTGCTGTAATTAATCTCTCCTTACACAGCCTTCTATAATCTTCTAGTCTTTTTATTGTTGGATCTATGCAATCCGTGATGCCAATAAGTCCTCTTCCTCCCTCGTTCCTCTTTACATAATGCCTGTCGACATCGTCTCTCAGCTGTAAGGCTTTATGTATTGTCATTAGTTTTCTTGTTCTGAAGCTAATAAAAGTTATTATTACTATACCGACAGCTGTCGCAATGGGGCTACCTGTTATCGATCAATAGTTATCAGGTTAGTCTAGTTATGTGTTGGATCTTCACTATGTGTCCCACCACTTTGACCTTTTGCCAGACTAAACTAAGCCTAGTAAATATTTACTGCTGTCATATTTACCACAGCATTCTATGTTTATATTCGTGTTATCCCTCATCTTTTTGTAAAACCAAAACTTTACAGTTCAAAATTAAATTTTACCGTTTGACTAAAACCATTCGGGTTATCTTATCATGTTCTTTCATTATACATTCTCTCACATACGTGCACGAGTTGTACATTGTTTTACTTATAGATTCTGTTTCAGTTCGTAATTGGAAAAGCATTTTTTTCTTTCTTTAATTGAACACTTTTGATTGTCTGTCATATGATTTGACCCTCGCGTCAAATACAAACTCGCTGCAATCTCAATCAAATGCTAACATAAAACTCCAGAGATTATGACAATTAATGTGAGAAAAACTATCAAAATAAATTTCCCTTTCATATACCATGGCATTTTTCAAAACTTCCATTTTCTTCTTTACTTTATTATTTCTTTTTCACTTCTTTATTTTCTTCTTAACCTCCTTAATTTCCCTTCGTTAATTTTTCCATTCATTAAAACCCCTTTGTGGTTCTTTTATTTTCATTTGAATTCACTTTTCCCCTTCATTTTTTCTTTTCTCGTTTTGATTTTGACGGTTCATAAGACCCCCACATTCCTTTTCAATGATTACTCAAAAGTTAAACGTAATCTCCATCCCACATTGACTAGAACTACAATAAAAGTAGTTTCATTTCTTTCTTTCTGCTTTCAAATCTTTCTTTTTCTGTTGCTTCTTTTTTTACCTTCTTATTTTCTTTCTTTTTCTGTTTTTCTTCTTTTTTCTCTCTCTTTTGTCAATTTATTTTACTATCTATCTTTTGTATCTCTTATTTCTTCCTTCCATACTTACTTACCTTTCCCCTCCGTGTTTTATCTTTCAATTACAGCAACCAGCTATTCCAAATCTTGCACCACTAATTCAAACTCTCCCGATGAATTTCAATGGTTAAAAGACAAAACAAATGTCACTTGTTTAGATCTCATTTGGCTGTTTCGTATTTTTGCTGCTAACTGTTTTTTCTTGATAATCATTTTTATGAGTTTCATTTATTCATTTATTCATTTACTCCATTATTTCAAGAAGAAATTATTTATTATTTCACTTACTCTATTTTTTCAGTTTTCTTATCAGCCTTTTTTTTTAAAAACTATTTGCTTTCTGGTAATTCCTCGAATCATTTTTCCAAAACTTACAGAATGACTGTATCTTCTGGAAGAGACCACATGTTACTTCCCAGCGGCTTTAAAATGTTGATATTATCATATTTAATAAAAATTTTTGAATTGTCAGTTCCAGACCAGCCAGAATATTGCTCAACTATGGGGATCATAATAAGACTATTGCCTAGTTTACTGAGGTCGTGATAAAAACTTTTCATTACATACATGAATCCTCAGTAGGAGAGAGATCTTTCCGAATTTACTTTACTTCAAGTTTGCTGTTTTAAGATACAAATGTATTTTAAAGCATAAACAGTGAATGTAAATATGCTTGAAATTAATAAAAGCGTTGAACAAAGTAATGTGATTGGATATTCAATGATGGGGAAATATTCATAATTGCAATCATACATTGCTTATCAATCAAATGACACGAAAAAGAACAGATTCTGTTCAAAAACTATAATATATACACTTCCAGTAGCGTTTGTCTACGTTTGTTTCTGTGATGAAACAGAGAAGAGGATTGCATGAAAGAGAAGGCAAAAAATCTTGCTCAAAATGCTGTATAATCTACACACACACACACACACACACACATATATATATATATATATATATATATATATATATATATATATTAAGAAATGGATATATGATCCGACACAATGATTATAACTTGTGTTATATTATATTAAAACTCTATTTGAAATGATCTCTTGTTATTACACGATGAATGTATCATTTGGCCTAGACAATGTAAATAAAGTAAATAAATCAAGAAAATGGGGCTAATACAGGAAACGAACCTTCGACTGATAGGGTAGCCATTTCAACTTAGCGTTACCCTCGCCATTTAGCTAAGCCACCGGTAATACAGAGACCCAAATAATTGTTTGTTAAAAGTCATAAAAGAGAAAATCTGTTTATTCTATAATTCTTGTTTTGATAATATAACTTTTGCGAATGGGTGTCATTAGAATATTTGTGAATTGCCAATTTTTATCATGTTATGGCGTAAGTATATTCGACGGATCCATTAAATGAGATTAAGTAGTGGTCATCTACAGCATATATTTCAACACTAAGTAGAATAATCCTTAGCGTAATAAGATCACATAATTTCACGAATCGAAAATAATTTTGATTAATGAAACTTTGTGACTCCAAATAGAAATCGAATTAACTCCACCGAAAAATTACTTTATCAGGATTTGAGGCCAGGTTCTGTTTGTTCACGAGAACCTCAAAACCGGCACTTTGCTCTGCTCAAACCGATTATTCTTTTATTTATCCCTATCTTTATATATATTGTTATTTTCTTCTTTCTTTAAATCCGTCGCGTGGGATACAAAATAAAGAAATCCACTAATCTGACTAAGTTCCTTAGATTTTGAGCAAGTAGGAAACTTAAAGTCAAAGTTCACAAAATATCAATACTAAACTCTTTTAAATTATACTTTTTTGATGTTTCCTTCTAATGTACTGATTGTTGAAGGAATAGGAGAATCGTATCATGGCAATATCTTCCATTTTAGTTTTACTACCATAAAAATAGTTATTAGATACCTAAGCTTCAACTTGGACAGAAAACTGACCAACATCTAAACTGGAATGCCAAAAGATTTGAGACAGCAATACATTGGGTGGTTCCGCCTCCTCCCGCCTGTACAAATTACCTCAGTCTGATGAATTATGTGTGGCGTGATAGGTAAAGAGTTAGTATAGCTGTGGCAATGTAGCTGTGATAGCCATGGAGTGCGAAATCATTTTTTGGTCAGAAAGATAGGGAACGCTATCTCCGAAATATCAAGTGCTCTAGATTATTTTCTCAGCCAACAGCAGCGGGCGTATATCAGAAATATGTTAATTCCGAGAAGACATCAGCGACACTTGAAGATTGTGGGCTTCCTCGGGTGATGGCGACTGAAAAGAGTGGTAGCCATCCAACGCCCGGGAACATTGCGTCTAATCACATTACAATTGACTGCTGTTGCCGCTCAGTCCATCAGTCAACTGTACAGTGTACACTGCATTCCATGGAGTTACGTAGTAGTCGTTAACAAAGGATAAATGATTGACATCTTGGCATCGGTTACTACATCTCACCTGGACCAAAGAACATCACCAATGAACAGCACCATATCACCTGGTCAGGTGAGTCACGCTTTACAGTTCTTTCATGTGTGGAAGAGACCGCAAGAGTCTATGGATCAAGCCTGTTAGCAGGATTTAGCTCCATCTGACCATGGCTCCTTAATGATGTGTTCTGTTGGAATTCGCAAGGACTAACGCCTGTGTAAAAGTATATATGTGCGCATACATATGTGTTCACCATTGAGAAACTTTATGTAAGTAGATTCATCCCAAAGTTTGTGAGTCGTGCAAAGACTTAAAAGAAACCATTAAGTAGATACCAGAAACGATGAGTAGAATAGCAGAAGTTATGAAATATTGTGTGAATAACGAAAAGATTGTTAAGCAGAAAAGGAAGTGATCGAGCGGGCTAAAGGGAATGAAGGGAGTAATAAATACGAATGAATTAGAAAAAGAATCATGAATGGAAAGGCTAAAATGTTAGCGTCGTGGTTTTGTAACTCCTGCTTCTGGTGATAGTGAAGACAAAAAGACAGTAAATAATGAAATTAAGTTAAGATAATTGCCGTTTGTTTTTTGGGTTTTTTTTCTGTCGTTTTTATCAAGAGAAAAAGAAAAATAAAGGAGAAAATAAAGAATGAAGGGACGAAGGAAAAACTAACAAATAGATAAATGTCGGAATAGTGAAAACAACGAAATCAAGAAGGAAGAACGAAAAAAAACTGAACGAGATATTAGATTGACAGAAAAAATGAAAATGATGAATTAAGTGAGAGAAAATATGTTGGAGAAAAGAAACAGGAAAGGATTGGAGATGAGCAAAAGTGAAAAGAACGGACTTGAACAGTGAAGTTGAACAATAAGTGTGGATGAAAAGGAAAACCAAGGAAAATGAGAGAAAAAATAAGAAAGAGAATAAAAAGATAAAAAGAAAGATGTAAAGGGCAAAATGATGAGGAAGAAGCAAACTATGATGCCATTACAACTGATGATGAGAAGGAGGAAACATCGGATCATATTGATGACAGGTGTGTTCATGCGAGAAGTAAATAATGTAAAGGATTGAAAGGAAAGAGGGAAAATAGTGACAATTTCGATCATTTTTTTATGCATTTTTTTAAACTTTGGTGGGGGGATATTTTTGCTTACATTGAATTTTATTTAGATATATCCCGTCTTTATTATTATTATTATTATTATTATTATTATTATTATTATTATTATTATTATTAAGTGTATCATTTTAATAGAAAATTTTACTTTTCTTCTTTTTATGATGAGGATAAGAGGATCTGATAACGTAGAGCATTTCCCACCTAGTTTGCCTTTTTTTTTCTTTTTGTTTCAAAACCAAAACTACAATCGTGATGGCATGACGAGATACAGCACGAGGTGTGGCCTGATGTGGAGTAAGCACAAAGACAGCAAAATATGGCCCCAGGGCTGCTTATTGAAATTCCTACTGTCATGACAGCGACTTGTCAAGCATTGCTAATTTTACGTTCACGGCAGACAGATACCGCACAATGATGGCCGCCATTTTCGACGGGCTGGGTAGAAAAGGCGGGACAAGGAGCGGTAAGAAAAAGACGGAAAAAAGAAAAGAGAAGAAGAAGAAAAGGGCACATTGTCCATCAGCTTGTCATAGTCTTGCTGGCCAGATTCGGGATCAGTCACTCGAATAACGACATGGAAAATAGCTCACTTCTCATTCACCTAGTCATATTGGAGACGGCCGATCTGCCGCTCCAGCGTCATAGAAGTTATATAAAGAGAAAAAAAGAGGGAGAGGATATTAGGACAAACGTGGAACGCATGCGTGACTCTTTTTGTCGGTCATGGCTGCAGCTGGTCTTGTCGTTTTTGTAAGAGTTTTTACAAGTCTGCGCGTGCGCACATACACCGGACCACCACGAATGGTGCTTCTGACATGCCCATGTCAACCTCTTGCTTGCCAAGTTTATTTTCATTTGTCGTTCCTATTATTATTATTATTATTATTATTATTATTATTATTATTATTATTATTATTATCAAAAAACTGTAGCTGCACAAATGGCCCGCCCGACCAACCAGCCAAGGGGTTACTTATTCTTCTCTCTTGGCTCGTCTGTGTGTGTGTGCGTGTGTATCCAGGCGATCTTGGTCACCTTTTTAGGACTAAAACCATGTAATTTTTCAATTGTGCCTTATGGTTTGACTAAGCACAAGTGAAACATTGGGGGGGGGGTCGAAAAGAAAGCTTTTTTGAACCTCTGTGGTCATTTTGGACCAATAATACCCAAAGCTTGTGCTGGTATTTTTTCAGATAGTATTACATGGAAAGTTTTACTTCTTTAGATAATTTTGGAGAAAATCATTTATGCGAGGTACAGATGTATTATTATCATCATCATTATTATTGTTATCATTATCATCATTATCATTATTATATCGTGTTGTTAATCTTATGATTATGATGTTTGGTAGTGGTAATTTTCATTGTAGTGCTCAATTATTTTTATTCTCTTCTAATCCAGATGTTGAACAACTATAACTACCAAATGTGGTGAATGGTTCTGTCCTATTTTATATGCACGTGTCTTTGTGTTTTTATGTGTGTTTCAGCGTTCTTGGACAAACTGTTTTGTCTCCAGATTTGAAAAATGGCATCAGTTCTCCCTTAAACTTTTTCTGAAAAGGTATTTTTGATTTTTGGAAAAAGCTTTTTTGACCTTTCAGGGGTCTTATTTTGACGGGTATAGGTTATCATAGTAGAATCTAGATGTTTCATTTTACTCTATTTAAGAGGTTTTCCCGTGGAAAACTCATGCGATGTCGTATATAAAATTTATTGTATTCTTTGATAGAATTTTTTTTTTATATATCACTTCAAATTTTGAGGTTACGGTTGTCCAGTTATCATTGACTGTGACAAAGTTTTCATTTTTTCTGCTTGATAATTGTCATCTTTCATTCAATAATGACTTTCCGCTTTCGTCTTCTTTACCTTCCAATAGCTTTTTCCAACATAATCATAAATCAAACTATCACCTTTCTTCATTTTTTTATTCCTTTTCTTCTCTCTCACTCCTCCGTCGTTTCACTCGCGCAATTTCTACCTTCATTAATTATTATCAACTTTACAATCATCACTTCAAAGATTTAGGCTTTCTTACTCTAATCTTCCTTTACTATCTTTTTTGCTATTTTCCGTCTTATATCTCTCCTTTATTTCTTTTTTTTCAAAGCATTCTACCTTTTATGAGTCACCATCCCCCCCCTCTCTCTCTCTCTCTCTCTCTCTCTCTCTCTCTCTCTCTCTCTCTCTCCTTTTACTCTTTCTATAGACTTTTTTCTTTTTTTATTTCTTTCTCATTATTTTGCCTTTCTTTTTTTCTTACTTTCTCTTTCCGTATATATCTCCCATCCTAATTCTCCTCTTCTTCATTTATATTGATTTGATTCTCTTCAAACTTTTCTGTTATAATGGGTCCGTCTGAAATATGTGTGTTTGACCGTGCCTAGATATGAAAAGGGAAGGGCATACCTGTGGGAAGAATTTCCCCAATATATATGGAAGTGTGTGCATCACTTTCCCTGTTAATCTGTAAGTATGATTACGTATATACATACAAGAAAATAACACGCAAATAGCAGAGAACATATGCATTTACACAGGCTTGTCTCATGATTTGACCGCAGAATCATTGATGTATCAATGTGCATCATCTATCTATGCAGAATAAAGTACTCTCTTTAACGTAGCGTCGCTCCTCCTATTGAGCTAAATAGCCCTGTTTTACTTCACACATACATTCTCATCTTGTTCATTCACTGTCGATGTCTACACTATTGATTTCAACGCGGACTATTATATTTTTTTTGAAATCAACATATAATCCGACAGAATAATTATGGATGCATTAAAATATTTTAAACTCCATTTTTGAAATACTATGTTAAAGTAACTAACTTATCGGTAGCAGTTTCGATTCCTGCAGCAGTCCCATTTTTTAATTGTTTATTCTATTCATGCTATTTAGACCGAGTGACATATTCTTCGTGTAATAAAGGGAGGTCATTACATATATATATATATATGTGTGTGTGTGTGTGTGTGTGGGTGCGTGTGCGTATATAAAACTTAAGATCCGTCTGTTCCACTTTGTATATCACAATTTTGCCAGTAAGAAGTTTAAGTAAGAAGTTTAAATTTTCCATAGCAGTATATCTTTTCACGTCGAAGAACATGGGATGAGTGATGTTTTCATAGTAGAGCTTTATTTACAATATAATTATAATGCTAAACTGGACCCTGACTTTTCTTTAGACGTAACCTGAAATTAATTCTGCATTTACGAAACCGAAATCTGGCATAGAGCTACATACATACTTTCACAGTGGAGGACATAGACTATGAGGTTAACCTTGGTGGGCGTTCCAGGTCATCAGAGGTCATTTGAGGTCATTTCCAGCCAATGGAAGCAATTGCACACTATGATTTTCCCCCAGAAAGCTGACATTTGGCATAGTGGTACATTCTTTATGTAGCAAAGGTCATGGGCTTTGCGAATTTGAACTCGGAAGTCATTCGAAGTCACCAATGGTCATTTCTCACAAATCAGAGCAATTGTATTATACAATTTTGCACATAGGAAGCTTTAAATTTTACATTGTGGCATATCTTTTCATAGCAAAGTTAATACGCAATGTGATGTTGGCCTCGGAGGCCATTCAAGTTGATCAGAGTTAATTTCGAATCTTTAATAAGATAAATGTAAACCAAACAACTCATTTTCCCAAAAATCAGTAGAGTTCGAAAAAAGAAAAACTCTCAACAGATAAGTATAAATACGACCTAATGTGATTTGAATGATTTTTAACATTTTGTAATTTTTGTTTCAATATCTATTTTTTTTAAAGAATCATTTCAATATTTTCCAAGGTTCTACCCATATATTCTTTTACATAAAATTCCAAGATATTTTTACTTTATCATTCCCAGCTATTTGAAAAGACTGTAAAACTACATTATTCAATATATTTCTTCATAAACAACATAAACCACTGAGCCAAAAACTGGTTTTGTTGAGTGGGCATTTTGGATGATATTTCAGTAATTTTGCATATCTCTTTTTTATATCGGGTGTTGCGCACCACAAGCAAGCTCATACACACTTCAGGGTAGACCTATGCGCAAATATTCGTTTTGATCGAATATTTGAAAAGATTTGAAACGAAATAATTAAGTAATTTTTGTGTTTTAAATCTATATGACCTTTGTTTCCTCCGGTGATTTGTCATTTTTGAGAATTTTTCTAGGCTGGGGGCTTCTATTTACAATGTGACGATAATGCTCAACTTAATATGGGAGTATTCGTAGATAATCGACTAAAACGAACTTTTGATTTTATGAAAACTTTACAAAATACAATTCATTTCCCTGAGTTGTTATATTTGGGGTTATTTTCCTTGCTCGTGAATATATCTTCCAACTTACGAATAGAGCACTTTGGCGGTTGAGGAATTATGCGTGAGTAAATATGTCGCTCAAATTCAACCTTATTGACCGTCCAGTTTTGCGTTGGGCAGAGGTAAGATGCCAGCCTCTTGGTCTGAAGCAAAGGTTTCGATCCTAGCTCATGGTAGTCAATAGCCACACTGAATAGTTGTAGTACAACGAAGCAACTGTTTATGGATGACACAATTATTTAATCATGTATTTATATATGAAGTAAAGGATTCGCTACACAAAGATGTTTCTGCTCTGTTTTGAGTTTCTTCAGGTGAATGATTCGGCTTATTTTAGATTCCTATTTAGAGTATTTTCAAGGTGGATGGGGGGGGGCTATTTTTATGTATTATTATCAGTATGTTGTTAAACTAGCAGCTCTCTGTGTTATGTTTCCTCTTTGAGAGTATTTTATTCTCATTTGAATCTGTTTCCCGGTGTTAGGGTTCACTTTTACATGACTTCAGTTTTTAGTTTAATTAGTGTAGGTTTGGTGTTTCTACATGTTTGAGATAATTATGGTGATTGGGTTGTTCTTTAAAGTGGCTAGAGGTATGAAATAATAATGATGTTAATAGTAATAATGAAGGGGATATGATAGCTATGGTGGTAAATTTTTAGTACACCCATGTGTGGGTTGTTGAATTGTGTTTTTCTTTTATATATATATATATATATATATATATATATAAAAAATTTTGAGCGGTGCTGGCATTTTAACGCCACTCCAATTTTTCTGTTAAATGATTCTGTTTTTTGTTGTTTGTTTGTTTTGTTTTGTTTTGTTTTCTATTGGCAAAAGTGGGGATTTCAAAATTCTCCTTTAGGCATTGGTAACATGGGGTTTCAATGTTTTGGCATACATAGGTTTGTTTTAATATTTTCCATTTTACTGTGGGTTTGAGGTAGATATCGGTAGATTTACTTTTTGCTTTTTTTTTTTCGTTTGTAAATGGTTATATATAGTTGGCTAATCTTAGTTTAAAGGGTGTTTTCGATATTCTTACATTCTTCTAAGGATTTGTCTTCGGTTGATATTCTGGCTTGGTATACAATATTCGATTTGAGACGTTTGTTTTGCAAAGGGTATTCCTTTCTGTTTGTATAATCACAATCTTGTTTATTATTTGCTATCTCCATTGGTATTATTCCTAATTACTTTATTGTTCCATTTTCTTTATGAATTAATCAAAGCTATCCAGACAACTATAGCTAATTTTCAGTTTGTTCTTGGTAAATATTTTACTCGGTGAGTTGCTTGGGGGTTAGTGTTTTTCTGATAATTAGACGTAATATCTAAAATATGTAGAATTATCATCTTAACCAGATGAAATCTCAAATATCAAATCTGTTGTTAGGACACAAGGACTTCTCGATCATTAAATATTATCAATTTATCATAATGAAATCAGAAGTATTAATCATTCGATTCCTAACTCGAAATAGCTAAATTGAATCGAAGAGTATGCGAATTTCTGATGACTCTGCGGTTCCATACCAACATTCAGATAGGATGGGCTTTATCGTAAAAGTATTGGCTCTAACTGGATCTCCAACTTTTACTCTTGAATGAGGGTACATAATTCGTTTGGCTCCAGTGATCTGTCCACTAAAGTGAATCTCCCGATTGCATTAAAAGGACTGAGTCAAACCAATCTCTTCCTTTAGTGTTTGATGGATATCATAGGGATTATTTTAATTCAAGAGATTGTTCTAATATCCAACCGACCTTATGTAAACACAACCCTAAAAAACTAAAACATACAGATTCTTTTACGTTTTGAACAATGTAATTTTCTCAGTCTTTTGAACAAAGAGGGCGTTTTCTCGCCAATTTATATATAGATAGCCGATTCTTTATGAATATGTATATGGATGGTTGTTTGTTTTTTCCCTATATAAAGTCGAGTTTTTTTCTATTTGACTCGAATATGTCATCCAACAGCACGTGGCTTTGGCACACGGATCTGAAAAGTGTTCATATGCAGATGTTGAGACTGAAGTCTTGGACGGCATTCAAGGGTTACTAAATGCAACATACACCTCAAGAAGGATGAATAAGACATTGACAGAGACGTAGGATTAAAAACAAAAGATAGGGTTACTACTCAGAATAATTCATGGAAAAATGACGGTGCTTCATTTCCGAATTTCAGATTATTACATGGAGAATTAAGCATGGATCAGTGGACCGTTTTGCGTTACGCGTATTCTACCAGTTACAATTCTGACAGAATTTCATTGATATTCTCCTCGGGAATATTGTGCAATCACTTCTGACGAGGGCACCCACAGTGGATCTGTGTTAAGTAAACTAGTTTCGCGACAATTACTTCGTATTAGATCACTAAAAGATGTTCAACCGTTGTGGCTTTGTGCTAAGACAAGCCAAACGCCTGACGTATTCTCGTTTATCATTGTTTGTGTAGTGTTCGATGCTAACTGTATTTCAAGACAATGGCCTGATGCTGGAATTACAAATACCTTTTTCTCGTTATTTGTTATCAAATTCACCGATTTCTGATCTGATTCCTACGTTAGTATGTACAGGATAGACTAAAAATACCGCTGA
This sequence comes from Thysanoteuthis rhombus, assembly GCA_963457665.1. NCBI lineage: Eukaryota > Metazoa > Mollusca > Cephalopoda > Oegopsida > Thysanoteuthidae > Thysanoteuthis > Thysanoteuthis major. Next base: position 43,500,874 of record OY735205.1, on the reverse strand, counting down.
GAGAGAGTCTCAACTTTTTGGATCATGAACAGATACCATACCATTTGGGTGGGGAGATTCTTGTATCTTTACATTTTGTGTGTAATAAATCCAGTATCGAATACTTACATTTATTTTCTTGACATTAATTTAGGTCACCGTGGGTTCATCATTGAGACTTATTGAAAACTTTTTGGCTCGCCCGACCGTTACAACTGTCTTATGTTTTAAATAAGAAGTCTAGTGATCTTTTAAATGATCCAGAAGTGAACATAGTCTGAAAAATTAAATAGCAGCAACTAGCATATCTGAACTTATTTGTATTTAAGCAAACTTGTGAAAATACGATCAATTTTTTTGGATAAAAGGTATCTAAATGTGACACATTTTTTTAGTTCTTCAGTTAAACTCAGATGCAGCGGCTACATTATCTAGTAAATAATTATCAGTATTTGCTTTAGTGGTATTGAGTTTTTAAAGATTCAAATAATCATTTTCGCAACATGATATGCGCTTTGGGGGGAATCATTTTATATTGGGTCATATATTTAGATCAGGGTGTAGAAAAAATCAAATAAAAGGAGAACATGTCGAAAGATCGGGTGTGGCATGAGCTTTGCTCTTAGGCAAATTCAAAACTACAGATAATCCAGAGATTAAAACATATTTATGAGGCCAATGTCACCTTAATATGGTTCGAAATACTCTGTTTCCCATTTCACCGTTGGCCAGTGTAAGTGGAGCTCTAGATAGATACCACACAATAACAATAGTTTCACATGCATCTCTCTCTCTCTCTCTCTCTCTCTCTCTCTCTCTCTCTCTCTCTCTCTCTCTCTCTCTCTTCACACACATTCAAATGTTTACGGGTGTAGACAAGCATGCATAAAGGTATGCAGTATGCAGTATACGTATCCCCACTAGCACACATACACACTATATATATATATATATATATATATATATGTGTGTGTGTGTGTGTGTGTGTGCGCACACACTAACAGACAGGTCCACGTACCCCAGTTATGTGGTCACAGGGTTAATAGTTTGTCTTTTAGAGCTGACCATTGAATTTAAATAGTGTCCATGTCCTTGTCGTGTTTTGTTTGGGGTTGGTGTGGGGTTTTACTCAAAGAAAATATGTTTTGGGGTCAAATTCTTTAAAAATAGATACTATCAAACGTGAGAAAGAGAGAAATTCTCATGAATAGATATTCTACGACGAACTGAAAATTAAGACTTAGTTCAGCATTAAAGTCACATAGTAAATAGAGCCCCTTCCCCTAAAACAAGTGACAAATCTTCGGAAGGTTTGAAGATCTAATGCATTAAAAGTGCACTAGATTCAAGAAAAAATATTCATCATACGTGGTTTCCAACTTGTAGAGTGATAGCCTCAATAACCATTCGAATATCAAAGTCAAAGGCCTTCTTGAAGTCAATAAATGCTACGACGAGTGGCATTTTGTATTGTACTGCTTTCTCTTCTGGTTGATTTATCGAATGGAGATGGTCCATGGTCGATTATTTTCTCCTAAAGCTAGCTTGCTCCCATGGCTGGTTTTCCTTTAGCGTTTTAGTGATTTGGTTAATGGTTTTTGTAGAAAGTTTGTAGATTCAGTTGAGAAGATTTATTGGTCTGTAGTTATTGAGGATTTCTTTTTTTAGATAAAAGCATTATGATTGCAGTTTTCCGATCTTCCGGGACTTTCCTTTGTTTTGGGCATAAGTTGAATAGAATACAATTTTTCCTAGTGATGACTTTACTAGCTTTTTTGAGTAGGTCGTTGTTGATGTTATGTAGTCCAGGGGCTTTTTTTTTGGTTTTGTTTGATGGCTTGCTTCAGCTCCAATGACGTAACCTTTTGGAAGTCCTTGAATAATTGCTCATATCTTGCGTATCCTGTTCGTTGTTTCGTAGTCTTTGTTCGAAGAGGTGAGTTTTTGGTAGAATTCTTAGGCATGTTTGACGATCCTATCTTTGTAGGTTGTTAAGTTTCCATTTTCTCCGAATATACAAGTCAAGCATACGTAATATGTCCTTGTAGCTTTGTTCTAAAGTTCTAAACTGACTTTTTTCGGGAATTATTTAGTTATTCATGGTAATAAAGGAAAGTTATAAATTAGGACAATTAGAAACCCAAAAATTAGGACGGTAAAAGTAGTTTTGACTCATATATTGCCTTGTAGGGAGCCTGGAGAGCATAGCCACCTATCCTATGTTAACCTTGGAATCAAGGTATGCTTGTACCTAAATTTTCAACCGTTAAAGTGCAACTGCTTTGGAAGTTACAAGTCAAAACCTCCAAATCCAAATAGTTCAAATTCATAAAATGTCCAATTTACAAAAAGTCCAATGAATAAAAGGGACAATGCAAAAATGTCCGATGCGAAGAGATCCCATGAAAAAAGGCCAATATATACATATATGCGTACAGCGTATACACATGCTACATATGCATATGCACTTGTACACATACATGTCAGATATGCACTCACAAGTGCACATGGACATAAGTAAACAAGCTAAACAAGCATACTTCATACACACATATACATATATACACATACTACAAACATACATGTTATATACGCATATAAATACACATATACATACGTCATATATACACATATACACATGCAAAATCAATGATAATGGATTACAATACTTGAACTTATGAAAAAAAAATCGCTCATATTACGTATGCTTGAATCAAAACACTGCATCGGGGGATATCACCCCATGTAGTATGTGTGTGTCGGAAAGAGATTCCGAATATATTAAAAATTTCTTGCCGACACATACATACTTCATACATTCAGACACGGCTAATCTGGACATGTCACATACACACATACATTTATTTATACATACATCCGATATGTATATACTTGTGTACTTGTACTTGTGTGAATGTGTGTATGCGTAAGTATGTGTATGTGTGTGCATGCACATCCACCCGACATGCAAACCAAAGGGGAGGTTGTGACCACGTATAAAGTAGATTGCAATTTCTCAATCTCTTCCATTTAAATTGAACTCAAAACGTCCGATATCAAAAAGATCGAAAACTGCACGTTGCAAAAAAAGGACCAATACAAAATGATTCAATACAAAAAATCTGATTTAAGAATTTTTCTATTTAAAATCATTTCTTGCGTCTAGATAGGTAGAGAAATTAACATTCAGTTTTAAAAGGTAGACTATTCAGAAAAACACTTTCCCGACGCCAGCCACAAAGATGTGAAAATATCTGTGATGTGACATATGTGTATGTGTGAGCGTATGTATCACGTGCGTTGTGGTATGGTATATGAGCAATGTGTATATGGGTCATGTGTGTATTTGCCGTATGTGCTTGTGTTTGGCTTGTGTCTGGAAGTAATGCGTATGTATCAATATATATGCGTGTATGGTATTTGTGACCGTGTGTGTATATATAGCAGGTGTGTGCAAGTGTATGTGTAAGTATGTATCATGCATGTGGTATATGTTTAAACAGTATGTGTTTAAGAAGGGGGCTGATAATTTCTATCTGGAAAACTTCCTGCACCCCTTGTATATGCATGCGGGTGTGTATCTATGTATGTGTGAGTATGTCTATCGCATGCATGTAAAGTATACGTGTGCGCATGTGTATATGTAAGAATGTGATGCGCGTTTATCCCCATATCTACGGCTTCGTTTTGGCATAGGTATGGGTAGTATCAGTAAAGCTATCCATTTATTTTTATCGGATTAGGAATTGTAACCCATTATTTATTTTTGTGAGACACATGTCAGCATGTCAAGCGTATGTATGTGTATGTCTGCTTATATCCATGAGTGTGTATATGGGGCATATGGAAGTATTTGTATATGAGTATATAGCATTCATGTATGTTGTGTGTGTGTGTGTGTGTGTGTGTGTGCGTGTGTTCAAATTCGCATTTTGCATTGTGCACTGGAATTTTTTCATTAAATCTTTTACATTGGACCTTTTTTGCATTGGACCATTAGACTTGTTTGCATATGAATGTATGTGTATGAGTATATGTGCGTTTATGACATATGTTATATATATGTGCTGGTATGAATATGAGTTCGTAGTTGTTGTTAAATGACTTCAATTTATAAGGAAGAGATTAAGACAATTTCATACAATTTATAGATGAAATTATCAAAACTGTATATATATATATGCGTGTTGGGCTTGTTGAGTGATTGCATGTTCACGAATACATATATACATATATATATATATGTGTGTGTGTGTGTGTGTGGAATTTGTACATGTCTATATTCGCTGGCACTATGTCCTGATTCAAGCCTGGGTATTCTTCTTCCCTCAATTTATCACATGAAGTACTCTAATCAATTATTTCTCAATGTAAGTGTACGGCGAGAGTCTGCATGTTGTGCGTGTATGAGTCTGTATATGCATGTATGGTATGTGTGTGCATAAGTAGCATGTGTGTGCGAATATGAATGCTTGTAGTAAGCGTTTATTTGGTATGAGCACATACAATATGAAGGTATGTTTATGCGTATGTGTAAATGTCTATGTGTTTCCGTATGTGTCATGTGTATATGGGTGTAGGTATGTGGCACATGTGTGCATTTGCATTTGTATCATGTTTGTGGTATTTAGAACGTGTGTATGTGTATGTGTGTTCACTTATGGGCGTGTGTGTATATGTGTGCATATGTGATTTGCCAGAGTACGTTTACATATGCTTAGATAGCATGTGTAGCTTTTCTGGCTTTCTGTATTGGACCCTTTTGCATGGGACGTCCCTGCATTGGGCGTTTTGCATTGTCTTTGGACATTTTGCAATGGGCGTACTTGGATCATTTGTTTTGGATCTGTTTGATATTGGATCATTCTGATTGGACGTTTCGGTGTTTAACGTCAATGAAGTTAGATAAAAGAGAAATAGAAACAAAGTTACAAAGGAAAAAACAATTATAAATTGCGTTTTATCTTTTTAAAGCTCTACTTGAAATAATTTCCCATTATTACACGGTGAATGTATCATATGGCTTAGGAAACGTAAATTGAATAAGCAATTAAAAGAAATCGGGCTGTTGCAGGAGACGAACCTGCCACCGATAGGGTAGCCGCTTCAACGTAACGCTGCTCTTACCAAGCAGCCGTTGGTTACACTTTCACTCCAAATTCTTATTTTGTTCATTCATTGTCTATATGTACTCTGTTTCTTTCAACGTGAGCAATTATATCATCAAGAAATTGATATATGATCCGACAGGAATAATTTTTTATTGTGTTATTATTTTGAAACTAACTCACGTTTTTATCATTTTGAGTTATTTGGATTTTAAACTTCAAAATATCATATCTCACTGATTCTCCCAGCTTTTTTCTTTTTTTTTTATTGTTTAGTAGAACTATTTCTTTAATGATAGCAACAGTTTTACTGCTAAAATACTTTGCAACGTATTGTTTATTTATTTTAGGAAAAGTAAGCTTGTTTGGAGTTTAATCAGTTTTCCATTTTATTCATATTTTATGAAAACATTGTAGCAGCGTGATGTATTATTTTGAACATTCAAGAAAATCATTCATACATCAATCATTCACAAGAACAATGTTTGAAAAAACAAAACAATTTGGCAACCTCTCTTGGCAGCGCAAAATAGTTCGTAAAACAACCATGTGCAATCATTATCAATCAACCACCACACATTGTAACAAAACTTAAACTTTATTCAAACTAGGAACTAAAACAATGGTTTTTCAGGAACGATGAAGATGATTATGGTAAATATGATGATGATGATGCTTATTCAGTGTGTATCCGTGTCACTTCCGTCCGCAATGACGTGTGTAGTTGTACTTGGAAGATAGCATGATCTGCAGAATGACAAAAGTGTGTGACGACCAGAAAATCTTCAAACTTTTCTTCGTTGATCATCAGGTCAGAAAAATAAAGATAAGTAAATTTCGGATGTTTTTTTTTTGTAGTGGCTCCCGGTTCTTCTTTTCTTTTCTTTTTTTTCTTTTTTTTTTTTTTTTCTTTTTTCATTATGGCCGTTTCCATTGGACTATTCCAGTTATTCCTAAATGACACCAACCGGGGAGGATGCTCGGCATTAAATAGATTTCACTTACTGGCCTAGTTTGGAAAGGAGTTGCTACTTTGATGTCTAGCGTCATGAAGCAATGAAGCCTAAAAACTATTCGCGAGAAAAGTGGATGACATTGTAGGGCATTGGTTTAACTTTCGCTTCTTCCAGCACACTGCACCAATCTTCTGGCTACTCCACATTAGTGTTCTGGTTTACCAGTCCGATATACCTGTTGTACTCCATGTAAGAGTGACATCTGATGGGAAAATGCACATTGACAGCTGGAAAATGTCTGATCACTGTTCCGTTTTACAGATGGTAATCTGATCGTTCTTTCGGTGAATGGGTAAACTTAAGGTTGATAAGCTTTCGGTAGAGCAAGCTCAACTTTCAGGAACAGAAAAAATCCCACTAGTCATAAAAAGAAGGGTATACAACCAATGTATCCTACTGATAGTCATGTATAGGGCTGAAACATGGATCGTGACCAATAGATTGATCCTCAAACTGAGAACCATGCAACGTGCAGATTAGAGAATCATGTTCAACCTCACATGGAGATATCATAAAACAGCACAGTTTATAAGAAAAAAGACAGAGGTCTGATATATTATAGAATCCATTAGAAAACTCAACTGACAATGGAATGGATATGTTGCAAGAATGTCAGACAATCGCTGGACATCACAGCCCCCAACATCGATCTTCGGGGATCATAGGCGAAATCTTGGCCGGCAGAAAGTAAGTTAGTATGACGAGCTAGGTAAATTCAGAAAGAACTGGCCTGCAGTACCCATGTCGAATCTTGAGGAAGGTTTATGTCCAAAGACTAAAAGACTGCTGCTGCTGCTGCTGATGATGATGATGATGATGATGATAAGCAGAATAAATGTTGATTCTGATCGTCTTTCCAATGTAGTCAACATATATATATGTGCGTGTGTGTTGTGTGTGTATGTGTATATATGCATATGTATATATATATATATATATATATATATATATATATATATATATATATATGCATATACATGTTATTAAGAAATTCATGTATGATCCGACAGAATGATAATAAATTCCGTTATATTGTATTGAAGCTCTATCAAGAATGATCTGTTCTACTCGGTAAATGTATCATTTAGCCTAGACAACATAAATAGAATAAACAATCAAAGAAAATGGGGGTGCTGCAGGAAATTGCACCAGCGACCGATTGGGTAGCAGCTTCAATGTAACGTTGCTCTTACCATTAAGCTAAACTGCTCAATGATAAAAGCAAGGGAGATCAAATGGAGTTTCAATATAATATAACGCAATTTATAACCATATATTTATATGTATGTTCATGTACATGAATATGTATGTATACTTATATATATATCTATATATGTGTGTGTATGTGTGTGTATGAATATAGATGTGCATGTGTGTATATACGTACATATATATATATATATATATATATATATATATATATATATATATATATATATATATATATATATATATGTATGTGTGTGTGTGTGTGTAGTTATAAACATGTGTGGGTATTTGTATATGCATATAGAGTGTGGGGGTGCAACTGTTTAGGAATCTCTCTCTGCTGGTGGAGTAACTATTTGGAAGCTACTCTCGCAGTCAGTTGTTTCAGTTGTGTATTCCTTTGTGTCGCAATGCAAGAATAAACAAGGCTTTGTAAATATCTAGATATATAAACGATTAGTTTTAGCTCTTCATTACCATCATATTTCATGCATTTGCTGGTTCACACTAAGCACTGGAGATTGAATGACCTCTAGTCTTATCTTCTGCACCTCCCAAAGTATTTTCATAGACCCTTGCATTTCTGTGGTCATGACAGTCTCGATTCCTAGAATCTTTCATTCATCAATATTGATTTCAGTGCAGTTTCAATTGCAACTTACGCTGGTTATTTTTTAGCCTCACAATTTGAATCTTTGTTTGCACTTTTATTGAAGCATTGCTCTTCTAAAAGCATTTGAATGGTGGCCAAACCATTTGAGAGTCAATCCACTGTGACAAACATTACCACAAAAATATATATTTTAACAAATTCAATGATGAAAGACTTCAAAGATGTACTTAAACACCAATGAAATGATTTTTTTAGAAAAGAAACCCCTAAATTCATTTCAGTAGAGAAATCTGTTATTCCAAATGGCGGGTTGAATATGTGATGATTCAAATTATACAAAATAAACAAACGATGTTACATAACATATTGGAACAAAATAGACTCCCAATCAGAGCCTTCTACATTGTCACGTGGCCTGACCGTCCAATGAGAATCCTAGAAGCCAACCACGTGACAAGCGCGATCTTTAGATTTTATTTTTTCCCTTCCAGAAGCCCATCTGATAAGATGTTTCCAATCTTATTCTTCAGTGAGGCCCTTTAACGATGTGCACCAAGGGTCCAGAGCCTCCTCTAAAAGAAATGTAAGTACATCATCTGAACTTATTTCGCGTACAAGTTTACCATCACAATAAACATGGAAGCAGGAGGACACTTTGGGGCATTTATAAACTCGCATTCACTTTTAGGAATAAAGCTAAAAACGATATAAAATCATTTGCATACATAGGACATAAGTAAAATACGTATTTTCCTTAATTCTTCTGAATTACTGAATGTTTCGTTTTTCCTAAAAGTTGTCTTTTCAATTATTATAATTATTGTTGTTATCCCTGATTTAATATGATTGATGTTGCCCGTTATTTCTTACCATGGAGATAGCTATCAATGATATATTTCTCTTGACTAATCTTAAATTATGTCGACTGTCTACATTCATAAAGTAGGTTGCTCATTTCCTCCACCACGGCCATGCTAATAAAATATCTTTAACCCATCGTATATCGTAGACATCCCTCATTCCTGCTCTCTAAACTAGGGCGCCTATTACCTTCCTTCCACCATAAACCAAAAAGTCTTTTCTATCGAGATATTATTAGTTCAGTTCTTATATCTGAGAACTGGTAAAATGAAGGTAAACCTGAAAATATATGCATGATATCTCTTCAAAAGCACATCACTAGGTTTCTTTCGTTACTGTTTTGACATTCAGGGTTAAGCAAACGGGAGAATCCACAGATGCCATAAATATCTACGACTGAAGTTTTTAAATGCTTCCCCAGGCATAACGACTTCATAAACCACTTTAGAAAGAATCAAAAAAATACCACCTATCCAATCTTATGGAGGTGGAAGAAAAGTAAATATATAACAAAACCAGTCGAATTGGGCGTGCCATGAGATTTGGACAAAAGTCACGTGTAACGATAAAAACGTCAGCTCGAGATTACTGATTTTACCAGCAGTATCTTGTGTACAAGAAAACATGAAGCTGATAGAAAGATTGGAGATAGGTAAAAGGGCGGGTTTGGTTTGTACACATTGAATAAAATGTGAGAAAATTACATGATTGGGAAAATGAAAAGAGGGGTGCGTCAGTATCCATCTTGTTTATACTGAATGTGTTTAAAGCGTTATATTTGTTTGAAAAAGATGATTAGGAGGAAGAATCAATATGAACTAAAATGGTGAATACGATAGAAGGAAAGGAAAAAAAGGACGATTATAGCGATGTGAGAAAAAATTGGGTGAGAATTTTGGTTTTTAGAAGAGTGACCAAAAATTGAAGGATAGAAGATGAGAAAGAAAATGAGAGAAAGAGAGCAGGGATGAAAGAAGAAATTTTGGAAAGAAAATAACAAAGATGAAGGAGGAAAAAAAAGTGGTGAAGAGAGATCATTAATTCTAAATATAGTGAGTGGGCGGGGACTACCGAGGGAGTGATCTATGAAAGATGTATTCGTGGAAATAGAGATACTGAGAGAAAATATGAAAAGAAAATGGGAAATCTAGAAGTATGAGAGACAGGTCAATTGAAGGGAAGAGAGATTGCGCGGAAAATGTGAAATGGAATTTGTTTTTAAAGGAAAGGAAATGAAAAAGAATAACGAAAGAAACAGAAATTTGGAAGAAGAGGGAAAAGGTTGGTATGGAGAAAAGAGAATGAAACCAGGAAGACGAAGAAGTAATGGTAGGCGAAGGGTGAATGAGAAAAGAAGGAAGATTATAACTGATGAAATATGCTGTTGATTAAAACGGAAAGAAGGAATGAAAAACAGAGGAAGAATGATAGAAACCTGGATGAAATTAAATCAAATTAAAACAAAATTACCTGAGGGAAGATATGGGAAATAACTCTAAAGAATAGATGAGGAGATGGTGCAAGTTGAGTTATTCTCAAGGAAATATCAATAAAAGGGAATTGGAAGAAGATAAACCAGGAACAGGGAGGAAAACTGTAGATAATATGCGAAAGAAACGAGAGTGAAAAGGAGGAGAACCTCGGGAAAGAAAATGAGCGAGAGTTAGAATGTAAAGTAATCAGAGAATGAATTTGGATTAGTATCCTCATCTTTGTTGTTATTATACCAACGTTTCGTCTGATATTTTTTCCAGATGCAACATATACCTGAAAGCTTTACTGATCCGAAAAATGAATCCTTTTTTTCCTCATAACCTTAGACAGCGACAGTTTAAGTGTCAGAGAAAGGAATTGGTAGACGGGAATGAGCAACGAAAAGAAATCTGGAGAAAAGAATGAATAATTAAAAGACAAGCCTGGATGATGCAGGATTAAACTCCAGTCCTACCTCTATTCTAAGATTATTTCTGCAACCTTTTTTATTGTATATATTCCTAAGATTAAGCGTTTTCATGAACTAAAGACATTTGTTTGTCAATATCAATCTAAACTTTATTTTCATTGTCTTCGTGAAGTTTTATTTTATCGTTCGTGGAGCACCAAAAAACTTACCGAATTCAACTGATTGCATTTCTAATATTTGAATATTGGAAATGCAATCAATAAAGAACAACCTTCCATAAATTAGATTGAAATAGTTAGTGTTGTTCTTGTAACGGTAGAAAAATGAAGTCAATTCCAGCCTTGAACTGGAGTTTGACAAAAGTTTGGAAAGGAGGAAGACAATGATAGAAATAGAAGCGAGTGAAAAGCCAAAAGGGATCCGAATTGAAAGGTAGAAGTATGATATTCGGAAGTGGAAAGTAATGAAAGATGAAGTGAAAGACAAATAAAGAAATAGCGAAAAAGAAATGGTTAAGGTTGGGTTAAATCGGAGGGCGTGCCTGACAAGACGGAGTCGAAGAATGAACTTGGCGGTAGTTGAAGTCAATTAGCGTGTTGTTGGTATCGCTAATTTATGGTCTAGGTTTATCTCTGTGTCAGCGGACGGCTTGATATGAAGTATTGCAGTCGTCTGCGTTCTGCCGACTATCGCGATATGACACGACTGAAGCTAGGACCGACGGGGACGAAGACGTAGGTATTCTCAACGAACCACACCCCTCTCTCTCTCTCTCTCTCTCTCTCTCTCTCTCTCTCTCTCTCTCTCTCTCTCTCTCCACACACGTATACATATATGCATACTAAAGTACCCCTAAATTAGAGATACCAATACACTGGATGCCCCCCCTCTATTTGTAGAAATGATTAAGCTGAATGACATATGCGTGACGTAATAGGTAAAGAGGTAGTGTAACTGGAGCCATGTAGCTGTGACAGCTATTGCCACGCACTAGATTTAACACGCTTTGAACACAGAATGATTGTTTGGGCTAGAAATATGTGGCACTCTATCTCCTAGGTGGCAACTACCATTTTTTACTCGAACGACATTGGCAAGGGCATACATGGAAAGGGTCTGCATCATTTTCCTGACTCTCAGATTCCTGATTGTTCATTCCTGATGCTGATTGATTGACTCTGAATTCCCCGAAAGACAAAATGAGACAATTTCTTTCTTTCAAACTATATTTTTTTCACAAAAACACCAGTTGACTTTTTTTTCCTCGAATTAGTGCAACGGGAGTACGTTTACAATTCATGGAATAAAAACATCTTTTGTAAAGTCTGTAAATGTACTGTTTATTTACGATAAGATTTAGTATTTACAATGTATATTGTGTACACGTTTTATGAAGAAAAAATGACTTTATGTACCATCGTTTCTGCAGACACGTACGATCCCTGTTAATTGAGTATCATTTACGATCAAATTTATAAGCTGTTAGAAAAACTAAAGAGATGTCAGACTATTTAAACTATCGGGGTATCACCCTGCTCTCTATCATGGGCGAAATCCTCGTGAGAATACAACAAAATATACTAGCTGCAAAGGTCCTCCTAACCCAAGAGCCAATGCAGTTTCAAAGCTCACCGTGGCCCGATCGATGTGGTTGTGCGCAGAGGTAGATGTAAGAAAAATGCTGTGAACCAAACAAAGGACTTTTTGTCACCTTTGTAGTCCCAACGAAGGTATTCGGCACCGGTCGCTAGAAACTGGATTACCCTCCAAAGATTATCAGCCTGATTATCCAACAGCGTGGCACAGTTTGGGCCAATCAGGTGCGGCAGTGACGACTCCAAATCTTTCCCAGACACAACCGATAAGAAGCATGGCTGTGTGCTGGCTCCATCCTATTTTCCAATATTCTTTTGCACAATGCTTAAACAGGTCAGAGAGGAGATGGACAACATGGACAACGTGTGCATCCATATACAAACTAAAGGCAACTTGTTGAAGCTGAAACGACCCCGAACAAATATCAAAATCATTTTAAAGTAAAAATAAACAATAAGAAGAATGAAGATAAGTGAGACATAAGAAGAAAATTTAGGACCGATATCCCCAAGAAGAGGCTCCATGCATTTGAATTGTAGAAGTGACTTTAATAAGTGCACGGAGGTACTGTCAAATGAATTGGAATACTATGGACTATCAATATCCCACCTGCTTCTTTTGAAAATCAGAATTTTACAAAGGAACAAATGTATTAACTGCTGCACCAGTTTCGAAAAATATCTTTCTCAAGATTCCATGTTCAAATTCCTAGCTTTCATCTGGACTAAACAGGTGATCAGAGTCGTTACCAAAGGCGTAAAAATCGCTAATTTATTCACAAAATAGTTGATAGTCAGATGAATGCACGTGTACAGAAAGGGTTGTTGCAATATTTGCGTTAAGAATTTATCAAATATTGCCAGCAAAAAAACGATCAGCCTAAGAACAAACACTCAAAAATGTACTCAAAACATAATTCGTTCGCCAAGCACATTGATATAGATAATCAATCAATTTTTAAATGTACTTATACTCTCTAATACACATCGCCTGAAACATTCAGAAGAGTCTATGTTCGAAAATTTACTTTTGATAATAATTATATACGTATTATCAAATTCGATCCAATCTAACCTACATACATGTTCAGGCATGTATTCGTGCTTGCTCATGTATACGTAAACAAGAGTTCAGAGTAATGGTTTTCAAACAGTGCGCTCGGGTGTACTGGTGCACCCCAAGAAGAAACTAAATGTGCTCCAGAGTAACCGAGGTGTAGAAAATATACAGATATAAAATAGTGTATAACTGCAAAAATGCAATTCTCCAATCTGAAATTTCCCAAATTACACATCTACACTTCAAGATATTGACAGAAACGATGTGTCAGGCAGCTCATTTTTTCCCATTTTTGCATTTTTATGATTGACTATTCAATTTTTGGATATTTATTGTTTCTGGAATTGAGGTAAACTTTATTGAAAAAAATACACTTGCCACCCCTATGTCTGCCCAAGGCTATATCTTTGCCGGTCAATAAAAACTGTCAATCTTTGGATACCGGACCACAAATATTTATGATTGAAGAGAGTCTCTAAGAATGCACAAAATGGACAACACAAACACAGATAGAGTTTACTGTAACTGATTAGATATCAGAATTGATAATTTATTTAATCCAGTATGTTTCGTTTAATACATTTTAACAAGTATTTAATAATCATTATTATATTCTCTTCATATTGTGCAACAATCGTGACCTTTTTGGCACAGTGAAAGAAAACATAGCTGTAGTCAGAAAGAGTCCATGCTATGGCTCGGCTTTATCGTATACGCCTATATAAAATAGATAGATTTCTCAATGAGAAACATTGATGGATGCCATTCCGAAATTATTGCAGATTCAAGTGCAACAAATTATCTCATAAAAAATCAGCCTAATCGCAAATACGATGAAAGTTGCTTATGTACATATATATATATATATATATATATATATATATATATATATATATATATATATATATATATATATATATATATATATTGTTCCACCAGGACCAGAAATGAGGATCAGTATTTGCCTCAAATAAATGAATGCTTCGTAGCAAGTTAAGCAAACATTTCAAAATTAAATATCTCGATCTTCAAGGGAAACATGTAAGTTTTTCAACAGATTCTCAAAACAACAGACAACAGGCTTGAATTGCTTCTGATGAAATATCAGAAATGATTGCACCACAAAATGAAGTCCAATACTTTAGCTGAGTCGGCTCTTTACCTGCATACAGACAGATAGTTAAGACAATACTAGGATATGAAAGAAAAAAGTAAAATTCTATTGTCATAAGTTACGATTCACTGGCGTATTTTGAAAATATCTGATATAGGGGAAAATGTATCACGCAATATGTTTTTTTTTACGCGTGTGTCATAATCTGGTGGATGGGGAATTGTGCGTAAGTAACCTTACATGGAGAGATTACAAGACAGCACGGTATATCAGGAAGAAAACAGGTGTCTGAGACATCATGGAAACTATTGAAAAACTCAAATGGCAATGGACAGGCCATGTTGCAAGAATGAAAGACAACTGATTGACTCACAACATGGATCCCCAGAGATCACACGAGAAACCGACGCCGACAGAATACAAGATGGAGAGATGAACTAGACAAATTCTGAAAATACTGGCTCAGCGACACCCATGATAAAGAATTGTGGCGACGGACGTTAAAAGACTGATGATGATGAAATTCGGTCCTACCGACCGTCCAGTTCTGCGTAGGGTAAAATGTCAGCCTCTGGGTCTGAAATGAAGGTGCTGATCCTACCTCCTGGTACTAATATATATATATATATATATATATATATATATATATATATATATATATATATGTGTGTGTGTGTGTGTGTGTGTGTGTGTGTGTGTATATATGTATGCTATGTATAAATATATAAATATGATGTATAGATGCTATGTATGTATATATAGGATATAGATACATGATATGTAAGTATATATATATTTATATATATATATATATATATATATATATATATATATATGATATAGGTGTATGATATGTATATATATGTATATATATGATATATATATATGTATATATACGCTATGTATATATACATTATGTATAGATGCTATGTATATGTATATATGATACATGATATGTATATATTAATATGATATAGATGCATGATATGTATATATATGTATATATATATATGATATGTATATGTATCATATATAGAAATATATATATATATGTATATGTATATATATATGTATGTATATATATATATATATATATATATATATATATATATATATATATATATATATATATATGACAGATATGTCTCAGCACCTTAATAGCTTGAACAGAAGTACGAAAGATGTAACAAAATAGAAATGTTTCATAAGAAATATTAATTTGGAAAAGGAAGACTAGGCATCGTGGTATTGAAATGTTTCCTTTGATGAGTAAAAGTCATATAAATGATATAACTCCTTATCATAGTGGAACATTTAATTACAATAAGAAGTTGAAATGAGTCGCTAAACACTGAACAATATGACTTGATTCGTAATCCTTTCATTGAAGTTTTAAATGATGTTGATTTGATGTTAACAGAAGAACTGGCGAGTAAATTTGTTGATCACGGATTTAAAATCAAATAAAAGGAGTTGCGTATTGAAAAAATTTGGATTTCCATCAAAAAAGAATATAGCAATAAAGCATTGATCAGTTTAATGCAATTTTCAACATCATACACATCAACATTAGGAGCAAAAGTAGGGAAACTATTCAATGCATTGATAAAGAAATGAAAGTCTATTTATCGTACCTGATATTGAAATAACCAAAGCACATCAGGCTCATGTTTCGCACAAGCTTTCATAATTGAACAAAGTGTTGTATTTCTTCGAGTATAACACGATTATTGTATAATACGAGTTCTGATTTAGAAGTAGAAAATGGGTATAAAATTGTATCCTCCAATGTTTCTGTCAATTCATTTCATCTTTACAATTGGTTAGCTACATATGACAAATATATAACTTAGTGGAGCTTTGAAAGAGGTTGCCACCTTTCATCAAATAGGCTTGATTTTAGTTACATATTTTAAAAAATTCTGCGTCTTTTCGTCGAGTATAGCACGACGCCCTATTTTGGTTCAGATTTTGGTACAAGTTTTTTTCGTATTGTACACGAAGATGTAGTCTGTGTCATCGGTTGTTAATTATTTTCTTACTTGAATTTTCAAAATGTAGTTTTCTTTACATTCCACGTTAAGTGTGCCTATAATTTTCACTCGACCCTTAGTACCCAAAAGCAAAAGAGTTTGAGAATTACTTGTTTAGAGGGTTACCAGAAGTATGGAATTAAGTGTACTTAATTGCATATGTTTTTGACGCTGATTGTGTTCGCATTATGTAATTATTAAATATGTCATTTATTTCTTGCTTTTGGTCAATAGATCTGCTGCATACGTATTAACGAACAGTTTATTTATTAGTTATGTACAAAAGAAGCGTCGTAAAAACATATGGAATTGAAATGCAGATAACAAAACTGACATGGACTGTTCACCTACTCCTAGGAGTTATTTTTGTTCGTGGCAAGGAACTTAAGGCAGGAAACCAAAAGTAGACGAGGAGGAGAATCACAGAACAGTTTAGTGTGTGTTGATGTGTAGATGAGTATGTGAAGACCCAATGAATTGATAACCAGCAGAACTTTTCAGCGTTACCGAATTGATAAACTTGTGTGAGATCAATGTATAAGTTTCTATACGGAGTCGTTATAAAACCGTATCATAATAGATTTAACATGATATATTTCGATGCTACTACCTTAGCTAGAGGTGCAAAATACGCATCTGTTCTCTCTCTCTCTCTCTCTCTCTCTCTCTCTCTCTCTCTCTCTCTCTCTCTCTCTCTCTCTCTCTCTCTCTACATGTTGGTGTCTGTTAATTAGCGCTCGTCGCATATTTCTAAAACCCAGTCAAATGGTGAAACACCACAAAAGTTATCATGGTATTAAAACACAAATAACCACTGCAAATATATTGGAGTTTCTTTTTTAGTGCTACTCAATGAACTAAGAAGTAATTATGGAAGAATAAAGAGCATCTCAAGGGAATAAAACATATTAGAAATTTTCTGAAAGGGATAAACCTGTGGGCAGTGTCAATAGGGAGTCAAAAAGGGGCCCCTCCTAGGATAGAAGAAGAGGGTCTGAAATCGACAGATCGACGTACAAGGAAGTTGAAGATCTCAAACGATGCACTACACACCGGGACGACTTCAAAAGACTCTATGTATGAAGGAACGAAGAAGGGGTCTTATTAGCAACAAGGATGCATTCAAGCGGCCCAAATGGGATTCTCAAAATACGCACAATAGTACTGCAAACACAATAAATACGAATATGCTTATGCCATAAGACACCAAAAAAGAGAAACAGAATCCCTTATCAGTGCCACCAGGCACTAATGAATCATGACCAACTTAATTGAAGTGACATTGGACTAAATCCAGAAAACAGCAAATGAAATGGCAAACCATGTAAAAAGTGAATGCAGTAAGTTGACTTGAAAGAAGTACAACCTGTGGCTGTTGCCAAAATAGTGAATCACTGTAGCTATGAACGTTGAGATCATTTTTCTTCATTGTTCTTCAAAGACGTTGCTAGATTAACGAGTTTTGCCGGATTAAAGGAGAGACCTTATTAACTTGAGTTAATACCTACGGGCCACGAAAGAAGAATTAATGTCTACAGGGCCATGATTCACTGTAGGCTTAAATCAAACCAGTGTAAAAAAACAGAACCAAAATCTGAAGTCAGGTTTCAGTTAATGAAAATCAAGGAGGAAGAGAAAATTACGTAAAGAAAGTTTTACGGCGGAAGGGAAAAAATTGATTTCCTGGTAAATAGTGAACCGCAAAAAAAGGCAAAACAATGTAATCGTGATACACTATATATTGCGCAATATAAACAAATGGAGTCGACAAAAAACAAAGATTATAATATTTGGCACATATCAGTGCCTGAAATTCAAGAATCTGGACAAGAAATTCTAGGATGATTTGAGACTCTCCTGACGAAAGTGATGGTGGTGTCTGTGAGACTCAGAACGAAGTTGGGGATTCGAGGAGACTTGCTGTCACTCAAGTTCCAGCGATAACCACCGGACATATGGTGGGAAAATACGAATGAAATATAAATATTGGCGAGGGAGAAAAGGCGGGAAAAATACTTAAAGACATAGAAGAACCAGCGATTTAATGCAGCAAAAGGGTGTGTAGTTCCCGTGAAGTCATTTCAGGAGTTAGAAATCGAACAACAGTACAAATTTTATTCGGAAGTTATTCAATCAGAAAATAACGACGATCTTAGTCAAGCAGAAACTATGGGTTACTGGCAGAAAAGATGGAAAGTAGGAAGATTCAGAATTTGTTAAGGCCTGTGTGGTTTGGCAGTGATGGCTGCGGTGATGAGAGAGAGGTGAGTTGTTGGCAGCCGTGTAAACCACAGATTGTGCCAGACAATATGGCGGCTAGAATTGACATTTTCAGAGCTGTTAACGCCCATAATGTAGGATTTTGATGCTCGGTGCAATCTTTACTTGACGTCACAAGAACAGACCAAAAACTCTCAATGGGCATGAGTCAGTTACAGCATTCTCTATCTTTATTTATGTATTTTACTTTTTCATTTTATTTTCTTCATTCATTTTTTGAATTACTATTTGGGGTTTTACCAAAAATATTTCTGAGGAATTTTTTTTGCTGGAATTTTTCTGTTGATATTTTATTTGAATAGTGTTGTGAGCGAATTGTCATACATAGTTTATACGAGCGAATAGATAGATTGATAGGTTATGAACATAAATGGAAACGAATAGATAATATAAGTACCTGAATACTCAAAATACTTTCATAAAATACAAATATGTGAGTTGGTATGGAAAAATGGATTTATAGTAGACTTTCATTTGGAACAGTGATAAATCTAACTAAATAGTATATATATATATATATATATATATATATATATATATATATATATATATATATATATCAATTTGTAAAAACAAATAGAAAGCGAATAAAGACAGATTTTATCCGTTGTAGATGCTTAATCACGGTGCTTAGTACTCAATACATTAAATAGAGCTTTTAATGTATGAAAAATATAAAGGTTAGTCATATTTTTTTGGTTCTGAATGCTAGATTAATGGAAATTGTTTTTGAATAGAATCAAATTGTTAACTAGAAAAAAACAAGTTTAAATCATTATTTATTCATACAAAAAAGTACAGCTCATAAGTAACTGAGCAAACACTAGATCTGCTCTTTATTGCCTAAGATTGCAACGGCCATTGACGATTTTGTTCACGGTAGGGATCTGATTTAATCTATGGGTTTGACAACTCTTCTATAAAGCAATGTTGGTTCACCTTTTTCAGCCGATCTTCATTGGATCTTCCATCAAAGTTTTCCAATTTCTAGAGGTATCATGACTATGTTGAATAGTATCAGAGGTAGGTGATTTCCCCGAAAAAGTATTATTTTGATACTTTCTTCCCTTAATTTTCTTTCCAAAGTTGTATGTTTTTCAATTCTGGTTATTTCGGGGTACCCTTTCTTCTGGACGTGCTGTAGAAGTCTATTGACATGTTCGGGGTTCTGGTTTTACTTCTCTTCGATTCCTTTTCTAAAAGATCTAAAAGTGAATCTTTCATTTCCTTCCTCGCTTTTGTAAGTATGTGTCTTTGTCTTTTTCTACTCCTATTCAGGTAGCTGTTTCTGCATTTTGTGTTGGTCGTCTGCTTTCACCATTTACTCTGTTTGTTGATCTCGTTCTTTACTTTTTATTTTTGTCTGGATTACCAACAATACAGAGTCTGATATCCAATTTCTTTCCAAGACTTGTCTAGAAAATTTCTGGCTCGATGTTTTGATGAGATGTTTTTTAACAAATTGCTAATATTTGTTTTCTGTTGTCTCTATTGGATGTCTTGCCTTGCAGTTAGAAATATATAACTAACTTGTTATTATTTTTCTTCGATTTTCTTTCTTTCTGGCCAACTGTCACTGGTCACTGAATAACAACTGTGTTCCTCTCGTAGAACGTATGCCATTCATGATGCACAAATCTGATATTAAGGTCCCATGTTTATTGATCGCCCTACTCAATATTCGCTGATTTTGGTAGTCAATGTGCACAAAAATCTCATGTCGCACAATTTTTTCTCCTGTGACAAAAGTATGTGCGCTCTTTTGAATTCGAGAGAATCAATATTTTTTCAATAAAAGTCGGTAAACTAAGTATAGAATTTTAAATATTTTTTTTTACTTTTACCACAAGAATTCACTAAATGTCCGTCTGTATGTGACAGCATTATTCGTAAATCACACAACATATCTCATGAAATGTTCTCTGCCCTAATGGGACCCCAGTATTTTTGCAAGTTTCTGAAATATAAAAGAAAAATAATCGTGCAAGGTATGCATTCACGCTCACCCCGATAATGATGATCTGATTTCCATCCATCTATCTAGATAATACTAAAAGATTCTGTTCATTTGTATGTAACCTCTGTGTAGCTGAAACAGTGCATTGCAGCTAGAAGTATTGAAATAAGGTACCCATAAAAGATGGTAGCCAAAAGAAATCAATAAAAGGTGATTTTCAACTGAATGATGATGTGGGGTCTGCGATCACGCTCACCCCGATAATAAAGATCTGATTCTTTATTGATCAAATACTAAAAGTCTGATTCCATTCTTCTGTTTGTGACATGAGTAGCTAAAAGGATAAATTGCACAGTGTTTTCTCCATGACCAATAAGGTTTTTTGACGTATCAAGTTTTGATTGATCTGAATGATATTTTTATAGTACATCTTAATATCTTTTTCGTACCAGTTTTAAAGTTTTGATTTATAGTGCCAAAAAATGACAGTTTGAATCATTTTATTTACTTCGCAAAATATATATAATCTATTTTACATAAATTAAGTTTCATTTATTTTTATAACCATACTCTATAGTAAAAATGGTATATTTTTAGCATAATTTGATTATACATTGGAATGAAAAATATTTTTATGAGTATTTCTTTTAATTGTAATTTTCTTGAAGTTTTTCAGTAACCTTCATAGTCCAAATTTCGGCTTGTTCCACGGATAGGTCTTCTATGGATAATACAGACATATAGAAAGTTCTGCTGTTTATGCTATTCGAAGCATTTTTTACCTATCAGATTAACTTCGAATTTTTGCATTGTACACATAATTTCAAATCTTGTTTTGAATCACAATTTTTTTTGATAATAAAAACATAATTTCTTCAATTTATAGAAAAAATAGAAGTCAGAGGTATTGAATTAAGGTACCCTTAAAAACTGAGTTCTCATTAAGGCCAAATGCCCCAATCAGGCTGTTTCGTTGTATTACAACTCTTCAGTGTGACTGTAGACTATCCATTATCCCATCCAGTACTACGAGCCAGGATCGGAACCTTAGCTTCAGACCCGAAGGCTCGTATCTTCCCTCCCTCTACTCCACGGAACTATATATATATATATATATATATATATATATATATATATATATATATATATATATATATATATATATATATATATATACGGTGACTTTTAATCTCCAGATCCTAGCACTCTCGGACATCGACTATTGACGCCGGTGGTAAATACGTCACTAACCCAGCAAGCGTGCAACAATACAACATGGAATATGGAAATTGAAAAATAAGGAATGGCTTAATCTCACTCAGAATGTAAATATCTGAGATGAATAAATAATAATCTTCATTAAACAAATTGAGTCAGTGTTTCTGTGCTAAATTAATCTTCCTTTGCATACTTTGATCTATTAACTGGTCCATAATCCTTCTCCTTCCTTCACGAATTCTCCTTCCTGCTCACGAATGATTAGACTTGGAAGAAGTGTCTAATCATTTTAGATCGGAGTTCATTTACCCCCTTTTCTCCTTTTCTTTCTCCTAGCTCTTGGCCAAATTGGAGTTGACTCCCCCCATAACATCAAGAATAAGAACAATCGTCACCAAATTTATTAGAGATAAACTCTCCTCTGTATGTTTCTCTTGTCACCAAACAGATGTATCTGATTAACATTTACCTACCGTGATTGTTAGGTGGCTCTCTTACCAACTGAGCCAAACATATGTATTTACAAATTTATTCATTATGCACGATACATAAGTTACATAAATAATCTTCAGTTGGAATAGAAGTAAGAGTGAAGTTTGAGCCTGCAGCAGCCAGGCTTGTTCTCTTTCTTTCTCTTTTAGGTTTTTCTTTTGTTATTTGCTTTCTTTTATGATCCTTTGCTGTTTCCTCGTCTCAGAAATCTTTTTTTTCCTCTTTCTATTTCTCTTCATCAATTAATCAACTTAATTTATACTCCTCTCGCTCTTCACTTTCACATTTAGCTGGTTGAAACGTTCTTCTTTTTTTAAAAACTGTCAACCAAAACTGTCTCCAATATTGACAACATAGATTTCTTCGGTTTTTATGTAGATCTAGCTGACTAGCTATGAATGTATAGCACACACGAGCCACACCAATGGAGCTCGAGCGATGACGATTTCGATATCTATTCCTTATTATGTCCGTGAAAAAAAAAAGTTCTTTTTTATGCTTTTAGTGGGAGTCAATTTACAATGTAAGCTTATACTAAATTGACCCCTTAGTTCATGTCCGGCTCATGCTTGTTTGTTTTTATTTTTTGAAAATTCTGATTTTTTCGGTGATCACCACCCAGCAAAAGGCGAAAGAAGTAACTTATTCATTGTTCACATCTCTTTCCAATTTTATGATTGATCATCCCCAGCATAGTATGCAACCATAAAACGTTGGTCACGTGACGGTTTCTATTGAGTGATTAACCAGATCTGTTTCATTTTCTTTTCTTTTTTTCTCCCCCTCGTCCACAAATATTGGAGCTCTGATCATTCAGTTCTAACCCCCACCCATTGCTTTCCATCTTTCCTCTCCCTACTTTTTCCTTCTTTTTTTTTTCTTTTTTTTCTTCTCAGCCTCACGCCCCGCCGATAACCAATCGTGACACACGTGATTGGGAACTGAAAAGGCTCTACGCGTAAAATAATTAAACGTTTTCTCAAAAGTTTGTATTTCGTTGATGTAAGGTCGCGTCGCCAACACCTGTGGAAATCCGGTGCTGACCCAAAAGAAACGAAAAAGTGGGAAGGAGGTGCAGTAGAAGTGAAAGAAAAAACGGAAACAGGTATTGGAACTAAGCAGAGGTTGGGAAGGGTGTGAAGAAGATGGGGCGAGGGGGGGCAGGGAGAAACAGGACGCCGGCATTCACTTGCAGGCCTCGGCATCAACTAGAGAAAATCTGTTCGAAACGTAACAACCAAAATCTCTCTCTCTCTCTCTCTCTCTCTCTCTCTCTCTCTCTCTCTCTCTCTCTCTCTCTCTCTCTCTCTCTCTCTCTCTCTCTCTCTCTCTCTCTCTCATATTATATTATTATCTGTTACTGCCGAACATTTTCCTTTCTCATGGAGAGGGATCCTGTTTTATTCCCGTCCTCCTTTTAGCATTTTACACTTTCATTTAATTCTATGTTTATGCAACATATATATATATATATATATATATATATATATATATATATATATATATATCTTTTGGTGGTTCTACCTCACGTCTTTCTCTCTCCCCCCTCTCTCTCTCTCTCTCTCTCTCTCTCTTTCTTCAACCCCCCCCCTTTGTTTGATACCATTCATCCCTCCTCTCTGTCTCTCTCTTCATCTACTTTTATTTACTTCCATTCTTCTTGGTTCTCTCGTCTTATTCTTTTGCTCTATTAGAAAACGTCAACTAAAATTCTATTATCAAGTGTAAAGGCTGCGCCAAGTGAGCTAGAGGGTTGGACATTCAAATATTTACTCCCTATTATGACTAAAAAAAAATCTTGAAAAAACAAAAACAAAATACGTTTCCAGTAGGTGGTGGGGTTCTATTTGCAATCCGAGTTTAATACTAAATTGATCCCTCAATTTGTAACCGGCATTCACGTTTGATTTTTCCTTTTTTTAAATTTGAACCTTTTTTATCAATCATTTCCCAACAAAAGGGAACAGAAGTATCTTATTCATTGATCACTCCCAATGCGACATGTTACCAAAAGCCGTTGGCCACGTAACAGTTTCTATCGAATGACTAGCCAGATGCGTCATTTATTTTTTTTTTTTAGCTCTTTTCTTTCTATATCGGCCTCCATGTTTCTTCAAGCTCTTCTCGCTCTTCCCCATGAAAACTTTGTGCTCCTTCAAACAGTATTTCTTTTTTCTTTATCTTCCATCTTGATTTTATTCATTACTTCATTCCTGCAATGCTCAGTTTTCTTCCTTGACATTATTTCTGTTTACTATTTATATTGTTCTAACCTTTCCGTTTACATTTATCCTTTCAGTTGTTCTCTTTCTAAATTCCCCACAAATAATTCCCTTTTTCTTTTTTCTTAATTGCTTACCCATTTACTGTTCTCCCTCCCCCTGTCTCCACCCCCTTCTCTCTCTCTTTCTCTCTCTCTCTCTCTTCATCTATCTTTATTTTATTCCATTCTCTTTTCTCTTTTCTTCACTCAACTTCTCTCTCTATTCCCCACCCTCTCTCTCTTCCTCTCTCTCTCAATATATATATATATATATATATATATATATATATATATATATATATATATATATATATATATATATATATATACGTGTGTGTGTGTGTGTGCGTGTGTGTGTGTGTGTGTGTAAATTTTTATTCAAAACTCATTTTGTATTTGTGTTTTCAATTTTGCTTCCTTACTTTTTCATTTTAGGGAACTTTTCTTATTCATTTACATCTTTCGTTCTGACTAGAGACGAGTAATGGCTTCCAAGGAACTGCTTCACATTGCCTTACATCGTCCTTACATTTCTTTCGTGCTATCACATGCCCCAATGCAGTAACATAGATGTGAACAGACATATTTTAACAGCGTGAAAGAGACAATTAGATAGATAAATGCATTAACAAACAGACAAACACGTAGACGGAGAGAGATAGATATCTGAACAATATAGACGTTGAAGATGGCTACACAAAGAAATGTATACAACGGGAGAACAAAGATAGAGATAAAGTTATGTTACAAAATTACCAAGATGTGTGTACACACGCGCGCACACACACACACACACACACACACACACACACACACACACACACACATGCACAAATGCTCAGAGAAGGATGCCAAAAAAGAAAATTGAAAATTACAAATAGATGTGAAAAGGGATATTAAGTTTTGTTTCTGGTATCAGACTGTATTAAAGCATCTAGCAAGTATTGAACAGTCGTGTATGAGATCAACTCGATAACAACTTCAATATAAGTTGTAGGGGTTTTCAGGGATGGAATACATTCCATGTATTGCTTTACTTATGTATGCATGTGAGGGAGGTACCAGACCATTTGTTGAATTTACACGTAGTGTTTTATTCGCATGTGCACTGTACATGAATGTAGGTATGAGTACGAATATATGTTTTAAATACAAATATTGTGTTCTTTAACCAATCCCATCTCTAAGGATTTAAGTGATAAACATTTGATGTAAAGTACAACTTTGATTAGATCTTTGTGTCTATTTGATATTGTATGTAATGTCTGGCTATGGAAATAAATGCATTTCTGTAATTCAAATACAGATCATCATCGAACTATATATGTTATATATATATATATATATATATATATATATATATATATATATATATATATATATATATATCCTATCAACATGTGTATATATGTTTGTATTGTGACAGTGAAGGGATCTGACAAAAAATGTTGATGTAAGTGACAATTGGAAGGTGAAGAAAAAACTTAAAAGAAATTAAGTGTTACATCTTTTTTATGCCGTGAGCATGCTTCGATGCATTCGACGGTGCTAACCATCTTCTTCAGAGAAAATATTTTCAGCGCTTCGTAGAAAATTTTGCTTTTTGAGGCTGAAGAGAGAATTGGAAATATTTCTGCGTTGTTTGGTTGTTTAATAAGAGCATATATATATATGTGTGTGTGTGTGTGTGTGTGAACAATAGGGAATGAGACAGACTTAGGAGTAAGAGTGGAGGGAGACTTCGTTTATTAATTAGTTAATCCATAAATGAATTGATTGGTATGCTTCGGATGTTTCGGGAGGTATTCCCATCTTCAGTAGCATGGTGTGTTTGAGTGTGTGTGTGTGTACCTTCCGATGGTTTAAAGGTTTCCATTGAAAATAAATTTAACATCAGATGTTTTCCTTTGGAAGCAAAAATGGGATTCAAAAAGGAGGATTCCTTTAAGGTCATCATGGTGTGTGGGACTTTATTCTGTCTAATTAGTCTGTATTGGTCTGTGGCAGGATATAATAGTAGCAGCAGCGGTAGGTCTTGGAGAGGCCATAAGATGTCATGGTTGTAGGGTAGTGGCTTAATATTAGATCGTGTGGGTTGGTTGGGGCTGTACTGGGGTCAGGGAACTTCATAAGTGGTATCTTTACTGGTCATAAAGTCTGACGGCCATGAGTTGTGAAAATGAAATACTATACAAAGGTTTCTATTGGTAGGGATCTGTGTGACTGTGTGAAGTTCCCTATATTGGATATACATGAAGGCAGGTAGGTTGTGGATGCAAGGTTATCATGTAAGAGATCTGTGTAGCTAGGGTTGTTGAGTTTAATGTCAAGTCCATTAGGGGAGAGAGTGTTAAGTTTTTTAATCCACATATCTTTATGTCTTTCTAGAATGTTTGTTGTGTCTGTGCGAGTAATTTTTTTTCTATTTTTTCAATGATTGTGAATATGGCATCCGTGGCAAAATTATGTTCAAGGTGCAGAAGTGTAGTTCAACGGAAAATGGACAGGGGTGGTTTTGTGATTTGATTCTGTGTCTATAGTTATTAAATCTAATGTTGAATTGCCACTCAGACTTTTCTATGTATTGCAATTTGCATCTATTGTACTTGAAGAGGTATATGATATGTTTGCTACAACATTTAGAGTCATAAAATATGTAGGAAGTCTTATTAGTGGTAGAGCTAACGAAGATAATGGTGTATTTGCAGCATAGACTATTTCTTTTTCTGTGCGGTTGGTAGAATCTGGTGGTTTTAGGGATGTTGTAATGTGTATCAAGGTGTTGTTGAATGAATAAGTGAAGGTAGTTGTGTCAGTTGGTTCAGCATAGAGGGTGGTGTGGAGGTTCTATTAATATCCATGTATATGCAGGTGTCTGGGAAAGTTGTGGAGTCAATAGATGTCACATAATCAAATTTAATCGAATTGTGTAGAGCTTATGTGAGAGTAGAATTTTTGTAGTTCGGCTTCATCTCCTGTGTATATAAAAAGAATGTCATCTAGATATCTGACGCAGAAGATGCAGTCTTTGTCTATCTTCGGGTATATGTAGGTCTCTTCGAATTCGCCCATGAAGATGTTAGCATAGAAGGGGCCGCTACTGAGCCTATGGTGCAGCTTTCCATCTGGAGGAAGTGTCTATTATTGAAGTTGAAGTTGTTGAGTGTTAAAATGTGTTGCATAAGGGTGGTGTTTGTTCCACTTCTGTGTTCTTTAGTTGTTCTATTGTTAAGGGCTTCTTTAAGGGTTAGAATGCCTTTATCGTATTTGATATTATAGTAAGCGATTTGACGTCCATAGTGACTAGAAGTGCTTTGTCTGAGATTGTTTTGATGTGTTTGATTTCGTTTAAAGTAGTGTCTCGTATGTATGATCTAACCTGCGTTGCAAAGGGTAGGATTTAGTGGTCTACATCGATAGTTGGTGGTGTGGTATATATATATATATATATATATATATATATATATATATATATATATATATATATATATGGGTACCGCATGACTGATGATCAGCATCTTGCACGGTTTGACATTTGCTACAATTTGCTACAATTTGCTTGTTCGTTTCAAAATGACTACTTCCTTGATCGCATGCTTACTACTGATGAAAAGTGGTTCCTATATGATAATCGGAAACGTAGCTTTCTTTGAATCGACAAATTTGCTCCAGCCTCACCACACCTTAGATACAAATACGCGCCAGCTGGTGTAACCAATGCAGACCAGGTCGGAAATGACTTCCGGCAACTTGTCGAGTTTCGTTACGCTAGTTTTTATCATGATGAAATAAATTCACGACCATATCGTTGGTAACATTGTGTCAGTTCTGATAGCGCTTACTTTGACTAATAAAGTTGTGTTTCAGCCAAGTTATGGCGTTTCAAAATTTGAGATTCAGTGCGGCCATTTATTTCATTCCAACCTGATATGAAACCAAAGACTTGTGCAGATCAATCCGTTTGTTTCCATCGCGACTTGTTGTTTCAAAGGGCTTTAGATTCATTGCTATTTGCCGAAACCATCCGTTTAACTAACACTTTGTTACCAAACAGCCCCGTCCTTGGAGATCCCATTTTCTACCGAAACATGTCCAAAGACAGTTTTATCATTCTAATGCTATCGTATTGGCAAGTTTATCTCTATTATTCATCTGATTTAGTTTTCAATATTGTCTTCATAGATGAATACATATGTACAAGACGTCTATCGTAGAGCGACAGTTTGCATTGTTCTTGGGTCAAAACACCTGAACGTATCTGATATTTATTTGGGGGAATACACATGACAATATTGATTAAAAGAACTAAAATGAAATGAAATACAAGTTATAATTAAAAGGTACATAAAGTTACAAAGCCTACAGTGTGCCTGCTATGAAGCGATAGTTAGCAAGTTAGAGCCCTTCCCCCTCTACATTATTCGTGTTGTGAGTATAATCTTCACTGGGTGCCCACTATTGTGGCTCCAAGCGAAACTCAGCTAAGCTTGGTAGATTTCTATTTACATTATTATTGATTTTCCAATTAGTATTTTCCGTCTTAAATCAAAAATTGCTATAAAAAGCAGCTGAAATTATGATGAAAAAATTCTAGTCGAATAAATCCAAGATGATATATCTAGGTACATTTATAAGAATAGAATAAGATAGATAGATAGATAGATCGATGCAAACATACTGGAATACAGAGGTTGGCTGAAACACACGATCATAGAAGAATGATGCCAACGAGTCGTTTGATAGATATGATTCTTCGAAGTTAATGCATTGAATTATTGAATTATAATCAAATTGATAAATAGACATGAATTTAGATTTTTGTATTTATTCATCAAAATATTAAGAAAAATTTGAATGCATCAAAATGCAATTGTTATTTCAGACTAGCAACTTAATTTTTTCTTCTATTTTGACGACTAGAACGTCCAGGCTTCCTCAGATATCTCTGGCATTTGGACAACTTCGTGGAATTTTGAATAGAATACTTCATTTAGATTGATGAATTTTTTAGCTTGTAGCTGTCATTTTCAGCCTTAAGGTGACTCTCAGCTTCTCCGTTGAGCCGTTGGTCTCCTTCACTGACGAGCCCATGGATTGAACTCACGACTTCCTGAGAATCAGACAAACATACCAGCACTTTAGCCGCTGAGTCATGCCGTGGAATTATGGGTTCTATTCTGATTTCGATATAGGATACCAAATGAAACAGATGCAAGAGAACTTTAAGATAAAAGCAACAAAAATGAGAATGTTAGTCTGAAAGAATCATTGTTCACTAAGCCTATCTACTGCAGGGTCAAACTCCACTCCTATTATTCCGACTGAAGACGATTACTTCAATTTTTGTATTGTATGTATAATGAACAGATAAATATATCTTATATAAATTTATAAGAATGAAATAATTCCTTGCATACCTGTAAGATAAATCTAGTGGTTGTGTGCGTCTAGTCACTTTAGCTCAATCGGCAGGGGACCAGCCTACCAATCAATTGGCCGTGCTTTCAAATCACGGTAGAAAAATGTTACATTTATAGCCCTTGTGTGTTTCTAACATAAATTTTGGTATACTTGTGAAATTAAGGACACGACTACAGATCAGCTTCAAATCATAACAGTATTAGTTTTACTCTCCTAAATTTGGTGAGGATTGTTCTTGTTGTTCTTTTTCTTGTTACAGAAGAAAAACAAAAACAAAGTCAACTTCAGGTTTGTTCTGAATAACGCAGAACGTTCCAAAAGTTTAGAGGGAGATAGGTGTGAACAAAAATAGATCGATAGGTTCGAAGAGACTTAAATCGATTAGTATGAAGAGATTTAGATATGAACAGCTTGATAGATAGATGGATAAATAGATATATAGATAATGAATAGAGGTATATAAACCAATTACGAGATACCACAGATAAATTGATTCATAATATGAATGTGCATGCGTGTGTGTGCGGAGAGAGAGAGGGAGAGGGCACGAGAGAGCGGGGTATACACTAGCTGAATTAATTGAATATTTACAATCTAAAATTTGTCATAATTTGCCAACTGACGTGTTTCTGTGACTTTCTGCTCTTGCTTTTGAACTTGATATCATCTGTGCTGGTTTCCCCATTAGGCAAATGGACTTCATTCCTATTCACCGGACCAGTGTCTCGTAAATATCTGCCTAATTGTCAGAGAATATGAAAAGTGCATTGATGATTGTTGATCATCTGATAAATCTGATGAATTAAAGTTGATCCTTTCATATATCTTGACCTGCAACGGAAAGTGATAAGCAATTGAAGTACGACGCTCTTAGTTTTCGACCTGATAAAATACCAACTCGTAATACCTCAGGTAGACAAAGTATACGCATACATACGCACACAAACTGCATATACATGTTATTAAGATATTACGCAATATAAAGCAATTTTTAATCATATATATGTGTGTGTGTGTGTGCGTGCATACGTATATACATACACACGCAAAGATATATATATATATATATATATATATATATATATATATATATATATATATATATAAATAGATAGAGAGAGAGTCTAGAAAGCTTTACAGCTTTAAGCACTAAGTATATTTTTTAAAACTTTTTTTTCTAAAGATTTTTGTCATTTTAATCAATTATTTTCCGATATCTGTTTATATAATTTACATTATTTTATTCAGTGCTTTTATGACACAGTATTTAATATTACGGTACGATGTGTGAATTTTTCTTGTTGGAATGATCAGTTGTTTACCATGTAACCGTTTCGGGGATTCAAAAACAAAACAGTTGTATTACCATGGCTCCCCAGCATAGTTGATCAAACACCACCTCCCCTTAAACTATGCTTTTAATATATAGCTTGTACTACTCGTACTTTGTTATTTTATATAGGGTATTACCATGATTTATTGTGTAACACACACACATATATATACATGTGTGTGTGTGTGTGTGTGTGTGTGTGTGTGTGATATTTTATACTGCACATCATTTGATTTTTTTGAGACACCTGGCTTACTTACATATGTGTACTTTCAGAGTTCTGGCAAAAAGTGATACGTGTTCATTGGAACTTCAGTAACTTGAAATCTATTAATGGTATTGTAATAATCTTTGTGTTCAAAGATTTAGAAATATATTCAATTTTGAATGAGTTTCCCTATGAGAAAGATATTTTGTAAGAAAATCTTATGGAAATTTATTTTTGAAGTCGGAGGGAGGGACAAAAAAAATATTTTTTCTTACAAAATATACTTCTCAGAGGAAATTTTATAAAATATTCTTCCGAATCCGACGATATTACATTTTTATGAAGATGATACACGGTTATTTCTTTTAATTGGCTCTGAATACAGAAATAAGAAATATCAAAAAAATTGAATATTTCCTTTTTAGAAAGGTTTTAGTAGTTTCTTATCTTTTAAAGTACAATGTACACTTTTCGTTTTTTAATTTTGTCAACAAATTATTAAAGCTTTGACTGCTCCAAAACACATAAAATTTTATAACCAGGTATAATAGTGTTCTACTTATCGATAAATGTACAGTTTTACAAATATTGATGGGCCTATCATTTTAAAGAGAATCTCGATTTTCTGTTCTTACAACAGACATTTGTGTATGGTAGCACGTAAATGGTTATATTTCTTTGCAATGTTGTTCACCACGTGATATCTGCCCATTCCAATCATCCGTATATATCACAAGCCGTTCAAAACAACTAGTAGCTATGTAGCTTTGTCGTATGAGTAAGTTCAAATTGCATAACATCAAAGCTGACCTCAGAATTTTAGTCAAAAATGTTAACACGATGTGAAATCACCTAAAAATCCTCTTGGGGTACGCAAAACTATTTTTCTGTTTTCAAGAGTAACTTCACTCTATATACTTACAATCATAACCCAAATTACCACTTCAGGTATTCACATTTTGCAATTCATTAAAAGTGCGTGGGTTAGACTAGTATATATATATATATATATATATATATATATATATATATATATATATATATATATATATATATGTATATATATATATATATATATATATATATATGAATGTATGTATGTGTGTGTGTGTATATGGTCCAGTCATTTTACGCAAAAATGGGGTCAACCTCGCATAAATTGCAACAAAAAGTCCATGGATTGCGTCTGTTCCGAATGAAAGGAAATAGTCTTCGGAATTGCATGAGATTGTGGCACTGTATTAAATTGGAACTCAGCAGCTTCATTTCTCAGGTCCTCAAGTTTTGAGCGTCTTTCGATCGTGTAAATAGATTGATAAATGACGCGCGGAGATCGAATCCGCGTCCGCCTTGGAAGCAGCCTTATACGCAGGCTCCTTTCTTACCAACTGTACTAACGACACTATCATGGTAAGTTTGGATTTCGGAAAAAAAGCACTTATACTACTCATCTATATTTTTACGATTGTTTATGATTATTTTTGCTCCTTTTTGTGTACCATACACTGACTGAATGTATTTGTACATATGTATGTGTGTGTGTGTTTGTATACACACACACGTGTGTGCATATATGTATACACACATATGTTATAAAGAAATGGATGTATGATCCGACAGAATGATTATGAATTACGTTATATTTTGTTGAAACTCTATTTGAAATGATCTCCCGTTATTACAGTGTGACGGTATCTTTTGGCCGAAACGACGGGACATTATTTCAAATAGAATTTCGATATGATAAAATGCAATTTATAATCATTCTGTTGGATCATATCTCCATTTCTTACACACACGCATATGCATTGAGAGAGAGAGAGAGACAGAGAGAGGCTAGCGTCGGCTGTTTACTAATGTATGCAGTCACACTAGTCGCCATTTTTTAAAACTCATCGAAATTGACGTGCTCATTGATTCAAACACGGAAATCGGAGGAAAATAAGCCACAGTTTCGGCATATTATTCTCTTTATTTTTGGTATGATTAAAGTACCACTCAAACACAAATAAAAAAAAACATTTGTGCTGTTTAGGGCAAGGGTAACGTGAAGGATTGAACGTATCAAAATTGTTTTTCTCACTGAACAATAATCCACAGCCGAGTACATTTGAGGTTATCATTTCAAGATATTACTTGTGATAATCATCATTATACGTCGCAGGAGATGGCCTTTATAACATTATCAAAATATCTGGTTCAAGCATAGAAAATTATCTGCACCAGCTCGGTTATGTTAGTCGCTTTGATGTGTGACTTCCACATGAGTTGACAAAAACATCTCTTTAGTCGTAT
The DNA here is from genome assembly GCA_963457665.1 of Thysanoteuthis rhombus. Taxonomy (NCBI): domain Eukaryota; kingdom Metazoa; phylum Mollusca; class Cephalopoda; order Oegopsida; family Thysanoteuthidae; genus Thysanoteuthis; species Thysanoteuthis major. Next base: position 43,466,916 of record OY735205.1, on the reverse strand, counting down.
GTAAATATTCTGTTTTTGGATTAAATCAAGACGGACGATGAAAAGTGCATTATTTGCAACAATTATTTGTGACAAAAAAAAAAGACCTTTTTACAGGCTTTTTTCAGAAAAGCAACCACATATTGCTTTCAATTAGACCATTTGACGGCAGCAATCGATGAACAGAGTCCGGAGACAGTCAATAAAAACAGTGTGATTTTTCATCGGGATAGCAATGCTAGGTCACATGTTTCTCTGCTGACCCGGTAAGTGTCATAGCTTGGATAGGATGTTTTCACTCATCCAATCAGATTTACTTTTGGATTTTTTGACATGCAATACGTGGCATTTTCGAATCGGTTTGACGTTTGCAAGGCTGGGAGGAGGGCATCCTTTTGAAAAGGCTTCATTATTGCTTCAACCGAAAAAAATTATTGGAGAGAAAAAATAAGCATTTTTCAAAAATGAGGAAGTGAAAAAATCATTTGAGATTTAGGTTTCTGTATTATCAAAACCTCAAATCTCACCGCCAAACCTTGAAGAATGCGATAAATTGCATTTACCCTGGGGAAAAGAGGCGTTGTCGTTCGTAATGTAACCGCAGATACTTGAAAATGAAATAGTTTTGTTTTTTGAGTTTGACACTTGATAGTTAGATGAGACCAGCCGGGAACGGTTGTGGGATATTACTACCCCGGTAGTTCTATCAACTTAAGATCACAAACTTATACTCTCATATGCGCGCATGTACACACAAATATACGCACTCACATGCAGATGCTGTCAATTACACACGTGTGCACACAGAGGTTGGATTTTCTTTGCTTGTTTTCTCGTTTTAATGTCGAACTAGTGAAGATATGCCAACTTTATCGAGATACTGAACCAGTGTTCTGACTTTAATTAGAAATTTGATTTATCATCCATACCATACCAGACACATACGTATTTGAAGTCTGGTGAACAGGTTTTATTTTCAACCCATATACAAGGTATGTTCACACAGAAACCGAACTTTTAAAACAGTGCGCCAATGAAACATGTTTTGTAGCAATTAATTGTTTATAGAAATATTGCTACGTTGGTTAGATTTTTAATGACACGTCCTAGAGTGAATGAGTGTGTACGTAGAGTACTTAGAGTTTACCTTTCCCAAGATGAAGAATGTATGTCGCGTGTCTAGTGAGATAAAAGTCTGCTGGGGCCAAATATGAAGTGCATGGCGGCGGGAGGACGAGAGTTGTCTAGTGCTTAGCACCCCAAAAAGTTTATCTGTCAGCAGACGTAGGAGAAACACGTTGCTATTCATTTTTCATCTTGGAGAAAATGTCTAGTTCTCTTCCTACACGCTCACTGTTGAACCAATAGCTTAATAACTAACCAACGTAGCTTGATGCCGTCTTTTTATACAAAAGTCGCTCCGACATAATAATCCAATCACTGGCACGGTACAACGTTTCATTGGCACGCTGTTTTAAAAGTTTGGTAACTTTATTGACACGCCTTGTATGTACAAACACACATACTGACATATCCCAACCATAAATTATGAAGATATATTTTTTCCTGCGTCTTATTGCATTTCAAATAATTTCCCAACAATATAGTATTGTATGATCGAATAATGTTTTGTTCATGATTATCAAACCTAACCGGTTTTGCCTCAAGCTTTTCAAGACGACTCCTTGAAATATCTTATGCAATGAATAAGCCACACGAAGATTTGAAAATTAAAACCTGCCATCTCGTGAAATCTGTATGCTCATATGCACAGTCTGATTGCCTCCATATACGAGCGCATATATATATATATATATACTCGTACGATTATTCGTGTAAGTGTACACATATATGCGCGTGTCTATATGTGTGCAAATTTTTATGCAAGTCTATGTGTCTGTGTGTATGTGTATGTGAGTGTATGCACTTGCTCTGTTTAAAACGTGTTCCACTCACCATATTTCGGTAGCCCAACTGCCATCGTAAACCAAGATTTTGTCATTAATCTAGCGACGTTTTATAACAACCTTACTAATCCCATTGAAGAAATGCTTTACAAGTGATTGAACGTACTTGCTTTTATATATCTCCACTCCTTGTTCTCTATTTATCAAGGTTGATAATAGATATACCAGCTATTTGGCTCTCACTTCACGATAAATAGATATTTGTTGCAATTAGCTCCGTTTAGCAGAGTAATATTTATGGGATACAATCAACTTCTTTTAAATCAGACTGCCTTATCAGTTCAATCATTGATATGGTATCAGCACACAAAGTAAGGAAAAACAGTGTCCAAATGCTTTAGAATTGTTATTCCAAATCCAAATTAATACCTGTTCTAGAACGATTGATACTTGATGCAAATTTGCTGAAACTGCAACAGGCTTAGGTGAGTAAAGATTGATATACATGAGAGATAGTTGAAGACTAGAAAACAATAAGATAAGGCTGATTCAAATGGGATCTGATAGACAAATATGTGAACACACATGATGCAATCATACAGCTGCAAGGAATACGGGCAAACATACGTTAATCGTACTATAATAAACTGTATCCTGAATAGAACTTTGATTTAAACGCGAAAAGTAGATAAATTCATTATCACAGTAACAGTTACACAAAACAATATAAAATAAACTGAATAAATAAGATTCAACAACGAGTGAAAAAGCATTCATTTTCTGCGTTGATAATGAAAACATACGTGCTCTCATTTGTTACGCGGTAAGGCAACTACGCGAAGAATGGCTACAAAGTAATATGGACAAAATAAAATGTAAAATTGAAGGCAAGCGAAAAACGAAGAATTGCTTTTGAAATGTGCAGTTGCTTACTGAAAGAAGGATTAATAATGGATTATTTTACGTTCAAATTGAAGAGTAAATGAAAGCAGACGATAATATTTTTCTCCTCTTTCCGTTCTTCCTTCTTCCCTTTCTTAATGTCTGTTACTGCCACCGACCACCAACGCACCAATCCGACACTCGGAACCTTTTTTCTTCTGACTTCTTATTCAATGACGAATGGCTGTGATGTTGACTATGATGTTAATCGGTGATAAATATTGCACGCGCACACGCGCACCCACGTTGCCAACGCTCAGTCTATTCAGTGAGCAATCCATCAATAAACGTTTGTGTGTACGCGCGAACAATTTTATAATAAATAGCAGGGAAGATAGATAGATAGATAGATAGATAGATAGATAGATAGATAGATAAGGCGTCCATTTATTGTCTTTTTTATTGGATTATGTATACGTATTGCTTACTTTAAGAATGATGAAAGTAGATGTAGAAAATAGATACAGAAATACTTTTTTACTGTTTTGCACGAATTCAGTACACACATACATACATATATGTATATATGTGTGCGTGTGTGTATGTGTAATAGTGCGAGATTTGCTAGGGTCTATATTGTTTCCTTCCTTCTAGAGTAGGATCACTATTCCTAAACAGAAGTTTTTAGGCACCTTCATTTTCCGTATACACTGTGAGAATAGCTTTCTAAAAATCTTACCTTGCATCTTTCAAGAGGTTTGACACCAGGCCATCTCTATCTGGGCTTTTCTGTGTTTCATATTTTTAAGTGCAAATACTATTTCATCAGTTGTTACATCTAGAAAATCACTAATGTCACCTGGATGTCGGTTCGTAGTGCTTTTATTTTCGAAGTATATTCTTCTGTTACCATTTTGTCTCTGTACTTGTCCCTTCTGTGTCTTTTAATGCTAGCATATGCCGTTTATCTGTGTGAGCTGCGGATCGAGCTTTTTTTATTTTTGCTTTGCTTTTATCATCTATGAAAAAGCATTTGACTCCATGGAATAAACGGAAGTTTTCCACTGAATGTCAGAGCAGAATATTAACAGAAATTATACAAAAGTCACCGAGAATATACATGAAAATGTCAGTGCAATAATTCGACTACATGAGGATACAAATAAGATAAAACTGGAAAAGGAGACGAGAGAATATAATTTCACATAAACAATTTAAAGCGAGACTTGAAGGCACCTTTCGGAGAGCTGACTGGGGAAACACGTAGACGGAGAATATCTTAACAATTTATGATTTTCTGGCGACATAGCACTAATATCAGAAACATCAGACTAGTTATAAAACATGATAATTCATCTAAATTGGGAAAGTCTCATGATAGGAATAAAGAAATAAGACAAAAATAATGTTCAATTATGATATCCCGAGAACGACCATGATGTGTGAAACATGGAAATTAACAAAATCACTCGGAGTTACTCGAAAAACTACGGAAAAAACAATGTAAGGAATAAGTATTGAGTTTAGATGAGATAAACATGGATCAGAGATCAAACCAGAGATTAAACACATCATAGAATTGATCAAGCGATAGAAAAGGTGATGGACTTGATACATTGTAAGAAGGAAGGATTCGGCAGAGCAAGCTCAACTTTCAAAAACCAGACGATCCCGGTAATCCGGAAAAGAAGAGTGTACAACCAATGCATTCTCCCGATAGTCACTTATGGAGCTGAAACATGGAACTTAACCAGGAAAGAGACCTACAAACTGAGAAGCATGCAGCGTGCGTATGAAAGAATCATGCTCAACTTTACATGGAGAGATCACAAGATAGCACAGTACATAAGGAAGGAAACAGGAGTCCATGACATCACAGAAACTATTAAAAAACTAAAATGGCAATGGGCAAGCCATGTTGCAAGAATGAAATATAACCGATGGACATCACGACTCACAACATAGATCCCAAGAGATCACATGCGAAATTGAGGCCGACAAAACACAAAATAGAGAGATGAACAAGACAGATTCAGGAAATACTGGCTCTGCGACGCCGCTGATAGAGAACTGTGGCGAATCCTGGGGAAGGTCTATGTCCAACAACGGACGCTAAATGACTGATGATGATGATGATGATGATGATGATGATGTAGGAAGGATAACAGAGGGCATAAAAGATTAGTTGATTGGTGCCCAAACGATAGCGAAGGCAGTAGAAGACCAGGTATAAGATGGAGGTATGTCGGTAAGACATTACATAGCTCAGTACAGTCATATATATATATATATATATATATATATATATATATATATAATGGCTTGGTTTTAGCGAACGAAGATCCAGGAGGGTTTTCCGTGTCTTTGCATGCCCTAAGCCGGCGGGGCCTGTTCGTGAATAGCCCAAAGGTCAGCACTATTGAATTTTAAGGTGAAATGCTGCGTGTGCACGGCTGACCCTACCATTTAAACTAAGGCTTTGCATGCCAGCGAGGTGGAAAGATGGGAGCAAGGTTCCTATAACTTAGGTTTCCTTCTCCTGGCTAGCTGTGAGGGTCTGCCGTCCCCTTTCGGAGAGTTTATGGTGACTTAGCGACAGTATGACCAGGGTAATTGAAGTTCAGGACCTAGACACTCTGCAGTATGCAGATATCTGATGACTGTAGAGTCCTAGGAAGAGCATCCTGACAAGTACGGCTGCCTCTGCTGATTGAGTTTTAGGTTCGAGATACACCGCTTTAGAGGATTCAAGTTCGGATCATTTAAAATAAACAGCTGAAAAATCAGGATGCCTGAGCTGGCTGTAGTGAACAGCCATCCCCAAGGGAAAGTAAATTCCATCAGTATCACTGACGCGTAAGTTGAGGCACAGTTCCTGGACCTTATTGTAGTAGTAGTCAACTAGCCAAGAAGTCAGCCCCGGGGAATGAAAATCATAAATTTCTTTAGGATTTCAACATCTAAACTGACCACCCCATCCAAGCAAAAAGATTGTACCTAGTAATTGTGGACAAGAAGAGGAGAACCTGAGAAATAATAGACTTGGGCGTGCCTGCAGACCACAGAGTAAATAGGAAAGAGAATGAAAAACTGGAAGAATACCAGGACCTGGCAAGAGATCTGAAGAAAGTGTGGAACATGAAAGTCAGGGTGGTATCAGTGATAGTAGGCGTACTCGGAGCCGTACTAGAGATACCAAAGGCGATTAAAGGAACTAGGGATAAAATGAAGGATCACGACTGTGCAGACCACTGCGCTCCTTAAGACTGCATGAATACTGAGGAAAGTGCTAGAAATATTAGATCTGCGATCCCAGCTGTAAGCAGTGGCCAACTGGTGTGAGATTGCAAATAATAATAATAATAATCTTCGTGTTTATGAGCCCTGCTCATATGTTTAGAAAAAAATTCTCTCAATCCATTCGCACCCCTGCCTAACTAAGGGGTCCTTGAGTGAAACTCTCTCTGTATTCTTTTTTCAAGAATTTTGTATTTGTTAAAACCCCCCTTTTCCAAATAATATTCTAATTGTGCGTGTGTGTGTGTGTGTGTGTGTGTGTGTGTGTGTGTGTGTGTGTGTGAGCCCAATGTGTAGAAGTGACCAACTAGACATCTTTGGTGTGAAAACAGACCGGGCAAAAGGCTGCAGCAATGTAAATGAAAGAAGTGGAATCAAGTCGGATTATTCAAAATAAACAACTGAAAAATCAGGATTAATGTGAATAGTAATATAATACAATTAATGGTAATGATTGCTTAAAACATCCCAATCCTGCAACAGACGCACATAAGAATTTATTGAAAATACTACTGCATCGAAATTCAACATGTTTTATAAGTCACTAGCAAGGCAGCCTTCATTTGCCTAGTGCGCAGATGACCAGGACGTAAAAATACCGGTGCACAAATGTCCAGGTAAGCAAATGACCGGTACGCAAATGTCAGCTACGTAGTTGCCCAGTGCACAAATGCCTTCGCACCTAAATAAATGTGTAGTAGCTGCAAGGTTGCACAGTCACCAGTATTAATAGTTTGCTGTCGTCTCCCTCATACTTAGTTACCTGGTTAATATTGTCGGCGTAAATGACGCTTGAGTGAATAAAAAAGGTCTCTCACCCGATAAGTGTCCCGTGGACAGGACGCGTAGGCCTGGTCGTCATCCAACTATTGTCCGAAAAATGTGGTCAACAGAAGACAATATTTGTGTTATGGAATGATACTATGAAAGTCAGCCAGAACGGAAAGGATATAGACAACAATTGCAATTTATAAGGAAAGGAAATGTTTAAAGCGTCTGATCAAAGATTGCGTGATCAAATGTGAATGATTCTGAAGAGAGGTTGCAAGAGCTGCAAGTATAGGAGATCAGGAGGCCTAGAACAGAAAGAGATGAAAATGTCGACGAGTCACTTCTGGATGATAGTAACCAAAAAAACCTTGAACCCGATATTGAAAAAAAAACAAGTGGTCAGTGGAGATAGTACAACGTGTGAGGCATGAAATGATGTTGATGAATGATTTTTCATAAACCATGTCATTACAAACGATAAAGAAAAGAGGAATATCTAAGAAGAGATTGTGAAATTAATGGAGAGAGACGGTTTTGCGAAGCCGAAGGATTTGCGAAGACTTGATAGATCGAGATTAAAAGGCAAAGCTCTGATGGTTAATGAAGTGATATGGTTGATAAAAAGCAGGTTCATCAAGTGCAGTGCTTTGGTTACGAGAACGTTACCGAGAGTCAAAGAACCCACAAAAAGGAGAATTGAGGAGAAAATCAAAGCACTTTGCAAAGATGTTAGCTTGATTGGAAGATGGCAAGATACAAACTTCTGAAGGGAAATCCATAAAGAGAGGTTAGAAAGGCGATATCAATTAGAAAAAGAAATGCTTCAAAGGGATAGCAGAGGAACTCAAACAAAGAATCAAGGCCAAAGTTACCTCAGTTAAGAGATGCACAGATGTGAAGCAATATCAACAAAACTGACTGTTTTAATCAAACCAATGCAGAGTCTATCTAGAACAAGGGGGATAATGGACAGGATTAAATACCAGACAAAGATCAGACAAGAAGATCCTGGGTCGATATTTTCGAGAAGGAAATAATCCACAAAAGGGATGCAGAATGGACTGGAGAAGTGAAGAAAGAAAAGCAAACTACCAAACAACAAAACGTATTGTCAACAGCAGCCAAGACCAAAGGGAAGATTTGCCGAATGGTGGACTGGAAAGTACCTGAGCCAGATGTTGTTCTGGGGTATTGGTTTAAAGTATTTAAAATGCTTCATGTTGGAATAGTGGAGCATCAGCAACAATGCATGATTGCAGGCAGGGGTCAGAATGGATGGCAACTGGTAGGACTGTCCTCCTAGTGAAAGACAAGGCGGAAGTGAATAACTATAGGCCTATCACGTGTCTACTACAAATGTGAAAGTTACTCACAGGCGCTATAGCTGATAACATCTATAGTTACTTTGACGAGAATGAGATTTTCACAAAACAGAAGGGTTACCGAAGAAACAGTAAAAACAAAAGACCAGTTACTCATAGGCAAAACAATGATGAAAAACTTTGAGAAAAGGAAGGTAGATGATATGGATTGATCACAGAAAGGCATATGACATGCTGCCTCACCCATGGCTCTTGAAGTCCTAGCGGAAAATGTCATTAAAACTTTTTTGTATGAAACGTTGGTAAACGATCCTCATATCCGTCAAAAAGGAATTGCTCAGATTGACCATCAAGGGGGAGAGCATGTTTCAGTGTGATAGTTTGTCACCCTTATCATTTGTAATAGGACTCATGCCACTTAATCATATCCAGAAAGATATTGCAGGATACTAATTTGGTAAAGGGAAGACGACAAAGATCAACCACCTTTTCATAGATGATTTGAATCTCTATGGGACCAACGAAAGGAAAGCGGAGAGACTGACAAACACCGTCAGGATTTTCACCTTGGACATTGAAATGGATTTCAGGATTGACAAGTGTGCACACGTCACAAAAAAGAAAGAAAAACTAGTTTGGTTGGTAGGGAGTTGACATTGAGAGAGGTAGTACAAGAAATCGATTCTAAGAAAGGCTACAAGTACCTGGGTAGATGAGGTGATGTATAGTGAAATGAAAGATGCAATAAAGAAAGAGTATTACCGGAGACTGAGTGGTAGAAACAAGATTACAGCAATAAAATCTAGTGCGGTGCCTTTGGTAAAATATGGAGCGGGAATGTCGAACTGGACGGAAGAAGATTTGAGTGTTACGGATGGGGAAACCTGGAAAGTCCTAATCATGAACAGAATGTATCATCCACAGTGTGACGTAGGTAGATTATACATCCTTAGAAAGGAAAGGATAAGAGGATTCATTAGTGCCGCAAACTGAGAGGAGAACGAAGAAAAAAAGCTTGTCTCTATATTTCCAACTCAACCGAAAGATCACTTCATTTAGTTGTAAGTGCGGGAAAATGAAAGCGTTTCAACGTTAGAGAAACAAAGGAAGGGAGAAGGATACTCATAGTAATGGGACAAGCAGTTAAATGGCTTATTATTGTGGACCACAGAATGCATGAGAAGTGGAGAGTCCAGGAAATGGACTAGGAACAAGTTTTTGAAAAAGGAGAATGAGGACTTGATTTTCGCAGCGCAGGATCAGGCCTTCAGAACCAACGGGATCAAAAAAAATCATTGATATGAAATATAGATTGTGAGGAGAAAGAGATGAAACGGTGGAACATTTGATTACAGGTTGCTGAAAAAAAATGACCAAGAAGATATATAAACAGCACCATGATAGTATAGCACGAATTGCACATATGGAACTGTGTCAGAAGTGTGGGTTGATTGGAAAGGTGACATGATAAAACCACAAATCTGAAAGCGAGATGGAGAATGATTGGGTGAAGTTTTAGTGGAATTTAAGCACCCAAGCAGATCATATGATATAACACAGAAGACCTGATATAATGCTAATGTACCAAGACGGGAGGAAGTATCAAATAATAGATATTGCTGTCGAATAGAAGAAGCGAGGGAAGAATAAAAATTATTGTGAACTGAGGAGAGATATCTAAGGATTTGGAGTGTGGCCTATGTTGGCGTAGTGTCGATATAAGTTGTAGCCCATGGCATGATAATGATAATTTAAAAGACTAGCTGAAGAGGTCAGCGTTAAATAGTTGTAGAGAGCTTTTGTAGTAAGCAATAAGCAGCATTGATTGGAACCGCAAAATTGATTAGAAATGTCCTTGAGACGTAAGGTTGCTGGATTTCTCAAGGAAATAAACTGGAATAGAGCGAAATAACAACTACAATAATAATAATAATAATAATAATAATAATAATAATAATAATGATAATAATAATAATGATAATAATAATAATAATAAATAAAAAAAGCATTCACTGATCTTTGGTATTAATTTTCTTCTGATTTTCTACCAAGTTTCAACTTGGTTCATGCGGATCCTTTTTATTCCTACCACCCCGTGACTCTCCCACTTCGTTTTTTGCATTTACGAAAAATGTTTAGAGAACATTTGCATCATTTACGAATACATATAACTAAAAACAACAAATGGAAAAATAGACTTAATAATATTAGTCAGAGAATAACAAAATGGTTAGTTAAGCTTTGGAGATATTTGACCGACAGACAGATAGGGACTTTGCAGGCTGGAACTCTACAACTAAGCAATGAAGACTTTATACCCCTAACCAACATATTCACCTTTTATCTCTATCGCAGGCCGACTCCTCCCTCTTTAGTTTCAAGTTTTTAGTGAGGGTCGTTAAAATAGAGCAGTTCAAAGTGATACTCGTCCCCCCAAAATCTTTTTATGGGCAAAAAAGCATTTTCTCCCAAATCCCATTGCACCATTTTTTGATGGCATCTATAATGTATATTCATACGCATTTGTAAGTTTCTACGCAATGTGCAATGGTGTGTCTAATAACGCTGACACAACGGAACAACTGAGTGAAAAGGGACGAATATTTTGTCACCTTGTTTGTTGTTTGGTCGGGTTAGTGATCATGGATACGGTGATTCGATATCAAGATTCATTTCATTACTGCATTGACTGTAAATCAAGTTCTCTAAATGAAACATAGTCTGTGTAAAAGATGGCATTTTCAGATCGTCAATAAAGCTTCTTTTCTGAATATGTAGTTAAGTCGACCGTGGTTCAGACAACAAAACAAAACTAATTTGACTGAAGTAAACCTAAAAGGAACATAAATAAATTTACAACCCTGTGTTTATTTCCATCACAAACTTCGTCGTTGTCGCAATCTTCTGAAAAGACGGAAATTCTGACCAGGTTCGATTTGCACCTTCTACGCTTGGTTTTGGTGACATATGCTCGTAGCAACCCGAAAACCCTCCAAATTGTGGGGTATTTATGAAGAAGAAAGGAACGTTGGGGTTGTTCTGACCACCCCATCAAGGAAGCAGAGTATGCACTCTATGCCGTATTCAATAAGAAGTTAATCCACCAGAATTCTTATTAACTTTGTGTACCAAATAGTCATTATATATGTGATGTTTTACTTCTTCCGTGTGATCCAAAGTTATATTTCAACACATAAATGCAGAAACTTTACCAACACAGAATGTTTATAGTGCAGTTGCTAAGAGAGAAAATTGTTCAAATTCTGAAGAAAGTATCATATTTAGTCAATGGTGTTCGTAGTTTGATAAAAAGGGGGCTCTTACCATTAGGAGCAGATATTAGATAATTTACGTACCCAAAAGACACCAAAATCATGTCTGCAATTTGAGGTGAGTACTTCAAGAATAGAAATTCTTTTAAACAGAAGAAACTTTCTCACAAAATCATAATAAAATCAAATGTGGTCAATACTTCATAGAACTAATTGTTTTTGTTGGTATTTAACGCTATTCGCGCACCTCTTCTCTGTAATAGTTTTGCTCAAAACTTTTTCATGCGTGCCAAGACTTTTTTAGATGATATGTGACTTAAATATATATTTTTTTCTTTTTAAATCCCATGAGTTGCCATGATGACGTCATCGGTTACGTGACCAACAATTTTATTACATACGTACCACATACCGTTAGAATGAGGAATGGATATTTAATAAAAATTAGCAGATGACTAATCACATATCTCATGTTGTTTAAATGTTACGAAGAACTTTGTGATGAGAAAATCTGGAGGCTCCATTTCATGTTGCCTGTGTCATTCGAAAACTGTTTAAAAAAGGCAGATTCACCAACCTTGATGTGGAAGTGGGTAATGTAACCCTGAGTGAAATCTAGTTAGTTCCCTTAACAGCAAATTCAAAAGACATTGTAGTAGATATAATCAAATATGAATAACAGAAAATTACTGCATAATCCATTCAAAGATTCATTTAGATTTTGTGCATCTGTATCAAATCAACTGCTGAGATGCATTTAATGTTTGTGACATTGATTGCCCAAACTGGAGACCCTTGATCATATTCTAACAACCAGCTCAATTCAGAAGGAGTGATTGAAGTGATTGTCCCCAAACAGATCCCGACTGAAAGGCTGCTCGTTTTATCTTACGTTGCAGAGCATCTTGTGTGGATGGAATACATTCAATGGTTTTGTTATCTGGTGAAAACAATATTTTCCTGGCACCATTCACGCTATCAGCATTATCAGCATTACTTGTGCAACTGTAGACAAATCACTTAAATCTTTTTGTTTAAGGAGTCATGGTTTTTGAGACCGTTTGATGAACGGTAGAACTAGCCATGCTGTATATGCAGTTTTCTTTCTTCTTCTGGTGAATACTAAAACCGAAACATAACCCGTGACCGCATGAAAGAATGGCAACCCAAGATTTCTAACTCCAATAACTTGTGCTTCACCGTGAATTGGCATGAACCGGCCAACAAATTCGATCCACAATTGTCAAGTATGAAGTCTTTCATACAAAAATATTGCCAGATTAACTCGATCAGTATCCACTGTTTTGAATGTGATTTTTGGAAACTGTTTAGATGCAGGGGAATCATAAATTAATATTCGGATGTCTGCTTCCTACATTGTGTCCAAAGCTATTCGAAATATCCCCCAACCATGAAAGGGAAGGAGATGTTGATTGATTTTCATAAAATATCCATCTCTAGTTTGATAAGAAATGAATAAACGGGAGAATAAGTAACTGTCACTTTTCAGTGCTGCTAATTCGTGCTGGGCTTTTGATTTTTTGCCGCTTTTAATTCAATCGATGAGTGGAATTTTGCGATGCAATATGTTATCTGTTATCGGCTTCATGTAATTAGCTAAACGTTCATGCGTATACTGTGTGTATTGTCCGCGACCGAAATTTTAAGCTCCGTTACTTTTTACTATTGTCTCATCCATCACATCTATTGTGTCAATCACCACTAGTCCCTTACTGTCACCCAAGAAAGGACTTCCAAATTTCTGAATAGTACCAACAACGTCTATCTAAAAAGCTAATTGAACACTAGGCGATTGTTCGTGGTACCAATCATCAGAATAGGAAGCTTGATACTAAAAATTTCTGGACTAGCAATTAGTTATCTTCTATGAGCTCCCTAATTTTGACTTGAGCTGATAGGCCCACCCATACCCTTTATCAAGACAATCTACTATTAGTGGTTTTGGTCCAGAGGCATCTGCGAAAATTTGTACATAAATTTCTTGACCATGAAGTTTCCGTTTGTATTAAATTCCTGAAATACATGTGGATGGATATGTTCTGAAATTAACACTTCTCTAATACGCATAGTTATGATTATCTAAACCAAACATCATTGGAAATATTCGCCAAAGGACTTTGGCGTAAAGTTGAAAGTCTCCTGTTCTCATTGATTTGATAAACCTAATAGAATTAGCCCCATATTCAATGTCTGATCCCAATATTTAAACTGAGGGCTTTTCACATGGATGTTGTTCCAGTCTTCGAAACTTGAACACTCATGCACTTTTGCGGTATGACTTTTGTTTCTGAATATCTAGAGCACACACTGTCACTTGGTGGCAATACCTTACATGTGTAAAATGAGAGGCAGATAAATTGACTGTGCATTTCCAACCGTCGTGATTGAGGGTTTTCCCCACCACTGTTCTCAAGCCAGTCATTCATTAATGCCATATCTGCATGTAGGCCATCAAGCATGACGACGATCTCATCTTCTCAAAACAGTTCTGGCTTTTGCTGCTGGATTTTTTTAGCGGAAGTTAACAGCGGTTGGTTCATTTCCAGAACAGGGGTCTACCACGGGTTTAAGAAATTAGTCAACTGCATTATTAATTTTATGGGGTGTTTGATCATTACTGGAGTAAGGACATGAAGCAGTAGTAGAAATACAATCAAAGCTTCTACTTTTATGGGTGCAGATTGTAAAAGCGCGAGAGAGAGTGTCTTCTTTCAGATAGCCCTTCTGACATAGCGTATAGGAATTATTCAGCTTCCGAGATTCAATGTTGGCATCCGAATTCAATATCAATTGAGTCCTCTGCAAAAGACTGCCCTATTTTCGGCTCGTGTGTATCATCCTTATCTCTGTCAATACCACCCGTAAAAATGTATGATATTACGTAGCAGAAATAGTGGTGCCACGAAATGAAATATTACAAGTCCTGGGGTTAGGGTTGTAGTCAATGTTGTCAACACAGATAATGGACAGACGATTTTTCAGTGTGAAACCGTTCAAAAAAACTATTTCCAAAATCTGTGTGTTAGAACTCGATCCGATGATAAGCGAACATACAATTGATGAAACTTATCTATCAAATCTTAGGATTTGATTTCACCATAGATGAGAAACCCTTTATAGATAAGATCTGTTTTTCACGATTAGCATTATATCTAATTTTGCCATTACACCTGCTAAGTTTAACTGAATTAAAAATCTTTGAAAGGAACTTTGATCCTGGATGTTTGGTTCATCTAAAATCATGTTTGCTAGCGCTAAAAGAATGTCAGGAACAGCCTCTCCGTCAAAATTATCGTCAATATACCTGTAAAGTTCTTTTTTCGTGCTTTTGAGAGGATTACACGTAGAAATCAGAACTGTTTTCACTATCATATAGAATAGCTGCTCCTATGTCATCTTTAAATGCTAGAACCACGTCACATCCTTTTGTACTTACACAGAGAACAGGACAATGTTTTAATATTCTCTCTTTTCAACATGTCCTGTTTATTCACCCAGGAACATTGTACATTCAATTTATGTTGTCTGTTTTTATACATCTTCGCAAGGTCTGCAAAATAATGGCATGGAATCCCCACTTTCTGTCCTAATCTCTTCAAGATATGCTACAACTTCAGCAAGGGCCAAACTTTCTTGGAAATCTTGTCGATCGTTCTCTGCTAAATGTCGTCTGTAACGATCATATTAGTCAGTCATACACTGTTTATGATAAACAGCATCAATAGTTCGCGTGTCATTTTCAACTAAATTTACCGTCTTGATATTCCTCACAGCTGTCCAGACATTAGTATCTACAAAGAAAAACATTGTCTCTTGCATAATCCCCTCCTCTCCATTACAAAATATACAGACAGTTTTTTTTTATCTCTGTCGAATGATTCGATGTATTTAATCTTCACCTTGTTTGCTTGGGACTGATTGGTGCATCATCAGTGGCCAGATTTGGGAGCCCAAGTCGTTGTAATTCCAAGGTATTCAATTTGTTGGAACAATATTTTTGAACTTAGCAAATTTTTCTTGCAATAAAACATTCAATAAGTTGTAAATTTCCGATAACACCGCTCAAATTGCCGTTGGCACACATTGCAGATTGTTATAGGCAATGATATTATGAGCTAAAGTCCTTTAACTGTGGTTAGGTCCACTCTTGGTTGACGTTGCAGGATCAATTAGTTTTTATAGTCAATCTTGCTGACAGAGAAAAAACTTGGACCAATCAATAGGTATGAGCTGAGTAACTGGATCATCTAAATAAAAGGATTACTCTTATATATGCAGAAACAAAACAAATTAAATAGAGTACACATAAAATACACCTCCCCAATTATACCCAATAAGTACCTATGATACATTATAAATTGCTTGATCCAACAGCTGATACTATTTTTTAATTTCAATAAGTTTGCATCAATTCTAGATATCAATTATGTTTTTACAGCTGAGACGTCATTACCTTGTAAATGTGTGGATTCACAGTTTACTGGCAACAATAATAATCATATCCGAAATTAAGAAAACTGATAAAACAAAAGAACTTGAAACAAGTTTGTACTCATAATATCTTATTATGTGGTGACTGTAGACTTCTTACACGGAAGTTATATTCAAAACGGGGCTGGCCAGAAGTAACAAAACCAGCAGCTCGGTGCCACAGCCAGACAACGTATTCATAACATCATACAAGGAATAGACAATAATATTATATATTATAATATAACCTGTAATTTTTCAAAACAGAGCATTTTGTTTTCACTCCTGACTGTCCATACAATATCTTTAAAAGTTTTCGATGAATCTCTTTTTGTCAAAAGATGTAACATGAGGTAAGGAAGAAGTGATTGGATTATGAGGTGGATCCAGGAATTTCTAAAATGAATCAATGAAATTTCATGGAAGGGTTACCAATGGGCTACGAAAGAAGTTATCATATATTGAATTCCAAAATGGCCACCCTTAAAGTTTAGAGATTTTGTTTCAATTTGTATGATTTTAGATATGATTAGAACCTGGTGTCCAAGATTCTACTCAAAATAAATGAAAACCATGATTTACTAATTTCAACATTTTCAAATGTATAAGTGTATGTGTGTGTGTACAGTGCATATCAAAATTATACCATATGTTATAGAAGACAGCAAATTCATGATAAACTTTGATTTTTGAAATAATTCACTATGTAGTGGTCGAAAATTCAGTAGCAATACTTAGGCACGTTTTACAATGGATAAACTACTGCCTTTTTCTATTAATAGAATACATGCTTACTAAAAAAAGAAGTTTTAGTAGTTTCTTTCACACAGATTTTAATCATCGACTGTTTCAAAAATATGTAATATTTTCGAAATGTTCGATTAATTGTGCGGTTTCTTTGATTAAAGGGCGTTTTTCCAACTCGACCAGTCGATATAAGATATATTATAAGTAATGCTCTTTTTTTTTGGTAATATATGTAATGTTTCGTAGAACATATGGACCGAAAGTCTTGTGTAAACCGAAGCATGCATCAGCAAGATATAGTAGCTCACAGGTTGAAAAGATTCTGAACTGGTAAGTGCTCTTCGGCTAAGAAACCACTTCTTTGAAAAGATATGTAAAAGCCAAATTAGACTTCGGTAATAAATACATGTCACAGAGTGCAAACGATTGGAGTAATTCTTAGCAGTGGGTGTAACATTCAATATGCTTCCAGCAGTGGCAACAGGTATATTTAGATAGGAGAAAATGTTCCGAAAATCTTGCAAACTTGCAAAACTTTGCCATAAAACGCACAGTAGAATTCCCTCTGTCGATCATGGTGAGGGGATTCGTATCGCCAAAAAAGCATGTAAAGGGGTAACTATTATGAATTACTATCGAAAGTTATATCAAGATCCTGACATGATACTAGGTATCCATGCCAAGGTTGGTTCAGATTGGCCGGGGAATTTCTGCCGAGGGGTTGAGGGGTACGCGCGAGCAATTGTTGACCAGACCAGGCATGTCGGAGCTTCGTTCTGTTTACAGACATGATATTACCCGATGGTCACTGATAAACGTAGTGATCAGGCTCGACGCTGCTTATCTCCAACGTGACTTGGCTGCAAGCCCTTAGCCTCAATCTTGTCCCTAGTACTGAATGCTTAGTGGAGAGGCATTAAGTACCATTTAAAATGTCTTGACTCGGCAGAGGATTGAATCACACCCCAATCGAACCGAAGGCGAGTAGTCTCCAAAAAGGCAAATATGTGTATGGGAAGTTATAATGTGCTTTGAGAAAGTCTGTTAACCCCAGGCAGCGATATGATGTTTACTTCCATAGTCACTACTGACGATTGTCATGACTGATAATTTTCACTATTGATGATTATCACGGCAGATGCGTCTTGGTGTGCTTTCGTATTAATAATCAAAAAGTGGCTCAGACAGAGTTTCAGTAAATGATTTTCTGCGGTGTTTTGATTGGGTGGAAAATATTTTTGGTGTCCTTTCGTCAATTTTAATTTCTATCTGAAATTTACTGCTTCAATCCCATGCATTCATAAAAACTACAATTCTGATTTGAGTTGAGCTGAGGAACGAAGATCTTCGCTACAGATCTATCAATTAACAAAGGGTGATTTTATACAATGTTATTTGTTAACGAGAAAGTCTAAACCTTCCCTGTGTTCGATTATTAGATTCGTAATTACGGAAAAAGTGGTAATTGAGAAAAAAAAGAATAAAACGAAAGACTCAAAAGGAACCAAAAAGAGAGAAATAGAAAAGGTGAGAGAGAGGGGGAGGGAAGAAAAAGATATAAGGAAAAAATTTGTGACAGACACCTAGGCTTTTGAGAATATCTTCTATGAAGGGGTCACGATTTGATATTGTAAGAAATTCATACTTGAGCTTAAATATCGGCTACGTTTTTAGGCCTTGTTAAATTCTTGTAGTAGCAAGATTCTATACTCCAGTTCCTGGGGGAAGAAACAAACTTCTCGCAATCTTTACCTTCTTGGTTGAGTAGCTGAGAATATAGACTGAGCTGTGAGACATCAAAGGAAGAAAGGAACAATGAATCGAGTTTTATTGATGCTCGTATATACCAGAGAAGAATTGTAGAAATATGAATAATAATATTTTCATATCAATGGAAAAACTGATACAATCTTATGTGTGTGCAAATATATTTTATGGTTTGAATTTCTTTCGCAAATAAAATTAATGTGAGATGATTTTCAGATTGAAATAGCTTTGCGAACGATGCAAAGTATAGGTTCTCACACAAGATGAAAAATAGCCAGAAAATCCAACGTGACTTAGCCACTCTGCGTTACAGAGGGTTTCTCTTGAATAAATTGCTCTAAAGTTCAGTGATGTCTTAGCGTTCATAATTTTATTCATTTGGATGGTTTTATACTGCAATATGGGCAACGTTATAATCATATAGAATGATATCATTCTTGTAAGCTTATAAGTTGGTGAAAGTTTCTCGATCAAATAGAAAGCCACAATGTTCAAAATCGAAATTATAACCACACTGAAGAACGATTGTTTGTGGATGACACAATTATCAATTACAATTAACAGTCCCTTCTTTAGGGTTGAGCACTCTTACGTAGGGCACTCGTCTACAATTAGCTACGATGCGATGCTCTTCCAACTCTGGAATGGAGCATTCTGGTAGATGGGGAAATTTGCGTAAGTAAATATATCGCTTAATTCGGTCCCACTAACCGTCCAGTTCTGGGTCTGAAGTAAAGGTTTCGCCCCTACTTAGCAGTACTAGACTTGATCGGTCTGTCATACAACTTTATACATAAACTAGATTCTAAAACTATAGGATTATACCGGAATGATGGCCTACTAATTGTTGAGAATAGTAATGCACAAAAATGGGAAAACATTAAAAAAAAAATATCATAAAAGAAATGAAAAAAATGAACTTCAAAGTAAAAATCATGGCTGATATAAAAGTTTTACACTTTGTAGACATAACTTTTGATTCAACAAATGACACATATGTACTATATAGAAAATAAAACTCTTTGATTAAGTATATCAACACTAATTCTAACCATCCAAATTAAACCATAAAAAGATCCTTAAATCTATAGGAACTAGATCAACATTTAACTCCTCCAACGAAACAATATTTAACAATGACTATATCAAAGTCCCAAATGATAGTGGTTTCGCCGAAACAAACATTAATTACGACAAAGAAAAAAGAAGTAAGATATTAGATCGGAATATCTAAAATGTCATTTAAACTTAGAGAAGCCAACAATACATCATCCTTTACAAACGAAAAATATAAAGATAATACACCATTATCTACATATTATTGGAAAAGGTACAAAATGAATTACAAACCAAATTGAAAATGGAAAATTTCAAGACAAATCAATATATGCCAAAATATGGAGAATCCATGTAATCTCTGCCTAAACTAAAAACAAGAAACTCAAATAGATTTGTTCAACAGGAAAAATAGAATAGCACTAAAATGTCAGCATCGCTCAAAATTCTTATTAACAAACATAACTCAACAATCCATACATTAATACACTAAAGGCAACATAGACAGTTTACCCACATATCCATCACCCCGAAAAACATCTAATCAACATTATCTACTTCTTCACATGTCTAAGTATATCTAGAACAATACAATCCACTAAGGTCATAAGGACACTAACATAGGCAATAGATTTAATGCATAAATCAAGGTTAAGATGAAAACATCCCTTAGAACACAATATAGCATCCATTTATAGATAACTCCAAAACCTTGTCCACACTCTTTGACATGTAACTTATAACCACTACCTAAATACACACACAGTACAGAAATAACAACAATAAAACAAAAATAAAAACTCCTCCCACCATAGCGACACCCACAAGACTCTCACTAAAGTCTCCAAACAGGAATCTCAAGCACAAATAATCATTTGCCTGAAGATGCCCAAAGAGGAGAGAAACATAAACCTGCTTGTGTTGCGAATCTACTTTGTACTATATGATATAGTAATTATTATATGATATATACATATTTATGTATCATATATACGATGATTGATATATATATATATATATATATATATATATATATATATATATGTGTGTATATATATATATATATATATATATCATATAATGTATATTATATATCATATATTATGACATTATACATTATTGTAATTCATTTATATGATATATGTACAATATATATATATAAATATTATATATATATAATGTATATTATATATATGATGAACATATTATATATAAAATATATATTATATATATATATATGTGTATATATATATATATATATATATATATATATATATTATATTATTTATTTATACATTATCTATAATATATATGTTATATATATATATATGTGATATATACGTAATATATATGTATATATGTGAAAGTGGCTGTTCATTCTAGCCTCACTCACTGAGTACTCAATTATGTCTGTTACTGCTTATCAATTGACATACATACTTTTTTACATACAGAAAATAATAAACTTTATCAACCCCAAATGTAAATGTCTTATTATTATCACCATCCCATTTGACTAAATGAAGACTTCTAAAACATAAAACTAACCATTCCATGTAGGGTACAATCCTCAAATCAGAGATTTTTTTCTTCACTTCGTATGTACCACTGATATCTCTTATAATCCTAGTTTTCAGTCCATATAATTATAACAAATCCTAAACAAACTAACCAATATCACTAAGATCTTATCTTTAACCAAACTTGATCAAATACTAACGGTTCTCTAAAACTAAAATTGCTTGTATCGTAAATGTAAATTTTCTCCTTGATGATCTTTATAAGATGTATCTAATAAGTTTATCAACAATACTTTTGTCTGGTTTCGCACGCTAAACAAACATTTCCTAATCACATCCATGTAATTTGTACAGCAAACTTTGGTACTGTTTATTATATGTTTTTCATACACAATTCAATGGCAAAACCCCATTTATGTGCATTCACTATTTATCAATATATCAATCAAACGTATCTATCAACTTATATTTAAACTCCATTTGTTTCTTTGCTGCCTTTAATAATACCTATTTCATATCTACATTCCTATTAAAGATGCTTCTCTAAAGTCGTTCATTACTTGACGCCTACTCCCCTTTCTACTAACTGCTACTCTGGGGAGAAGAGAGCTGAAAGAACAGCACCAAAACCTTCTCTCACACATTCTTGACTAAAGCACTGTATCACAGAGACATTAATTGTCGTTGGAGCCCAATCATGCTATGTACCTTTTTCAATCTTAAAAATAATGAACTTCAAAAGATTGAATTGTATTTGATTCTATTTCTTAGTCAGACACTTTATTGATTAGAACTTGGATAGAGTTCACTTCAAAGCAATGGGTAATGAACTTATCTCATAGACCCTTGCTGCTGTTATTAGGTCGATATTCGCTTGGTGTTTTACTATTACTATTAAAGTAAACTTTGTAAAAATTAGAGTTGCAGTGAAGTGGTTGACAAACTTATCTCGCAAACTATTGCTAATGTATTCCTCGTTTGATGCCTTCCTTTTTTTTTCATCCTGACTAAACTTATTTTACTAATCATATAGTCGGATTTTTTCTAAGTACATTAGAAATTCCTAAACGATTATCTTGAACAGAATAGAAATTTAATCAATCCCTAAAATCTATCGATATAAATAAAACAAATTCACAAATTAGTGCGTTCATTTGTATAATTAGTAGTATGGTTGTATCTCAGTTTTGTCCAATTCCTGTTATAACCTGAGTTATAATATAAAATGAGATTCATAGAGCAATAAATGAATGATAGGATTATTTATGAAAATGAGACAGTTCTGTCATAAATACGAATATTACGTGAAAATGTGTCAAAGGAACATAGATTCAGCGACTAAAAGAAGAAAGAGTCATGTGGTGAGTGAGTATTTCTCTTTCTTCCAACTGTAATCACACTGTAAGAGGAAATCATGGTTCCTTGATACTTTGAGACTTTTCTAGCTGAAAAACTCGCAAAAATTGCAAAAAATTGTTATATGATGCATATGATGATAATGAATGTTTACAGACTTAATGTAAACACAGGCCAAAAAAAAATCATTAAAAATGCTTTTACAAGAAAGAGAGTCAAAATACCTCTAAGTTTAAAAACAGCTTAACTAAAAATGTCATAGCCAAATGTTTTTTTAAAGACATTCATTTTTTCAATTTTTTTTTAATGAAATAATGATCAAGTAGATGACATTTTGTCTCAAGGTATTATGTCCAACCACTCTTTGAAATACCTTTTTGTGAAAACTTGAAATTAGAATACTTAAATTATTAAAAAATAAATGTCCTAATGGCCTTATGCTCCTGTGCCGATCTGTACGTAAATAAAGCTGTCATTTTATTATGGCCATTTGCTAGTCTAAGTACAATCTAGGTATTCATCAATTTATTAGGAAACAATTTCTCTGTGTCCAGTAAACAGTAAAAGCATCGGCAATGAAATACTCACATGATAAGTAAATTCTTAAAATGGGTCAATTAACCAACTGGAAAATTTTATCAGTTTCATTCCGTTGATTTGTGAAGCACACGTTCTCTTTTCTGAAGAGTAATTGGTTTGAATTTAGAGTAATTCACTGTCCATTATATCAAACTAGTCCATGGATCTAAATGAATTCCTATGAAATGATTTTTCTAAAGAAACCACTGAATTAGTTTCAGTAGAAGAGTCCATTGTTTCAGATGATAGGTTGGGAAAATATCAGCAAAATTGTAAGTGAAAGAATCTAGATTGAATAACAGTCAATAACAATTAGATTATTTTAGTTCTGCATAGGTTTCATCTACCAAGGGACATAATACAATGAGTAGACTGGAAGAGTTACCTCCCTTCATATACTGTCCAGTCCAGAAATATTTTCTCGTTTTAGTTTTACTTCGTAGTTCTATGTTGACTGTGAATTTTTATTTCAACTTATTTTTACTTCATCTCTGATAACTACGTATGATAATTATTAGCATAAACTGCCAAAAATTATTAGTAGTAAATGCATTTAAATAGTCAAAGGAAATTTATCTTGCACTGATATGATAAAAATAGTAAAAATAGCTTACAGAATTATTGAGTTGGAAATTAAGCAAAAAATTTCAATGAAATCTGGTTTCATTTATTGTTATTGCTACACATAGACCTAAGGGAGGTATTAAAACAAAAAGGTTTGAGAAAAATATTTTAAAGGTTTTTAGTGGATGTCTATCTATAAAGTAACTATAATGTCGAAATTTGACCAACTCTCCCCCTATATACATTCCTTCTTATCTCTTAGGTGAAGAGGAAATCACTTTAGCGGGTCGAAAGTGAAGAAGACTTCCTAAATCAAAATTTACACACGCACACACGCACACACGCACACACACACACACACACACGCACGCACACACACGCACGCACACACATACATACATATATATATATATATTTATATATTTATATATTATATATATCATATATAGTTATACACTCACACACACACACACATACATATATTTATATATTTATATATTATATATATTTATACACTCTATCACACACACACACACACGCACGCACACACACGCACGCACACACATACATACATATATATATATATATTTATATATTTATATATTATATATATCATATATAGTTATACACTCACACACACACACACATACATATATTTATATATTTATATATTATATATATTTATACACTCTATCACACACACACACACACGCACGCACACACACGCACGCACACACATACATACATATATATATATATATTTATATATTTATATATTATATATATCATATATAGTTATACACTCACACACACACACACATACATATATTTATATATTTATATATTATATATATTTATACACTCTCTCACACACACACACACGCGCACACACACACACACACACACATATATATATATATATATATGTGTGTGTGTGTGTCTGTGTCTGTGTCACTGTGTCTGTGTCTCTTTGTGTGTGTGCATCATCTCGTTTATTCTAGGTCTATCTATCTCTTTCAACGTGACAGTTGATGTATAACTTGCCCTGGACAATGTAAATAGAATAAACAAAACCATGTCATGACGGGAGATAATCTCAAATAAGTTTTTATATGATATAAAGCAATTCATAATCATTCTGTCTGATAACATATATTCATTTCTTAATACATAACTGTCATGTTGAAAGAGACGAATTGACCGAGAATAAATGAGAATTTCGTATGAAAGCGATTATTTGAGCCCTTGTAGGTTACCGGCCTCCGGGTCTGAGGTGAAG
Organism: Thysanoteuthis rhombus; assembly: GCA_963457665.1. NCBI lineage: Eukaryota > Metazoa > Mollusca > Cephalopoda > Oegopsida > Thysanoteuthidae > Thysanoteuthis > Thysanoteuthis major. Next base: position 43,442,127 of record OY735205.1, on the reverse strand, counting down.
GTTTCAATCCTGCCTCGTGGTACTGGATGGGATAATGGATAGTCTATAACCACAGCTGTCTATGGATTACACAATGAAATTGATATATATATATATATATATATATATATATATATATATATATATATATATATATATATATATATATTATATATATATATATATATATTCTCAATATATATATAAGCGAGAGGTATTTTAAGATGCCTTTTAATCTCTTAATAGTATTAAATCATTCGATTTTTCTAATCAATTGGAAAACTACCATATGCTTTTATCCAATCCAATCAAGCAAGTGAAGCTTCAATACCTATATAGGCCTATTTATTTTATAAGTAAATAGTACATAGTGTCCATACAAGTTGTGAAAACTACAAAAATATTCATGCAAATAGAACATATTCCAACGGATGTTACTAACAAAAAAAAACAGGATCCCCCGATTTTGTTAAAAGAAAAACACATTTAAAATCATATACATTGAAACCCATGTTGACAGTTCGGGCGTAAATTTTAGTCGACGGTTTCAAATTAAGATGAGAAAAATTATAAATCACAAGATGAAAAGAAGGACTCATTTTCCCGTTTGAACTTACACCTGGTCCTTTGCTGGACTTGCTTTTTTCATATGAATATGCAGTAAAGCCGAACATTTAAGTAACAAAGGTGAATGTGTGGATAAGAAAGATCTCCCAGTTATGGAGAAAATTGCTAGTCAGACTGGGATCCTTAGCCTGGTAAGGCAATTATAATACTAATGCCTCAAAGTAAAGTAAAGTGATAAAAAGTGACATTAAGTGGTGTCCTTTTTTTTAACTCTTTAAATATTCAACACGACGTAGGCAGGTACATCAGCTAATATATATATATATATATATATATATATATTTAAAACTTTCCATACACACAATTAGCGTACAAGCTCATTTCTTGTCCCAGGCAACTTCCTTGCCCCATTCATGTAACGTAAAAAAGAGGATATAGGAGCGTCTGGTCAGCTCCAGCGCTTAAAAAGTTGACACCACCCCTCTGGCAAAGTATTTTCTCTATATCTGTATAGCAAGTACTTCGTAATGATAGAGAGACAAATATTCTTTGTAAATACAATGAAGATGAAAACCACAAAAATGTTTGGAAAGCCGGCGAAAGGCGGTGGCAATGCGTTTAAAATGCCTGGTGCATGGGAGATAACTCACCATCGCTAAGAATCTGGTATTCTTTAATAGATATTATTGGCTTTTGCATAAGGACCCCTCTTTCCTTTGGCATAAAACCTAGTAAGGGTGTGTGAAACAACAAAATGTTCAGAAAGTTCTCTCTGTCTCTCTCTCTCTCTCTCTCTCTCTAATTGTAAAAGTATACATAACAATTCGTGTAATCCTTTATTCAATCCTTGTTGATGCATATTCACGTACTTTGTTTTTGCTATTGAGTGCATTCGTAAAATAGATAAATACATAGTTTTATTTTGACCAAACGTTTATTCAATAAAAACAAGGATAAAAGTAAGTTAGCCAATTCGGTATAACATATATATACGATGAGATCAAACTTGAATTTTCGTCTACTTTTTAAACCCCCCACCCCCCACCAAGATGGACTTTCCGTTCGAATTGAATTGTAACCTGAGACTGAGGCTTCTCCCCTTTCCGAACAATGGTGTTAGTGGGCTTTTTTTGAAGAACTTAAACCTTTTATTGCTTCTTTCGTCCCGTAACAAACACGAAAATAATTGTTTCAACACGTGGATAGGGAAAGGAGACAAAACTACAAATTAAAACCAACATAGTACCACAAACGTGGAATGTAGTTATCCTTCATAATGCTACGCACATTCAGGTCTTCCCTCATCACGAGGGGATACAATGGGTGTTAAAGGTCGGTTGAGCTCTGAAGCTACTCTGATTGAAATTCGTTGTAACTGATCCACCAGACTCTCACCTGCACGATATGGGCCAGCTCGTTAGGACATGGCCTCACACTTCCGATGGTCTGCACATCATAAATCTACCAGCCGTCTCTGTAGGTTCAACGATTCCATAAGGTCAAACCATGTCACTTACTTTGGCTGGGAGAGATGTGCTCCAAAGATGACTTCCCGAACACAGGAAAACACCAAGCATATACTACGTCAGAAGACTCTCTACAGACATGTACCTGACCTTCAAAATGAAATCAGGAACATAAAATGGAACATAATCGATATCTGTGAGAAGATCTGGAGAAGAACTACTTGAACTAAAGAGCAAACATCTTCACTACAGCTATAGAAGGAAAAGAGAAAACAAAGCAGGGTTGGTTTTCTTATTCCTAAAAAACCCCAAGACATCGTTATATGATTCAAGGCTAGCTCCGATCGCATAGCCAGTGTCGTCTCACAGATCCTCGAGGCGTTACGAATTGAACATCATTCAAGTGTACGCTCCAACTTCACCGTCAACCCAGGAAGAGATAGACAATTTCTACAACGATTTCATGAAGAAACGCAGAAACTTCCGCCGACAACATGAGAAAAGATTGAAGCAACCGAAATGAACAGAACCATCCAAAAGAAATGAAGAAAACATAAAAGGAGATATGTAACAGCAGTCATCGAAAGCATTCACGGAAAAGGTAAAGGCTTTAAAACCATTAAAAAGCTTTCAGTATAGGAAGAACGCAAATAACTAGTATGCTAAAAAAATTGAAGCCTAACAATGGATAGGGACTAGATCATCCAAAACAGGCCTAAGGATTTCATGAAAAACTTTATTCCTCAAAACAAGGGACACATAATGAACATGATACACAAGTCACGAGTAACCAGTTCGAAGGTTTCCCAGATGTTACTAACCACTAGATTCAGAAAAAGCAAACGACCATTGACCATCTCCATTTGATTATTCAACTAAAAGAGAAAGCAGCAGAATATGAAATGTCACCCGCAGTAGCATTTGCTGACTTCAAGAAGGCCTTCGACTCCGTGGAAATACCAAAGATCATTGATGCTATTATATAATAAGGTGCAGACTCCGTATATGTCAGAGTCTCGCAAAATGCCCTACGAAACAGTATCTCATTTATCAGACTTCATAAAGACTGAACCCTTTCAGCTCGAAAAAAGGGTAAGACAAAGAGATACCAGCTCAACCAAACTCTGCGCAGCCCGCCTCGAGATGCTTTCACGGAACCTAGACTTGGAAAATAAATGATTCAGAATTGACGGTGAGTAGGTGAGTAACCTCAGATCTGCTGAGAACCTTCAGAAAGCAAGACGAACTACTTGAAGGAAGCAGGCCTCCACATGAACAAATAACATGTACAACAAACATAGAATTCAAAGACTCAACGATCAAAATCGAAAAGGCTGAGCAGGAGAAAGTGGACCATTACATCTACCTAAGAGAACGAATCTCCATGAACCCCCCCCCCCAAGAAGAAGAATCACTCTTGGTTGGCAAGCTTTTGGTAGGGCAAGATCAATATTCAAGAACAAGACAATCACATTAATCCTATAAAGAAAGGTATACAACCAAAGCGTCCTCCCAATACTTACCTATGAAGCTGAAATATTGAACCTAAACAAAAGATTGACTTTCAAACTGGGGGGATCATGTTAGTAACACACGGAGAGATCACAAGATGACACAGAATATTAAAGAAAAAACAGGAATGATAGATATCATAGAAATCATTAGGAAACTTAAATAGCAATGGGCTAGTCATGTTGCAAGAATAGCAGACAATAACTGGATATCCTGACTCACAATGTGGATCCCCAGAGATCATATGCAAAACTGTGGTCGGCAAAATTTGAAATGGCATGACGAACAAGACAAGTTCAGAAAGTATTGGCTCTGCGATACCCATACCTACCACTGCCCACAAGACTTGACCATGGTGCCATCGGCTTTTGTCAGATTTTGAAGATGGTTAGTCTGCTAAGCCCTAGTTGAACAAGTTGGGGCGCTTAGAAGGACATCGTACAGCGACTAAACCAAGATTTTAAATCAGTGAGATTCTGCCTTCCAGAGATCTATGATCTTTCAGGTGACTGTATTTTCCCATCTATTTCAGGGGTTGTGATTGGATGAAAATGGAAGATTACAAGACAAGGGACAAACGTCTGTTCAGATAGACTGTTTTATTCTGTATTGAGTGTAGGAAAGTGACGTCACGGTTGGGTCGCAATTATCTCTCAACATCAGTACTATTAGATGTTGTAAGTTGCAGCAACTTTATTGGTTAGTAGGAGTATTCATATGATTATATAACATCCTTCTTTTTGGATAAGCTAGTCTTCAAGTTGATAGCATAGGGAGTAAGTGTGATTGCTTGAATGAGTGTGGAATTTTGTTGGGGTCTTTTTTTTGCGGGTATGAGCTGAGAAATCTTTATTTTTTATCTTTATATCCAAGTTTGAATGTTGTAGTGGAGATAATTTCTTTTTTTATTTTCCAATATTTGGTTGGGTCTTGTTTATACAGTTTATCTTATATCCTTTGCTAAGGTGGTTATATATCTATATATCTTCAGGGGTATTTTTGTCCACTGTAAGGTCTTGTTTCTCGATTTTTTGGTTAGATTTGTTGATAATGGATCTGCCAAGATTGTTGTGATTCTGCAGTTGGTTGGTATTGGAGCCTCGGGTTATTTGTATGTACTCTTTGGTTTTGAGGAAAAGACGTCGATTTCTTTTTATATAATTTCCTCTTTCAGTGGTTACTAAGAATTAACGACGTTGTTGGAGTTTCTTAATTATTTTACCCTTTTTATTCTAATTACTCTGTGTTTTATACACACGCTATCATTTGGCTTTTGTATGAGTAATTCCCATGCTGATTTATTTTCCTGTTTGTGATGTGTAAAATCTTTTACAATGATATATGTGAGGCTAGTGCTGAAGTTTTCATCATGAGTTGCTTTGCAGATGTTGCTCCATTTTTAGTGGTGTGGTACGTAAAGCTTAGAGTGACAAATTCGGATCATGGTTTTTAGAGCTTCTCTGAGGTATTTCTTATTTGGCTCTTAATGTCTCTTTCTACCTTTGGACTGAGTTTCTAGTGTTCGAGGTCCCATTGATTTATTATTATATGACTTGAACACCGATCCGTCCTCGCTAACAATGATTTGAAGAATGCCGAATTTTGCGAATGCAATTTTTAAACATTTTATTGCTGTAGCAGATTCGCAATCTTGAATTTAATGTAAATATGTCAACATATCTTGTGGTATAATCCACTATGAGGTATGATTCATAATATGAATGGAATATATCTGTTCAAACTTTTGTCCATAGTATGACGGGGATTTCATGAGGAAGTAATGGTCCAGTTGGTTTTCGATTACCGTATTCGATGGATATAGAACAACTGCTGACAATATCTTTTATTTGAGAACTCCTGCCGGGCCAGTAAACACATTCTTTAGCTCTTGCTAGGCATTTACGATGCCTAAATGGCCATTATTACTCTGGGAGTTGGGTCACATGCAGTGGCTTTCCAGTATATTTTGAGCTTGTTGTCACTCATAGAAAAAGTTCTTCAATTGAACGTATATAAGTTTTTGTATCTGCATCAGATATTTAGGATTTTTGTCCTTGGCATAAGCACGAAATAATATGTCGGCACCGATTGCATCATGGCCTTGGGTGTTATTCAATTCGAAATCGTGACGTTGTCAGGCTAACAAGAATATTTGTATTCTTGAAGAAGATTTATTTATGGTCATTTTCGATCATAAATTTATGTTTTCTTTTACAACCGAATAGTATAATGAGGGTTTCCCTAACAAGAGACATTAGTTTTGCTCGGTAAGAGTAGTTGCATACGAAGAAAATGCTACGGGTAGCCGTTTGCCGTTGTGGCTTTGTTCAAGGATTGCACCGACTCCTTGTTTGCTTGAGTCGGTTGATATTTTTATAGTTAAATTTGAGTCGTCAAACCGTACAACTGAATAATTAGTAATCATCTCTTTGAGATTTATAACTGCTTCGATTTTGGGTTTATCGAATGACTAGACATTCTGGAGGAGTAGACATCGGGGTGTCGTTACCTCAAAGTAGTTTGGAAAAAAATTACAGAGATGTCATGTCTAAATTTTTTACGAGTTTTGTTTGCATTCGAGTATGGCATGATGATAGCTTCAACTATGGATGGATCAGATTTTAATTCTTCATTCATGATGAGATTATGCAAGTATGTGATTTGAGATTGAGCAAAAATGCATTTGGAATAGTTTGATTTAGACCATGTTTACGTAATCGTTCAAAAATGAGTTCTAGAGCATTAAACTATATTTATAATGCCATCATGGAACTTTTTTGTTTGTTCGGTTCCTTCAATTGTTTTTGCTATTTCGATTTGGTATAATTCACTGGCACTGTATATTCCGTAGAGTAATTTAGTGAAACGATATCTTCTAAATGGTGTATTGAAGGTTAATATATTCTTTATGTTGTGGAGAGTTTATAGCTTTCTCATTTTATTTCCTTCTTTAAACCATGCGAGTCTTTACAGTCTGAGTTTTCTGTTTGATTTTTCAACGATGATGAGAGAGTTAACCCATTCAGTGGGTTCCTTTACAGCAGAGCTTCCCAGCCTAGGGTGTAGAATGGCATTTCAGTAATGCGACAAAGAGGGAAAGTATATCTTGTTTTCCTGTTTTTATATCACTATTCCTACAACTCATCAGTTTTTTCCTATGCAATACGATCGATCGTGAAAAGTGATGTTAGGAGAAGAGAAAAAGAAGAGATAGCAAAAGGTGGGAGCTTTCTTCTCTTGATAGTACTGGCGTCAGTGTCGAAGCGGAGTTTGTCTAAAGTGCTTAGATTCCGTATGGTTGGATAGCTCCAAGATAATACGTGGAAACCGGGTTCAGTGTGCGAGCCATACTGCCAAGTAAGTGAGTTGACTTGGGGGCTATTCTCTAACCCTGATAGATTCACGACGAAAAGACTATAAAAGACAGAGAACATGGAGTTTTGATCCATGCGTATTTCTCGAAGTAAAGAAGTTTAGGAAAGGTTATCGTGATTATCGGATGATGAAAAAAGGTTTTGCCATTTCACTCACGAGAGTGAGACGTGATACGCGTTTGGAGCACGTGGTGAAGACACGGTGGCGTAGCTGTGTGGTTGTGCGTATGTGTGAGGCTTGAAAAGTGAAGTGAAGTGGAGAAAGTTAGTACAGAGATAGGTTACAGAGGAAGAATGGTTAAGCGGCCAGTGGGTCGGTGAGAGGATAACGATAAGGGAAAAGGAAAGAGAGAGAGAGAGAGAAAGACAGTGACCAGCAGCAAGGAGTATGACCAGCTAGGAATAGTATCCTTTTTTTTTTTTTTCACATTCACATTCATATTTATGAAATACCCTTAGGCAGGAATCTGAGATACCACATTAAAATAAGATAAAAATATTAAAAAATAAGACTACTGGAAATATCTCTGACTTTGCCTTCTGATGTTTCGTAGAGGAGTTCAGTGACGTAATCGTCGAACTTCTGTCCATGAGTCTCTTTATGGGTGAAAATTTTATGTCTTCAAAAAGTCAAGTTCTTCCAGAGTTCACAGTATGAATCGAATTTTTTTAATCGCTTTTTCCAGATTGACGGAAATGACGATAAGTACAAAGGTAAAAAAAAATCGAGAAAATGTCGCGGCTTTTTGCTACAATGCATGTTGCGAGTATTCTACTTGGGCAGAAAACAGTACTGACTGCTCTAGTAAACACAAAAATAACCTAATTTTTGTCATAAATAATTGTTATAGTTGATTTTCTTCCAAACTCGTTCAGAAATGAAGTTATCAAGTGGAGAAACTGATACTAATAACTGTGAAATGAAAATAATAATCTCAATTTTTGTAATAAATTGAAATATCGAATTCTTAAGATTGTAAGGGTATTGAAGTTTTATTCAATTAGAATAGAATTAATTTAGATATAAATAAAACTCAAATAAATATGACTAAAAAAAGTGAATAAGTCTTACGTAAATAGATCTGAAAAGTACATTATTGATAATAATTGAATGTCAAAAGTATGTTTTTATTTAATGTAAAATTACTCAGAAATGATATCAGTTTTGTTTTTGACAAAATAAAAATCAATCAAATATTCATAAAAAATCAAGATAAATTAACTTTTGTTCTATTGTCGCACGTTCAGTTTATTTTTTTAATTTAATCCAAATAAACTGAAATATGAGTATAAATTCAATAAAAACTGCCGTTTAATTTTTTTTTAATTTACAACAGGAAAAGGTTTTTTTTTCCCATTCACAGCAGAATATTTTTTCAATAAAATTAAATTTACAGCTAAGGTTTCTTAAAGTTTCACTCTTGGTAATATAATCATACTAATACTCGATGACGTCACTGATCTACCCCACTATGATGTATTCAACACTTTTTTTTTTGCTGCTTTTTGTCTTATTTCTCTTCAGTTCTAATCCATAAACTGTCCATCAACATATAAAATGGTGTCATTCTAAAACAGCCCATAATTCACAAAAATATCGGATTATTCTAAGATATGGAGTTTCTACAATCTCCGAAATCTCTGAATTTCCGTCAAGAAAATATAGCCGATACATGGTGCGAATGGAGGAAAAGAACTCAGCCTGTTTCTGCAAGCAGCAGAATCCTCTACCAAAGCAGGTAGGATTACAACTTCATTATTGACATGCATGGAAGAATCCACATTTTCTTGACTTTTACCTTTGATGATAGACACAATTTTGGAAAAGTCGATTGAAAAATTCAGGAAGAACTAGACATTTTCACTCATAAAAAAATAGATGGATAGAAATTCGGCTGATCTGTCACTGAATTCTTCCACAGAGCATCGTAATGCTTTGATAATTAGTATATCACACCGACTGACTTTCTCTACAATACCAGCTCAAAGTCAAAACATCCAAAAAAGGAGGATTTTATATAATCATATTAATACTCCAACTGATCTTCAACAAAGCTGTTGCTACGAACATCAAATGATACTAATGCTAAGAAACAATTTAGTCTCTTTACTAAGACGTCACTTACCTATTTAAAATGCAGTATTAAACGTCTTTTGACTGACCACACATTTTTCTCTCGTCTTATTTATCTTACATCATAATTTAATCACAGGACATCCATACATTGACCATCAATACATAAAAACTTTGAATGATAATTAATTAACATTTTTCTGCATGCCAAAACGTCAGTCGCCAATGGGCTTCAGCTAATATAGGTTGACACCTAAACGCCCATGCCAAATGGGCTAGGCAAAATAGTATCACACGCACACACATATATATATTGAATGATGATTACACCAATTGATTTTTTAAGTAACAAAAATGTGTGTGTGTGTGTGTCGGATCTGTCTCTATCTAACATTAGCTTCGCAAAAATATGCGTGCTTCTGTTCGAAAATACTGATGATATTGAGATGTATGTTTCCAATTGACTTTCCAAGTTGATTCCTGTTGAACAACTGAAACAAAAATAAATAATCATTGCATCAAAAATAATGCAGTACAATTCATTGACAAAGGAGCTTATAGTAATTGTCAAAATGACCATTTCAAGGGACATAACTCTTTTCAAGAATAATTTTAGGGAGACAACTCTGAGTAACAAAAATCAATTACGGTTTTTTTTTTTTTTTAAATATGTAAATATTTACACATCGAACGGATAACAAAAAAAATATATAATTATTTCATTATGAATTTAAAATACTTTGTTGTGATAATTACACGGCATAAATCGCACTGATCACAATGATTAAAGAAGGAGAATAAAGAAACGTGAAAACGAAATATTGTTTTTAGGTATTGGATATCAACTTGAATATTTTTTTCAAGCTTTTACAGCCTCAATGAATTATCTTTCTTTTTTTTTTTTTTTAATTGCATTTAGGCAAAATCTTATACTGAAGGTCATGATCATTCAAAACGTCAAAGTTTGAAGGGGAAGAAAAACGCGTTTCGAATTTATTATGCACTATTTTCATTTTTTTCTCTCTTATTTGTTCGATGTGAAAATTTCTTGGTTTTCATGTTTTTATCGACTTAATTGTAATTTCTTTGGTAGTTGAGGGTGTTGGGTCTTTTTTATTTATTTTTAAGAAGTTATCTCCCTAGGACGCTCATCTTGACAATTACCAAAGTTATAAATATATATATAATGAAGTATGTATTTGATTATAAACAGTGTTTAGTCTACTTCCTTTCTTTCGTCTCAGTTAAACATCGACGGAGATGATCAAGAAAAAAAAATTCTGTAATTGTGGCACTTGCAGCGCTTCTGTGAAATGAAATACAGGCAAGGGACGTAACTGACATCAATTCCTGAGTTATTTCCCTTTAACTTGTATTCGATTAAGATCAGTTGGCATAAAAAAATTAAAATCTGGCCTTTTAGTACACGTCGTTGGACATAAACCCAACCCAAAATTTGTCAGACCTTCCATGTTTCATGGTTTTCAATTTAAGGATCAGTCTTTTGGGTAGGTTCCATGTTTCAGCTCCATAGGTGACAATTAGGGGAATGCATTGGTTGTTTACACTTCTTTTTAGGACTAATGAGATTATCATTCTCAAAGGTTCAGGTTGCCCTGTACAAAAACGTGCCAACATAAACTGATTCTTTGCTTGATTTCTTCTTTTGAGGATTTCATGGAGATTCGTTGTCCACATAAATGTAATGGTCTACTTTCTCCAGTTCTGCACCATCAATTTTGATTACTCTGTCTTCAACATGTTTGTTGTACATGACATTTGTTTTACTGAAGCTCATGTGGAGACCAACTTTCAAACTTTCTTCATTCAGTCTATCCAGCATCATCTGGAGATCATGAAAGTAAAAAGGACAAGGTCTGCAAATCTGAGGTTGCTTAGGTATTTGCCATCTTTTCTGATTTCTTCATTTTACCATTTTCTTCTGGGTTTTTGAAGATCATCTTGGGCTGGAAGGAGTCCAAGTCTTTACATAGCCTGATGAATGGTCAAATACCTTCTTCTGAATCCAGCTTGTTCTCCTCTAGAGCTTTGATCACAACTGTAATAAAATTTGTTCATGCAGTTGAGTAGACTTATTGGCCTGTAGTTGTAGAAATCTCTTAGGTTCCCTTTTTTTTATATAAAAGTATTATATTGAGGTCATCCCATCTTCTAGGACTTCACTTTGTTTGAGGCATAAGTAGCTTACTCATAAAAACTTTACCAGCTTTTTTGAATAGGTCGATGGTTATGTTATCAGGTCCAAGGGCTTTTCCTTCACTTTCAAAGGAGTGACATCTAAGAAATCTTCAACTTAGTTGCTCATGATTTGTATATTTTGTTCATTATTCTGAATTCTTTGTTTGGAGGAATAGAAGTTTCTGTAAAGTTCCTTGATATCTTGGACAATTTGGTCCCTATCTGTTGTCAAGTCTCAATTATCTTCAAGCACACTGATTTTTTGTTTTCCTTCCAGTAATAAGAGTTTTGTTAATAAGTTTGAAACTTGAGAATTGCTTCAATGACTGATGTCATGTATCTTTTATCTTCTCATTTCTTTTGGATGGTTTTATCAAGTTTGGTTGCTTCAATTGTTTCTTTTGTCAGTGGTTTGAGATTCCTGTGTTTTTCTATGAGATTCTCCGTCAGAAAGTGAAATTGTTGAGAAATTCCTTCACTGAAATCAACTTTTTATTAATCAACAAAGCATTTTGTCAAAACTAACCAAAATTTCTCTAGCCTAGAAAATCAGTATTCATGATCCTGCTTTCTACATTGGCTAGAATGCCAACCATGCTCAAGTTAGGAAAAGTTTTAACAGTATGCATGTGGCATTTCATACTCTTTTTAATCTCCTAGCTGATCTGAAGGAGTTGAAAGATAAATGATAATTTCCAATCAAAGTAGAAACACACACACAAATTCATAGAGGGAAGACCAGGGCTAGTTGGATCCTGGGGTAAGTCAGACTTTTATTTGAAGCCTAAGGGTTTTTCAATCATTTTGGTCACTTGACCGCCTTTTTTCCTGCATGAGGAATCTGTAAGTGTTGCAGACTTGTGAGGGGAGTTTTAAAAACCAATTTTGATCATTAAAAGTAAATTTTGTTCAGATCAGCCAGACATGCAAACCTGCATATCAACAGTTTCATTGGGAAGTGACACAAGTAACCGTTAACCCCAAAATAAATATGTCAATTGAGGGAAGTTGGTTCCCATTTCTTCTAGCCCTGTGGTGCAAAATATGGGCCAATGTTTCATTTCATTGGTTGATAATTAAGAGATGTTCTAATGAACTGTAATAAGGACTTTTGTTTCTTTCTTATTATTTTCCTACTCATATAGTGCCTATTTTACATTTACATTTTTCAGGAAACAGCATCTTTTGCTTAAAAGAAAGAAAAAAAATGAATCTTCATAGATAACTTATATTTTTATTCTCTAACAGCCTTAGGAAAACATGTAAGCCATAACATTTTTGTACAATGTGTGTATTTTTTTAAAATTAGGACAACATATACTTATACAAAACTTTGAACCCATTGTAATTTTGACAATTTTTTACCTTCATCTTTGTATTTTTTTCATACCACAAAAGAAAATTAAGACAGACGTAAAAAGGAGTCCAAGTTACAATGGGTTACAATTCTTCACAGATAATGAAATAATGTTTTTTTGCTTCTTTTATTCAGAGCAAACTGATTAAACAGAGGTAAATTTTATGATTATGTTGCACTATCATGGAACTGATAATCAAAAATAAGAGAGCCTTGTTTTTATTTTGTTCTATTCATTTCTTAAATATCAATAGGTGCTTCTGACACATTTTGGCAGACTTCTTTATTATATTTTAAACAAGGTATATCAAATTACATCAATTGGGGAAAAAAACCTGAGATCAATTGTAGTTACTTATTTGTGGATTTAGTTTTAGTAATGAATATTGCTTTTGTCTTAAAATAACTTCCATGAATAAGTTTGTGAGTGTAGAATGAAGTTATGAACATAAAATTTAACACAAAAATTATTAAAAAATGCACTTGCATATAATCAGCCTATTCATTACTATTTCTCACAGAACCTTCATTGGAAAACTAATCAAAAGGAATGGAGAGAAATACTTTCAATTTTTTAAGTCTTCTATCATACCTACTGAAGTCATGCCAAATATTATACCTTGCTCTGTAACAAAGATCTTGATTTTGTTAATATCACAACTGAATGTTCCTAATTTTCTGAATGCGGGAGGGGGGCATAAAAAACTGCACGGGTTAGCATTCTTGTGAATCATTTACTGCTTATTGAAAATGAAAGGCCAACTTGCCCCATGATATTGGGCAAGTTGTTCCCTGTATCACTATGTCAGCTAAGAGCCAAACTGAGTTATGTTGAAGAGTTTCGTCATTTGTTGATATCACAAATTGAGGCAAGAAATTGACTAGCACCAATCTCCCCTATGTATTATGTATATTCATAGAGAGATATATGAATAGAATTTTGATTGAAGACCACAGATGAGAATGTGCTACAAGTGACTTACAAGGGAAACACTTAGCTGAATTTTGGACTGAAATTTTTGTAACTTTCATTCAGGCAAGTGAAAGGAAAAAAATTTTTCAAAACAACTAAAAATTTAAGCTGAAGGTAAATAGTAGACATAAAAATTAATAATGATTCATAATACTTCATTGAATAAAATTTAATGAAAAATATATTGATTTGACTCCTAGTTATGTCACTTAGACAGAAACCCTTGCAAGATTCAAGGGGAGTAACTATTTTTCTCAATCGTTTTGACCCCTCTTGTATTGGTACCTAAAATAGTTATCTATGTAATGTGGAGGGGTTTTTTTTCTCACTAGGCTACAGACTTTTCAATTTACCATCATGCATTCAAACTAGATATCGATAGTGAAGTGATACTGGGATTGTAAAACATAAGTGATATGATTCAACCAAAGTATGCATACATTTTCTTGGGCAATATAACTATACAAGATAGGCCAAAAATTATAGATTATTTTTCATTTTCTAATATATTTTCTTCTATCCAATTCTTTTACTCATAATGGATCTTTCAGGACAGAATTGTACAAGGAAATTTCCACAAAAGAAATTTTATAAAAATGTAATAATAAAATTTCAATGATTTCAGGTTCACCATATATAATAATCAAACAAAAAGACCTGTAAGTTTCTATTCATTTATTCACTATATTTTACATCACATTACTCAGACTGAAGATGGTAGCAAAAAATGCTTTTAATGATAACAATGAAATCATTTCACTCTGATAATCTCAAAATGTTCTGCAGCAGTCAGTACAAGTAGTCAGTATTGTCTTCAGCCAAAATAGAAGGAAGGGAGAGTGGTGTGGCCAGCAGGCACAAATATGCTCTTCACGCACACACACACACACAAAATATTGTAATACTGTTAAGTACAATTAGGTAACATCTGGAAAAACACTGCAGACAAATACTAACTCAAGGTTTCATTTATCTATTCAACTTGATGGCATCATACAATGTGATCAACCATTGGTGGTGGTGGTGGTATTAGAAGTGACTTCTTTCTATCTTAAGAAAAAAAAAAAGACTGACAGTAGAGATAAGATGGAAAGAGTGAAATGTCATGGGTTTTAGCAGAGTTATAATTATCAAGTGATGCTATCAAAGAGTTTAGGAAGGAGTGGGTAAAATGGGCCAAGGTAAAGTTAAATAGATAAAAACAGGCATTTATGACTGGTATAGATTCAAATTCACTCATTTGCACAAATCCAGACAATACATGCATACACAATAATAGAAATTGCACATTTCTTACACTAAAGTACACAACTAATTGATTGTTTTACAAAGAAGTCCTTTCAAATGAGGTTTTCATGATTTATTCACAATTTGCCGTCATGTCAGACCACCAAATTGATTTTTTGCACTTTTTTTCATGCAAAAGTTTGGTAGGAAGAGAAAAAAATGATTTACGATATTTTGAGCTATCATTATTCATTTAAGCTAAGAGGTAGTAGTCCTCACATTTACAGACTTGAAGAAAAAAAATTAAATAAGTTTTTCTCTAGGAATTAGTGATCAATAATTAACTAACCTTGACTTGTCAGATATTTCACAAATCTCAGTAATCTAGTATATGACCTCAGTCTTGATTATGTCTAGCTAGCATGTATACAAATAAGCCCAACAGTGAATGAATTATCAAAAATAGATACTTCTTTTTAACATTCAGTTATTTGCATTGTAAGGAAAGATTAAGTTATCATTTGTCATGGAGAAGGGAGGAAATTTACCCAAATTTAAGGTGAGATATGGCTGACTGAGAATTATTTTAATTGAATGACAAGAGGAAATTTAAGCTTATGACTTTTCCTTTCTTTCATTATATTCTGCATCTTTTGAACTGGTTATAGATTAAAGAGTAGAGGAATAAGACTGTTTCATTAAAAAATAATAATAAAAATAGTCCGACAAGAGAACTGTTGCCATTTATCTATCAGCTCATTCGCATTCATTAGGGCAAGAGATAGAGATTGTATTATATAAGCATAAAATTGTGGGGTTAAGTTTAAATTTCTAAAACAAACCCAGGAATTTTGGAATCCAACTACACATGATTTACAAAAGGAAAATCAGCAAATATTTAAACTTGAATATGTAATAACTATTTTCTGTGAACTGTAATCAAACTCATTATATTCAAATTCCTGAGTTAATTAAATGCTCGTCAAGTATCAATGTATTATGGCCTGTTCAAGGAGGGCAAAAATATTTTACAAGTATGCATTCAACTCCTCTCCAACTCAATCAGAGGTTGTCAGCAGTTAAAATGTAACAGTGTTTCCCCCTACTAATGAAAAGAATTTAGTTAGAACTTCTCAGCTAACAATAGAAAGACAAAACAATTAGTTGACACTGAGAAACTCCAAAGTTAGAGAAAAGGCTTGACCTTCAATACAATTTGTTGAAAACTTCAAAATTCTGAAGCAACATCACTACATACACATACTTTCAAGTCATACTTTTATGTGTTTACAAATTTACATCCATATTCCGTATAAGGCTCTGAAATGGTAAATTGGTTCCAGCTGACCATAAGGACAGAGTGATTTATAAGTCTACTACAATGCAAAGATAATCAGAAGTTCAATCTCTTACCGGTAACCAAGGAATGAAATTTCAACTCAGCTCTCTCACCAACTAAATGATTCTATAGTCATCAACAATAGATCAGCAGAATGTGTGAGTGTGTAGATAGATGAATATGTATATACACAAATTACACTCAAAACACACTACCACATATATTTCCCTATTGTCTTTCAATTGGCCAGGCATCTAATTTCTCATCTCTCTTACCAAGAAAAGAATAAGTAACCAATTAAAATGTTAACAGCCAGAAGATAATTTCACCCTAAAAAAGATGAAAAATTAACAAAACTTAACAAAAATTAACTGTTTCTATGTAGAACTCAACAAAAACTACATCAGTTGTGAGGGGGAACAAAAAGAGAGAAAAATAAGTGAAAAAAAAATTGTAGCAGTTTGATACAATTGATAAACTAAGCAAATGTATCCATCCATTGTTTTCTGATTACAGTTTTCCTTAAAAAAAAAATGAATAAACTTGAGGGTGTGCATATAATTGTTGGTGAGATTCTGTTTATAGCATTTTTTTTTGTATACAATCTTTTTTTGTATGATATCGGAAACCAACAGAAGAGGTATCCAAAACGGCTTTTTTGAAATACCTTACCTGAACATTTTACTTTGCCTCAGTAACGCTAACATTAAATTTCTATGTAACACTTCAGCTACAACTTTGATAGCTTGGATAAATCCATTTGTTTACCAAACATGCACCTTCAAAAGCAGGTACTGAATAAAAACCAATGTTTTACTAGGGTTCAAAATCAAATATTTCAAGCTAATAAGAAAAAAAAAGGTGAATATGGATAGGAATAGGAATCAGTGAAAGTCTTAACTAGTGGTGTTCATTCACAGTAATACTCCTTTTCATTTTTTCTAAAGCTATGTGTTATAGGAATGAGTTCTGTTGAATGGTTAAGCATAAGTGACTACTACACAAAAAAAGAGGAAAAAATACTCCCTACAAATTGCAATAAATTCCATACATAAAAAGTAAAATAATCTAAATCCATTTTTTTTTAAAGCAATTCATCACAAATGGTGGGGATAACAGAACTGAACAACCTAAATGAATAACAGATGGTGTTTTGATGATATAAGAAAAATCATTTCATGTATACAAGTTTTCTTGTTTAGAATTTACCTCTTTAAGACACTTCAAGTTTTTAAATAGCTATTATAACAAAAAAGAAGCTGAATTTTTAAGGAAATCCATGACATTAGGCATGTTTTAGTGGAAGAAATGAAGACTTCTAATCAAGAAGGATCAGTATAGATTTATAATTTGAATTCAAAGGGATTTATGAATAAATCCTTCTGAACACAAATCATGATTTGCAGTATTGTAGGCAGTAAAAGTATCTACTTACTGCTACACAAAATTTTTCAACTATCAGGGTTTGAATTTGAGCCTTAAGGTGTCTACTAAAGATTCGATGAAGGTTCTTCCCTCAATCCTAGTCTATTGTTATCAATCCAGTCATGTACTTAAAAAATCCATAATAGGGTAAATATCAATCATTAGTTGTGATGAAAACTGTTGGCATTGTTTCATTGAACATTATTTCTAAAGAATGTTACAAGGAGTATGTTCAACTTTGCTTTCAAGCTTTGAATTTAAATTAGCCCATAAGCTAGTTTTCCTGTTCATCATTGTCAATGTATCAACATACTAATAAAAGCTCAATTATCCAAATGGATTAATATTTTTGAATGAATTTAGATTAAAAGTATGTACATCTTTTATCTAAATATAAATTTACTTTATAATAATCATCACTTCTGTCTTTTCTTGAAGTAATTTCCTATGAAAATCAATAGGTGAATCCATTTATTGATAAAAAATATACTGATCCTTCTTGCCAAAGACTTTCCTAAAATATATATGACTGCTCATAGTTCAAATGTGTTATTAACATGTTGGTTAAGAATCAGTCTTTATGAATTCATCCTAGCCTGTAACTACCAATCTTAGGTACTCATTTGTCGGTAAAAACAAGATTGTAATGCCATTGTATTCGTTGTTGTATTTATATTATTCTATTTAAAGAGTGAAATTTCTGTTGGCTTCCACATAAACACAGACCATGAAAAAATGTTTAAAAAAACCACAAGTTCTTTCTTTTTTGAGTTTGAGTGTTTTTTTTTCATTTTTTTTCTAACAAACAAAAAGCATATCAGAAAATGTTCAAGAAAAGTCTTCTCCACCCCTGACCACAAAAATACAAGCAATAAAAAGGTAAGGAAGAGGAAGACAGGAAGAAAAAAAGAATAAGGAAAAACAGAAATTTAAATTCAATGAATGACAATTATGATCATATGTGGTCATTCCCACATGTTGTCTTGTGTAAGTAAAGACAAGGGGGCTGTAAGGTGCCCTTGGGAAGGAACAAACATCAAGGTATGATGAATAATAGACACAAAAAAAAAGAGAAAGAAAGAAAAAAACAATGATTTTACATTGTCATATGATCAATACAGATAGAAAAATAAAAGTCTCCGTGTTAAAAATATAACTTATCAATCCATAATACTAAACCAGTCAGTTGCTTACAAAATATGGTATTTGCATTAAGGCCCAATCCAGCAGCCATTGCCATTTGTTAGTCTTCAAAGCAGTCTTTGCAAGACAGCAAAAAATAATTCAATTTCTTTTTATTCTTGAGTTATCTTTTCTTTTTTGAATGAACTTTACAGAGAGAACCAGATATGTATATACCCATATTTATATGTATCAATGGTTTAAGATATATGTATGTATATATTTTCTTTTTTAATACTATTTACGAAAACAACACCATACTATCACTGGGAGGATTTTAAGAGCACCATTTGATAAAAATGGAACGTCCCCATAAGAAAAATTTTTATCGTGTAAAAAAAAAAAAAATAGATAAAAATTATATATATATATTATATATATATATATATATATATTGAAAAAACTATGAAAATTTTAAAAAATAGAATAAATAAGAAAAAATAAAGCAAGAGAGAATTGACTTTCTTTTTCAGAATTGTGCTCCATATTTTCCTTGCCTTTTATAAATTTTTAATCTAATTTCTTTTTATTATTTTATTTCATCAATGGAAAAATGAGTTCTTTAAACACCGATTCTTCTTCAGGTATCTAATGTGGCTTTTCTTTGCCTTTTCATGATACACTATCATTTTTAATAGGAATGCCTTCAGCTAAAACTAAAAATTGAATGTTATGCAAAAATCATAACATTTTAAAATTTACTATCATAGCACCAATTGTAAGAAATTGTTTCATCTTTTGTAGTTTTACAATGTTCACAAATTCTAGTTGTAAGTTACATAGAGCTGTCATCACAGCAGCATATTTTTTTTACAACCTTATAACTTTTAGAGATTTGTCTAAACTGTTTAATTATTTTTTTTGCTATTTAAATTTTTTTAATGATTAAAATTCCTCTGAACTATATCAAAGTTATCTAAAAAAAATGTATCAGCAGCTGTAAACTGACAAGTTTCCATCAATGATAATAACAAGCTAAGAATTTAATAAAAAAGGAAATCAAATGTTCTTACATTCTTTAGGTTATCTTAAAACATTTGGTACCAAGTTTCTAAACACTGATTTTTTGAGCTAAAACCATTCAGGTGTTCATTTCATTGATTTCATTGTACATACTATGATTTGATGATAATCAATGCAGATTAATGAGCAACAACAGTCTAATTGAAATGAACTGAATTGCTTTCATGAGATTTATAAAATAAGACAAGAATACGTTCCAGTTAGTTACACTTAACTTCCCATCGTATACTTGGCACTTGGGTCAATGAATTTGTAGTTTAGAAAACACCAGATTGATAATACTGTGCTGCTCAGATTAACAATGTGAAAAATATGGATGAAAGAGGAGTTGAAAGAAAAAAACAACTTGACTTGAAAATGTACAAGTCCATCCACAAACCAGAGTTGGGTAAATACTTAGAGATGTAGAAAGGGTTGAATGTACAAAGTCTGAATTTGAAAAAAACTATCTGAAAATTAAGTTCATTATCTTTAGATGTCAACATGTATTGGTTCAGTTGAAAAATGTTTTCTTTGCTGAGAAAATAAAAATGGAAAGTGCTGAATTATAGTATTTTGTCAATTCTATTTTGTTCGTATTTTTATTTAATTACTAAAATAAAAATAGAATGAAAAAAAACATGGATGGAATCAGGAAAATTTTACAATAAAAATCAACTTTTTTTTAAAAATAACATTGCACATTTAGAGAAAAATGCCTATCAATTGGAAATTCTTCTTTCCAATAAGTACAAAAACTAAGCAAATAATTATAATCTTACATTACCATAAGGGTAATGCTATTTTAAATAACTACCCAGAGATGCAAATCAATAAGCTGTGATCTTCATATCTAAAGGGCGACTTTTTTTTTTTTTTAATTGCTTGTGCAAATCGATCATTTTAAATGTAATGTTGGTGAAATTCCTAGAAAAAGTCTTGATGAAACTTATTTGTGTTCTTAAAGCAAAGTCAGTGTTGATCATGTATCCGATATATTTAAAAACAGGTGAGGAAGGCTAAATATAAATCAAAATTTTAAATCCTCTTTCAGGAGTCAAAATAATCAGATCAACTGTTGATTGACAAATGAATTTAGAGGAAAATGACTTTTTTTTCTCCTTATTTTGGAAAAGTTTACTGATAGAAAAAATTGACCTGTACTTTTAACAGAGAAATTTAAATTTTAGAGTAAATATCAATTTAAAATTCATGACGTGAGTAGAATTATATTTAATTAAATCATCATACCCAGCCTCAAACAAATGGTAAAATAGGATGCACATCTTCATAGATAACATTTTATATTAGGTTGAAATAGTTTGGAGATTGTTTTATTTTTGAAAACTTGATTGATGTAAGTTTCCGTTCATACATTATAAGAGGAAATGGTGAAACTATTTAGTTGAAAAATATGTAGATAATAATCCAGCAAATTATCTTAAGAAAAAGTAGATGAAGTTTGTCATTTCTAATGAACAATTTGGCCCTAGCAAATGGGTCATAATTGACCTGATAGAATTACCAAAAGAAAAGTGGAAAAAAAACAAAAACTGGCTAGGTATATAATCTGAATCATTACTTTTTAACAATATCCAATAACTCCTCTCAGACATTCAATAATTGATATGTTTGATTTTATTTCTCTTAAAGCCAAATTCATTTTTCACTTACCAAAGCAACATGAAAAGCATTCAACTTTCATTCTCTTCACTTTTTGTCTCCTAATTCAACATTCTTTGTGAGATGCACTTGAGAAGCTCAAGCAGATAAGACATTTAACTTCAAACTGATTCAAATAGACAACTGTGCAAATAAAAAGGCTTTAGAAGAAAACTGAACTGATTTCAGATTTGTTGTAAAACTGAATTGCAGCAAATCTGTATATCTTATATGAATTTTGATTTCGTGTATTTGCCAGCTGAAATATTGGATTTTATTTTATTTCACACTTAGTTTAAATGACAAGTACAAGCTAAATTTTGAGGACAGTAAACAGGCAGATAAATTTAACCTTCATCTTTAATTAACAGCAGATAATCATAGCTCTTAATGCTATCAATTAGAATTTTCTCAAGATAGCTACTCAAAATGTACACTTGAAAGACTTGCTGACTAACTCAAACCTCGAGGAATGAGATATCCAATGAAAATAATTTGTGTCAAGTTATTGGAACTCTCTATCCACAATCATCAATTTTTGGGAAAAAAGTTCAGAATTGGTTGAATTTGTTGAAAGGTGAGAAAAAGTAGTAGATGAAAATCCTGTCGACTGCTGTCTGAAAAAAGCAAACCATTTGAGTAAAATCAATGAAAATGGATAAAAATAAATGTAAGTTTTTAAAAAAAGAAAATACTATGCCCCAAAGTGTAGATTTTGATGAGCAAGAATGCCTATATCAGAGAGGATGTTAAAAGTATATTTCCATGAAAATTTAGGTCAGAAAAAAAAATCATGGAGAGCAGAAATTTTTTCATGGAAGTGAAATCTGTTCTGAGCTTTTAATATAGGAGAAAAGGAATTTATACTTTCGTGTGTTGGCTTATTTAGATTGAAGCAAACCACAACAGATTCTGCAACTTGGGAGCACATTGGTTGAAGAAAGAGTATTCAACTTATGCAGAATAAATTTTCAAGTAAATTTTTAGTCAATAAAATGCAAAACAAAATTTAACAGAATTATGAATGTATTGACAAAAAAAAAACAAAAAAAATATTAAATCATTTATAATAATTTGGTCAGTCATCTTCCGATCCCATACTGTATTAGTCTATTGATATGATTAGGCAAGAGAAAACGATATACTACATAACTATCTTTTCATGTGGCAAAAAGTAGCTGCATGTCATAGTATGCAAATAGACAACAATTTTTCTTTTTTTTAAATAGCATTTAACGTTAAGATACAAATATGTATATAAATTATGAACAAGTAAAAGGATGAAAAAAAAAAATTTCTTCTAGGAATATTTTTGCATGTCGGTGTGTCTGTTTCATATCCAAAGTCAATTTATGCAGGATTTCAACACTTAACACAAACCATGATACTAAGAGTAAAATATTAGCAATCTTCCAAATTGGAATAAATTTTCTAAATGTTTAGAAGGCAGCCATATAACAATGAAGATTTTTTTCTAAAAGAAAAAATGAAACTGTTTGAAGAGTTTGTTTTGGGACAATATGTAGAGTACCAGGGGAAAGTGCAAAATAATTCTCAAGGGTAGTTTATTCACATAACCGTGGTTGTTATAATTTAATCCATCCCCAGATTAGAAAACACCAAAATATGAAAAATCCTGATTGGCTTGAAAATCTACAGATGAATACATCAAGCCTAGCACACTACTTAAGGCTGATTATTTTACTCATGTCATTGTGTGATTATATTCAAAAAGAGTCTCTCTTACAGATTTCTTGACTTTTTATAATATCAGAGATTGTTTGCTGGGTTAGTTGTATGCTTCCTACCGCCAGCCAAACATCTGGACCCAGGAGACTGAAAATTGGTCTACGAGGGTAACTTGACTTGATGATGAACAAGAGATAGATGGCACTAACCTCTGAGGTCACTAGGTTGCCACAGGTTGATTAAGAGTCAAAACTGCTATTTCTGGCCAAATTGCGAAAGGGAACATCTAATAATGTGACAACCGATAAAACTTGAAGTGCCCTAATTGTAGGCGTCTATGTATTGTAAGTAAACATTTACTAATTTCTAAAAAATATCAAAATGGGTGCCAGGGGCAAGCGGTTAGCAGTACAGAAAATGGAATTCAAATTTCTACGGATAATGTGTGTTCTTTTCACATTAATGCTCTTGGGAGAGGCATGAATCAAAATTGAAAAAAGTTCTCTATTTTAAAAAATTCACACACCAATTATGCGAATTAGTACAGTGTGTTGACAAAAAGATTTTTTGCCAGTAAATCTGAAAAATCATAAGGAAGAAATTTTATTTTTAGTCCTATGATTAATTATGTTTTCGCAAATTTTTATAAAGGTAAAATAGAAATATTTTCCAAATTGCTAGAAAGCAACAATTCTGATAGGAGTTACATTTTCAGACAATCTGAAGACTTTCAGCCTCTTTTTGAATCAATTGATACAAAGAATAGTCAACTTATGAGACTAGATTCATTTTGGATATTTAGAAATTTAGCAAGGCCACGTACTTCTGCTACTTATATATAACAATTCATATAGAAACATTTTCTGTACTGTTAAAAAACACAATCATAATTTGATGCGCTTTTTTTCAACTTATGCTGAGTTGCATTCATTTGTACTGCAATACCATAACCATAGTGTTGCACTATTCAAGGTATTCCTATATATGCCATGACTGCTTATGGTAGGCAGTTGTTTGACCTTTATTAAGCAAATTGTCAACAAAAGCTTTATAACTATAACAAAATAATTATTTGAACTATCCTAAAAAGTTACTGAACAGAGCAGTACTTTGAAATACATAGCAGTTTTATATGTTTCAGGGGAATTAATCAACACTCATTGTCTAATTCTGAGAAAAAGAAATGAAATCTATTTCAATTTTCAGGGATTCATCTTCATACAATAATGATACCTTTGGTTCTGTCTGATATTTACTGAGATATCATAAAATTAGATAAGGCGGTGGTCTCACATTGAAAGAAAATATTTCCATGATTTTTTTCCTCACAAAGTAAACTTTATGTTAATAGAAGATTCAGTAATCAATGAGTATAAACAAAGTTTCATCAAATTTCATTAACAAGTGGAATTTAATAAGATTTTCAAATTGAGAATTTATACTTGGCACCAAAAATTTTCCAATTGATTTTCTAACACAAATTTCAAAAACTAATAACTCCATTACTATGTAATTGAAGGAAATAATTTTTGTATCAGATTTTTCAGGGTGAAATTTTGAGATGGAATAAAAATTTGCAAAAATGACAGAAGCAGATGATGTAACAAATGCACCCATTCCCCACTCTACTGCGATCACACAACTGACCGTTGCAAAGACAGAATTTCTGCTGCTTTTATGCTACATTATCAAATATTTGAAAGGTACAGGGGAATTATGCCTGTCTAAGATGGGATGAAATAGCCATTTACTAAATTAGATATTGAATTTAGTACATTAGGCTACAATCTGTAATGGATTGGAATTCTTTTCTTTTTATATCTAATAATTAATTGACCTTTGTAATTTTAGTCAGGGTAAGCATCACTTACCTTGCCTACCCAGATGACGTGTTTCAGGGATATATATATATATATATATATATATATATATAAAATTTGTACACAAGAAGAGGTTTTCGAAAGTCAAGATTCTAGATTTGATAATATCAAGATAACAAGATGCAGACTTTCTGATGTGCTCTATAATCAAGTGGAAAAAAGAAAAACAACAATTTATGTAACAAAATTGCAATAACTTGTTGCAGGCAAAAAAAGTTAGTAAAAAGTACAAATACTGAAGCATTCTCATAAGTCTGAAATAAACAAACATCAGCTGCATTCATTAGTACTGAGTAAATGTATGAAAATAAATGAAGAATATTGTTTGATTATTTCCTTAAAATAAGAACTGAATGTATCAAACTTGAATTATGAAAAAAAATAGGTACTTAAAAGACTTTCAAAATCATTTGCACTTAATACCTTTGTAAAGAAATTGAAACAAAATGGCAGGAAATAGACATGTCTGTCCAACCAAATACTAATTTTATTAGTTTTTTTCCTGGTCTACACAAAGACATGCAAAGTTATTCTAATATCAAAAAGTTGTTTTTATATTTGATTCCCTGTAAAAACCAGATCAAAAACAAATAAAACTATCAAAAAAAAATTTGGCAAGGTGTTTCTTTTTTTTTTCCGAAGGAAATATCTTTTTTTAAAAGTTTATTTGTAGAAATACACCAAAATCATTTGTGGACCAATAAATAATACTCTCAGAAAAAAATAGAAGAAAAAAGTGAACACCTTTAGAAATGAATTATGTATGGACCATATGTGAGTGTATGTGTTTGTAACATTTATGTTTATATTAGTCTTTTTAAAAATGTTTTATCATAAAGAATTCATTGTATATTCCCCTTCCTTCCAAATTGTTTTTATTATTCATGTGAAAGAATTGATAGTTTGCCATTCTATTCCACCACTTATGAAGTGAAATATTATGCTTGAAATTTATAATAAATACTCACAATTAAAGTACTATTGATATAACTCTGAAATGCCTAGTTGAAACAATGGCCAAAGAGAGTGTGTGTGTGTGTGTGTGTGCGTGAGTGCATGCGTGCGTAAGCGCACAATCTTAAATACTATCCAAGATAAGGATAACAAAAACAATTGCATTGTTTATATTGAGAACTCTTGGTGTACATAAGTTCACTCTTCAAATTTTGTCAATTTTAATCCAAAATACCAAGTAATCCAGGGAAAATGAAATAACTATAACATTCCTGTAAGTTCTTACTTGAAAGTCAATGTGTCTATTTTATAATCATCTCATTACCATATGTATATATATATATATATATATATATATATATATACATATATATGCATACACACTCTGTATCAGTGATGCTATAGAAATCACCTAAACACGGGTGCAGCCCAACCAAATTTGGCATGCATACTCAATGGACCAAGAAAAGTTTTAAAAGTGAAGTCTTGAGAAAAGAGATTTTCAAATGTTTGATGGGGGGAGGGGTCTATTTACAATATAACTATAATGCTATAGTGGAACCTTACTTTCCATTCAATCTGCATCTAATTTCATATGTTTATAAATGATTCTTTTAAGGGTCAAAAGTAAAAGAAATTTTTTTTCCTCAAGAGGTTAAAAAATCAGGAGATATTTCCCCAAAATTAAGGGAGACACTTTTCCCTGCTTTAAGGGGTCAGAAGAGAAGTGAGACTATTTCTCTCCTTCAAGGGATCAAAAGTGAAGTGAAACTTTTTTTCCCCTTCAAGAACTCAAAAGTGAAGGGAAACTTACCTCCTTCAAGGTGTCAATGGTGAAAGGAGACTTTTCCCACTTTAAAAGGTCAATAGTGATGTGAGCCCCCTCCTTGAGGGTTGGAAAGTGAAAGGGGACTTTGTCCTCCTATAAAGAGACAAAAATGAAAGGAAACTTTGCCCCTTCTAAGGGATCAAAAGTCAGGAGAAATTCTTTGACCTTCAAAGGTCAAAAGTGCAGGGGGGGAACTTTTTGTCTTCAAGTCTGAATACATTACCCCTTATTTTTTAAATCCTAAAATATTATATACAGCACAGGAAAGTTCTTCAACTGGTGAAAAAAAAAAAATTCCCCAAATACAAACTAAATGGAGTTGAAAAAACATTAGTCTTTTCGGTATTACAAAAACCAACAAAGGATTCTTCCGAAGATGAAAAGTCAATATGCTGGTATATTAGTTCCTAATAGTTTCATACAACTTGGTTGTTGAGGTCAGTTTGTACCTATCTAATCCAGCGTTCTAGGGTCAAGCATTCCATGGCACATTTTGAATAATCTTCGGCCTTTAGTTAATGCATCAGCCACTAACTAAGGTTCTTTGATAGTGGTTTGAAGTGTTATTTAGTGATTTATAAACTGACTTGTTTGACCGTAATTGCAGTATGAAACCAAAGATTTAAAATTTGACTACTTATGATGTTTAATTTAGCATAAAATTAGATATGTATCATCAATTTTTTCAGAAGATAAATACAACCAATAACACGAATATAGATAATTTTCACATATTATAATGATTCATCATATTAACAATATACTTTTCTATCTTCCACACTATAAAAGAAATCATTAAAAATTGATTAACTGCTAATATTTATTATCAATTGAATTGACAATCTCTGTTTTCCAGCATCTTAGATGGTCTTTCCGTTGGCATTCATTTTCCACACTTCCATTCGCTGACTTATCACTCTTAGTCAACACATCACCATCTGGCAAATATACTGGAAAACAAAAAGTCAATTTGAAGGCTTCCTTTCACGTTCCGTTGTATTTCCAAGAACACTGGTTGACTTTTTATTTTCAGTAATTAGTGCAATAGGGTTATTTTCACTGGACATGATACTGTTCACTTACTTCACATAGCACTGTCAGAACTTTCCCAAGAATTTGAAGATTAGATTTTGTATTGAAATAAAAACATTGGAATACTGGTCAGTGGTACTGGAATGAGAATAACATAGGTAGAACAGTACAACTTCAATATAAAAAAATGGATATAAAAAAGAAATAAAGCAATTCTAAGCTTTTAGTAGCAAATGATGACTGTTTATGATCTGAGACAAACCAATGGTTGCAACTAGTTATAATTCAAGTTACTGGGTCATCAAATCACTTTTCATTCAGGATATGCAGCAGACTATGATTCCCCACATACAGCAGATATAGGTACCTAAAAAGAAGTGAGCAATGCAAGTCTTGCACAGACAACAAATTACTTGAAAAATTTAATTGAATCAATCGGCTTTAAGCATGACTTACTCAGTCATCTCTAATATAAAATACACACATCAAATTTATTGTAATATTCTTTAAAATGATTTCTTTAATTATATTCTCCAAATGATTTTCACAATAATTTGGATAAACAGTAGTCGATTAGGATAAGAACTGAGTACCAGAATTCTAATGTTTTTCTATTAATCTATTACGATGGTTGTTAGTGACCCATAGACTATTCCTGAAACTGACAGTTTCCTTTGAAAATTACTGTTGCATTTTTGAAATTTGTTTATACTTTGAAATAAAAATTATTCTTATGCATTCGTAGCAGCAAAAATTTTCAACAAAATATTTATGTAGGCAGACGTGGAAATTGAACCTACAATCCAGCCAACCAGAATTCCATCTTTATTATTGCTTGCAAAGTTTTAGATAGAAAATTTGCAGATTATTCTAAAAATTGATTTTCTGTTACCAAATAAAAGGTAAAACTTGTAGCATCATACAATATTATGACAATCAAAACAATCTTGAAGTGAAAATGATATGATGGCTATTAAAAATACTATCATCTTCAGAAATACAATATTTGTTCTTCGGACTATATATGGATAAAAATATCCTCACTTTTAACGGAACCAATTTCTGTGATCGATTGAAATACTGCATGTATAATTTCAGTACTTTATTTCAATGGTTACAATATGGTGATACTATAAAAATCAAAATGTATTATGATTATAAGTAATCATTTGCGCCTTTTGTTTACATTTATTACGAAGAATCAATTTAAACAAGTCAATGACTGAAGTAAAGGACTGTACTTATATCTTTGACGGTAATATGATACTGATGAGTTCTCTGCATGTTTTAAAACAGTAACAACATGAAATTTCACATGAATCTACCGAGGACGGACCACTCAATCAACACAGGTAGAAAGTAATGTGTAATTTATGTTTAAGAGTATGAAATGATGTAATACTATATTTTTGTTATGGTTTTGATTGAAACAATGTTGTAATTATTTTTTTCGAGATACGAGTTCAAATTTAACAAAAAATAACTTTTTCTTGAAGTTGAGATTTTGTTATACACTACGAAAAACGAAAACAAAACAGAACAGAACAAAACGGAGTGCATACAAAGAAAAGAAAAATGTATATAAGCACGAATGCATTCAAATGAATCACACACACACAAAATAATACAAATACTTACTCATACATGTAAATATACATATATATACACACACTAATACAAAAATTTATACATATATATATATATGACTACGGATATAAGGTATAAAAATACATATGTACATACGCAAATTAATATATATATATATATATATATATATATATATATATATATATATATATCAGTAATCACACGAATATAAATACTGAAATTGAACAGATCAATGCAAAAAGACATGCATGTCCATATATATGTACACATGTATGAACACAACCATATATATATATATATATATATATATACACATATATATATATATATATATATAAACACATAAATACGTATATATATACATATACACACATGTATATGATTATATATATATATGCACACACATAAATGCATATATGTCTATAGACATAAATAGACACAAATATACTTCTACACGCATAATTACACACTCATGAATATAAAGGCACTGATATACACCTATACACACTCGATTGCATACCAATGTGCATGCATATTTATGCACACACAAATGTATACACAAATATCTAAAAATGAATATACACATGTGTATACACACAAACATACATATATATATATATATATATATATATACCTATACAGATATATGTACACGTACATACACTTAACCACATATGTGTGAAATTATGAATATATATGTGTAAATATATATAAATATATATATATATATATACATGTATATATATGAAAAGAAACGTGAATACAAAAAATATATATATATAGTTAGATACATACACAAATTTGTATATGCAAACACACATATATAAATATAAGAATGCACATATATATGCATGGATACACATATATGAATATATACACATACGTATATATATATATATACAGACATATATTTGGACACACATACATATATAAATATATATACACACACATATATACACAAAAAAACATATATATATACACAAGCATACTTATACACATATGCAACCATACAATTATATGTACACATATATATCTATACAGATGTACACACACACTTATGTATATACAAAAATGTATACGTATATACACAAAACTTATATATAGACACGAATATATATATGAATATATATATATATATATACACACACATATATATATGCAGAAATAAATATATAAAATTTTAATAACACACCGAATAATATAGACACACAGATAAACACATATATGAAAATAAAACAAACACATGTATACACACACATATAAAAATATAAACATGTACATACACATAAATATGTATACATATTTATATACAAACAAGTACAAAAATACACACAAGGATATATTCACAAGTATATATATAAATATATATATATATATACTCGTACAAATATATATGCGTATATATATATATATATATACATATATATATATACATATACACACTTATATATGTACATATATATATACGAAAATACGTATATACATATATACACATATATATATATATATAAATACATACACATATATAAAAATATATATATATACACACGTGTATATAAATATATATATATATATATATACTCATATATATAAACAGATATGTATATGCAAATGTATATATATATATAAATACACATATATTCACACATATGCATATATATATATACATATATATATATACACACACATATTCACACATATGTATATATATATACATATATATACACACACACACATATATATATACATATACAAATATATATTCGTACATATAGACATATACATACACATATATATATTCACAAACGTACATATAGATATACATGTACATATAACAATATACATACGCATGTGCATATAAATATATACATACATATAAACGTATGCATATATACATATGTATACACATATATATAAGTATGCAGATAATTATGCATGTATATATATATATGTGTACGTATATATACATGAATGAATACATATACACTTTAACATACATATATATACATACATATACACATATATATACATAAATATATGTATACATATATATATGTATGTATACATATATAAATATATATTTAAGATCACATGTATACACATACACATATACATATATACATATGCATACAAGTATATACGTATACATATACATATATAGGTATACATATCTATACATATACATATATATACGTACGTATACATATATATACATATATATACGTACGTATATATATATATACATATATATATGTATATTTACATATATATATGTACGTATAATTATATATACACATATATATGTACGTATACATATATATACAAATATATATGTACGTATACATATATATACAAATATATATATACTTATACATATATATACAAATATATATGTACGTATACATATATATACAAATATATATGTACGTATACATATATATACAAATATATATGTACGTATACATATATATACAAATATATATGTACGTATACATATATATACAAATATATATGTACGTATACATATATATACAAATATATATGTACGTATACATATATATACAAATATATATGTACGTATACATATATATACAAATATATATGTACGTATACATATATATACAAATATATATGTACGTATACATATATATACAAATATATATGTACGTATACATATATATACAAATATATATGTACGTATACATATATATACAAATATATATGTACGTATACATATATATACAAATATATATGTACGTATACATATATATATGTACGTATACATGTATATACATATATATATCTGCGTACACATGCATATACATATATATATCTGCGTATACACGCATATACATATATATATCTGCGTATACATGCATATGCATATATATCTGCGTATACACGCATATACATATATATCTGCGTATACACGCATATGCATATATATCTGCGTATACACGCATATACATATATATATCTGCGTATACACGCATATACATATATATATCTGCGTATACACGCATATACATCTGCGTATACACGCATATACATATATATATCCGCGTATACACGCATACACACATATATATCCACGTATACACGCATACACACATATATATCCACGCATACACGCATACACACATATATATCCACGCATACACGCATACACACATATATATCCACGCATACACGCATACACACATATATATCCACGCATACACGCATACACACATATATATCCACGTATACACGCATACACACATATATATCCACGTATACACGCATACACACATATATATCCACGTATACACGCATACACATATATATATCCACGTATACACGCATACACATATATATATCCACGTATACACGCATACACATATATATATATCCACGTATACACGCATACACATATATATATATCCACGTATACACGTATACACATATATATATATCCACGTATACACGCATACACACATATATATCCACGTATACACGCATACACACATATATATCCACGCATACACGCATACACACGTATATATCCACGCATACACGCATACACACATATATATCCACGCATACACGCATACACACATATATATCCACGCATACACGCATATATATCCACGCATACACGCATACACACATATATATCCACGCATACACGCATACACACATATATATCCACGCATACACGCATACACACATATATATCCACGCATACACGCATACACACATATATATCCACGTATACACGCATACACACATATATATCCACGTATACACGCATACACACATATATATCCACGTATACACGCATACACATATATATATCCACGTATACACGCATACACATATATATATCCACGTATACACGCATACACATATATATATCCACGTATACACGCATACACATATATATATCCACTTATACACGCATACACATATATATATCCACGTATACACGCATACACATATATATATATCCACGTATACACATATATATATATCCACGTATACACGTATACACATATATATATATCCACGTATACACGTATACACATATATATATATCCACGTATACACGTACACACATATATATATATCCACGTATACACGTATATATATATCCACGTATACACGTATACACATATATATATATCCACGTATACACGTATACACATATATATATATCCACGTATACACGTATACACATATATATATATCCACGTATACACGCATACACATATATATATATCCACGTATACACGCATACACATATAAGTATACACGCATACACATATATGTATACACGCATACACATATATATATCCACGTATACATGCATACACATAAATGTATACACGCATACACATATATGTATACACGCATACACATATATATATCCACGTATACACGCATACACATATATATATCCACGTATACACGCATAAACATATATATATATCCACGTATACACGCATACACATATATATATCCACGTATACACATATATGTATACACGCATACACA
>OY735205.1:43358063-43393063 GCA_963457665.1 Thysanoteuthis rhombus | reverse complement strand
CTCCTAGTACATTTTCTTTGGATTTAGCCCAGTATGCTAATGTAATAAAAGCTTGAAATTTTCTTTTTTTCTTTGGAATAAATCACTGCTCAAAAGAAATTCATTTAAGGTCTCGATATATGCTCAGATTATGGTGCATGTGGTAACAATATTTAAATCTTTTCTGATGAATTTTATTTTAACTTGCATATTTTATTTTATTTTTTAGAGTTTCTACTGTCTCTCCAATTCTCAAACATAATGATGTTGGACAGAAGACTAATTCTAATGCAAGAGCTGCACAAAGGAAATCAAAAGAACCCAGTTTGAGCACACAGTTCCCTTCAAAGTCTCATGGGTTTGAGCTCCGTATACTTGAACAACCTGAGGAGCAGCATCGAGCTCGGTATATGACTGAAGGTAGCCGAGGAGCTGTAAAAGACCAATCACAACAAGGTTATCCGGTGGTGCAGGTAAGATGTGTGCCATGTACTCTCTTGGGCAAGAATGGGCCAAAACTATGTACAGAGAGCCCATTTTTTTCAAGGAAAATTCCTTAGGCTTGGTGACTTTTTCTGATTTTAAGTGGATCAAATATTTTCTAAATTTTACCAAATTTTTGGTCGGTGAATATTCTGGGTTTAAGGGAAGCTACTGTGGTAAGTTGCACCTCCACACTGAACAGATTAGTATGTGCAGCCGTTACATTTATCTACCTAGAATCAAAATTTATCTTCCCAATACCCAGCCTTCTGACCTGAAATTGGTCATGATTTCTGACTGAGAAACCTCTATGATAATATTAAATGGGAAGGAAAAGGCTGGAGACAAGCAAGTAAGAGGGAAGATAAGTAAGAAGGCCCGTGACAAAACAAGGTGAAAATATATGTATGTATGCACATTTTTATTTCACGTTTTTTTATTTCAACATTTTTTTTTTTTTTTCAGATTATCATTTTAAAATATTCCTTCAATATTTTTGAGGGTGGGATTATAATATATAGTATTTTTTTTTTTTAGATACTTTTTACTTGTTAAAAATATTGTTTGTTTGTGTTGTTGCCAATTTTCAATCCAGGGCTGCTTCAACTAAATCTGGCGAAGAGTGTAAGTATGTGTGCTTTCAGCTTAGCATGCTTACTTTAGTTGCTATTTCATAAAATATAGTAATTAGGTCATGTAACCAATGAATTGACCAAAACTTTATGTATCCATATGGTCCTTTATACAATTATCTTGAAATGCATCCATATTTACTTCTGTGTTCTAATATTGGATTCAGTTTTCACCTATCTATGCAAGTTTGAATTTGCCTTTCATTGGCAGTGACAAACAACATAGGTGTAACTTGTCTATATAGTTTGCTCATCACTTTATGGTCCCATTTGTGACCTAGTTCCATAATTCATGTATGGTATTAGTGTGATATTTTGAAAAATAAAAAAAGATTTTTCCCTAGGAAATGAAAAAAAAAAAAATTGTAAGAATAGAATTTCATTTTAGGTTCAATATTTATATATTTGTTTTTGTGAATTTTTATAAAGGTAAAATAGAACAATTTCTTAGTTTTAAATAATCAATTCTGATAGAATAAAGATAGTGAAGATAGTCAACGTCATTTTAAAGCTATTGATCCATAGTATGGTAAACTTGTGTGATGGTGTTTATTTTAGGTATTTATGAATCAAGGCAAGGCTTGGTATTTCTACTGGTATTGTATAAATAAGTATGAGGTAAAAGAGAAAGGGTCATTATTTCAAAATAGTTCAGCAATTTTCGAATATAACACCCAATTTCAAGCTTTCTGAAATTTTTTCAAGTTTGACTGTTGATTATTGCACAAAAATCATTTGATATTACCAACTGGGGAACTTAAATCTTGCACAGTGGAACTAAATAATTGCCATTTTGTTGACAATATAATATTTCCTTTTTGATTTTTCAGCTCTTTGGACCAGTTCAAACTGCCCTGCTTCAAGTTTTTGTCGGCACTGACACTGGGAAAGTAAAACCTCATCCTTTCTATCAAGCATGCAAAGTTTCTGGAAAGAATTCAACACCTTGCACAGAACGAGACATAGACAGTACAACTACTATTGAAATAGAGTTAGGCTCGACAAATGATCTCATGGCAAGGTATTTTAACTTTTGAATTTTATATTCAATACGGTTGTCCCTCAAATTTTGCATGGGGTTGGAGCACAGACACCTTTCGAAATTGAAGTACATGATTAATTTTTTACCCCTTCCTCCACTCACACACTTCGCTGTGTGATTATGAAACTTGAACAAAATTAGACACAAACACAGACTGATAATTTAGTCAGATGTTCAGTGGAAATGGAGAATAAAAATAATCAGCCAGATCTATCTTAGAAATGGCTGATCTGGCAACCCTGTGCCAAAAACAGTCTGCTACAGAGCTAATCTCTGTGCCACCCTAAACTTTACTTATCTACCTACCTGACTTGGACTCTTCATACTGTGATAAAATGTTATGAAATAATAAATGAGTTGGCATGATCAAAGGTACCAACATGCTATCAGGAATTGTCAATTTTATATGGGGATGGGTTATTGAACAAGTAGGACAAAAAAAAAAAAAAAAAAGAATGTATATCAGGTGCAGTATGGTTCCTAATGTAACTTTTTTTAGTGCATTTAGCCCCTGAATCTGTATTTATTTTCTTTTCAATTTATCAAACTTTTTAGTATACTTTTTTTATTTATGAAATGATGAATTAATTCATTTTAATTGAAAATTAAGTACCTTCTGGGCTACTTTGTATTCAACTTCAGTTACTTTTTATTACTGCTTTTCCTAATTTTCAGATCCATTTCAAGCAAGATATTTCACCCATTTTAGTTTAATTCATTTTGATTGTAATAAATAGATTAATTGTGATTTACAAACATTTTGTCTGTGTCATTATATGTGATTTATCATCAAAAGCGACTTCAAAACATGTTGCTTTTTTTCTCAAAAGTCCATGATAGTAGCTTCCCATCTATTGATTAAAATCATGCAAATAATCAAGTCTGTGAAATTGAAGGGAAAACGGTACTTACATATGGCTTACCAGTAGCTGACTTCAATTTAGGTGGGCAATGAGGAACTGTGCAGAAAATGGTGGGTGGATTTTGAGTATCAATTTGAGTCTATAATTCATTATAAAAAATGAATTAGGATTTTGAGTATTGTAGTCCATAATTGACAATAAAAATGAACAACAGCAGCATTCTATTATTAATTTGCCAGGCTGCACTGTAATATCACGCATTATGCAGGTGCATAGAGAAATGTATAAATATTAGCAACCCAAAAGTCTGAGAAATTTGAACAGTTGAATCTTATCCAGTGAGGCGTTTTGCTTCCAGTTGAAGTCAGCATCACCCTTGTGCATCAGTGTACCAACGGCCATGTGTGAGATTGGACGTGTTGCTGTGTCAAATGTTTTTTCTTTTCAAATATTTAGTTGGTTTATTGGCTTTGAAATGGAGATTCTCATGGAACAAAGAACCAGCATCAAGTTCTTGTTCAAGATCTGCAAGACAGTGGCGGAAACTCACTGATTGCTTTAGGAAGCCTTTGGTGACAATGCCATCTGGCAAAGCAGAACGTTTTTTGTGGAAGGTTGTGGGTCTGTCAAAAAAATGACCATTGGCTGAAAATGTTGAAAAAGTGTGCTGGGCTATCCTTGTAGATCATAGAGGAACTATCAATGATTTTTGATATCATAGGACTGTTGTATGTGAATGTTTAATGCATTTTGTTGGATATGAGACACATTTCTGCAAAATTTGTGCTGAGACAGCTGAATTGTCCATCAGTTCTTGGTTTTCAATAACACGGTTGTCATTTCTCACCCAACATATTCGCCTGACCTTGCCTCCTGCAACTTTTTCTTGTTTTCAAGCTGAAATTCTGATTCTTTGATTCAATTGAGGAGGTGCAGTAAGAATTGCTGGAGGTTGAAGCTTTTCAGGGATGTATGGATTCGGAGAAAAAACTCTGTGACCCCTGCATACATGCCCAAGGAGACTACTTTAAAAGCTTCAATTGTACTGAGCTAGGATAAGTTATTTTCCTGCTATGTTCAAATTCATGGAACTTGGGTACCACCTCACGTGTAACACCCCTGAAAGATTACCAGTACGAGTTATGCAATATGCATATAAATAGACCACCATTTGTAATTGTTGGATTGTATACCATTTGTCATTGTATTTGTGGATTATTGAATACAGGCCTTGACTAACAATATAGCCTAGTGAACATGAACCAATGCTTACATATTGTTTCTATAATATGCAAATCTCTCATGCAGTTTATGAATGATATATTTTAATTGGTTGTTAAATGCACAGACAATTAAAAAATATTATGTTTTCTATGCTTCCAGTCAGGATAATTTGTTGCTTGTACAGTATTGATTATATTATTTTATGGGTTTATTGCTTCTCCTCAGAAAAGTCAGTTACCTATGTGTCGTCTATGTGACTAAACATTAGGTAATGAAGCCATGAAACCTTCACGCTTGAAGTATCACTTTCATTTTAAGCATGCTGACCTGAAGGACAAACTTTCATCATATTTCTTGCAGAATGAGGCCTCATTTGAAAAGTAGAAGATATTAATCTCAGAATCTCTGATAGTGATATCTTTCCCTTGGCGACATATTGACCACACTTGATAGTCTTAATACATTATTGCAAAGAAAGCGAAAAAAAGCTTGTCAACTTTGATGCGTCCATCGCTGACTTCATTTATAAATTGATGCTACATAGGATGAACATTTTCAGACGTCAACTCCACCAATTTCAACGATTGGATAGCTTGGAAAATAAATTGGTTGAAAAGGATATAATTACCTTTTGCGACTATTTGCAATCGTTGGATGACAGCATAGTACAATTCCAAGATATTATTACATTACCTTATCCCGTTTGGTATGGCAACCCATTTGAAGTCCAAGTGGTCGTTAACAATGACAATGTACAGGAAGACTTGATTGAGTTCCAAAATGATGATGCCACAATGTGGAATCAGCTTTACAGCAAAGATGGCTTGTGGTATCATCGAATTATATTGAATTTTTACACCAATCTATGGAATCTGATTTTTCTTGCCTTCCTAACATTCTACTTTGTAGAAGCTGGTTTCAACCACGTCAATACCTTGCTATCTAAAAGTAGAAGTAGGCTGGATATTATCAAGCGAGGTGACTTGCAGTTAAAGATGAATAATTTTAAACAAAGTGTGTCCACACAAGCTGTATTGCACACGACACAGGAATTGCATTGATGATATCTGCAAACAATATGTTAGTGTCAAACAATTGATGTTACTACTTAACATGACTTTCATTGAAGAATTTTATAACGTGAAAGCTGTTCATTTTTATTGTTTTGTAAGAGTTGAAAAAATGTTGGTATCCTATTGAATATTTACTATATTCCATGTGAAAGTGGACTATGATGCAGAAAAAGTTAAGAACCCTTGGTTAAGAATATTAGCAGTTAACAATGGTTTCTTAAAACTTTTCCAGAAGTCTTACATTCACTGGTCAGATTTTGGGGGTCACAAGCTATAAAATTTGTAGGAATACACCACTTGGCACCCTCTGAAAAAAAATTTTTTTCCCAAAATTTGGGACCCACAATACCCAAATCTTGTATTTTTGAGTCAATTTGAGATGATCTATTTTTTGATGATTAGTTAAATAAATGAAGTAAGAATATTTTTTCTTTCTCTCTTACCATCTTCTCTTTCTCTCTCTTGCCATCTTACTCTCATAACATATTCATTTCTTAATGAATTTTATTCTATTTTGGATGATATTTTATTTGTTTTATTTCTAATACAATGATCATTTTAACAGATATAAATTTCTGTTTAAACAGAGTTCTTGTTTTTGCTTGTAATTTTGTGCTTTCATCAAGGTTTGGTGTTAGGGGGCTACGTTACGATACAATCATGCTTGCAATTCCTCCACAATGTGTTCCATTCAATTTTGCGATTGTATTCATTTTATCATTCACTGTGAACTTTATCATCAATTTCAGCATTGACTGTGTGGGAATTCTGAAACTGAGAAATGCTGATGTTGAACAAAGAATAGGTGTAGCCAAGACTAAAAAACGAAGCACTCGTGCCAGGATGGTCTTCCGAGCCATTTTTAATCGTCCTGATGGTGTGCAACAAATTCTGCAAGTGACTTCATCACCAATTGTTTGCAGTATGTTTCTCTTCTTCATTATTTTTTCTATGCTTATTAGTATGATTACTCGTGCTGCAAGCACACTTAATGTTCTATGTATTTTTTATCGTAACCTGCTTTGAATGTCAATAGGTCTCTGAATGCCCAAATCTTTTTCTTCCAGACCAAACAGAAAAAGGTTCAAAGTGATTGCAAGAAAGGAAAGGAAGAGAGGGTGGGCAAAGAAAGGGGGAAGGCATTTCGGGGGCGCGGGGTAAGAAGTAAATTGTGTCATCGTTTTTCAAATGACTTTTGCAAGGGAGATAACTTTTTTGTGACTTATTCAACACATTTCATGGAAAGTACCCAGTGGACTTAGAGGACATGAATACATTGTAGAAGTAGATTGAAGTAGTCAAATCAATGCTGCTTCGTGTCACATCACCATATATTCTTCACATCAACGAACTGCTGCTGTGGTACTATTGAACTTGCAGTTCCTTCAGGAATTTGAAGGTTTTATATTACAATGTAACTATACCAGACCCTCATTTTCTGCAATTCATACAATTTCCTTTGTGGAGGTTGTAAAATTTTTTTTTTTATTATGACTTTTTATGGTTGGGAGGGGTACCCTGTGGCACAATCATATTTGCAGTTCCTTCAGGAAATGCTGGCTCTAGTCTTAAATTGATATTCGTTTTGATTTTTTATCAAATTTCATCAAAACGAATATCAATTACGAAGATAATGCATGCAATGAATAACAATAAGCTATTTAAAAGCTTATTGTTATTCATTCCATGCATTATCTTCGTAATTTTTCTGTTTAGAATATGTAAACATAATCACTCTTCGAATATTTGTGCAATATATGAGGAGGCATTTTTATGTTATTTGAAACATTACTTTTTAATCTTTTTAGATGGTTATTATATATTACCTCTAAGTATCTTGTAAATAGGTTTTCTAGAATAATTTCTTTTAATAAAGATAGTTTCTTGAAATCCTTGGTTGTTTCATCTAATACTTTTGAATTAATACAGTTTTTTCTGATTATTCTTATTTTGTTTTTAGCCCAGCCTGTTGGACAGCCTGAAGTGTCTCGGCTAAGTATGAACGCATGCTCTGTTAAAGGAGGAAAGGACTTGTTCATTATTGGAAAAAATTTCATGAAAGGTACTAAAGTGTTCTTTAGAGAAACCGGTGAAGAGAATAAGGTGATATGGGAAAAAGAAGCTGACATTGAGAAAGATTATTTCCAGCCTGTAAGTCCACCAATGCTTCCATTTGAAAAAAATCTTTTTTGAATAAATACAGTCTACTAATCCATTGGAAATTTTGTGCATGAAATCATTATTTCTGATAACTTTGTACGAATAAGTTTTAATAATTACCACAAATCTTTTAAACTCTTGAGTAATTAACTTGTTTGACAACAATTTATTAACCATATTTGATGTTGGGATCTTATAGTTGAAATGAAACAAATTTTACCATTATTTATAATCAGATATATAATTTTATATATTGTCAATAATCCCTTTGATAACTTACAATGAATGCATTGATAAATTTACTTTTAAGAATGACAATTGCTTTTTCTCGTGCATTTCACACACATCATATATAATAATCAATGGCAAAGATCAGGTTGTGAGTACTTATGCAGTAATATGACCGACCATATTGAATGTTATCTATAATTTATACATTTTAACTATCAATAAATGATCTTTTCATGTGGTGTTAACATTTACTAGAATAGCTGATGAAATTTTTTCAGCATTTTATTTTGTATATATTATGTCAAGTTGAACCTTTGACATAGAGGATGCAGTATATATGTATCTATTCTAAGGGTTGACTAGCACAAGAAAACAAACTTTGTACCTCCTGCAATATGACTACACAGACTTTAGGAATCCTGAGATTTGCCAGGATCTCCAAAATTCGAGATGCTTCGCTGCAGTTCTAGTATTTAGTTTTGAAGATTTGATACCTGATATAGCTGTAGTTATTTTTTCTGACCTAAGCCTCATGATATGTGAAAAAGAAATATTTATGCTAACATTTTTTTGTGGAGATTTTCGGATTTTACAAGAATATTTGAATATTGTATTAAAAACTTTTAAAATATTCATTTTATCCTTCACACCTTGTTTGGGAATGTTATTGAAAAATAATGATGCTGAATAATTGAAAAAAACTATGGAATATTTACCACAAAATTTGTAGGTTTCATTTTATTATTTGAATGTATTGAGGCCCATAACCATCTGCCATGTTGATACTCTTTTTGACTTATAAGATATCTGCTCTTGAACTTTTTGCTGAAAATAAGTTAGTTGACAGATGTCGAAATCCTCTTTGCTGAAATGTTTTGCCTACAAGTTTTTTGTTGGAAGGATATTTCTTTATTTTGGGTTTTACTTACGAATCTACATAATTTCACATTTTGTCACAAGAGAACTTCATGGCTCGAACTAGACAATCCATATATTCAAGTGGGTTTTAAGGTATGGGAAGATAGAAATTATGAAGTATGAAGCTGGTTGTTTTTAAATATCTAAAAGCA
Source organism: Thysanoteuthis rhombus (assembly GCA_963457665.1). NCBI lineage: Eukaryota > Metazoa > Mollusca > Cephalopoda > Oegopsida > Thysanoteuthidae > Thysanoteuthis > Thysanoteuthis major. The sequence continues at coordinate 43,384,306 of OY735205.1, read as the reverse complement.
ATTTATTACATCTAAATGCAACCAAAACAATCTAAATTGGAAACACTGCAGACTCTTGCAGTAAACAAACATACTTTATTATGAATTTTTGGATCCTCCAAGTTTTTTCTCTGTGAGAATTATGAAATTCAATATTGATGGATTCCTCTGCTCCCTTGATACTGACATTTTTTTCCAAATTCCAACTCGTGTATTTTCTGAACTTGAGTTGACATTGTAGATTATTTATTTACTCATAGAATATAGATAATTATGCCAATTTTTGGAGTGTTTTCATGTCTGGAATTCTGGAAAGATATTCCGTTGTTAAAAAGATATATAAATGATAGATAATGTAAGTGTAGCAAAGAAGTTCAATTTTAAGAGGAGAATGGGAGGAAAAAATTGTGATGTCGAAAAATATAGTATGCCAGTGAACTCAACTGACAAATGCCAACAAGCAGCATCCACTTTCTTGTAAATTACCTTTTTTTTTTCCTTTGCTGATGGCCAGTTTAATCATTGCTTGGCTTGCAATATGACAATCTAGTTCAGACCTTGCATAGGTTTCACAACTGGTAAAGATCTTGGGCAAGTCTTTTACACCTCTTGTTAGCCTTGCATGCCCACTTGAAAGCATTCTTAGGCCAGATGTAACTAGTTTGAGTTTTGTTTTAGAGCTAAGGTTACTTGCTGACCATTTTGGCTGCCAATTACTACTGCTATTACTATAACTACTACTTAGAATAATATGATTCTTTTCTTTTTCAATAAGAAATCTAAAATCATGAAGATGTTTCAAGTAATTGTTGATCTATTTTCATTAGCCTTATTCATTTTTTTGAAAACATTTAGTAATTCAAAATTATCAGCTGTTGTTGTGTTTATGATTGGACTATATAACAAATGGACTTGTTAAGTTCGTACTGTTAGGAATTTTTGTTATTGGTTCTTATTAATGATAGTTGTAAAAACTTGAGCTATACAATCATCCAGTGTTTGAAGTTTACAACATTTCGATTGATATACATCTTATCAAGTTTCATCATATTAGTGGACATAAAACTTTTAGAATGTTGTGAATTATATGAAATGTTGTGTATACTCTTTAAAGTAAACATTTATAAAGATATCACTTGATTTATCAAGGAAAAATGTAGCTACTAAATAATGGATGATTTTTAGAGTCATCTAATTTGAAAAATCTTTGAAAACCCTCTGCGTCTAAAATATAGATCTAGGTTTTAATTTGGAAGTTTTTAGAATAGTCCTTTTTAATTTTATTAATTTTTTCTATTCTAAAAAATAATTTAATAGTATCAATTTGTTATTTATATGAGAAGAATTTTTCATAATTTTGAGGGTTTTGCATTCTAGTGAGTCAAAAAGGTTCTCATTTCTTTCCTTCAAAAAAAATTTTTGAAATAATTGATCTTTGAAAAAGAGTTACTTTGTTTTAAAAGTATAAAAAAGAATGTATTTTCTAGGTAGAAGTTATCAAGAATTTCTTCCTATTTCGTACAAAGGGTTGAACATGTGATACAAGTTTCAAGTTTGTATTTACCTTTGAAGTGTCACTTTTACAGACACATTTGATCTGTCTAATTCCGGAATACTTCAACTTGGAAATCACCAAGCCTGTAAGCGTGAATCTGGTGGTTAGCTGCTCTGGTAAGCTTGGTGATCCACGGCCATTCACATACCAGCCTTGTAAGTATCAGTGTGTTATGTGCATATCTGGTGCTTCCCCATACCAGCCTCTTAGCCTCCCTCACACTGTGGGGTTAGTCAAAACCCCTGATTCTATAGATAATTGTTAGTAATGAAGTTTTTCTTCAGATCAAATCTAATATTTGTAAATCGCTAATGATTTTTCTTTGACAATGTGATCATGGATATTTTACTAATTAAATTTAGAATTTTATTTTTTTTGGACAATTTAAAAAAGATTTCTTTTACTAAAATGCTTTATGTAAGATCCAAATTCTTTATACAATTCTTGTGTTGGTATTCAAGATAGCATTTTGAAATTGTCCAATTGTACTTGGTGTAGATTTTCTTTGTACAGCTATGTTCAATATTACTTGAATGTGATGGTGACACATGCTGTTATTAGATATCTTCATCAAGTTTTGCGCTCAAAATGTTCATCTTTACCAATATGAAAACATTTTTCCTATTTAGCAAAATAACTTCACAACCACAGTATTAGGGTTGGCATATGTTGACTGCTGTTAGATTTTCATGTAATGTTATTGATTTTGGGTGGTTCCTTTGAAATGATGATCAGCTTATGTGGATACACGCACGTGTGTGTATGTGTATATATATATATATATATATATATATATATGTGTATTATATATATGTGTGTGTGTGTATATATCTATATATGTATATATATATGTGTGTATGTATATACATATATATATATATATATATACATATATACGTGTGTGTGTGCATATATATATATATATATATATATATATATATATATACACACACACACACACATACATATATATATATATATATATATACACATATACATGTGTGTGTCATATATATATATATATATATATATATATATATATATATATATATATATATGTATGGGAATATGAAACTTTCACCCTCCCCCCCCCCTGAAAAAAAAAGATCCATCACAATCAAAAGCAGCAATCAACAAGGCTGGTGTACCCCCAATATTTGTGTTAGACTTGGCTCAAGTAAACCTGTCTTGACAAATATCAAACATGTTCCCATTTGGTGTAAGATGAATTGGGTAAGCTTCTCAGTGAGATTCAGAGTTGATGCTAAAAATGTAAGAGAAAATTATCTTAAAAGGCAATTTCATAGTGCACTCATTCAGGAATTTGCTATGTAATCATTTTGCAAGCAGTTCAAACATCTACAATGTGTTACTGATTTGTTCATCTGCACTGTTATTTGTTCAATGCTTGTCTTTTATTTTTAACTATCACATGATTGTTAAAAATTGTTAAAATCCATTACATTTCAGCAAAACAGTGCTGTTTTCATTTAGTAGAAACCAAAGTATAGAATTTTTTTCATTCACTCTTAAATTGGTGAAAAAGTTGAGATTGTTTGAAAAGAAATATTGGTTACAATGATGCTCGAGGCAAAATGTAACCAAATGCTGTAAAACCCAGAGTAAACTAGGGTATGAAATAATCTTTATCAAATGATTTATTTGAACAAACAAATTTGTCTTAGTTATTGCCAGTATTATGGCTTCTATTTCAATGCCAATTCTCATCATACTTTCTTTAAACTGGCCATTCAATATATAATATCACTCTGACTTTTGCTGAAATTCACATGATATTCAGTTTGATTTACAGTGTTGCACATAATTCATGTATATAACCTATAATAAGTTGGTTATTTTGCACAAAACTATTCTATCAGTTAGAATATAATAATCAGGGAATATGCATATCCTATTATGTTCTTGTTCTTATTGGAATATGGCTAGTTTTAATGTAATTTGTTATTGTTGGTGATTAATTGATAAGTTGAAGGATATAAGGAATATTATCACATTTCTGATATTATGTTTTGTGCAAAGTTAATCTTCATTTATTAGCTGGGAAAGGAGGTAGTATCTCAAAATAATATGGCAGACATTGACTTCAGTAGTCTCTTGGCTTATTTCGTAATTACTTCCATTTGCTTCATACTAGTGAATCATCAAAATTCTAAAATAGGATATTTTGTTACAAGTTGAGATTGTCTGAGTACTTTAATGATTCTATTTCTGGGGGAATTATTCATGTTAAATCACTATTCATAAGTTTTAAGATTTTTTGGACTTTTTTATAATGAAGCTTCAAATACCATTTAAACTATTTTTCTATAATTTAAGTAGATTTTTTTTATATTGAAAACTTAGTTTCTAATTTTAGATTAGGATTTATGGAAAATAAGTACACATTTATGTTTTAAAAATGTCAAAAGTATTTACTAAAAAGATGTTGATATTCAAATTAGTAAAAAAAAAATTCATTAAAAAGTTGTTTCAAGTACATGGAAGAAAGCCAACAGTTTTTGTTTTGATTCTTTTGAAATTCTAAAGATGTAGCATTAGATGTATGCTCATTTTCTTGTTGATAGTTGCTATATTATTCCTGCTGGGTATAAATGTAGCTTAAAATTTAGATTCATTTAACTATCTCTTTGAATAGATGAAATATTACAAGATCAGTCTATTGTAAGAAACAGTACTATATTTTGTATCGTCTATAATCTATTGTGTTTGTATTGTATTTGTAAGAAGGTCTTACTTATAAACTTTATTTAGACAGTTTAAGTCTTACTGCTGAGATAGTATACCATGAAGCATCACTAACAGTGATTTTTATTTATAAGCAATGAAAGTTCATGTCTGTCATCATTAAGCCTATCTTAGATTTATCTTTATCATATCTTAAAATGTATGGGTCAAAAAATGATAGATGGTGGCTATTGATGGTGAACAACTCAAGGAATAAGAATTTTCTTTTATTATTTTTCATTTTCATTTTCACAAAGTCCCCCTGCTTATTTATGTTCTGTTCATAAAGAGTTTGATTGGATTGATAATTTGCAAGGCAAACCTTATGCCTTCAGTATTTTTATTTTATCCCTCACAGAAGTTTTAGTGGGGATCTAGTAAATTATACTTGAGAAATTCTGAATACTACAAAAACCAAAAGCAAAGTTAGAAAAGTTTCACAAAGCATATACAAGTTTGAATAAATTAATGTTTCTGAATCTGTTGATGAAATGCCTCAACTGTGTTAATTACAACACTGAATACAGAAATTTGAAAACTTCAAGTTCATATGGTCAAATAGGTGAAGAAAAATTAGCCTTTCTCTTTTTTTGACTGGTCATTTGTAAACTGGTAAATTCCAATGAGATGTTTATTGCCTATTAAAAAAGTATCAACTGAGCAAATCATTTATCCATTTCTCGCTCTTTATATTATTGATTGAATTAAAGATAACTGCTCCAAGTCAATGTATGTTGGTGCGTATTTTCTTGTTTTTTTTTTTTTTTTTTTTAGGGAGAGGTGGGGATTTTTATGTTTTCAGTTTAAACAGGTGTTTGCTTGGGCCAATGTTTTATTTGTTTATTTTGTTCATTTAAGTTTTTCCTCCATTTAAAAAAAAAAAAAAAAAAAAAAATGAATAAAGAATTTTGTTACTTGAACCATGTCTGACAAACCATTAGATTTCAGCATGTTAAATGCCTTGCCATCCCCACTTTCTTCATCTGCCATTCTTAGTTATGCCATTAATAAAAATTGAAGTCTATCAAAGCATTATGAAGTAAAACACAATCCCACTTACAAGCAGTTTGTTTTCTGTCTTTACTCTTGAGCTTAGTGTAATCTTAGTAGCATTATCTCCCTTGACATATTGTGGCAGTGTCATTTAGAATGAAATAACATTCATTTTGTAAAAATTATGCAATTCTTCATTTTAGAATTAAAATACAATATTAAAACACTTGAAAAAACAAGATTTTAAATTCAGGATTTAGTTGTAAGTACTATAATTGTTGTTTTTGGTACGGCATTTTGTAAAACATTTCTATTTGAAAGGAAATTTTTGAAAACTTCAGTTAAACTGTGGTTGATCCATTGTAATAGTTTTAAATATTTATAGAAAAATATGAATTGCAAGCCAGAAAATATGGTATATGTATTGTATTGAAATTATGTCTTCAATTTTTCTGTCGTACTGAAATTAATATTTTCAAAAAATATATTATGCTTTTTTTTTGTTTACTGTTATTGAATGGCTGTGAATGAAGAAAAATAGGATATATTGGTGTCTGTTTATGTTCTAACTTCTGCTACATATGGTGTGCATGAATGTTTATTTGCTAATTTCTTTTCTATCCAATTAAATGTCTGTAGATATTCACTTTTTCAGTTGTATTATAGAATCTTCATATAGAAAGTTAGTGTCTGTCTGAAAACAAATATTTTTCATTTGCTATGGTTTCTTAACTGCCATGCAACTGCATCACACACTTGATTGCTGTTGTCATTATTAGATCTCAAAAGCTTTCTTTCAATGTAAGTAGATTTTTCCCTTCTATTATATCATCTATTCACAAAAATGTGTGCACACAGATGAACAATTTTTTAAAAGTCCGTTGTGAGTTGATTGCTCTTTCAAGCATGTTTTACTGAAGAGTTTCAGGTAAATTTGTACTCTTGAAATTGGTTTAATTTCCAGCACCATATTGACTGCTGGTTCATCTCAGCCTTATCTACTTTTGTCCTCATAACACTCTTGTGCGCACATTGAATTTTTATATCAATTTCAAAAGTAAAAGGAAATGTTTTTTCATTTTTTTCTACTCATCTTATTGGCCTTGTGCTGTCTTGTGTCGTTTCTTTCTTTCTTGGCTCATTTAGTTTGCACCCCACTTTTAAAGTTCTTTGTGACACAAATACCACTCAGTTGTTTTCTACATAACATGATGCACCCTTCATAATATTTTGATGACTTCAGGTTTTAAATGCCATGTTTCAAGAGGATGATTTCTGGCTCTATAGCAATATATTGCAAACAATACAAAAAATTTGTTATAACAGAATTTTCTTTATTATTTATCTTAGAAAATGTTTTTACATGCATGTGTAAACTCATTTCTAAATTGAAAATTAACCAATCTTAACATGATACTCATCAGAAAATAGGTGAGTAATCCTTATCTCGGAGCATAGCATTTTTGTAGATATATACTTTAATATTAGAGATACTTGAATTCTTATTACTAATGATGATACCTACATTTCTCATGAAAACATTTCATCATACATTTCAAAATAATGAATATTTGAAAATGTGTATTTTAACCGTAAGGTTTGATAATTTTTATAAATATCAAGAACAGTTATGATTGTTCGATACTTTGATTTGTTACTAATTATATATTGTAATTTCTGTCTAATTATTTTAGCCTATCATATTTCGTATCTATCCACAAAGTTGATAAACCAGTATCTGTGGTTTTTGAAATATATGATTTAGACAATCTCTGATCAAGCTCTCCATTTGGATACAGGATAGAATACATCTTTTTCTTTAGTCAACAAAATTATTAGATACAACAATTGAATTTCATCTATTCAACATTACATAACTGGTTGAAGTATTGATTTCATTTATTCTTTCTTTGCACTCATCATAATGAACCTCTTTTTTTTTCCTCATAGATTTCTTGGAAAAAAGGCAAAATATGCCCCAAATTTAGTTTGTATTTTTGATGTTCATTCATAACTTGAAAAATACTCCTCCTTTTATATTACTAAGGCAATTAGAAATTTACTTTCAAACTAAGATAAACATCCCTTTTGTATGCTTCTTGATGGGGATTTTATGATCATAAAAAAATAGTCCAAAGTTACTTTTCCTGAATCCTAAATTTTATCACTTGGATTAATAACAATTTGAGTTTCTTGTTATGCTCTGAGAGTTTAATTCTTGCTCAAAAGGAAAAAATGTAGATTTTATTAGAATGGCAGATGGGAAATAGATGGTAAAAACTGACGTGCTCTTGCTCGGAAAAACTTCCATGTGAACAAATTACCATAAACTTCATTGCCCTGAGAAGCTTCAGGCAGGACATGGGATTCCGATTCTAACTGGAGGTACTGTAAGAAAAACATTTTTTGTTCTTCAACCTCAAAAGCATGGAATAGTACAGAAAGCAGGTTTTTGATACTCTACATAACAAATATAGTTTTTTTCTTCCCTTATGTCTTATTTTTCCTCAACTCACAAGGTGATAAATGTTCCAATTTATTGGTGGGTCTAATGAGAGAAACAAAAAATCCTGCTTCTCTGTATTTCTCTATGCTCATATATACAAACTGTTTTTCTTGTTTATGATATGAAACTTTGGGGATGGGGTTTGCTAATTGTTTGTAATCTTCCATGTAGCCTACAACCTGCAAAGGAGAGTGCTCCCTGGGTGTCCTTGATTCCTAATCCTAGTGGACTGACAAAGTACATGTTGAAAGCTGCCGCTGGGCAGAACAGCCTGACAGGTTGTGAACCATTCTACCAACTACAAAAATATAGAATTGATCAGTTTTAAATTTATCTTGAAAATGTTTTTTAATCTTTTCACAAATCTATGTTATAGAAAACATGGAGAATAACTATTTGAATATTTTTGTTTTATGAAAACTTTTTTTCATGTTTTCTGAAATACATAAAATATTTTTACAATGAAATATTATATATAACTGCCATTATCAAGTTAGTAAGTAACACTTTATTGGATTTTTTAATAACAATGCATTAGAATATTGAAGTTGTCTTTTTAAATGTTTATATGGTTTGAACCTGAAAAGTTCAAATAGAAAATCTGAAGATTCTGAATAAGTAAAACCAATAAAATTTTTTCAGGTATTTCTTGTATAAAAAATTTGAGGATCTAGATTTATAACATTTTATAATTCATTTGCAATTCAAAGAGTATGTTGGCTTTCAAAATCAAATGTTTAAAAATTTATTCTTTGATCTTTGATATCAATTACTAGTTTTGTCTAAACTATGCCTCAAATGAAAAAAAACAGTTGAAATCTGCATAGTAAGTTTACTATCAACTTGTGTTGAATATCCTCCACCACATGACTTTCAAAAAATTTTTTATAACATTTTATTAGTCCAGATGGACATTAGCAGATTTACTGGTTAATGAGTATTCCTTTTGTTTAGAACTTACCCATTTTATTGAAAACAAGAGGGCTATTTTTTCTGTAAAGAAAAAAAAAGTTTTTGGCAGGGATCTTTTTAGTGATTCTTTATGCTACTCTCTGTTCAGTATTACTAGTATGGCTTTGCAAAACCACAATCTTTTTTAACATCTTATCATGATGACACATCCAGGAATGCTTTCAGGGATTGATAAAGGTCTTTTGACCAGTTATCTATGAAAGAATCCTAGCATAGAAAAATATAGCTTCTTAAAAAATAGTTATTGACCATTTTTAAGCTAACAGAAGCATTACTTTCAATATAATCCTTCTAATAATGAGTCGTTGTTTGGCTTCACATTTTTCTATATTTATGTACGCAAGTCTGTAGCCTAATGGTGAAAAAATAATTTATTTTACATTGCCAGTGCACTCAATTCAGTGGTGAATATTAATCATATATTTAGAACATTATACAGTGAAAACTTCTGATCAAAATTCAGCTGATAACTACACATCAGGCTACAGACTTATTTATCTACTAGTCACTGAAACCAAACATTTAGCAGGCTAATGCTTTTGAAATAGGTAAGTTGAAAAAATTTGAATTTTCATCAATCTGAAACTATGCAGAAAACTTTGGCAACAGCCTTGTAAGATATACTTCTTTATCATGTCCAATCATTGTCATATTCAAGTTGATATTCATCGTAGCATAATAAATTGAGCAATGATTTTATCAGTTTCTTCCACTGGTATGCCATTATGCAATCTTATTCCTGCTCCTGTATTGTTTGTACATTAACTTTGCTTATAAAAACTCTAGACCTCCGATCATCCCTTTTTTATTTAACAACCATCTTGCTTTATCATTCTGAGGCATCGATTTCAACATTTGCAATTTGTGTTTTGCTTTTTTCTATAAGCAACTTATAGAGAACTAACTCTGATCATAATCAGTATCCTAGGGTCCAAATGCCTGATCCAATGTCTAAGAGAAATATCATTGTCTTTTCCACTGGAACTGATATAGAGGGTTAATTCTTTTAATTCTTTTTTAGATGCAACCAAAATTTTATTGATTTTGAAGAAGAAATATTCTAAATAAGCCATTTGCTACAAGGTTAATGCATGAAGTTTCTTCATTTCACATAAAAACATTTTCAGTAAGTTATAAGATGTTATAAAATGAAAACTGAAATTTTTTTTTAATTAGTTCCAAAGAAATTTCTTTCCTGGTATTGGAAATTTTGAGATTTAAAAAATTATATGAAATTTAAAAATTATATGAAATTTAAAAATTATATGAAATTTCATCTTATTCGTTTCGGTTCGAATAACTTTTTGGTTACATGGAAGGCTTGAATGAATAATTGCCAACAGGTGAAGGATTTATAAACTTGGCAAATAGTGATAAAAAGTTTATTTCATCCTTTTCTGAGTATTTAATATGTGTAATAGGTCTCTGAATATTATGAAAGATTGTTCAATCAACTGTTCACAGCTATTCATACTGATTGGATTTGGGGTAATTTATGAGTTGACTGAAGTGTCATATTGCCCACAAGGCATAAACTTGTTGCACTTGTTTTCATGTTTTTCATAGTAATGCTAATCTTATTAGCCGTACATTTTCATTTCAATAAATGAAAGTTTCACTAAGATGTTATAACACTCGGATATCTTTGTGATCTATTTGGAATAGCAGAAATAATTGGCTAATTTCACTCTTTATTTGCAAATATTTTTACTTTTAGCAGAAAGTTTTTACCAATCCATCTATTTTCCATTAGGTCTGATTTGATTGATTTCTAATATTTCATTGATCTGAAAGATTTTGTGAAATAATCAGTTCTAATTATGTATCATTTCAATGATGACATTTAAAAAAATTTTCTGACAAATAATTTACTATTACTACTACTCAATTTTTTCTCCAAGAAATCACCTGAAGAATTTATTTGATATAAAACTATTGCTTAATATTCTCTGAATATTTTAAAGAAATAAAAATCAGAAAATGTATAAAAGCTACTTTCTCACACACACACACACACTTTGCATATTAGCTGGTATTTTTCAATTAGATAGAATAATTTGAATTACTTGATTATTTTGAAATAAATTTATTACTGAAATCCTCTCAAAAACTTATGGAAAATAAATAGATTTAAATTCTATATCTGCTGTAATGGAAAAAATTATTTAAAGTTGCATTCAAATTATTCTGTCTTTTAAGAATTTACAGCAGATATACTATGAAAGTGATATATAGAAATACTCCCTTACACTGTTACACATAATTACTGAAAACACATAGCGCAATAGTATATTTCTGAAAATGTTATTTTTAATCATAAGGTAAAATATTTTTTAGTTTGATAAATTTGAAAATTAGGTTATGAATAGAATTTTCTCTCTTTTTCAAATGTTTTCCTTTTTAAGAATGCAAATTGGCAGGTCTCTTTTGCTGACTAAAACAGATTATTTTGGAAGGATTAAAAAAACTGAAAAGATTAAACAAATCTTATCATTTACGAATAGAAAATAGCAGTTGAAAATATGGAGTTTTAGGAGTTTTCTCCATATTAATTGAAAATCTGTTATTGTGTTTTATAAACTCTTATTGCAAATAAGTGTTTAATGTTGTGATAAATGATCTTGGGTATCCCATTGTGTCGTCACCCTGGTGCTGAAAAACAGCTATTATCGATCTTTTACTCTAGCTTCTTGTCATATGTTCAAGAGAACTTACAACATTCTATCTTTTAAAAATCATTTAAAAGCAAAATGAAATAATATTTCAATTATCAAATATATCTGCATTAAATTGTAAACATGACTTGAATGAATATGTCATTAATATCATGTCATGTAAAGATATTGATTGAAATGTGTACTATATAGGTTCACTAGCATCTTTGGAGCCAAAAAAAGAACTAGATTCTGTTCGCAAAATACCTTCTTTAGCATTTTCCCCTTTAATTATGATAGTGCCACTAAAACTTCATTCATATTACCAGCTCTTATTATTTGAAAAAAAAATTGAATTACCCAAAATCAAAATTTTCTCAGGTTCACAGATGTTTTAAAATATTACAAAATTTAATTTTGCAAATCCAAGTAATCATCCCTTGCTTCCTATGAAATTTTATTATTTTAATGCTACAATTTCAAAATTTGAGCTATCGAGGGAATAATTTTTTCTTGAAGTATCGATATTTTTTAGTGTTGTACATTTTTCCCCGTTTAGGATGTTCAATAACTATAATTCATGTAAACATTCCTTGTATGGATTTCAGCTATTTCTTTTGCTGAGATGTATAAGCAATTTTAAATCTAGGGATCTCTGATATTCATGGTAAGCATATTTTTTCATAAACCAAAAAGGTTTTATCAAAAACTCAAACATGTATATTTTATAAATAATGGCATAATGGTTTGTCAGTTTCACCTTTTCAAATCTAATTAGAGAATATGATATATACTGATTTGTATACAAATATGCACACATATTTCTTCGTACATCTGTATGCACATCTACACACTAGAAAGACTACTATGATTATTTTAGCTTAAGGTTACCAATTTGTTTGGTATGAGAATTTCTCGTAATATTTATTATCAACAAAGAGCAGTGTAAAGATTTTTTCCTGGCCCATTATCTGCAATTGTCTAAATATATCTATTTTTTCTGAACCATGAGAATAGATTTTGCATGTTCTTTTCTGATAAGATTGGTCCTATTTGGTATAGAAAACATTCATCCCTTATTTACCAACTAAAATAAACAAAAAAAAAAAGCAAATTCCTCAATCTTCACATAAAAATTTCTATTAGACATATTCCTTGAATTTTTGAAGATACCCATACAAATGCCATTTGTATATTTGATAATGAAATTTTTATGAGAAATAACTTGTAGTGTCTCTGAATTTTTATGGTAACCTGTAATATTTTTTGTTTTCCACTTGACACGTTTTTTTTTTGTTTTTTTTTTAATGGACATAATGGGATACCATTTTTTTTTTAAATAATGTATAGCGAATTTGATGCTCTGTTTCCATTCTCTCTTTCATATATATGTATGCCTATAAGTATTTAAGAAAAACATTTCTTCTACTTCTGATTTATTTTGTCAAGATTTTTCATCGGTTATGAAACAATTACAACAGCATATCACATTGCATCTGGCATTACAATGAAATTAGGTGTTAGTTACAAGATTTTTTTTGAAAAATTATTAAACTAAACTTTGTTATCACTTGGTTTTTGATTTCAGCTTAATAATTGGTTATAATACTACAGATGATATGAAATTCTGGTGAATTTCTATGAATTTTTCAAAACTTTTTGAGTGAATTCATTTGTAAAGAAAATCTATTTCAAGTTGGTTATTTCAGAAAATAATTCTGCTAATGATTGGAAAATATTAACTGATTAACTGAACTTTTGTGATTAATGTTGTGACTGTTTATAAAGTATATAGTTTTTTGCCTAAGTGTTCGTGCATTTGAAATGGTCTATTTTCTTTTCATTTAATTACCAATTCCAGTTTCACATGTTGGAAAATACACCAAGTTACAATGTGTTATAATTGAAACTCGTGGCTTTAACAACACCTGGATACCACAGCCAATATTATTGCTTAAGTTTAAAGAATTGTATGCATTTTTTGTCACTTGGTTGTTTTCTGAATTGTACTTTGTTTCTGGCTAATGACTTTTCTTGACAAAAAAAATCTCGAAGTAGAAAATGCTGTATCCGTTTTTATGTTGATATTGCTGGTTTTGTGAGGGTTTTTTTATTGCAGAAAATCCCCAGCAAAACAATCTTGATTCTTTTCTTTTTCTTTTCTTTTCCTTTCTATTCCTTTGTATTATTTGTAGCATTGTAACTTTGACACTTTAAACTATTTGTGATTTCTAAATTTTCAGTGAAGCCACTTCCTAAAGTTGAGACGCCCATGGAGGTTGAACCACCTCACCCACAACCATTGTCATTTGGACAATGCCCAAGTGAGTACAACCCACTTTTGGGCTCTCTCTTCATATGTAGGGCCCATGAGAATGCTCTAAACTAGTACAATATACGTGTAATTAATTTTTGTCTGTGTTTGTTGCCTCAGTTTTTGAATAGGATACTGTAGAATTTTATGGATGGAAAAAAGAGGTTTGAATGTGATTTTATCAGTGAAAACTATGAATATTATGGACAGAATATGTAACAAATGAGGTTTTGAGAAGATTAAAACTACAAGGAAATTGTTGCTAACAATAAGAAAGAGACAGTTGGAATTTTGGGTACATCTGAAGCGAGGCTCCATGAAATTAGTGGTGAAAAGGTGCATAGAGGACAAAAAAAGAAAGGTAGGTAGTGAATAACCTACTTGAAGGGTTTGAGCAGTTGTGTGACAGAAATAATGCAAGGCATGGAAGAGAGGAAGTTGCTGAGAGTGATGAGGGAAACAAAGCTGTGGAGAGTCATGATAGCCCATGTCCTGAAGGGATATGGCACATGATAGTAAACTGCAGGAAGATTAACACCCCCCTTTTATGGGGTTTATATTTTAAAAAGATTTTTTTAAAAATTAGATATTCCCAAAACTTATTGTACACACTTGAGCAATGTATTGGCTGCAAACACAGTGTGGAAAATAGTATATATTCAGACATATGCCCCCACAATCTTGTCTGTTAGATTTTACTTTCAGTTATCACTTACCTCTGCCATTGATATTTATTTCCTGCTTATGACATTTACATCTATTCAGCTCTCTTTTATAATGATCAAACTAATCATTGCTTCATCTATATGATAATAATAATAATAATTTTCCTGATCGTGGCTATGTATGTTACTGTAACCAAGCAAAAAATGGCACATAGAATCTTTCCTTAGTGTTATACCCTCCTAAAGCTCTAACTTGAATAAATGATTTTAAATTTCTACATTGTTTTTGGAGGGAAGTTGAATTTATGATATAACTCTAATGCTGAACTAGTTTATTCTGGGTCCACCAGGTTTAACATTGAAAAAAGACATGGACTGCATGAGAGAACTTGGACTTCATATGAGGTTGTCTTTTCTGATAACATTTTTTTTTTCTTTGTTGATTTTTACCTGACCTCATATCATGACTTTTTTCTCTCTTTTAGGGGGCTAAAAGTGACGAGAAACTTTCTTCCCTTTTTAGGGTCAAAATTAAGGGGAAACTTTTATCCATAGGGTTGAAAAGTGAGAGGAAATTTTTAACCATCATAGATCAAAATTGAAGTGAAATTTTTTCTCCTTTTTGTAATTATACTAATCATAAAGTAGATTCGCCATACTTATTTTTGCAAAAAATTATACTAATTTGATGCAAAGGAAAAGACTTGATGCGTAAGCAGCCTTCAAGTAGGTATTTGATAATTTCACTGCGTATCATCCATCTTTGTGGAAGGTTTAGTAGCAATCAGAAGCCACTTTCATATTATGATATATAGACTGCTTTTCAGTCACTTCTATCAATGAATGTAAATTTGCTATCTGATTTTTATGTTGGATACCTTATCCTTATAAAGTAATCTTAATTTCTAGTAGTGATGTTCTTGTTTCCCCATTCAAACTTCTATTTGTACCATTTTATTCCTAAGTTGTTATTTGTAAAAGATTTGTTAATCAAATCAATCCATGGCAAATATCTAAAGTTGAATGCATTCAGTTTTTTTTTCTTTGAAAGTTCAATTAGCTTTAAATTGTTTTTTTTCCAGATACACTTGAACTGTTTCGGCTGTTGCAGCAAAATCCACAAGGTGGTTTCCAAGTCCCCTCAGAGACACTCCCACCTGCCTTCCCTTCAGCTAGTACAGTTCCGCAATCTTCTAGTTCTTTCTCTGACCGAGAAGCGGCCAGTGAGACAAAGTGTGCATTTTCTCCATCGTTCCATGAACAGTCACATCAGTCAGATTCCCAATTTGCCTCACAGCTGGAATCTTCATCCAATTTTCACTCTCAGACTCCTGTGCAGAACTCCCCAGTCCAGTCACCACCACAGCTGCATTCATCCTCACAGTTCCAGTCATCAAATCCTTCCCAGCCTCCTACAGATCAAGGATTTCAACAGACATCACAGCTCCAGTCTTCAACAGATGAGTACCTGTCTACTACCCAGATGACTCCTTCCAATCAGATACATTCTTCTGCAATGGAAATGCATACGAGTGATGATTATCAAACAGCAGCAACACAGCAGCAACAACAGCATCAACAACAATCACCTTCATCTCAACAATTAGGTTCCTCATTGACTGACTTTCATTCTATGAGTGAAATGACAGACAGTAACTCTATAAAATCCTCTCCCATGCTGACTAACAACTCGTCACAATTCCCAACACAGACTTTCAGCTTTAATGAAGCTGCTGCTTTGATTCAGTCTCAACAACAGCAACACCAGCAACAGCAACAACAGCTTCATGCTTCTTCACAAATGAATATGTCAAATACTCACATTCAGTTTCAAACATCTCAACAACAATCTAATTCCCAAATGCATCTTCCTGGAACGGGTTTGCATCTCAGCATGACTGATTCTAACCAATTTCAGACTCCTTTGAAAATGCCTATGACAAATTCAGTTTCTAAGTTGAATTCACATCAACCCCAACAGAATCCATTGCAATCACTTCAGTGCCAATCTGAAAATCAGGCATTAAGACAGACTCAGTTCCAGGTTGAGTCCCAGACACAACCCACTGCACCAACACAGTCAACACAGTTTTCACAGTTGATGTCATGTAAGTAAATTTCTTATTTTGATAAATTTAATGTCAGCAACGTCATGTTATGTCCATGCATCTTATGAATTATTTCTAATCTGATTATTTGGTTGGTATAAAAATAATTGTTCAAGCTTTAATGCTTATTTTGAAATAAACTATTTAGCTTCATGTTCATGGGGTATACCATTTTGAAGTGTGAATTTCATTTTAGTTATTTAAGCTAAATGTTTTCTTTTCACTATTCTGTCAAATCAAAGATTGAAAAGAAGCAAATTCGATCAATTTTATGGTATGAGCTCAAAATGGAACTTAGAGCAGCATAAAACTGCTTGAATTATTAATCAAGTATTCGGCCAAGGCACCATTAATGAATGTATATCTCAACATAGGTTTCAAAAATTCTGAAATGGAGTTGAGTCTAGAAGAGGAGTGTCAGGAACATCTTTTTGTGATTGACAACATCTGATTGAAAGCCATTATTCAGGTGGACTCAAACAGAACGACATGAGAGGTTGCAGAGGAACTAAACATTGACTATTCAACAGTTGTTTGACATTTGCACCAAATTGGATAAGCAAAAAAGCTTGTCAAATGGGTGCCACACAAGCTGAACAAAAATCAACAAAAGCGCTGCAACAAAATCTGCTCTAGAACAAAAGTGATCCATTTCTTGATCACATTGTAATATGACAAAAAAATGTATTCTGTACAACAATTGACAGCATTCCATGCAGTGGCTGGACAGAGATTAGGCAATAAAACACTTTCCTATTCCAAACCTGCATCAAAAGAAAATTATGCTCACAGTTAGTTGGTTGGCAAGTTGAATCATTCAATACAACTTTTTGTATCCCTAGCGAAACAATCATTGCAAAGAAGTATTGCCGGGGAATCAACAAAATCCATCGAGAACTGCAACATTTTTGTACAATATTGGTCAAACAAAAAGAACAAATTCTTTCCTTGACAATTTCTGGCTGCTTAACCTTGCAGAAATTGAACTAAGTTGGCTAGAGAAGCTCTTTCTTACTGAGCTTATTCACAAGACTTCTCTTCGACTGAGTTCCATTTTTACAAATATTTTGACCATTTCCTGCAAGAGCGGGTCTTAAACAATTAAGCAGCAGCTCAAAACACCCTTGAAGAATTCATTGATTCCTGGACACCAGAATTTTATGCTTTTAGAAGAAATGGACATGTTCCTAGTTAGCAAAAATTTGTTTATTTTAAAGGCTCATTTTGATCAATAATGTTTATTCTAAGCTGATATATACTGCTTTGCAGTTGATAGTGAAAAACTGCAATCATTTTTGCACCAACTTTATACTTAAACTACTTGTTCTAATATCAGTTTTTGTCATTTTCTTCAATAAGATTAATGTTTATCAGATCATATTAAGATGATTTTTATTTGCAAGCTCTTGCTAAAAGTAAGAATGATAGTCAAATAATTTTTTTTTCATAATTAGTCATACCATAGAGTAAATGTAAAATGAATCTTGCTTTTTATAACTTTATGGTAAGTTATCAAATTTCTATGAAATAATTACAAGAAAATTTCCTTATTTGAAGATTTTTTTATTTGCTGTCAATTGTGAAGATGTAAACTAGTGTAATTTCTAATTTTTCTTCTATTTTTTGTAGCAGCATTACCAAGTGCATCAGCTCCACAAATCATCATTGTTGGCAACCCACGACCTGTATCTGGACGCAATAATGTTTTCAGTTTAGGAGGGAACTCACAACAGCCAGCCCCAAGCATTTTTATTATCCCATCATTATCTGCCATCAATGAGAATACTGTATCACAACAAGACAATGATAGTAAGTTAGAATACTTTTTTCAAAATTGGATGAGATTTTAAATGTTTCTCAGTAATTTCACTCTAAACAAAAATTACAAGTTTGGTAAAGAGAGAAACTTTCTTCAGAAACCTACAAATTTCTAAACACCTTTGGCAATGAAGTACTCACTGTGGCAGTGTCCAACAGCAGCAGAAACATTTTGACAGGGTTTAACAAAAACTGGGAGACAGTTAATCAAACCACAGTTTGCAATTCATGTGAATCTCAGCAGCCTTTTACTGATATACTGCAGTCAATTCTCTGCATTTTTCAGAAAATATGATAATATTTTTCAGATTGATTTTGCTAAATTCAAAGATATCATTAAGGTCAAACTGATCATGTGAAATAAGACATTAGAATATAAAAAATCACAAATCATATCTGCAAGTATCCTTTAGACATTACTTTTGAGAAAATCTTTGAGATTTTGAGCTTTATATTCAATCAATTATATCTACTCAATGGACCATATTAATGTCAAAATTTATGGAAAACTTATTTGAAGATTTTGTGAAATATACTGGCTGAACTGGCTGGTTGGTATGTGAGCTAGCATTCACTATTGACCGTTTTGTTTTATAAATAGAAACTTTCTCTTTCTTGATGGAAGAATACACTGGAAGAAATGTGTAGGATGAATTGACTGAAACATGGTGGTGACAACATGAATTCAATTGTCTAAAGGAATCTTGGAATTTTAATGACTCTTTTCAAAGAGAAAAATTGCTCTTGTTTAAGAATTATAAACAATTCTAATCTGCTAATACAATATTCCCCAAATATATATATTACAGAAAATAACAGTAGCATCAGTAAAAAAAAAAAAATACCACCAGCTGATGAATATCCATATTTCCATTTATACAGGCATCCCCCGATATGACGCGGTTTGTTATAGCGTGGTTCGCAATATAAGGCAAGTTTTTGGTGAACCCAACATTTCTACCTATATTCGCCCACTCATCCAGAAAACTGCAAATAAGAGCTGAATTTCCCTTTGAACTTGTATGTCCAGTATTTTGGGCTAGAGCACTATTTTACTACACCCTGAGAACATGTGATTACAGCAGTGACACAACTCTCACCCCACACCAACTATGTAATATGATGTTAAACTGCAACCTTGATTTCCATTTGTCAGGGTAACCATGGATGGGAATTTCTCTTTCTCTCAGTGCTGATGCCAGTTGGCCAGTTGTTTTTTTTTTTTTGTTTTTTTTTCCCCAGGAATCTAACCCTAACCTGATAATGAAATATGTTTCTCCTAGAGTTAAAACCCTAATGGGCATAATTTAAATCCCATAGTCTGCTTTGATATGTGATCTACTAATGCCAAAAGTGATCAAGTGAGTTCTCCGTTTAGAGAAAAAGTGATTTTTTAAAAGGTTTTTTGTAGGGTTTTGCAGGCCTGATCGAAGTTGCCTACTGGTCTGTGTGGTAGTGTGTACCACCAAAACCGGTGAGGGGTTAGGGTTGCGTGAGCGCAATTGTGATCCCCCTTCCTCCTCATTTGATTTCATGATAACTCTATAAAATACTATTTGCTCTCCAGTGTCATTAAATTTATTTTTCTCCCCCCTGGTATCCCAGCTAATAGTTACATGTAGTTATATCAGAAGTATAGTAAGTAAGGTATTGCTAGAAAAATGATGTTCATAAGTTACCCCTAAAGAGCTCAGATACAAGGTATTTGAAGATGCAGCTGCTGATAGGGTTAATCCATTGATATATTCATTTTTTAAATCCTGAAATTACGTATACTCTTTAATGTATTGTAGTTATTTTGGTGATATCATTCAATAAAAAAACAAACATTAAAAAAATGCATAGACAATGTCTGCTGTTTTTTTTATCTATCGTCTACCCTTGAATATTGCTTATATACATTCTGCAATTATCGTGGCTTGTTAACAATGTGGTAGTTTTCGAGGATCCCAGCACCCGCATTATAATGGGAGACGCCTGTATAACATTTTCAAAAAAAATTTATTGATTAGAGCTTGCATTCAATATATCTATGGTGGGGACAAAAAGTATTTATACGGTATGAAAATTTGATTGTTACATCCAATAACACTCCTTGTACCTGTTCTACTGAGTTCAAATTATGCCACAACTAAGATACAACATGAACAATGATACACGTAAAATATGAAGTAAATGCCAAGTGAATTATCATTGCAGAGTTTATGTAACAATATTTGGAAAACATACACAAAAAAAAGTATCTGTATAGTTGATCTGAATTAGGTGAATATTTGAATAAAATGCTGCAAACAATTTGAGAACAGTGATCTATTGTGAATTCAACCTTTTCTGTGCTCTACTATTGATGTTCTTTGAGAAATAACCTTTGTGTTTTTTCCATTACATGTCTTGCTTGCTGAAATGATTTAAAAATTCAAGCTTAATTTCATCAGACCACAGGACTTTATTCCCAAATGCTCTATCTTTGTTTAGATGATCTTTAGCAAAATTTAATCTAGCTTTCAAGTGCATTGGGTGCAATAGAGATGTCTCTCTTGGTCTATCACATGGTGCAATATATTCTTTGTCGAACTCTGACTAACATTCATGCTGTATGATTTCAAATTATTAGTCACTTCTTTCCGTATCTTCTGCAGATCTTTTCTTATGTCTCCAACTATCTTGCGCATGAGTTTTGGTGAAACTTAATGACAACCAGCTTGCAGAAGATTTTTCATGTCACCAGCCATTTGAATTTCTTCATTATGGATTGCACTGTGAATTTAGTGAGACTCTGGCCCTTGGAATCCTTGTCATATCCCTCTCCTGCTTTGTGTTCATTAACAGTTAATTGCTTCAAATTGATACTAAACCCCTCTGTTATCACCATAGTGGAAAAAAACAATTACAGTGTTGCATATTGTAGAAAACATTGATCAACTAATTAAATAGGTCTGTCAAATGGTTCTATGAAGATGCAAAAAAATTCAAATATTCACCCATTTTTTTAATCCAGTAATTGTATCATCGTTGTGGTATAATTTTAACACAAATATTGACTGTTAATCTCTGTCATATGTAATTATTTCGTCATTACAGAAAGATGGGTATCATATACTTGAAATTTTGACAATGCTAACTTTTATAGTATTGATAATTAAACCTTCTGATTTGTGTTTGAGCTGTGCTTGACATCAGAAATCATTATTGTCTCAGGTGTAATGAAGATCTTTTCTCTTTCAGTGCTCTCTCTCCTGGATTCTCTATTGAGAGGTAATAACTGCAACAACAACAACAACAACATGAACCATAATAATAATAATAATGATGATAACCAACCACAACAGCAACTGCAACAACATCAACAACCATAATTGTAAGAATATTCTCTTCACATGTGCAACAACTTGTAGTTTTTACCTGACCAAATATCCCATCATTTGATAGGATTGTCATCTTTTTTTTTTTTCAATCAAGCAAATGCTATTGACAGATGTACCAGTCATGGGATGTTTACAGGTTGAGGCTTTAGTCTGCCACAAGAGGTGCTCTTCATGAGTAAGGAACAACGGCAGTAAAAAAAAACAAACATTCTGTTTACTGTGAAACATGATTAACAGAAGCAATGCAACATTTGGCTGTGAGGAACTGATAACAAAGAAAAATCAAAAAACATCAACAAAAGATTGAATGATAATGGTGCTAAAGTTTTTCTTTCACCATTGCCAGAGATTTTGTCTGGTTTTTCTTGTTTTTTTTCCCATATTTTTTCTTCTTTTTCCTGATAATCATAATTTTTTTTTAAAAGTTCAGATTTTTTTTGTGGATAATTTAGCCGACTGTATAGGTACCATTTTTCATCCAGAATTTTTTTAGTTAATGTTATTCTATATATAAAAATGGAGTATGTGTATACTCCTTATAATCTCATAAGATTTTAAATATTCAAGTTGGCTTTTAAAAAAGAAATAGCATGATTCGATGATCATTTTCAAATTCATGCTCAATTGAGTTTTTCCCAATCTCATTACATCAGCAAAAACAAATTAAAATATCATTGAACATTTTCTAAATGTCTACCTTAGCGCTTCATTTGTCATATATATATATGCATATGGTTATTTCTCAGTGACTAATGTACAGATATGTAAAGGAATGCCCAATAGCCATTTCATTTGATTTTTGATTACATATGTTTTCTTGCACATTAAAAATTGAACCATTGCAGAATGACCCTACATATATATTTATGGATATCATTTGATGAAAATGTTTTATGTTACTGTGATGTAAAATTACATCAAGAATACAATGTGCTGGGTATGTCTTGTATAAAACTAGTGCCCCCACCCTCCAGCACAATTCAGCGTGGCACTGTGATAGGTCAGTGTGGAATTATGCATCTGTCAGTTTTTTGAGGCATGTTCTGTTTGATTTATCTCCTTAAAATCTTCAGTGACATGCCTCTAACTGAAGAGCCACGACTACTTTTTTCTATTAACGATCTATTTATGTAGAGTTTGTTGTTCTGAGAATGCCGTCAGTGTCAAAAATGCAAAACAAAAATCCAGTTACCCTCAAGATGTGCGTTCATCATTCATGAGGTAGAGAGGAAAAAAATGTGATATAGATTTTTTTTTTTTAATGCCATGATAATCTTAATCGTCCAGAATCATCCTAAGTACTTTTGGAGATGAATATTGAAAAAGAAACCCCCACAAAATATTCTAATCTAATCTTGATTTTTGTGGTACATTTCATTCATTTGAATCTTTTATGTACTTCTACATTCATCTTCCACTTTCTTTTAACAAAAAATCTTTCAAAATTTCTCCATTATCTACAAAGGGTGACTTCAATTACAAGTTGCCAAAAGGTAACTTTGTCAGCTGTATTAATCAAGATTTTAAAGATCCACAAAAGTTGAAATTGTTCTTTTGGTATTATTGTAAATATTATGTCAAGCCATGGAGTTAAATAGTGATACAGCACAGTTAGTATCCTCAGTTCTTTCTTGCTGATTTGACAGACCTATTACTGTGGCCAAGTGTAGACTACTGGCTTCTTCATATTGCTCCATCTCATACCATTTTATAACTGCTCAAGTGCCTATTGGTTTGTTTTGTATTTTTCTTCTCTTGATAAGTTGAAACCAAGAAATATAAGCAAAGTTAATGTAATAAACACCTTAATATATTTCTACTCAGAATAATATATTAGTTAGTAAAAAGAAACAACCATTTACATAGCTGTTAGGGTCCTAAAGATAGCACTTCACAACCTAATTTTCATGGATCTCTCATGGAATTTATGGAAATTCTTACATATCAGCAGTATCATAGTAATTTCTGAAAAGCATTTGCTCCTTAAACCTAGAGCTGGTACGTTGACCTTAGAAGAGTTCACGTATGCTCAATAATTGATATCTCAGCATTTACTGATTATAGCCATTACCCTTCTGTGTATGCTACTTAGCTTCTATCGCTACCTGAGAGCATCTTGAGTAATCTTGGCTAGATGGCACTGCAGTATAGCTCTGAGGATATTGTGCTTTGTGCTTTTTTTTTCTTTAGATATACCAAAACAAATTTGATTTTTTTCTGATCAAATCAAGTTGCATATTATTTTCAGTTTTCTATCAGTTTACAATTATGGTTGGAATAACTTTTTACATGATTGCTGAAATTGTACGATGACAAACCTGGTCAATATTCAAGATGCTATAAGCAATTCCCTTGCATGGATTTTGAAGAATTGGTCCCGAACTTAAAAATGGTGAAACAGAAGTAACGAGAATTTTACAGCCCCTCCAAGGAACAAATCTCCATGTATTTTAGTTAAAGCTGATGTATGTATTGGCCACCATACTTGATAGATAGGAGTCTATTTTTGAGAGTCTCTTTAAAAAAGTTTTGCTATTCCTGCTGGTTGTTCTATCTTGACATTTTTAATATATTTTATGATCATTACATTTTATCTTGCTCCCCCACTGCCTCACAGAAATGGCTTGCATCTACATTTTTCTTTTCACGGGTTTTTGGTGTAACAGATAAAAGTTTCTCTATTTCATAAATAGAAAAATAATTGGTTTATGAAATCAAGTAGAAACTTTACTATTATATCTTTAATTTCATAAATGTTCTCCTTTATGTAACAGTTATAGACAATTAAGACAAGATGAAACAGGAAAACTTCAATAAAATACGTCAGATGCTTCGACTAATTTCTTGGATGTTTGGGCAGAAGCTGATTTTTGAAAAATAGTCATGGAATTGTTCTCTGCCTGGCTTTTGAAAATATATTCAGCTTTTATTTATCGTGAAAGACCTTAGCACAGAGAATTTCTTTAATGTTTTTGGTACATTTTTTCATTGCATGTACCTTATAAATTTACCATTTTAAGATGGTTGCCTATCAAACCTATAAATAATCGATTCATAATGAACTTTAATATATTTTATAAATGTCTTGAAAATTAATTCAGTGCTTTAGTTCCGGCCTACACAGCATTGAGATAAGTGATGAATACTCTGGTTCATTCAGTATAGCTATTTCTTAAACTATTTAGCTCTATGTTAAGTTTCATGCCAGGTTTGCAGACACTAGTGGAATAGTTTACACTGCTTATTAACTGCTGTCAATGTTGTTGTCGTAAAAACAAGGATATTGCTTTATTGTAGTATCTGCACAGTATTTGTATATGATGGATTTGAGGTCTGACAAAATCAAATATTTATTTAGTCTGCCATCAATCAAAATAGGTTATAAGAGCTGAGCGAAATTCAATAAGCTTTTCTCAACTTCGTAAAATTAGGACTAATTCTACTTTTTCCTTTCACTGCTTTGTGCATATATTGTAATCCTCATTCTGATTTCAGAATAGTTGCAGAATGTCATTTCAGTCTGTTTTGAATAATTGCTCCCTGTTCACTTCTATTTCTTCCACAGATAACTTATATTTCAGCTGACATGTCCTTCACTGTTGCTATTGATAAAAACATTGTCTACATATTTAGTTAAATCACACACATTCGTATATTTCCTATAATTGGAAAACAGGTAAAAAATGTCAGCACATGAACAGTTACTATAATTTGATACAGTTTTTTCTATACAGTTTATTGTATACCTAGTGGAGATAACCACCTGGATGACAGGCATTTTTTAGTATTTTTACCTTCTCAATTGCACCTGATTGAATTTCATGGGAAAGACAAAAATAGATTTTTTTTGTATATATTCTGATTAAGATTGAGCCATCCTATTATTTACAAAATAAAGAAATGGACACAAGCTGTGATATTATTGCTTTTAAAATTTGTTTCTTTCAATGATTTCTTTTGCTTTTTTTTTCCGAGTGGGTGTGTATATATGAATAAACGTGCATGTGAAATTATACTTATACGTATTTCTATATTATTATATATATACGCATGTTTGTGTATATATGTGTGTGCCTGTATATATATCTATATGTATCTGTGTGTATATATATATGTATATATTTATCTATATATATATTGATATGTATGTATATATATATTAGTATTTGTATGAATGTATAGATACAAAAATATCAATTTGTGGAGGTACATATATTAATATTTGTGTGTATATACATACATATATATATATATATTTGTGTGTGCGTGTCTATATATATACATATGTATGTGTGAATTTATGTGTGTACATATATATATATATATATATATATATATATATATATTCGTGTATTTGCGTGTGTATATTTTTGTAGTTGTATGTAGGTATATATATGTGTATTGATGTGTGTGTGTGTATATATGAGTATTTCTATGTATGAAAAGACATATATATATTTCTGTATTTCTTTCTATGTAAATATTTGGGAATTTATGTATATTTGTATGTATATATTTGTGTATTTGTGTGTATGCATATATATCTATGTATTTGTGTAATGTATATAT